>OX465597.1:22141015-22766015 GCA_950022295.1 Bromus sterilis | reverse complement strand
CACATCACCCCATCACCTCACATGTACTCTCTTTCGTCTTCTTCCCCTTGTCTCCACCCTCATGAGCACCTTGCCACCACCTATATAAGGGGCAAGGATGCCCACGGTGGAGAGGAGGAGAGCATTCCACTCTTTCATCCCTTCCATAGAAGCCAGCTCGGGTGGCAGCAACCCAGCTCGGCAGTAGAAGATATACAGCTCAAGGAGCAAACATGTACACAGATATGCCTATAAGTCCAGACAGGCAGGAGCAGGGGTTTTATCTCTACGGAGAGCCCCGAACCTGGGTACTTCGCGGTGTCCGACTGTGCCTGTACCTAGACCTGTGCCGGAGCGTCGGTCATCTGCGCGTCGTTCCCCCACCTTTAGCCATCCCCATGGCATCTGCCGTCACATATCGACGATAGTTGGCGCCCACCGTGGGGCAAATTGCGGCGACCGGATCTCCGTTTCCGGCCGGGATATTTTCTTCATCAAGCTTCTTCAAACGGCGCCAACTTTGGATCTGGATCTCAGTCCAGGAGCCTGCTTGCCCGGAGGCTGTCCGTGCTGCATCTGCATCTTCCTTTGCGTCCGGCTCCGCCCGTGCAGCTCCTCCTCTGCGCACGGAGGCCTTGCTGCGTTCGGCGGCGCTCACGGCCGTCAGCCGCGGGGCCATCCCAATGCCGCTAGCCCGCCCGTGCAGCTCCTCCTCGTCGCCCCCTCCGCGAGCGCCTCCGCTCGAGCTCCGCTGCGGCCTCGCCCGTCGCCCATCTCCGGTTCAGTTCCGTCCGCCAGCGTGATAGGCCGCTGCTGGCTAAGAGCCCGCGCGGCTCCTCTTCGCCGGACTGTGCGGCCGTATGCCGTCCCCGCGCTCGCTTTCCGAGCGGTCAAGGCCCCTCCTGGCGCCGGAGTCGCGCGACCGTGTTCGGCTGTGCTAGGCTCCCCTTCTGAGCTCCTGGCCGGTTTCCATTTCCGCCAAGCTGCGTGCTCCGCGGGCGCCATTCGCGCCGCCCGGCTCCACTGTCGCCGAGCTTGGCCGCTCCAGCCCCGGACGCCTGCCGTTTATCCCCTTGCCAAGGCTCCTCCCGCAGTCGGAGGCTGCGGCAGTTTCTATGTACGCTATCCACCCACTCCCCGTACAATGCCTCAAAAAATTCAGAGAAGCAAAGAGAATTAAGAGAAAAGCAAACCAGAACATCCCCGTATACTATTCATACATACAATGGCCATACACTACGTCTTGTACTACTCAGGTGTTCTGTTTGTGATCCATCGGCCGCTGCTCCCTGAGCTCTCCGAATCCGATTGCTACACCGTCCAGCCGCTACGACTGCTGCCATTGCCGGCTGCGCGCCCGCCGTGCTGTTCCAGCCTGCCGGCTCCCGCGCCCTCCGAGCTGCTGTTCCAGCCTGCCGTCCCCCGCGCCCTCCGAGCTGCTGCTCCGCCGAGTGTGCTCCCGCGCCCTCCGGCTCCGTTCCTCTCCTGTTCGGCCAGCCCGGCCCGAGCTCCCCGCTATCTTACCGTCGCGCACCCTCCGTTCTACGAGTGGACGCCCAGGCCGACTGCCGTCTGCCGTCGCGCGCGCCTTCTGGCCTCCGACTGCGCGCCTAGCTCGGCCTAGCCGCGCTGCCTGCGCACTACCGTCACCGGACTCACGACCCCGCGTGCCTCCGACTGCGGGCTGTGCTGCCCTTTCGTGCTTTAACTGAAGAAAATTTCAGAGAAGCAGCAAGATTCAGAGAAGAGAAGGAGATCAATCGGCAGTAAAATAAAAAGGGCAGGTCAGCTATAGGAGAAGTTACGATGCATTTATTTGTAGGTTCAGATCGGCCAACTAATTGGGCCAGCCCGCCTGGACCGATTGCTTCCAACTCAGACAGTCCGAATGCCAAAAAAAAAAAAAAGAGGTCGACTGTTGTTTGTTGGACCAGCTACGACAAGAGAAAAGGGTGAGCCGATTGCTCAGTAGTTCGGCTGGTGTCAGTCCGATTGCGCATGCCCGTCAGTCGGGTCGGCCGATGTCAATCCGATTGCGCTAACTGGTCAGCCGATTGCGAAAAAGAAGTGTGGTTGTGACCCGGATGGCAGACCATCCGCTGGAGCAACCACAAGGGATCACTTGCCCGAATAACTCGACGAGTCACTCGGAGGCTCGGAGGACGAACCTGCCGAGTGTCCCGACTGCTACATCAACAGAAAACCCTCCGAATGAATCACCGATTCACCCGGAGGCTACACTTTCACCCAGTAGGTGTTCCGGCTACGCCAAGAAGTCAAGCCTGCGAGCTCATATCGGTTGAGTGCGCCATGTCGGCAGCTCCCGATTGATTACTCCAAGAGAGTTCATCTCGGTTGAGTGCGCCGTGACGGCAGCTCCCGATTGATTGCTCCAAGAGAGCTCATCTCGGTTGAGTGCGCCATGTCGGCAGCTCCCGATTGATTGCTCCAAGAGAGCTCATCTCGGTTGAGTGGGCCGTGACGGCAGCTCCCGATTGATTGCTCTAGGAGAGCTCATCTCGGTTGAGTGCGCCATGTCGGCAGCTCCCGATTGATTGCTCCAAGAGAGCTCATCTCGGTTGAGTGCGCCATGTCGGCAGCTCCCGATTGATTGCTCCAAGAGAGCTCATCTCGGTTGAGTGCGCCGTGACGGCAGCTCCCGATTGATTCCTCCAAGAGAGCTCATCTCGTTTGAGTGCGCCCTGTCGGCAGCTCCCGATTGATTGCTCCAAGAGAGCTCATCTCGGTTGAGCGCGCCATGTCGGCAGCTCCCGATTGATTGCTCCAAGAGAGCTCATCTCGGTTGAGTGCGCCATGTCGGCAGCTCCCGATTGATTGCTCCAAGACAGCTCATCTCGGTTGAGAGCGCCATGTCGGCAGCTCCCGATTGATTGCTCCAAGAGAGCTCATCTCGGTTGAGTGGGCCGTGACGGCAGCTCCCGATTGATTGCTCTAGGAGAGCTCATCTCGGTTGAGTGCGCCATGTCGGCAGCTCCCGATTGATTGCTCCAAGAGAGCTCATCTCGGTTGAGTGCGCCATGTCGGCAGCTCCCGATTGATTGCTCCAAGACAGCTCATCTCGGTTGAGTGCGCCGTGCCGGCAGCTCCCGATTGATTGCTCCAAGAGAGCTCATCTCGGTTGAGTGCGCCATGTTGGCAGCTCCCGATTGACTGCTCCAAGACAGCTCATCTCGGTTGAGTGCGTCGTGACGGCAGCTCCCGATTGATTGCTCCAAGACAGCTCATCTCGGTTGAGTGCGCCATGTCGGCAGCTCCCGATTGATTGCTCCAAGAGAGCTCATCTCGGTTGAGCGCGCCATGTCGGCAGCTCCCGATTGATTGCTCTAGGAGAGCTCATCTCGGTTGAGTGCGCCATGTCGGCAGCTCCCGATTGATTGCTCCAAGAGAGCTCATCTCGGTTGAGTGCGCCATGTCGGCAGCTCCCGATTGATTTCTCCAAGACAACTCATCTCGGTTGAGTGCGCCGTGACGGCAGCTCCCGATTGATTGCTCCAAGAGACCTCATCTCGGTTGAGTGCGCCATGTCGGCAGCTCCCGATTGATTGATCCAAGACAGTTCATCTCGGATGAGTGCGCCGTGACGGCAGCTCCCGATCGATTGCTCCAAGAGAGCTCATCTCGGTTGAGTGTGCCATATTGGCAGCTCCCGATTGATTGCTCCAAGACAGCTCATCTCGGTTGAGCGCGCCGTGATGGCAGCTCCCGATCGATTGCTCCAAGAGAGCTCATCTCGGTTGAGTGCGCCATGTCGGCAGCTCCCGATTGATTGCTCCAAGAGAGCTCATCTCGGTTGAGTGCGCCATGTCGGCAGCTCCCGATTGATTGCTCCAAGAGAGCTCATCTCGGTTGAGTGCGCCGTGCCGGCAGCTCCCGATTGATCGCTCCCGGTTGAATATGTCAAGTTGGCTTCCCCTGGTCGACTGCTTCAAGCATGTGCAGCGAAATAAAGGAACCCTCCGGATGACTCTGCGAGTCACCCGGAGGCTCGGAGGCTACACCCAGTGGGTGCGCTTGCGCGCCCCCACTGGAAAGAAGCTGCACCAAGGCACTCGGCGCCATCAACTACAAACAAAATCAAGGAACCCTCCGGATGACTCTCCGAGTAACCCGGAGGCTCGGAGGCTACACCCAGTGGGTGCGCTTGCGCGCCCCCACTAGAAAGAAGTTGCACCAAGGGCAATCGACGTCCGTCTACACCAACAAAGAAGAAACCCTTCGGATGACTCACCGAGTCACCCGGAGGCTCGGAGGCTACTGCCGGAGGAAATACCCCCGGGTATACCAAAGTCACCGATTCGACGCAACGCCGACTGCGCGCCTTCGCCGACTGCGCTCCGGCTCGGCCCCCCGCCGACTGCTCCATGCCGATTGCGTGCCAGCTCGGATGTCGGTCGATTGCCCGCAGTCGGCCGTCCGCGCACTCGGCCGACTGTTCGCGCACTCGATTGTCCAAGAGGTCAACCGAGACATCTACATCAAGCTGACAAGACAAGCAGACAAGACAACTGAGTGACATCTCTAGTCATGTCAGGAATAGTGTAGTGGTTAGATGTCACATTACATCACATCACCCCATCACCTCACATGTACTCTCTTTCGTCTTCTTCCCCTTGTCTCCACCCTCATGAGCACCTTGCCACCACCTATATAAGGGGCAAGGATGCCCACGGTGGAGAGGAGGAGAGCATTCCACTCTTTCATCCCTTCCATAGAAGCCAGCTCGGGTGGCAGCAACCCAGCTCGGCAGTAGCAGATATACAGCTCAAGGAGCAAACATGTACACAGATATGCCTATAAGTCCAGACAGGCAGGAGTAGGGGTTTTATCTCTACGGAGAGCCCCGAACCTGGGTACTTCGCGGTGTCCGACTGTGCCTGTACCTAGACCTGTGCCGGAGCGCCGGTCATCTGCGCGTCGTTTTCCCACCTTTAGCCATCCCCATGGCATCTGCCGTCACATATCGACGACACCGGCCCCTCGTCACCGTTCTTCGCCGCGGACAGAACACGGCCGCCGCGGGCTTCGACGCCGGCGCAGCCCGAGAGCTTCTCGTGAACCCCAGCTTGCACCAACCGAAGCAGAAGAGCGCGGGCTACGCGCTGGTGCCCTCCGTTCCCCTCCCCGTGGACTGCAGCCCAAGTCCGACGAGCGCCGCCGCGTCCTGTAGCTGCCGCCGGTTAGCCGCCGGCCGGTTGGTTTATTTAGGGGCTAAACCCCCCCCCCCCTCTAATCTCTCTCTCTCACTGACACTGGGCCCAGGGCCCTAATTAATCCGTGTTAAAAATTAAACAGAGCCAATTAACCCCAGTGAGGCTGACAGGTGGGGCCGCCCTGTTAGTTGACTGGTCAAACCTGGCGTCAGCATGACCTAGTGATGACGCAGTAAAGATTAAATCATTTAATTTATTCAGTAAATTCCAGAAAATAAGCAAAACCTTGAAATTGAATAACTTTTAAACTATAACTCCAAATTCAAAGTGTAATATATGAAAAATGATCAGGAGAAAATCCTCTATCCAAATTTCCAACTTTCAGCTATGTTGGAGTTGATCTTAAAAAGGGATCAGTAGCTTTTTCTATTTGATTTAATTGGAATTATTTCAAATTCAATTCAAAAACTATTCCAACTTCAAACTTTGAAATGCACCACACATCACTTGTACTTCAGAAGCATTTCACACACATGGCCATTTGGTTTCAAAAGAACAAACATTAGCAAATGCAAGTTGACCAAATTTAAATAACAATTGGAGTTTGAATTTGAATTTACTTTTCAAATCAACTTCAATTAAAATGTGGCAATTCAAACATAGGTCACATCAGCACATTACCATGCTATGTTTTGCATATTGAATGTGCATTGTATTATCTTGATTGTGCTTTACTTCCAGTGCTTCGGTGATTGCATCTTATCGGTAGAGTTGATCTCAGAGACGAGTTCAACCTCACGTCAGAAGAGTGTTACATCGTGATCGTCAGCAAGGCAAGCACCCCCTCTTTGATCCATGTCAATAAAATCCCAGTTCCCTCTCATTCTCGCAAATGCATGTATAGGATGTCACCATGATGCGTTCTACCGCTAGTTGAACCCATTCCGTTGCATGACCTATCATTTTTTCACAGTAGTAAGCAAACCACAATCCTAGCAGATGTAGGAGTTGGTTGATATCATGTGGCCCCTGCAAATGTTATAGCTTATTGCATGCTTAGAGTTGTTACCTGAGGCTACTTTGATGTGAGTCGGGATGGTAGTGATCATGTGAATGATGGTGGTAACGTGTTGGTGAATCTACCCTAAACAAAGGTGAACGATGAGAGGCTGTGTAGGAGTACATAGTGGGTTGTCTCGTTGAACACTGCCTTAAGCCCGAGTTCTTGTGTTGTTATCCAAGACAAAGAGTACGACCACACATTGGGCTCACTGACCCCTCTCGACCTAGTACCTCACCCCGGACAAGTCCAGGAGTCGCAAGTAGTTCGCCCTTTAACGATCTCAAGCAGGTGGAACCAAGGTAAGTGGTTGGCGTAGGTTGTGGGCACGTTGAATCAAGTGATCATGATCGAGTTGAGCTTGATGGAGGTCACACAACGTTTGATTCCGCATCGGAACAATCGGCTGGATTCCGATTGTGGTCCCAACTCAAATAGGCGACTCCCTAGGACTAGAGATGGTGCCGTGAGTGAAGTGTCGTGGAAGCATCCTCGCCGGTACTCATTTGAAGGGTGCATCCCCAGGCGGTAACTGATGAGGCGTGTGTGTAGCAGTACACCCCTGCAGGGTTAATGAACTATTCGAATAGCCGTGTCCGCGGTTATGGACTACTTGGAGACCTTTACTTGATCATAGATAACTTGGACTGGATACTTCTAAAACACACCAAGATAAGTGTGAGTGCTATGGCGTGCTTCCTCGTGGGGAAGTCGAGGAAGGCACCATAGTGGAGTATTGATTGGACACTGTTACTTAGACTCGTGTACGTTCTTACCTCTCTCTGGTACTCGCAGTTCAGGACTAGCCAAGTCAAAGCTGGCACTTCTGCAAGTGAAACCCCACCTCCCTTTACCTTGATACATGTGCATGAGTAGTATAGTTCCTATGTAAGTCTTGCTGAGTACGACTTTGTACTCACGTTTGCTTAATCTATGTTTTAGAGACGAGACCACTGACCCTGATTGTGGCCTCTACCTCGAGCTCGACTTGGACCAATGTCGTGTAGTTCCAGGCAGCAGCCTGTGCCCTCTGGAGGGTCGTTGTACTTTTCTTTTAGGCTTCTTAAGCCATTTGTTAAACTTGTCTTTACTAAGACATAATTTGCTTCCATTGATGTTTGATGTAATGTTGGATCACAAACATGTGATCTATGCTTGTAATGCAACTACTATGTCTGCTCTGTTTAGCAGAAGTTATAAAGACTATGAGTTTGTAGAGTTCATGTTGTGATTACCTGCTGTTTACACTGGACATGTATGCTGCGTGTATGATTATAACATGCATGTCTTAGTGTGGGGTTCGATAGCTTAGTTGTGTTCTTGCCGGCGGTCTTTTATACACCAAGTGGCCCTTAGATGTGCGCAGCTTGGGGCATCGTGATGCGATTGCTCGTGACTCTGTCACGTGGCACACTTTGTTGTATGATTGAGCCCGCCCGAGATCCCGACTAAGTGATCGGGTTGGAGTAAGTCTATGTAAGGGTTATGATTCAATCGATAATATGGTTTAGGCGACTTGTCTATGAGTATGGGATTCACCACCCATAAGCATTAGACTTGTGAGCGGACGTTGAGGACCCATCTCAGTTGATCATCCGGCCTGGATGGGATGCCCCTCACGTTCGATGCTTACCGAGAGTGATCTGTGCTTGGCCTTGTCTGCTTAGACAAGTGGGTATGGCTCTCGGCTCTCCATGTGATTGCATTGTGATCGGAATTACATACGGTAACCCCAGGTCCCGACATTTTTCTTCCCTGATACTTGTTCTTGTGTTCTTCATGTGTTGTATTTCTGCTTCACTTCAAAGTTTCACCCGAAAAGTTGAAGTGATCATTCACCCCCTCCCCCTCTGATCACATACTTGGACTTTCATAAGGCTAGATTGCTAGCCAGAGGATATAGTCAAACTTATGGAATTGACTATGATGAGATGTTTGATCCAGTGGAAAAAGATGAACACAGTAAGGATGTTGGTGTCATGTGCTGCAAACTTTGGGTGGAAATTGTACCAATTAGATTTCAAGAATTCCTTCTTACATGGTGACTTGCAGGAAGAGGTATACATGGAGATACCATCAGGTTTTGGCACAAAATAGACTACGGGGAAGGTATGCAGGCTGAAGAAATCACTGTGTGGACTGAAGCAATCGTCGAGGGCATGGTTTTATAGGTTTAGATGAGCTATTTGTGATATGGGGTATGGTCAATGTAATGGTGATCACACGGTGTTCTATAGACACACTAATAAGAACATCACATTCTTGCAGTATATGTAGATGATATCATCATAACTGGAGATGACGAGGAGGAAATAAAGAGACTGAAGGAGTGTTTGAGCAAGGAGTTTGAGGTAAAGGATTTGGGAAACCTAAAATACTTCCTTGGTATTGAAGTGGCTCGGACAGAGAAAGGAATATCTTTGTGCCAACGAAAATACACCTTGGATCTCTTGAATGCCATGGGCATGATGGGATGTCGTGCAACTCCTACACAGATTGAACAAAGCCATCAAGTGACAGCTCAATCCAGAGAGTTAGTGAACAAAGAGGATTATCAAAAACTGGTTGGGAGTTATTGTACTTGTGTCATACCAGGCCTGACATTTCATATGTCATGGATGTGGTGAGTAGATATATGCATGAACCAAGGAGTGGGCATCTTGATATTGTGCACAGAATCCTTAGATACCCGAATGGCACTCTAGGTAAAGGGTTGTGGTTTGGGAAGAGTGGACATCTTGAGGAGGATGGCTATAGTGACTCTGATTAGGCCGGTTGCCAAGATGATAGGAGGTCAACTTCTGTCTATTGTGTATTTGTGGGAGGCAATTTGGTGTCATGGAAAAGCAAGAAGCAGACAGTGGTGTCTAGATCTACAACTGGAGCTGAGTATAGAGCCTTATCACAAGGGTTGAGTGATATGCTCTAGGTGAAGCACCTTCTAAGAGAGTTGAAACTTTTGAGGAATGGACCATTGAGGGTGTGGTGTGACAATCAGCCAGCTATAAGCATTTCTAATAACCCCATTCAACATGATAGGACAAAACATGTGGAGATTGAACGCTTCTTTGTCAAGGAGAAACTTGATGCTGAGATAATCAGCCTTACCAATGTCAGCTTCGGACAACAGTGTGCAGATTGCCTGACAAAGGGTGTTCCTACTTCTGGGAGCTGTTTCTCTCTGTGCAACTTCTTGCCAGGGGGAGAAAGGAGGCTTGCTGCTGTGTGTGGCTGCCTAGGGGGAAGAAGGAGAAGGAGGTTGTTGTGCTATGTTCTGTTGATTTGTTGTCTGCTGCTACTTGTTTTTTGTGAGTTCCTGCTGCTATCCTCCTGAGCGCAGATGGTTGAACCGGTAGGCCTTGCTGCGACTCTCGAACAACTCAATAAGTTCCTCACGGACTCAAACTCTAGGTCCATCGTGCCTCGTCAGGAAGTGGCTCAAAAGATTGAGTTGTCACCTATGGACATGAAGATAGAGGGGCAGTCAACTATCTGAGCTGGTCTAGGAGGGCATTGTCGGTTGCAGTGCAGAAGGAGCTTGATGGGCACTTGTTGGGAACGGTTGATGAACCGTGAGACAAGACTAGCGCGGAGGGGAAGAGGTGGAAGGTCATCAACTCTAGAGAGAATAATTTCCTCATGACAAAATCCCTGGATACACCTGCAAGCTTAAATTAGGCACATAATTCTGAGAGATAAAGCAAGTGAATACCGGGATGTCCATCTCCTGCATAACGATTAGCCATGACAAGATCAATAATACCAGTTGGTATTTTAAAAGGAACAATTTCAGTAGTGGGGGGAGCCTTCTCTACCACAGTTGTGGTAGGACGACCTCCCACAAGCAAGGAACCAAGAGAAAAATTATCCATAAGGATAAAAAGTTCTAACAACAAAATAAAAACAACACGTATAGTGTGAAGGTTTCCTTACCAATAACGCTACACTCCCCGGCAATGACGCCAAAAAATAGTCTTGATGACCCACAAGTGTAGGGGATCTCTCGTAGCCTTTTCGATAAGTAAGAGTGTCGAACCCAACAAGGAGAAGAAGTTAATGACAAGTGATCTTGAGCAAGGAATAACTACAAGTACTGAAAGGTAACTTTTTATGGATTTTCTTGATAACTGACTGGTAAATAAAAGGCAAATAAAGTAAAAGGTGATGAGGTGCAACAAGTGGCCCATCCTTTTGAACACAAAGGATAAGCCGAAGGATTCTACTTATAAAAGCTAAAACGCTCTTAAGGACACACTAGAGAGATAGTCAAGTTACTTTCACCATATTCCGTCGAGTACTATATATTGTTTGGATAAGTGTTGTGTGGGTGAACCTATGCTCGCACACCGCCTAGACTAAGACAAGTGCACTCTTACGATTAAACCTCTTGCAAGCATCCGCAAATATAAGAGAGAAAATAACGTAAACCTAACTGTAGCAATAAAATCTAGGATCGTACACTCCCTTTTGCAAAAGTACACAAACTGGAGTTCAGGTTTCTGTCACTCCGGCAACCCACCGTAAGCATTATTTATACACAATGTGACGAGGATCGGCGTCAGCAAATCCTAGGTTTAGGTACCCTAGGTTTCGTGTAGGAGGAAGGAGAGCGACGTGGCTTGCGCGTTGGTAGGATTCGAAGGTGACAAGCGACACATGGGGGCACGATTTACCCAGCTTCAGGCCCCCGGAGGGAAAACCCTGCATGTTGCTTGTCTGATCTTGTATTGATGACGATGTACAGAGGTGCCGCGAGGGCTTTGGTGGAGAGAGATCTGTCTAGTTCTATGCATGGAGATTCATATGAGTTGTGAGTTGTCTAGAGAGGTGCCCCTGCCTCGCTTTATGTAGATAGCCAGGTAGGGGTTTACATGAGTCCTAATCAACTACAAGTAGGAGTCCTTGTCTTGCGCCTCAAGTCTTGGTCTTCACGTCTTATTCCATCATGTAGGTGTCCACGAGTGGGCCCCTGGTGGGCCGCCAGCCATGACACACACTAGGTACCCTCACGTAGAGGAGTCGTGGGGTCACCCCCTCGTCAGTAGCCCCCGAGTGCCTGGGGGACTCGAAGAGTCGCGCAAGGACTCGAATCTGCTGTAGCCGCCGTAGTGCGTGTCGATCATTTGTTGATGAGCAGTCGAAGATGTCGTGAGTATGCTCCCGATGGGAGTATTTGGATGAAGCATCGAAATTGCAGTCGAGCTCGTCTTCGTATTTCATCGTCGGGTGTGCGTCAGCGCTCCCGATGGGAGTAGTCCCCGAGGCTATGTTCGACTGCTTGCAGTCGAGCATAGACTCAAGACTTCTTCGTCGTCGAGTAATTGTCATCCGAGGAAGTGCTCGACTCGGGTCTTGCGCCGTAGGCGTGAGTTGTTGTAGGGATCGGTCGTGGACGAGGAGGTTGGTGTCGCTGCGTCATGAGGGCGCCCAGCCCCCGAGCACCTGCTAAGAAGGAGAAAAAAAAGGTGCAACTGTATTAATATGTACTTGCGCGATATACAAAATAATTATAAGGTGTGTGAATTGTAGACATTGCACTTTTATCGAGTGGATAATGCAGCAGCATATAAGGTTTATGCGTGTCTTTTTTTTGTGAGTAGGACCTTCGACAACATACCCTTGCCGGGTAACAGGGACGCAATGCCAGGCTTGTTGAACCCGGAGACAAGGGCGGTCTTTGGTACCCAACATCAATATTTTGACGGACGCGAATAAAAAGCATATAAAACTGAGCATGATCCAAAGGGTAGTTTTGAAGCCCTCAGGTGTTTCTGCACGACTGCGTAGTCGGAGAGATAATTTTGTAGCCCTCAGATGTTTCTGCATGACTGCGTAGCCGGCAGGATGATTTTTTAGCCCTCAAATGTTTCTGCATGACTTCGTAGCCTGCAGGATGATTTTGTAGCCCTCAGATATTTCTGCACGACTGCGTAGCCAGCAGGATGATTTTTTAGCCCTCAGATGTTTGTGTGCGACTGCGTAGTCGTCTTTGGCGACTGATCAATAATGCATATAGGTTTTGGAATCATAGAATATAAGAGTGTAAAGAAACTTAGATGTAGGATCGACACAGCGGAGGATGTCGAAGATGAGCAGTCGGCGTGGCAAAACGGAGTCGATGTGATGGTGACTGCGACGTTCAGCCCCCGAGTCCGCGAGCCCCCGAGTGTTCAGGCGAGGGAGCTGCGCGGCAAAGTCGTCGTGATGAATTTATCCAGCGAGTGACGAGAGGAATCGATGCGGCGATTCCTGCGTGATGGAGCTCGGTACGGGAGAGCCCATACAAAGGAGCTCGGGGCAGGATGATTTGTGTGCTTGGAGTCGATGGTGTGGCGAGTGACCGAGAAGGACTCGACGCGTCGGGTGGGATCCTTCGATTTCTCGTCGTGTGATGTCGTTGTAGCGATACAAGTCGATTTAGAAGTCTTGGCGAGTCGTCCATGGTATGTCGAGTTGAAGTAGAAGTCTTGCGGGGCAAGATTGAACCCGAATTCGCGATTGGAAATTCGCGATCTCGCGTAGATCCAAAAACGCATTGCACTGTGAGAGCCGCCAACGGAGATCTAACCGTTGGAATTTTCGGAATTGTTTTGTGCTGATGGGGAATTGAAACTCGC
This sequence comes from Bromus sterilis, assembly GCA_950022295.1. Taxonomy (NCBI): domain Eukaryota; kingdom Viridiplantae; phylum Streptophyta; class Magnoliopsida; order Poales; family Poaceae; genus Bromus; species Bromus sterilis. The sequence goes on along the minus strand of OX465597.1, from coordinate 22,753,188 downwards.
ATGCTTTCACCGGTGGGATCTTCAAGTTGATGTCCGAGTCAATGTCAGGAATTTTTGTGCTGGAGTCGCGCGGAGTTCTGTCAAATTCCGAGAGTGCTTCAGTGCGGGAGTCGCCGAGGGAGATCTAGCCGTTGGAATTTGCTGAAATTTTCATAGATTTTCGAAAATTAGATTTCTCATCTGTCCACTAAAGGGATCGTCGAGATGAGCTCCGAGTCACCGTCGCGAGTGCCCGCAACACAGACATTTTTCTGTCCTGTAGGCTGCGCGTGAGTGCTTTTGTTGATGTCGGTCTTCGAGTGACGCGCTCGAAAAAATATATTCTCCGTGATCTTGACGTAGATCTTGATGTAGTTGTTGAAGAAGCCGAGATTGCAATGAACCTAACTTGAATCGGGTCCTTCCGAAGTCGATGGATCATCGATTGTTGATGTAGTTTGGAGCCGCCGATCCGTGATTCCAACGCGTATGTCCTCCCCACGGTCGACGCCAATTGGTGAGGATCGGCCTTTGCAAATCCTAGGGTTAGGTACCCTAGGTTTCGTGTAGGAAGGAGAGCGATGTGACTTGTGCGTTGGTAGGATTCAGAGGTGACAAGCGACACATGGGGGCACGATTTACCTAGCTTCAGGCCCCCGGAGGGAAAACCCTACATGTTGCTTGTCTGATTTTGTATTGATGACGATGTATAGAGGTGCCGTGAGGGCTTTGGTGGAGAAAGATCTGTCTAGTTCTATGTGTGGAGATTCAGATGAGTTGTGAGCTTTCTAGAGAGGTGCCCCTGCCTCGCTTTATATAGATAGCCAGGTAGGGGTTTACATGAGTCCTAATCAACTACAAGTAGGAGTCCTTGTCTTGCGCCTCAAGTCTTGGTCTTCACGTCTTATTCCATCATGTCGGTGTCCACGAGTGGGCCCCTGGTGGGCCGCCAGCCATGACACGCACCAGGTACCCTCACATAGAGGAGTCGTGGGGTCACCCCCTCGTCACAATGCCTTCCCCTAGGACCTTAAAAGGTGAAGTGTTATGTAGTTGACGTTCACATAGCACCACTAAAAGAATAACACCACAACTTAAATATCAAACCAAAACATATTACTTCAACATCATATGACTACTAACAACAGGACTTCTCCCATGTCCTCAAGAACTAAAGTAACTACTCACAAGACATAAAAGAGATCATGATCAAAGGTGATGAATATATGGTGAACAACCTGATCATAACAATAATTCTCCAAAAAAACTCAATATCATCAACCACAAAGTAGTAATCAACACCGATAAAGTAGAGGGGATGTATAGTGCAAGGTACAACACATATTCCAATGGTAAAGTGAGATGAGATGAAGATGGGGATGGTGCTGGCGATGGGGATGATGGTGATGATGATCTCGATGATGCTCATGACGATGGTGACAATCTACCCCTCCGGGAGGATTTTTCCCCGCCGGAATCTGCCCGCCGAAGTGGTCTTTTCTTCTCTGGTGGTTTTTCGCCTCGCGGCGGTGGCATAACTTCTGATCTAAGCTGCCCCCCTCCCCGAAGAATTAGGTTTCGAGGAGTATGTATGCGGAAGGAGAGGCCAGAGGGTGCCCCCCACCCAGGCGGCCAGCTGGGCGCGGCCTAGGGGGTGGCCGCGTCACCAGGGCGCATCGTGTCCCCCCTCCGGGGATCCTTCTATGTGTCTTCATTAATTCTTCTAAAAAATAGTCCCTGAAATTTTCAGGTTATTTGGAGTTGTGCATATATGCCCACTCTATGTACTTTTCCCCGCTGATTCCTAGGTCTGCTGTTTTGGTACCAGAAAATTGTAAACTTTGTAAAACAAGCCAAAACATCATGAGGAAAACATCATAATGTGAAATATATCACTGAATAGTGGTGAATTATGATACAAAATAGTGGTGCATTTTGAACGTATCAATAGTCAAGGGTAATACAATTTTTTATTTTCTAAGGAAACGATGTCCTTAGAGGAACCCTAGCGACCAAAAAGGAATCTTATTTTTACCATCGTGTTTACGCTGGTTTTTTTCACCTTTTTGCGGAATATTTGAGAACTAAATGTGACATAACTTCTTTTATTTATGGTTTTATGTTAGGATTGTGTGTTTTTAGCAGCGAAATTTCAACCATGAAAGTGTATTGCACGAAATGCAAATCTCAACAGTATTTTTCCTTCATGCCATGTTGACGGGGTAGCACAACTATCACTAGAGAGCATGTGGTGATTTGTTCATATGGATTGACCCCGATCTTACGAACTATTGTCCGGCCTTCAATCTATGTTGGTGGATGGTGACGACAAGGGTGTCAAGCATGCTTTAGAGAGCTTGATGGTGAAGCACGCTTCAACAACTTTCCTTCTAAGGGATGCGTCTTGGGTCACAGGTGTTCAGTGATCTTATATTTTTCACCTATTGTATGGGTGATTTATTGATCTTTTCAAAATCTTTGAGGCTCGGGCAGCATATCCCTGGTCATTGTCGGCGTGGTGCTCCGCGAATATTGGTGGCTTTGGTGCGTCCGGTGATCCGCTTTCGGTGAGCGGCTGTCGGATCTTGCGGGTGGTGATGGTCGGCGACCTTCGCATTGTGCGGTTGGTGGCTTCGACGAGTGGCTTCTTTGACTACGAGCTGGCTCGGTGGATCTGCTCGGCGCGGCTGCGTCAAGCTATGGTGGTGGTGATTGGCGGGTTTGCTGATGTCGAGGCGAGATGATGTGCGTCGGAGGTGGTATGGATGCTCGGGTGAAGACCTCTGTCGTGGCCTCGTGCCGCGACCATCGATTGCGGCAGCTGCGGGCCGTTGTTCACCTTCTTGGAGGCTTCAATGTGTTGCTGCCATACCCCTCCCGTACGGATCCGGCCGGCCTTGTTGGCCTATCCGGGGGAAACCCTTGATCCTATGATCTAACGATGGCGGCGCCTTGGTGTCGTATTCCCTCTTGGGGGATTCGTTGTGGAGCTTGACTTCAGTAAGCGGGACCAGTGGTTTGCGGCGGTGTGGCGGTCAGACTTCTGTGGCAACGATGATGGTGGGAACAAAGTCGGCAGCGCGGCTATGGTTGTGGTAGTCGATTCTTCTTCGGCGTGTCCGTGGTATTGCCTCGGTTTGTTTGTTGCTGTGGAGTCGAAGCTGCGAAGGCGGAGTTCTCCATAATCAACTGGGCAATCTGGTTTTCGCTCGGTTTTTTCAAATTAACTGAGCACTCTTTTCTTCTTAATGAATGCAGGATAACTGTCATTTCGAAAAAAAAACTTTGAGGCTAATCTAATTTTCGTAAGTTTGGCCTTCTATTGTTTCTTCGTTGATGGTATACTAAAATGTAGAAAAGATTCACATGTTAGTTGTTGGGTGGACGATTCATGGATCTTTTCAAAACCTTTGAGCATAATCTAGTTTCTACAGGTTTGGTCTTCTATTATTTCTTCGCTAATGGCCGGGTTGATCGAAAAATAAAATGCAAATATGATAACTCGACACGCTGACTTCAAAGAACCCCAACTTAACTTTTATTCATGCATGACTCTTTATCCGGCGTACATGTATTTGTTATTTAATATAATATCTTCCCTAAATAAACCATACGTCTTTTATAGGTTTATCTACGTATATGCCAAGAGGATTGTGAAATTGCATTCATCCTATTTATTAATGCATGTCATGGCAAGTGAAAATGCCTTTCGACTCCATTATCAATAGTAACATGTGTCTTTTTAAAAATAATGATCCAAATTAACTACAATGTTATCAATGTTTCCTTGAAAATAATGCTAAGATTGACTTCAGGATTGTTGGATTATGTTGTATTTTCTATGATATGTGTAGAAAATTTAAAGTGTTAAAAACAGATCCAACAAACAATGGAGAAAATAATTTAAAAAAGAAATTAGACGACTATATCTACCACAATGTTAAATTTGGACTACAGATTTTTGTGAAAAAATAGCTCACATGTCAAAACATACAATGACCTAAACCAAACTCCGCACCAACAAACTAAGTCACACTTCTTTTGGCGGGGACTCTGTCAACAATTGGTGGAATGAGAGAATCGACAAGTAAAACCTCAATAGGCATGTTATGGCCTTCCTCACCATGGTTGTCTCTTGGATAATTTGAAATGAGAGGAATACACGGATGTTTCGCCACAAGTGTTCACCATCATCTATCCATGTAAATTTTGTGTTAGAGGAGGCCAAACTTCGGGTTCCCGTTGGCGCTAAGAAACTAGGGAATATTATCTTGCATGAGTAATTACCATGCCATGATTATGGGTCCCTTGTAAACTCTATTCTATCCTCATTTAACTACGAGGCAAATTTTATGCATCTATTTTAAAAGATATATAGGCATGTTAAGTGAAAGTGCCTTTTGACTCCATTGAAAATCACATGATATACTCCCTTCATTCACTATTATAAGATCGTTTGGATATTACAATATAGATTACATACAAACTGAAATAAATGAACAACCACACTAAAATACATCCAATTCAAAAAAACTAAAACATCTTATATTAGTGAAAAAGGGATTTATCTTTTTAAAGTCAATAACGAGATTAACTATGATTTTCTTCTTATTATTTTTGCAAAAAAAATGTTTGCTGGTGTTGAATTATATAATGCTTATTTTATGAGTTTCTACGCAAGATGAGTCGTAGAAGCATTAAATACAGATCAAACAAACAATAAAATAAACATGCAAATAGATTGGACGATTTACTTCCACCACAATGTTAAATCAACATGCACTAGATGTTGATGCTTCCTTTTCTGCTGATGATCAAATTTATGCCTGTGGTGCTATCCTTCATGACAGTAATAAGAAAATGTTCATTGTGTTGTATATGTGCCCTAGAGACAAATTAATAAAGATATTTGTCACATATTCGTTTTGTTCATAATACGTTTTATACTGTGTTATAACTGTATTACTTGGAAATACTAATACAGGTGTAGTATAAAACATAGGTCCGTAGTTTAACTCGGGTAAACTATCTCATTGGGCAACTGATTGATCAAGCTTTCCTGATCATGGCGACACTTAAGTACATTGACAATGAGGTCATGTCATTAGGGGAATGATGTGATGGACATACACCCACCTAAAGTATTGCAATGTGATCGAGTCACATAGTTCAGCGTTGCGATGACTTTGTCGTATGGCTTAGTCCTTAGACCGTAATGATCATACATAATTGTCATCTATGAGGAGACTTTGATTTGTATCCCACCGCCTGACTGAAATATGCTGGCTATAACGGTGCACTTTGGGTATTCCAAAATAAATGGCTGATGAGTATGTTAATAGATCAGAGCGGGATTTGTCAGTCCTTGTAACAGGACAGGTACTCTGGGCCCACTCGGTGTTATTGCATCAATAGCTTGCAAGCAGGTGACTAGGTCACGGGAGATGCAATAGGCACGAACGAGTAAACTTGTTTGTTGTGAACGAGATGTGAACACGGTATATGGGATACCGACGATCAAACCTCAGACAAACAAAGTACCGCAGCACAAAGGGATTACGTCGTATCGTTAACGGTTTCCAAAAGCGATTGAACTTCATTCGATGGAAGCGCAGGGGATGTCAAGGATTGTAACCAGGTCCGACTGACTAGTCATTGGTCAATGAGAAGAGTCTAGACCATGTCTGTTGTTTCCCGGACCGTTAGGGTGTTACACTTAAGGGCAATCGATGCATAGGACAATTTCAGGATCAATCAGTGAAATAGGAGAAATCACCGGAATAGTTCCGGAGGAGGACGGAAGTTGTTCCTGACATTTTGAATGATTCAAAATAAAGTTTAATTTGTTTTAATAATTTTTTATTATTTAATTATCTGAATTAAATATTTAAACATATTAAAATAATTAAAAAAATGGAAAAAGGGCTATATGGGCCTATGGGGCCCATTAGGGGAGGAGGGGGTTTCCCCCCTTGGGCTTGGCGCCAAGGGTAGGGCCCATCCCCCCCCCCCTAGGCCGGCGCACTCCCCCCCTTGGGAGTTTAGTCCCACATGGGGGAGGGGAGGAGGATGGCACCCCCCCCCTTGGCCTATATAAGGAGGGGTACACCCCCCTTTTCCAACACACAATTATTCCTCTCTCTCTCCTTCTCCTTCCTGGAAGTGGACTCCCCTTGTTTGGAGTCTGCACCTGGACTGGAGTTCTCCACCATAAGGCAGGCCGTCGCTCTGCTGGAGTCGAGATCTGAATCTGTCTTTCTTCCGCTGCTCGCCTGGTTCGGGGCCTGGGAGGAACATCGATTGTACCGTACGTGTATAATCTCTTCGAGGCACTACACCTGTGGTGCTACTTCATCGCTGGAGGTCAACCGGGAGTCATCCTCGCCGGTGGTCTACTACACGAAAGGGAGGTCGTAGTTCCGAGTATACGCCAGCCACGTTCGCAAGAACGTTTCCCTCTTTCGGTCTTCAAAGGTATGAACACCGATTCCCTTCGTTACTTAACATCGCCATAGCATAGATTTTGGGTTCGGGTACCGTAGGTATGAAAAATTTGTGTTTTCTGCCCCGTATCCCAACAGTGGTATCATGAGCTAGCTATGCGTAGATGTATTGTACGGGTAGAACACATCTAGGATGTGGGCATCGAATCTTCATTCGTTACCCTCCCACGTGTACTCATTTAGCGTTGCGGCAATGTTTGATGAAGCGGCCCCCGACCGACCTTACGCGTTTACGCGAGACTGGTTCCACGCTTGACATATGTCTTGTACCATATAAAGTGGCTGGGGGTGTATGTCTCTCTGCATTAGCGATGCGAAGATGTTTGCAACGGAGGGCCCCGACAGGGGTGTAATAAAGACGGATGGGAGACGGTGTTGTGGCATGTTTTTCGCAGGATAGAAACGGTTCTCTCTCACGAAACCCCTAGCAGCCACGTAAAACTTGCACAAGCTAAAGTAGAAAGGCGTTTGACTTTGCTTTGCATGAAGGGGGATCATAGTTTGTATGATTTACAGTTTTACTTCATGTTTATGCTAGTATGCTAGATATGACGACGGTAGCACAAATAGGACCATCTCTCACAATACCAACATTGTGTTCTCCCTTGGTGGGCACCGCCTGGAAGGTTCTCCCATATGGCCGACATTCCATACATACCGGGTGTCACACATATTAAACGGCGTTCGCATGAGGTTGGGTTCGGCAAGCCTGGCATATGCAGATATGGCCTTGCTGAACAGCTAACATCAAGGTTCGATTGGCAGGCTTGACGTATGTAGATGCGGGCCTGGAACACAGTAGATCGAAAGATCGAGCACAAGTCACATACCTGATGTGATTGGCTTAGAGGCCTACCTGGGTCGCATACTGATGACCGTGACGATCGGGGGAGGTATGGGGTCTGGGATTGTGTAATCACTTAGTTAAATTGAGAGGTGTTTATCTAAGTGGGAGCTTTCTAGAATTTTGAAGATTAAATTGAAAACTCCACATTATGAAAAAAAGTCTAAATATGTATCCTTGTGAATCAAACTTTGTAGATGGCAGCACCACGCCCCTCGTTCAACTTAGGATCGTTCCTAGAGAAAGACAAACTGAAAACTGATGGGTCAAACTTCACCAACTGGTTCCGCACCCTGAGGATTCTCCTCGTTCCCCTAAAAATGGCATACGTACTAGAGGGCGCGTTAGGTGACGCACCAGCAGATGATGCCAGTCAGGATGAGAAGAATGTCTATCTCTCCAAGACTGATGATTACAACCTTGTCCAGAGTGGCATGCTCTATTCCATGGAGGATGAGATGCAGAAACGCTTTGAGAGGATGGGTGCATATGAGATTATCACCGACCTCAAGGCGGTCTTTGCACCTCAAGCCAGGGCTGAATGCTCTGGAATGTCAGATTCTAGATGAACTTGCTGTTGATAGGGTGTTGCAGTCGCTTCCCCCTAGCTACAAAGGCTTTGTGCTGAACTACAACATGCAGGGGATAACCAAAACCCCTTCTGAGTTGTTCGCGATGCTGAAGAGTGCTGAGGTTGAGATCAAGAAGGAGCATGATGTCTTCATGGTCAACAATACCACTGAGTTTAAGAAGTCAAGCAGGAGGGAGAAGGCTAAGGGAGGTTGCCCCAAAAGGGATGGCAAGTCAGTTGTCGTTCCTCCCAAGTCACCTAAGCCCAAACCCGGAGTTGAGTGCTTCTACTGCAAGGGTGAAGGTCACTGGAAATGCAACTGCCCCAAGTTCCTAAAGGACAAGAAGGCTGGCAAGGTCGCCAAGAGAGACGAAGGTATATTTGATATAGATATTGTTGATCTTTTCTTGACAAGCGTCGGTAACACATCCTGGATACTTGATACAAGATCTATCGCTGACGGGGATCAGCCCCGACAAATCCAATGGTCAGGGACCCTGGGTTAGTCATAGAGAAGGCACAGGTCGGACGATACTCGTCGGCTAACAGGAGAAGCACTTCCTGCTCGATATTATTGCGTGAGGGGCGACTACAGTGGAGGCCAAGGCAAGTTCTCTCAAGGCTAGATGAGTAGATGTGTATTGGATTGATCTGGACGTCTCCCCTCCCAGCCTTTATATACTAGGCTAGGTCTCGGGGAGTCCGTACTAGCTTACAAAGATAGTTTCCTAGTTCTAGTCTTGCCTTGTACGCCAAGTTGCGCCTTCCATACTAGTCGCGGACTCCTACGTCGGTGCTTGGTTGGGCCAATCGTGGGCTTGTCGCAGCTTCCCAGCGAGCCTTCTATCTTCATACGCACCAGGTAGCCTTACATGCAGAAGTCGTGGGGTCACCCCCTCGTCAGTAGCTCCCGAGTGCCTGGGGGACTCGAAGAGTCACGCAGGGACTCGAATTCGTCAACGCTTTATTGTTTGTAAGCGCGGCATCGCCACGGGTCGCTGGCAGCTTTGAGCCATGACAATATCTGTTTCGAGGGATTGCTAAGCTGAAAGGGCCCAAGGAGTCGACTGGTCGAGCCTTGGTGAATTGCACTAGTGGCAAATACCGCAGTAGCCCAATCAAGCTCACGTCCCTCGACATGAACTTGGAACGACCGGTGTCAAGCAAAGTCATGCCGCTGCAGGTCTTATAGGATCAATTGCTGCCAGTCTAAGCACACAGCCTGAGCGCGTACGCTCGGCTCTTTCTATCATGCGAGCGCATGGAAAAGGTCGGGAGTGAAATCGCTCTGCGGCAAGTCCCGGCCCGGTCGTTCTGCGCAGCGGGGTCTTACCTACACGCTAAGCTTGCGTGGCATCTGGGTACAGTGTGTCGTAGCCCAAGCATAATTTTTTTGTAGAGGCGCGGAGCCTGGTTAGCGATGCACCCACTTGGAATAAACAATCAAGTGAGTAGTTTAGTCGTCACTCATGGAGTTTGTAGTGGACTCAGGCGAGGAAAATAAGAAAGCAACCACTCGTAATGTCATCGAGTGCGCGAGTAAGTCATGTTTGCTGAATTGCTAAGTCTTTTTTGCGAGTAATCACTCGAATGCTTTACTACTTTCGGGGTGAGGGAGCACCCGAATTCTGAGAGTATGTTGTTTCTGCTGGTGCGAGTGATCACTCGAGCACATCTTTGCCTTCTGGGTGAGGGAGCACCCGAACTCGAATAAAGGTACTCCCGATGGTTTGCCCTTGGATTGCGCTATAAATACCTCCTGTGGTTGCCCGTCCTTGGCATCCATTCTTCACATCTTTCTCCTATGCTTCTTCTTCATATGGCGCCCAAGCGTGGTAGTGGTGTGACTAGGCGAGGCCGTGGCCGTGGTGGCCGCACGCCTCGTTCTTCACGCGGAGGATGTCATGGTGCTGCACCAGTGCCTTCTTCTTCTTCCTCCATGGAAGAGGGTTTTTGGCGCTATGATTTTCTTTTGCATGTTCTTAGCCGGAAAGCTGCCCGGATTCCTCTTCCATCCTCATTTGCCTCCATTGCTTCTGAGCGTAGCTTGAGGGGCTTCTGGCTCCGTCTTCACGGATGCTCACGTTCTTCCTCTTGGGTGGAGCTGGAAATCGATAATTCATCCTTGATTTTCCTTGGGTCTGGATGGAGGGAGTTTTCTCGTCAGTTGAATCTGCGCGGCGGAGATAGCCTTTGCTGCTGTTTTGATGGCGAAGATACTGTTATTATCCGCGCATTTGATGCTGGTGGCAACCGTCTGGATCCATACTGGGAAGAAACAAGTAGCAGCGATTCCGATGGCTCGAGTGGTGGTTCGCCTGCTTCTCCCGTGTCTTCGTCTTCGGCTGATCCCTCGGCCGATGGTGTTTGCTCTTCTAGTTCTAAGGATGAACTAGACGTCAAGCCCATCGTCAAGCGGCAGCGTCAGTAGGCGAGGCACCTTGTAGAACTGGAGGACGGCGACCTTCTTCTTCACGGGCTAAGTTGCTACTTTGTCTGTGGTGATGCCTGTCAGGTTGTGGTACGAAAGTGCCAATTATCTCAGCATGAGCACACATGTGGAAGTTGAATGTAGCCCATCTTATAGTTCCACAGGTCCTTCTGTAGTGGCAACTATCGTTTCAACTTCTTTGTAATGAAATGACTGTCTTCGACTCCTTTGTAACGAAATTGTCTTTGACTCCTTTGTAATGGAACTGTCTTCGACTCCTTTGTGATGAAAATGTCTTCGACTCCTTTGTGATGAAAATGTCTTCTCGGGTGCGCGCCAGCGCTCCCAATGAGAGTAGCCCCCGAGGTTGTGTTTGATTTGCAGAATCAAGCGTAGGCTTTATGAATTTTTGTCTCACTGGTTTGTGGCTTTTTTTTAAATTTTTCCAAGTTTGGATCGGGTGCGCGTCAGCGCTCCCGATGGGAGTAGCCCCCCGAGTCTTTAGGTGATCGCTTGCGATCGGGTGAAGACTAAAGAACCGTGCGCTTTTCGATGTGACTTTCTTTGCCGGAGCTTTTTGTTTTTTGGCGAGAGTCTTGCGTTCTGGCCTCCTGATGGTTGTAGATAAGGTCGCGTTTTTTAGCGAGGATAGCGTTTGTCGGGGGAGTTTTAGGCTCAAGCTCCCGAGTGCTTTTAAGTAAAGGTCGCGTGCGCGAACATAGCGTCTCTCAGGGGGAGTTTAGACTCGAGCCCCCAAGTGCTAATAAGTAAAGGTCGCGTGAGCAAAGATAGCGTCTCTCGGGGGGAGTTTAGACTCGAGCCCCCGAGTGCTTTTAAGTAAAGGTCGCGTGAGCAAAGATAGCATCTCTCGGTGGGAGTTTAGACTCGATCCCCCGAGTGCTTTTAAGTAAAGGTCGCGTGAGCGAAGATAGTGTCTCTCGGGGTGAGTTTAGACTCGAGCCCCCGAGTGCTTTTAAGTAAAGGTCGTGTGAGAGAAGATAGCGTCTCTCGGGGGGAGTTTAGACTCCAGTCCCCGAGTGATTTTAAGTAAAGGTCGCGTGAGCGAAGATAGCGTCTCTCGGGGGGAGTTTAGACTCCAGCCCCCGAGTGCTTTTGGGTAAGATGCTTTGGGCAACATTGTTTTATCCCTTCGAATTTTACATGGGTTGCCGATCGGTGCTGCTGCCGATGTCTTGATAATGCCCAGAGGACTATGGGTAGAACAGGCGTAGGTTCGCTACGTTCCATGGGTTTCCCACGTCCTCATTGGTCTTCGGATTCTTCAATCTTTAAGCTCCTCCTCCTATGACTTCCGAGATGATGAACAACCCTTCCCATTGTGGGGCAAGTTTGTGCACTTTTTCCTGTATTAGCCATAGCACAAGGTCTCCTTTGGTGAATATTCTGGTCCGCAGGCGGCTGCTTTGATATGAGCGCAGTTTGTCCTGGTATCCTTCAGATCTTGCGATGGTTGTGTCCCGGGCTTCGTCTGCTATGTCTTTTTCATTCTGCAGTGCTTCTTCTGCCTCTTCCTCTTTATACACTGTGATTTTGGGGGCTCCAAATTTTAAGTCGTGCGGCAGTACTGCTCCTGCCCCGTATACCAAGAAGAACGTTGTATACTGGGTCGCGTTGTTTGGGGTGGTGCGCAGGATCCATAGTACTGCGGGAAGTTCCTCTACCCAGTTTCTTGCGGCTTGCTCTAGCGGTGCTAGGAGTCGTTTCTTTATTCCTCCGCAGACTAGGCCGTTTGCTTTCTCCACTTGGTCGTTGGACTGCGGGTGCGCGACTGATGCGTAGTTGATTTTGATGCCCAGCTCTTGACAGAAGTTTTGGAACTCTGCTGCTGTGAAGTTTGTACCATTGTCTGTGATGATGTTGTGTGGTACTCCGAATCTGAAGATGATTGACTTGATGAAGTTGACTGTCGTGAGGGCTGTTGAACTGGTGATTGGTACTGCTTCGATCCATTTGGTGAACTTGTCGACTGCGACTAGTAGGTGCGTTCGTCCTCCTTTTGAGGATTTCTTGAGTGGGCCTACCATGTCGAGTCCCCATGTTGCAAATGGCCATGACAACGGTATGGTTTTCAGTGCTGATGCTGGGGCGTGCGGCCTGCTGGCGAACTTTTGGCAGGCGATGCAACGCCGTACGATATCCTCTGCATTTCTCATGGCGGTCGGCCAGTATAAACCTTCTTGAAAGGCCTTGGCCACGAGTGTGCGACTGCTCGCATGATGTCCACAGGTGCCTTCGTGAATCTCAAGCAGTAGGGCTTTGTCGTCTTCTTCATCTATACACTTTTGGAGTACCTGAGAGATGGTCTGTTGATTACTGTGAATGCTTTAGATCGTCGACTAATGCGTCGGGCTTCTACGACGCCTTGTGGTGGGGTGCCTTCGATTAAGAATCGGAGGAAAGGTTTTGCCCAGGCCGGGCCTTCGAGTGCTGCTGGTTCTTCGGCTTCGGTTGCCTGGCTGCTTGTGCCGTCGGCTGCGCTCGTTGCTGCCACCTGTGCTAGTTCATTTGCGTCATCCTCCACTACAACTGCTTTGGGTGCCGCTGGCTTTGCTTTGATTGATCTCTGGTTGATGCTCTCGAGGAAAACGCCTGGTGGTATTGGTCCTCGAGTCGACCCGATGTTCGCAAGTTCGTCGGCCTCTGTGTTATTTGCTCTGGTGATGTAGTTGAGTTCGCAGCCGTCGAATCCTCCCTCTAGTGTGTTGTAGAGCTTCTGGTAGGCTGTCATGTTGTCTGCGACTGCGTTACAGTCTCTCATCGCTTGCTGGACAACGAGGTTGGAGTCGCCGTAGATCGAGAGGCGAGTGGCACCGCAAGTTTTTGCTATGCGCATGCCGTGAATTAGTGCCTCGTATTCTGCTTTGTTGTTGGAGGCGTTGCTGAAGTTTATCTGGAGGATGTATTTGAGCTTTGTTCCTTTGGGGGAGATTAGGACGACGCCTGCTCCGGCTCCTTGCTGTCTTTTAGATCCGTCGAAATACATCGTCCATGAGTTGGATAGGTCTGGGGGACCTGGTGTTTGGACTTCTGCCCACTCGACCAGGAAGTCTGGGAGTACTTGGGCTTTGATTGTTGTCGGGTGTTTGAACTGCAGGTCTTGCAGGCTGAGCTCCATGTTCCACTCGGTGACTTGACCGGTCGCTCCGGGATTGTTGAGGATGTCCGCGAGTGGTGCACTGCTCACGATTGTGATGGAGTGTTCGTCGAAGTAGTGCGATACTTTCCTGGAGGTCATGATAATGGCGAGCAGGAGCTTCTGGTAGTGTGGGTATCGCTGCTGTGGCTTTGTGAGCAGCGTGCTGAGATGGTAGATTGGCCTTTGTATGCTCTGGATTTTGCCTCCTTCTGCACGCTCGACGACAATCACTATGCTCACAACACTGCTGCGTGCTGCTATGTAGAGATACAGCTTTTCCCTTTCTTTAGGCACCGCCAAGATTGGTGGGGTCGAGAAGGTCTTATTTAAGTCTGCGAATGCCTTGCTGGCTCCCTCGGTCCACTCGATTTTTTCTCCTTTTCTCAGCAGTTTGTAGAATGGTAAGGTCCTTTCGCCGAGCCTGCTGATGAAGCGGCTCAATGCTGCGAGCTTTCCTGTGAGCTGTTGTACTCCTCTGATGTTGGTTGGCCTTTGCATCTTGGCGATTGCTTGAACCTTTTCAGGGTTTGTTTCGATTCCTCGGGCAGAGACCATGTACCCGAGTAATTTTCTGGCTGGGACGCCGAACGCGCATTTTTTGGGGTTGAGCTTGATCCTGTACTTGTTGAGGGCCGCGAATGTCTCACGGAGGTCGTCGAGTAGCGTGATTGCACTGTAGGTTTTGATGACAATGTCGTCTACATAGACCTAGACGTTCCTGCCAATCTGGTCTCTCAAGCATGCTTGCATCATCCGCTGGTACGTGGCTCCTGCATTTTTTAGGCCAAAGGGCATTGTTTGGTGGCAGAATACTCCGTAGGGGGTGATGAACGAGGTGTTCTCTTCGTCTTCTTCCTTCATCCTGATCTGATTGTATCCTGAGTATGCATCGAGGAAGGAGAGGAGGTCGCATCCTGCTATGGATTCAATTATTTGATTGATTCTTGGCAGGGGGAAGTGATCTTTTGGGCAGTGCTTGTTGATAGGCCCATAGTCAACGCACATCCTCAGTACCTCGGTGTCCTTGTTAGGGACTAGGACTGGGTTTGCTATCCATGTTGCTTTCTTCGTCTCTCGGATGAACTATGCGTCGAGTAGTCGGTTGACTTCTTCTCTGATTGCTCTGCGCTTGGGTTCCGAGAATCGCCTCAGTGCCTGCTTTACTAGTTTGGTGTTTGGCTTGATGTGGAGCGCGTGTTCTGCGAATTCTCGTGGTATCCCGGGCATGTCGACTGGGCACCAGGCGAAAATTTTCCACTCTTCGCGAAGGAAGGTTATGAGGGCGGTTGCTTGCTCTTCTGTAAGGTGGGCATATACGCGGACCGTCTTCTCTGGGTCCGTTGGGTGGACTTGGTGTGTGGTTGCGTCGCTGTCGATGCTGAAATCGCGGCCAAATTCTTTTGTCTCGCTTCGGCTTGCCAGCGGGAATATGCTTTTGTCCGTCACCATGGCTATTTCTTTGAGCTGTTGTTGGGCTCCAAATGTGTCGGAGACTTTGTAGAAGTCGCGGTCGCACTGGTCCGATTTGGTGAAGCTTCCCTTGACTGTGATGATTCCTGCAGGTCCTGGCATCTTGAGCTTGAGATATGTGTAGTCTGGAACCTCCATGAACTGTGCGAACGCTGGTCGCCCGAGTATGGCGTGATACTTGAAGGGTTCGTTGCATAGAAAACAAAAAATTTCCTACGGTTGTAACAGCCAAGATCACATCTAGAAGATCACTTGTAACGGTTTGAGAAGGACTCACCCTCGAAGACCAAAAGCTTTAACGAGAACTATTCTCGTGGGTGATGTAGTCGAACACTCGCCGACCTCAAGGTCGTGATGAAGACTTGACGCCACGAACGGGCAGCGTCTCCATAGTCGGTCACACGTACAGATCAGTGACGACCTCCGCCCCTTGCTCCAGTTGGGCAGCGGAAGTAGTGGATCCTCGGGAACTCCAGCAGCACTACAACATAGTGGTGGTGGTGGTAGAGAAGATCTTGAGCAGGGCTTCGCCTAAGCACCGTACTCGTGAAACTGGATCAGCTAGCAAGGGGAGGAAGATGCCAACCAAAGGGCATATGAGAGATGGAGGAATGAGTGAGTTGTGTGAGGACCTCCACCCATCTATATATAGGAGGAGGGGGAGGCAGCCCCCAAGGGGTAGCACGCCCCAAGAGGTTCCCCCACCTCTCCCCTCATCATGTGGGTGGACTCTCCACTCACAAAAACAAAGGGTCACACATTATTCCCATAATTTCCATAAATCTCCACTCAAAATTCCAAGAGTTTTATCACATTAAAACACTTTTAATTATCTTGTTTAATGTCACTCAAATTAATGAACACTTCATTCAATGAGTACTTCATTGATGAACACTTCATTCAATGAACACATTAACAATTATCCCCTTGCACTATTTTGATATACCGAAACTATTCCAGCAGTTTTATCAAAAACAGTCCATGTGCTGTCCAGTATATTCTCCGGCGTTCCGTATCCACTCAAACGCGTCAACGAATCCTTAAGTGTGTCACCCTACGGTTCGTGAATAAAATGGACATGACAGAGACTCTTCTCCGATCAATAATCATCAGAGGGATCTGGAGATCCATGATGACTCCCACTTACTCAACGATGAACTAGTGATCGTGTGAACCATTACTCCGTAACCAATTCCTTTTGTCTCGCGATATTTTACTTGTCCGAGATCCGATCATTTGGTATCATCCATACCTAGTTTGATCTCGTTACCGAAAAGTACTCTTTACTCGTTCCGTGATATAACATCCTCGTGAGCCAGTCACGTGCTTGCAAGCGATGTCAATGTGATATCACCGAGAGGGCCCAGAGTATATCTCTCCGTCATCTGGATGGACAAATCCCACTCTTGATCCACGAGCCTCAACTAACACTTTCCAAGTACCCAACGACACCTTTATAATCACCCTGTTACGGTGTGACGTTTGATGGAATCAAAGTACTCTTCCGGTGTCAGTGATTGACGTGATCTCATGGTCTAAGGATTAGGGTTACTTCGTGAAAGTTTGATACAGCAATAGAAACTTTGATGACATGATCGTATTGCTATAACTACTGTGGGTGTATGTTCATCACATCATTCTCCAATGATATGACCTTGTTATTAACGACATCCAATGTCAATGATCAGGAAACCTTGATCATCCGTTAATCAACAAGCCAGTATAAAGAGAGACATTACTAGGAACCTTTTCTTTGTTTATTAATCACACATGTATTAACGTTTCCGGTTAACACAATTATAGCATGAAAATAAACATTTATCATAAACATGGAATAAGATAATAACCACTTTATTATTGCCTCTCGGGCATATTCCCTTCAATACTGCGACTGCCAGTCGAGCACTTCGAACTCAAGGGGTTGCTTTGCCAAGTTGCGCTTCCTGCCGAAGATTACATCAAGCTCTATTGTTCCGATGGAGGTGGCTGCTTCGCCCGGAACTCCGCCGTATTTTGTGGTGTCTGACTTCTTCCAAACTGGTCGTGGGATTAACATCTTGCGTAGGGTGCTGGCGAAGATTATGTTTAGACTGCTGCCTCCGTCCATGAAGACTCTGTCCACGTCGTAACCTCCGATCTGGGCTTCGAGTACCAGCAGTGCGTGCCCCGGCCTCGGGACCGCGGGCGGATGGTCGTTCTGAGAGAAGGTGATGCTGGTCTCAGCGCCGCTCAATTGGTATGTTTCAGTTATCTTTATGCTTTCGGTTGCTTCGGCCTGCAAGGTGTAGGCATCTTGCTTTGCTTTCGAGGGTTTTCCTTCTTGGATCATGCAGATTCATCCCTGGGACGTGGGGTATTGCCCTTCTGTATTTGGTGCTGGCGACTGCGCGCTTCTTCGAGTGCGCTTGGCTTCGCGCTGCTTTTCTTCCTTGAGGCTGTTGGAGAGTTCGGTGAATAGGCGGCAATCTCCTAGGGTGTGGCTTGCTCTGAGATGTCCCCGACTGTCTTCAAAATAGTGGATCGCGCAAGGTCCTTCCAGTTGCTCTTTGGCCGTGAGTTTACTGGAGCCAGCGTGCCTTCTTCTCCTTGAGATTTGGAAGGTCTGCGAGGGGTCTTCTGCCCGGCTGTGGAATCTTGGGTCAAGTTCTATCTCGTCGCTGAGTGATTGGCTCCGGATGAAGTTGGCGAATTCATCTGGCCTTCGATCTGGGTCGTAGTACTCTCCGGTCTGGGTTTCGGAGTCGTTGTCTTGGCGTGTGGTGGGAGTCCGGGCGGTGGCGGGTCGTCGACTGGTGGGCGAGTCTTCTGTTATGCGTCGCGACTCTTCGAGTGGTGTCCCTGAGTAGAGTCCTCGCGCTTTCCTTCTGAGTCGTCGGGTTCTCTTCCGTCGGCGATGGATCTGATGGTTGTCGAAGTGTTGGACTTGATTCGGCTGCATGCTAGGTGATCTTGACGAGACGATGGAGATGCTTGTGGTGATCTTGAATTCCTCGAGCAGGCTAGATCTGGTTCTAGTCCTCGGGTCTTGATTTGCTGAGGGCGGGACCGCCGAGATCGTGATTCCAACCTGTGTAGTTCCCACAGAAGGCACCAATTGACGGGGATCAGCCCCGGAAAATCCCATGGTCAGGGACCCTGGGTTAGTCATAGAGAAGGCACAGGTCGGACGATACTCGTCGGCTAACAGGAGAAGCACTTCCTGCTCGATATTATTGTGAGAGGGGGCGATTACACTGGAGGCCAAGGCGAGTTCTCGCAAGGCTAGATGAGTAGATGTGTATTGGATTGATCTGGACGTCTCCCCTCCCAGCCTTTATATACTAGGCTAGGTCTCGGGGAGTCCGTACTAGGTTACAAAGATAGTTTCCTAGTTCTAGTCTTGCCTTGTACGCCAAGTTGCGCCTTCCATACTAGTCGCAGACTCCTACGTCGGTGCTTGGTTGGGCCAATCGTGGGCTTGTCGTAGCTTCCCAGCGGGACTTCTATCTTCCTACGCACCAGGTAGCCTTACATGCAGGAGTCGTGGGGTCACCCCCTCGTCAGTCGCTCATATTTCTAATTCCGTTCAGGGACTAAGGAATAAGAGACGCTTGATGAAAGATAAAGTGACGATGCGCATGGGGAATGGCTGTCAAATTGATGTGTTGGCGGTCGGCACGAAGCATCTTAGTCTCCCTTCGGGATTAATTTTGGTTTTGAATAAATGCTACTATGTACCCGCATTGACTGTGAACATCGTTAGTGGCTCTTGCTTGAAGTGAGACCACTATTCTTTTAAGTCTGATACAATTGGTTGTTCAATTTATAAGGATGAAGTGTTTTATGTTCACGCGCCGGAGCAACGTGGTTTATTCGTACTTGATCTCGATGGTGACGTGTGTCACATTAACAATATAAAGGCCAAAAGATTAAAGAGTAGTGATGAAGAGCACATGATGATGTTGCATTGCCGACTTGGTCATATTGGTATAAAGCGCATGGAGAGGCTCCATAAGGATGGACTTCTTGATTCATTGGATTTTGGATCCCTTGATACATGTGAACCATGCCTCATGGGCAAAATGACAAGGAATCCATTCAATGGGATAATGGAGCGTGCGGATGACTTATTGGGGATCATACATACAGATGTATGTGGACCCATGAACGTCCCCACACGCAATGGTCTTCGTTACTTTGTGACCTTTACGGATGACTTGAGTAGATATGGGTATATTTACTTGATGAAGCATAAGTCTAAAACCTTTGAAAGGTTCAAGGAATTTCAGAATGAGGTCAAGAATCAACTCAGAAAGAAAATCAAGCACCTTCGATCGGATCGAGGTGGTGAGTATTTAAGTCATGAGTTTGGCAATCATCTGAAGTATTGTGGCATAGTACCACAGCTTACGCCGGCAGGCACACCTCAGAGAAACGGTGTGGCTGAACGACGTAATCGAACCATATTGGATAGCGTACGATCGATGATGTCTCATACTGATTTGTCTGTGTCATTCTGGGGGTATGCATTAAAAACTGCTGCTTACGTTCTTAATAGGGCACCATCCAAATCCGTAAAGACAACACCATTTGAAGAATGGCATGGCACTGTAAGTGCATCTAGTGCCCCCTTTGAGGTTTTGGAGTATTTGATGACAAAACGGTTAAGGGACTGATGTGTTCATGAGTATACACAGGAAATAGTCCCTGAGGATGAGGTTAACCACCATTGTTGATCCCCCAAAATGTTGAAGAACATGGAAGAAATCGGTGTGTTTCCTAAATACTGAAGTTGTGCGAAATCCCGAGGAACCAGGATCCTGAAGCGTTCGGCTGAAGCTGAAGCAGTACACCACCTCTGGCGATGGATTCCTTTTCTTCAGCTCAAGAATTCTCGCCTAAAGAAGTTGAAGACACTGCGGCTTGTCCTCACACTGCAACGGCGTGCCTTCGCCCTGATGCTCAGCCCTGAGGCACTACTTTTGGGACGTTAGCTGTAGTCTCTCCTTTTTGTTCATTGAATGACAAAGGGGGATAAATTTGATAGTCTTCAAGCGGGTTCTCATGGGGTTCCTTAGTTAAAACTCTCGTTCTTCTGATCATTTTTGTAATGAGTTGTATACTGATATTTTGTGGTTTCTGATACTTTTAAGTTACCTCATGATATTCTTCAAGTTTATCTATTACTCATGACATTCCTCAGCAACCACCTTACTCAGTGTTATGTTTGTTTTCTCAATTATTCCACATGATGCACTATTTCAAATAATCCGGGATATAGGGGGAGCTCCTCATGTTTTTTTTCAAAAATTATATCAAGTCTTCAAAACATGCATATCCTCAGGGGGAGCATCTCTATATCCGGAAACAATGAATTGTTTTCTTCAAGTTTTTCCTCAAAATTATTTATTTTTATCCCGTTGAAGCTTTAACCTGATTGTCATCAAATCACCAAAAAGGGGGAGATTGTAAGTGCATCTATTGCCCCCTTTGAGGTTTTGGAGTATTTGATGACAAAACGGTTAAGGGACTGATGTGTTCGTGAGTATACACAGGAAACATTCCCTGAGGATGAGGTTAAACACCGTTGTCGACCCCCCCAAAATGTTGAAGAACATGGAAGAAATCGGTGTGTTTCCTAAAGACTGAAGTTGTGCGAAATCCCGAGGAACCAGGATCCTGAAGCATTTGACTGAAGCTGAAGCAGTACAAGATCCCGAGGACGTTCGCGCTAAAGACAAAGTTGAAGTGTAGTCTTCGTTAATAACTTTTATACTTCTTGAGTCGTAGGAAAACACCGCACTGTTGGAGGGGTTGAGGAAAATGAGTTCTGTATTTCTGAGGAAGTGCTCAATTAGAAATCCTGAAGAAAACCCAGAGAAATCTCCTGCAGTAGAAGTTGAATTCCTCGGGTGTCCGAGACGATGTTCTTCAGGACACTGAGGAGTTTGTCTTCGGTTGAGGAGTCAGGAAATTGCCAGTGCAGTTCGCCTGAAGAAAGAGAGTGAGAGATTCCGACCGTGCCACGTGTCACATGGAGAGCGCTGGTACCGTTCCAGCCAACGGTCCGAAGGGTGGGCATGAAAGTAATTTCATGCATGTGCATTTATGTCCTTCCACCTGGGGTTGCTCCGCGGCTATAAATAGCCACCCCCAGCCCCATTTGTGGGTTGGATGCTCCGAGAGAAAAACTTACACTTGTCATTTGAGAGCAACCCACCTCTGAAGAAACTGAAGAGCCTAAGTGAGGATAACCACCAGCCTGAGTAGTTGAGCATTTCTGAGGAAGTCCGTTCGAGTGATCCAAAGCTTTTTACTCTTGGAGACTGTGATCTTCCAGCCGGTGTAGATGTCTTCAGTCTGAGGAAGTCAAGATGCAATTGTGACTTCCCTGAGTGACTGACTCTATGAAGGTTTCGGGAGTCTACCTTGAAGACTCACCTGAGTTATTGGACGGAGTCTGAGGACTTTAGTTCAAGGAGAATAAGGTGAAGACTATGTCTTCTGAGATAAATCTCAGCCTCTCCAACCAGACGTAGAGTTGTCACAGCAACTCGAACTAGTTCATCAAGTCTATGTCTTCAGTGCCCTGATGCTATTTCTTCAACTTCAGCTATTATGTTTATGCAGTGATGACTTATCCTGATGCCTTACTTTCTGAGTTTACTCTGCACTGATTCCTCAGTTCTTGTTTCTGTCTTAATTTAGCTATGCAACAGGTTGATTTACATTCATGCCTTCGCTTTAGTATCGCATCTGTCCTTCCACGAGTTTTAATTTCCTCAATTTCGTATTGCCTCAGTCCTGAGGAAATCTAAATTCCTCAAGATATTTGAAAATCTCCCATTCACCCCCCCCCCCTCTGGTCGATATATTGCACTTTCAATTGGTATCAGAGCAAGGTACTCCCTTGTTTTGTGTGATTCGGTTTAACCACCTGGAATTCTAGTTATGTCGACCTCAGGTACAATGAGCGTTGCCTCAAACTGCCCCATCTTCGACGGGATAGACTACCCATACTGGAAGAACAAGATGAGGATGCATCTTGAAGCCATTGACAAGGATCTGTGGGATATTGTTGATCAAGGCATTCCTGAAGCTACTCTGATGACTGCTCCTGAAGTTGTCAAGAAGAACTGGCAGCTTGATGCAAAAGCTCGAAGCATTACTGGTGGTCACCTCAACAAGGCTCAGTTCAACCATATCAGTGGTCTGGATACTGCAAAGAAGATATGGACGAGACTGTCAAAAGTTAATGAAGGAGTCTCTGCTCAACGAGACTCTCGAGTTGATACACTTCGCAGTCTCTTCAACAGGTTTAAGAGGCTAGACAACGAGCATGTGCAGCAAACCTTTGACAGACTCACTGACATATCCAATGAACTTCAAGCACTGGGTGCCGCTGATATCACAGATCATGAAGTGGTGAAGAAACTACTGAGGTCACTGGATGACTCGTTTGAGTTCCTATCGCTGATGATTCAAGAAAGGCCTGATTTTAAGACTCTGGATCCTGCTGACATTCTCAAGCGCCTCAATGCTCATGAACTAAAGCTCTCTGAAAAACGAGACTTATACAGCTCCACGCCTAAAGTCCGCGCACTAAAAGTTGATGAAGAGTCTGAGGCTGATTCTGATGATCCTGAAACCCTCAGCCGGGAACTTGCTCTCCTCACCAGAAAATTCCAAAGATTTACGAAGAAGAATCGCTTCGGAAATTTCTCAAGATCCTCCTCAAGAAAAAGCAAAGATGATGACTCTGTTGAGACCAGAAAGAGAGTCTGCCACAAATGCAAGAAACCTGGGCATTACATCGCTGAGTGTCCTCTTTGGGAAAAGGAAGCTAAACTGAAGAAGAAGAAGAAGAAGAAAGGGAAAGATGACAGTTCTGATGAAAAGACAAAGAAGAAATCCTCAAAATCCTCAAAGTCTGATGGATACAGGAACAGCAACTCCCGTAAGGCTCGCGCATATCTCGGCAAAGAATTGGTCTCTGAAGAATCCGGTTCCGATACTGATGCTGAGGAAGATGAATCTGAAGAATCTGAGGGTGTGGCTGGTCTGTCTCTTGCCACGACGCTTGTCTCCAAGACAATCTTCAGCACAGAGAAATCTGATCCATCACATGTTGATAATGAAGATGAAGACACCACCTCTGCCTTCTTCTTCATGGCTAAGTCCTCCAAGGGAAAGACTGAATGGGTGATGGACAGTGGATGTACAAATCACATGACTGGTGACAGAAGCCTTCTTATGGAATCATCTCTGAGTCCTTCTTCAAAGAAGACCATCACCTTCGTTGATAAAGGTAAAAGTAAGGTATTGGGTCTCGGCAGAGTTGCTATCTCTCGAGACCAACACATTGACAAAGTCATGCTTGTTTAATCCCTCGGGTACAACCTGATGTCTGTCTCTATGTTATGTGATCTTGATCTCGTTGTTCTCTTCGGAAAATATGGTTGTGTAGTCTATATGGTTAGCGATAACTCCATTGTCTTCAGTGGAGTTAGGAAAGGTGACCTGTATATTGTAGATTTTTCTGAAGGTCCTCAGGTTGCTACATGCCTCATGGCTCGAGCCTCAGAGTGCTGGCTATGGCATCAAAGACTCGGCCACGCCGGAACGAGGAATCTCCAGAAGCTGGTGCTGAAGAAACATGTCCTCGGGATTGAGGAAATCAGATTCTCAAAGGACCGACTATGTGGTGTGTGTGAAGCTAGAAAGATGACCAAGGCCAAGCATCCAGCGAAGACCATCATGACAACTACAAGACCCCTGGAATTTCTTCACATGGATCTATTCGGTCCTCCAAAGTACTCAGGCTTTGGAGGTAGTATGTATGGTCTTGTTATTGTTGATGACTTCTCACGATACACTTGGGTGCATTTTCTTCTCTACAAGTCAGAAACCCCAGCTATCTTCAAGCGATTCGCCCAGCGAGTCATGAACAACTACAACCTGAAGATCAAGCACATTCAAAGCGACAACGACACTGAGTTCAAGAACATCGGTGGGGAAGAATTCCTCGACGACTTGGGAATCACTCATGAATTCTCTGCGCCTTACACTCCTCAGCAAAATGGAGTTGTTGAGAGGAAGAACCGAACCCTCATCGAGATGGCTCGCACGATGCTGGCTGAGTACAACACCCCACTCATGTGGTGGGCTGAAGCAATCAACAATGCATGCCACATCGTCAATCGAGTGTATCTTCACAAGTTCTTCAATAAAACATCATATGAGCTAATGGTCGGTAAGAAACCCAATGTGAGTTACTTCAAAGTATTTGGTGCACCTTGCTGGATTCGTGATCCTCATCACCAGTCCAAGTTTGCATCCAAAGCATGTGAGGGTTTCATGCTTGGTTATGGTATCAACTCGCACACCTACAGAAGTCTACAATATTAGTCATCATAAAATTGTTGAGACTGTAGATGTGCGATTTGATGAATCTGACGGCTCGCAAAGAGAGCACCTGCCACCTGATCTAGATGAAGCCCCACCTGAAGAACAGATCAAGAAGATGGGAGCTGGTGATATCATTCCTGTGGATCATCCTGAAGAAACGCACATACCTCCTGCTCTTGAAGAACATCCAAATCCTGATGCAAATGATCCTGACAACGATCCTGATCCTAAAGCTCCTGAGACTCCTGAAGGTCCTGAAGCACCTGAAGCAGATGCCAATGAATCTGAAAGCAGTGAAGACAATGCGCCTCAAGATCATCTTCCTCGTCTTCCTCGCGTGGCGAATGAAGTTCAAGTGGACAGAATCCTCGCCGACGTCAATCTACCAGGTCCTCTCACTCGTGCAAGAGCTAACCGTATAGCTAACTTTTGTGGGTATTTCTCGTTTGTATCAATTTCAGAGCCCACCAAAGTCACTGAGGATTTCCAAGAGGCAGAATGGATTCAGGCGATGCAAGATGAACTTCTTCAGTTCAAACTGAATGATGTTTGGGAACTAGTCAAACGGCTTGATCCTCGAATTCACAATGTCATCGGCACGAAGTGGATCTAACGCAACAAACTCGATGAAGATGGACAAGTCATCAGAAACAAAGCTCGTCTTGTAGCACAAGGATACACACAAGTCGAGGGGATCGACTTTGGTGAAACCTTTGCTCCTGTTGCTAGACTTGAGTCCATTCGTATTATGCTTGCATTTGCTAACCATCATAATATCAAGTTATATCAAATGGATGTGAAAATTGCATTCCTCAATGGTAATATCGAGGAAGAAGTATATGTTGCTCAACCCCTAGGTTTGGAAGACGCGAAGAAACCTGATATGGTGTACAGATTGAAGAAAGCCATATATGGACTGAAGCAAGCCCCTCGGGCTTGGTATGACACACTAAGGGACTTCCTCATAAGCAAGGGCTTCAAATCTGGTTCCCTCGATCCAACTCTTTTCACAAAACAATATGATGATGCATTATTCATATGTCAAATCTATGTTGATGACATTATATTTGGATGCACTAACAAGAAATACAGTGAAGAATTTGCATTCTTGATGAGTGAACAGTATCAGATGTCCATGATGGGCGAACTGAAGTTCTTCTTAGGACTTCAAATTCGTCAACAACGCAACGGCATCTTCATCTCTCAGGAGAAGTACCTCAAGGAGTGCCTGAAGAAATTCGGGATGCAAGACTGCAAGGGTATCAAGACACCGATGCCTACAAATGGGCAACTAGGCCCTGATGAAAATGGCAAGGACTACGATCAAAAGGTATACCGTTCCATGATAGGTTCTATGCTATATCTATGTGCATCTAGGCCTGATATAATGTTGAGCGTTTGCATGTGTGCCCGATTCCAAGCGGCACCTAAGGAATCGCATCACCAAGCGGTGAAACGAATTCTTTGATATTTGGAACACACCCCGTCGCTAGGCTTATGGTATCCAAAAGGCACACATCTGGATCTCGTTGGGTACTCAGACTCAGATTATGCTGGAGATCGAGTGGATCGGAAGTCTACCTCAGGAAAATGTCACTTCCTCGGACGCTCTCTGGTGTGCTGGTCATCGAAGAAGCAGAACTGTGTCTCCGTCTCCACTGCTGAAGTTGAATACATCGCTGCTGGTGCAAGCTGCTCACAGCTTCTTTGGATGAAGCAAACTCTGAAGGACTACGGCATCAACCTGAAGAAAGTACCACCAGTATGTGATAATGAGAGCGCCATCAAGATCTCTCAGAATTCAGTACACCACTCGAGGACGAAGCACATTGAGATTCGGTATCACTTTCTTCGGGATCATGTATTGAAGGAAGACATCGTCATCAGCCACGTGAAGACTGAAGACCAACTTGTTGATATATTCACTAAGCCTTTGGATGAGAAGCGTTTTAGCACTCTGAGGTGTGAGCTAAATATCTTAGATTCCTCAAACGTCCAGTGAATGGACACACATCCTAAGGCTTAAACAATATTGAAGAATCCTGATGTACAACACACGATGCGTCGTACTCCTCAATTCATGAGGAACTACCTTGCTAAGTGTGAAGAAATTAACGTGGAATTGACTCAAGATCCATACGACAATTGTATGGTATCAAGTGTCTCATTCCCTATAAGGTGGGTAGCGCCACCGCCCAAATTCCTCAGGATTTGTTGATCCTCAGTTTCCTCAGTTGATGTCTTCATCCTGATGATTACCGTGTTTGTCCTCAACAGCGTTCACCTATAGTTCTTGTTCCTCAGCATTTGCTTCTTCATCTAGGTGAACGTGATCGGACCCGTCCCTCTGTGCTCACTTATCCATTCTTTCTATCTCATGTGCGTTCGTTTGGAAATTATGTGTTCCTCAGCCTGAGACCTTTGTCTTCATAATCAACATTTTTGTCCTCAGTTTCCCAAAATTGAGGATTATCCGTTACGTTTTTTGTTGTGATTTTTCCGCACGTCGTGCTTATCCATCATTATGATAACCACTGAGGATCCCAACCATCAGGGGCAATCTTGTCCACAAATATCGCAACCCCTCAGCTTTCACCCCTCTATAAATAGACATCCACCCCACGGTCATTTTCCCCCACATCTCCTCTCCCTCTCGCGCCGCCGCCCTTGAGCTCCTCAAGCTCGCGCGCTTTCGTAGCCAGTGTTCACCGTCGCCGGGGAAGACTGGCTCGTGGTTCCTCAGCTTTCGCCTCAGTCCTGGTATGCTTATGTCTCAGTTTCTTGTTCCTCAGTACTGCTGTGTCTTCAAGAATCTTGTCGTTTCGTCATGCCACTACATTCCGCAACAGTATTGCTCGCTTTCTGAGACCTATACATATGCCTCATTACTTTGATTTCATCAGCCTATTCCTCATGAACGCATATAACCGTACCCCACTTCCCTCACAACTTAATTCTGTCACAGGTACATGTCTGCTGAGGAATCGTATGGTTCTCATAGTCTCACTTCATTTGCAGCTCAGCTCGAACGTACTATTCCTCAGTCTCCACCACTGAAGAAAATGGCTCCTCGCCGTAAGCTCACTGATACTGCTAAAGACTTGCCTCCTGAGCTCTATGAGAAGCTGAAGACTCCCGAACGTGAAACCGCGGGTGAACGAAAGAAAAGGGTTCAGAAAATCACGCGGGAATGGGCTAAACGATGGCATGCCTATGAATGGATCAATCCTGAGCATGAGGAATCATTCACAGTAAATCCACCCCTGAAGACTTTGAGCATCAAGGCTCGTCCTCCTCCTGCACCGGGTGTTGTTCCTCATCCTTCAACCATGAAGACCCGTGATGATTTTCCTGAGGCTTATCAGCGCTATCTCAAGCGAACGGTTCATCTCGCTCATGGTTTGGCCCGATACTTGGCTGCCTCCGTGCAAATTCCACCTTCGCCTCAGCCACAACCTCCGGCTCCGCATCGCAGAAAAGCTCCTGGCATCAAGCCCTCAAAGAAGTCCTCAGTGTTGGGAATGTGCCCTAGAGGCAAATAAAATATGTTTTATCGAGCATATTCCATTAGTTCATAATACGTTTGATACTATGCTAGAACTGTATTAAGCGGAAACATTAATACAGGTGTGGTATACAAACAACCAGGTCCCTAGTAAACCCTAGTATACTAGTCCATTGGGCGATTGATGATCAAGGTTTCCTGATCATGAGACAATGGCGTATGTTGACAATGGAGTCGTATCATTGGATAATGATATGAAGGACATACACCCACCAGAAGTGTTGCGATGTGATCAAGTCACATAGTTCGACATTGCGATAACAATAACGTAGTGACCAGATCCTTTGACCGTAATGATCATACGTAATTGTCATCTATGAGGAGACTTTGATTTGTATCCCATCGCCTGACGGAAATATGCTGGCCATAACGGTGCACTTTGGGTATTCCGAAATAGATGGTTGATGAGTATGCAAATAGATCAAAGCGGGATTTGTCCATCCGTGTGACGGATAGGTACTCTGGGCCCACTCGATGATATTGCATCATAAAGTTTGCAAACGTGTGACTATGTCACGGAGTTGTAATATCACGGGAACGAGTAAACTTGTTTGTTGAGAACGAGGACGAACTAGGTATATTGGATACCGATGATCAAACCTCGGACAAGCAAAGTACCATAGGACAAAGGGAATAGGCACACGGTTAACGGATCCAACAGCGATTGAAGTTCATTCGATGGAAGCGCAGGGGCTATCAAGGATTGTAACCAGGTCCAATTGATTAGTCATTGATCAATGAGAATTGTCTCGATCATGTCTGCTGTTTCCCAGACCGTAGGGTGTTACACTTAAGGGTACTCGACGCAGTAAGGATTGATTCGGGATCACCAAAGAAATTGGAGAGAACACCGGAATTGTTCCGATGAAGGCCGGAAGTTCTTCCGGGTATTTTGAAAGGTTCAAAATATATTTAATAATGTCTAATATATGTTTTATTATTTAATTATCTGAATTAAATATTAAAATGTATTTAAATATAATTAAAAATGGAAGAAAAGGCATATGGGCCTCATAGGGCCCATTAGGGGGAGAGGGAGTCCTCCCCCATGGGCCATGGCGCCATGAGGGGGCCCACCCCCCTAGGGCTGCGCCAAAACCCCCCTCCCTTGGGATTAGTCCCACCCCGGAAGTGGAGGGGGGTGGCACCCCTCCTTGGCCTATATAAGGAGGGGTAGGGTGCCCTTTTTTCTTCATACAAATTGATTTGAGACAAGTTTATCTCATCTCTCTCTCCCTCCTTTCTCCTTCCTCGAGTGGACTCCCCTTGTTTGGAGTCTACACTTGGTTGGGGATTTCTCCACTATACGCACGCCGTCGTGCTGCTGGAATCGGGATACGAATCCATCTTCTTTCCGCTGCTCTACTGGTTCGGAGCCCGGAGGGACGTCGGGTATACTGTATGTGTATAATCCCACGAGGCACTACACTTGTGGTGCTACTTCATCGTCGTGGTCGTATCGCGAGGTCTTCATCAGCAACGTTCCGACGAGGACGTAATCCCGTCATCGGTCTGCAAGGATCGGGTGGCTACAGGAGTCATCGTGGATCTGCGCGGCATCGGGGATTGCCGGTACGACTACACCAACCACGTTCATGCAGGAACTACACCAAACCCGCTGCCTCAGTGCCCCCTGCTGCCTCAGCCCCTACTGATACAGTGCCTGTGTGTCGGGACCCGGGGTTAGCGTATGCAAGTACAGTTAAGACATAGTCATATGGAGAGCCGAGAACTGCACCCACTTCTCTAAGCAGACAAGGCCAAGCACTGAACATTCTCGGAAAGCATCGTACGTGAGGGGCATTCCATCCAGGCCGGATGATCAACTGAGATGGGTCCTCATCGTCCGCACACAAGTCAAATGATATGGGTGGTGAACTCCCATATTCAAAGACAAGTCGCCTCAACCATACTATCGACTATCTCAAAACTCTTACATAGACTCACTCCAGCCCGATCACTTAGTCGGGGTCTAGGGCGGGCTCGATCATACCACAAAGTGTGCACGAGACGGAGTCTCGAGCAATTGCATCGCGATGCCCCAAGCTGCGCACATCTAAGGGCCACTTGGTGTATGAAAGACCGCCAGCCAGAACACAACTAAGGTCTCGAAAACCCATACAAAGACATGCATGTTATAAACATACACGCAGCACACATGCTTTGTATGAACAGCAGGTACCATTGCAATTCTCTACAAAGTGTACATTTTATTTATAACTCTTATAGAGTACAAACAGAGATCACATACATGTGATCCAACATTACAACACAGGCGGAAGCAAATTATGTCTGAGTACAGACAAGTTTAACAAATGGCTTAAGAAGCCTTATTTAAACACAAAGCCCTCCACGAGGGAACCAGTCGTCTGACTGGGACTAGACTAGTTGGTCTTCAGTCGTCCAGCTCGATGAAGAAGCCACCTTCGGGATCAGTGGCATCATCTAAAACATATATTAAGCAAACGTGAGTACAAAGTCGTACTCAGCAAGACTTACATAGGAGCTATACTACTCATGCATATGTGTCAAGGTAAAGGGAGGTGGGGTTCACTTGCAGAAATGCCAGCTTTGACTTGGCTAGTCCTGATCTACGAGTACCAGACTTTGAGGTAAGAAGCGTACACGAGTCCACTACTTTCTCCAACCAATACACCACTATGGTGTCTTCCTCGACTTCCCCACGAGGAAGCACGCCATAGCACTCACACTTATCTTGGTGTGTTTTAAAAGTATCCGGTTCAAGTTATCTAATGATCAAGCTAAGCTTTCCAAGTAGTCCATAACCGCGGACGCGGCTATTCGAATAGTTTTGTTAACCTTGCAAGGGTGTACCGCTACACACACATGATCATCATTTACCGCCTTTGATCTCGACACCATTCAAGGGGTGCCAGCGAGGATGCTCACCACAACTGTTACCTCATAGCCTATCTAGTCCGAGAAAGCCGCCTACTTGGGTTGGTTACCACTATCGTGAACCCGGCCGGTTTACCGAAGTGGACCCAAGCGATGTGTGCGTGGTGCATAAGCCGGTCTCGGTTGAGCCGTTCTCTCACTTAGCATCCAGGCCACAAGCCTACCATAACTCCGAACTACTGCGACATCTGGACATCGAAAGGGATGAGTTAATAGGTTGAGAGGGGTCAGTGAGCCCAATGTGTGGTTGTACTCTTCATCTTGGATCACCACACAAGAACTCGGACTTAGGACGGTGTTCAACGAGACAACCCACCGTGTACTCCTACACAGCCTCTCATCGTTCACCTTGTATTAGGGTCGATTCACCAACACTTTTCTACCAACATCAACATGATCATTCCCATCCCGACTCACATCACAGTAACAACATGGTATCATACTAAGCATGCAATAAGCGATAACATTGCAGGGGCCACATGATATCAAACAACTCCTACAGTTGCTAGGATTGTGGTTTGCTTACTACTGTGACAAAATGATAGGTCATGCAAAGGAATGGGTTCATCTATGCGGTAGAAACGAAGCATGGTGATCATCCTAAACAATGCATAAGCGAGACATGAGAGGGAAGTGGGATTTTATCGACATGATCAATGGGGGTTTGCTTGCCTTGCTGACGAGGTTCGGGTTCTGGATCTTCAGCGAAGGGGGTGACCTCTTGCTCCGGTTCAACCTCTACTCGACAAACAAAGCACGAAGTAGCAATCAATATGAATGCAATGCTCAAGCACATGAATGAATGCTGAAACTTGAAGTATAAGTTTTGATGTGTGAGGCAATTCCAATTAAGTGGAATATATTTCATTTGAAATGCAAATTCAAACTCCACATTTGAATTTAAATTAGCCAAGTTGCAAGTGACATAGTTTGATCATTTTTAAACATGTTCAAATGTGTATGATATGTCTCTGAAGTGTGGTTGATTTACATCATAATTCCATGGTCCAAGTAGCAAAAGCATTTGGTTTGAATTTGAATTAATTTCAAATAAAGCAAATGACATATGCTACTGGTCCCATTTTAAAATCAACTCAAACAGAGCTGAAAGTTGCATATTTGGAAAGATAATTTTCTCCTGATCATTTTTCATATATTATTTGTCCAATTTGGAGTTAATATGAATTAATTATGAATTTCCAAAGTTTGTCCTATTTTCTGGAATTTCTTTAAATATCTGATTATTTTAATTCCTTTTTTTTGATTTATTGCGTCACCAGGGGGGCTGACCAGTCAAACTGACTAGGGGGCCCCACCTGTCAGCCACAGTGGGGTTAAACCCGGTTTAATTAAGTTAAACAGAGATTAGGGGGGGCTGTGGGTCCCACTGTCAGTGGCTGCTGGGGGTGGTTAAGGGGTCATTAGGCCTAATCGGCCGGCGGTTAACCGCCGGCGGCACCAGTGCGGTGGCGCTCGCACGGGTCGGCGATTCCGGCCATCGTTTTGCCCGCTGAGGCCATCTACGGGTAGCTGGAGCCCGTGCGCATCGCGTGGATTACGCCGGGGACCTCGGGAAGGCCTGGAGCCATGCCGGCGACGAGGAGCGCGGCGGCCGGGCTCGGGCTCAGGTGGAGACGGCGACAGAGGCCAAGGGAAGAAGAAATGAGGGCACGGGCGTGCAGCTCTTGGTCGTCCACGACGGATGGAGTAGGCAAGGGTCAAAGGCGTGGCCTCAGGCCACGGCTACGTCGTCGGGCGCGGCGGCCGGACTACTGTCGACGGCGACCAGAAGAAAACGAGTACGGGCGAGGCTGGGGATAGGGGGGAAACGCAGAGGAGCTCACCAGGAGCTCGCCGGGGTTGGCTAGGGAGGCTGGGGAAGACGGACGTCGGGGAATTTGTCGACGGAGCTCGCGGCGGCTGGCGATGGATCCGTGAAGCTGGCGTCGCGCTCGAGGCTTCCGGGCTCGATTGCTTGAGCTTGAAGACGAAGTCGACGTCTGCGGTGCGGCTGGACAAGCTAGTTCGGCGTAAGGTTGCCGTTGGCCACGACTGGGCGGCGGCGTGCTCTGCGGGGTACTCGGGTGTTCGTCGCCAGAGGGGAAGGAGAGGGGCTGGGAGAGAGCTGGGGTACGGGGGGGTTGTGTGCGGCTCCGTGGCGCAAGAGAGAGGGAGGGGGAGGTCTAGAAGGGCCTGGAGCCTCGTCGTGTCGCCGTGGCCTCGCCCTGACTCCAGCGAGGTGCTTGGAGGGGCGGGGAGGAAGACGACAGGGGAGGTCCCCTGGTGGGCTGGGCCGGCCAGGTAAGTGGGCCTTCGCCCCTGGCGACTAGTAGGTCTCTGCTTTCTCTTTTTCTTTTATTATTTCTGTAATTTTGTTTTGCCTCAGTATTAAATACCTAGGCATTTTATAAAATACCCAAAACTTTTATGTGGTCTTAGAAAATAAATAGCTAGCCACTCATAACTCTTGGGCATTTTTGAAATTCAAATAATTTGAATTTCAAATCAAATAGGGTTTTATTTAATTTCCAAAGCCACTGTTTGAATATTAGAAAATTCCATGGGCATGGGAAAATACCCAAACCACTTTTAAAATGATCAGCACCATTTATAGGAATTTTCCAAAAACTCAAATGAATTTTGGAAAAAGATTTTTATCTGGCCTTTTGAATTAATTCATCTGGGGGGTGTTCCTTCTCCCATTTGCTTTTGAATTTTGATTTCAAGGATTTCTTTTGAAATTTTGACATGATGCAAAGGTACTAACTAACCCTAGCACATACCTAACAGAGGGTTCTGACAACTCGCCCCCACTCAAAAGAATCTCGTCCCGAGATTCAGAAGTCTGCGGGAGGAAGGTGGGGTAGTCGGCACTGAGACGGTCTTCTCTCTCCCACGTAGCTTCTCTTTCAGAGTGGTGTGACCATTGCACTTTCAGAAACCTAATCTTCTGACGACGAGTGACACGTTCTGCGGAATCAAGAATACGAACGGGGTATTCTCGATAAGAAAGTTCATCTTGGAGATCAAGCGTTTCATGGTCGACTTCGCGGATGGGATCCTTGAAGCAACGCCTGAGTTGGGACACATGGAATACATCGTGTACTCGGGAAAGGTGCGGGGGTAGTTCAAGTTGGTAGGCAACTTCTCCACGTTTAGCAATAATGCGGAAAGGTCCGATGTAACGTGGGGCCAATTTGCCTTTGATACCGAAACGTTGGGTTCCCTTCAGAGGAGTGACCCGGAGGTAAGCCTTCTCATCCAGATTGTAGCTCTCTTGTCTATGATGACGATCATAGTAGCTTTTCTGACGAGACTGGGCTGCTTTCAATTGATCACGAACAATGCGAACTTGCTCTTCTGCTTCCTTGATCATATCCGGTCCAAAGAATTGTCTTTCACCGGTTTCAGACCAGTTTAATGGTGTTCGACATCGTCGTCCATAAAGGAGTTCAAAAGGAGCCATGTTCAGACTAGATTGAAAACTATTGTTATAAGCAAATTCGGCAAATGGAAGAGAATTCTCCCAATTCTTTCCGAATGAGATAACACAAGCTCTGAGCATGTCTTCAAGAATTTTGTTAACCCTTTCGACTTGACCGCTAGACTGAGGATGGAAAGCTGTACTAAAGGAGAGATGAGTTCCCATAGCACGTTGGAAGCTTCCCCAAAATCTAGAGGTGAAAAGGCTACCGCGATCAGAATTGATTTCCAAAGGAACACCGTGAAGGGATACAATTCTAGAGATGTACAAGTCCGCTAACTGGCTAGCAGTTATAGACTCGCGAACCGGAAGGAAGTGAGCAACTTTGGAAAGCCTATCTATGACAACGAAGATGGCATTGTTTCCTTTCTGGTTTTTTGGAAAGCCGGTGATGAAGTCCATACCGACTTTGTCCCATTTCCACTCGGGAATAGACAAAGGTTGAAGTGTACCAGCAGGTCTTTGATGTTCTGCCTTAATGCGACGACAAACATCACATTCGGCAACAAATTGAGCAATGTCTCTCTTCATCCTAGTCCACCAAAATCTCTGGCGTAGATCTCGGTACATTTTTGTGCTACCAGGATGAATTGAGAGGGGTGTGTCATGGGCTTCTTTGAGGATGAGTTGCCTTAGATCCTTATTCTTAGGTACTACCAAACGATTTTCAAAGAATACCGTTCCTTTGCTATCTGTGGAGAAACATTTAGCAACTCCGCTAGCAATGTTCTCCTTGATCCGGCGAACACCTCGTGCACGCCTTTGGG
This sequence comes from Bromus sterilis, assembly GCA_950022295.1. NCBI lineage: Eukaryota > Viridiplantae > Streptophyta > Magnoliopsida > Poales > Poaceae > Bromus > Bromus sterilis. Next base: position 22,718,111 of record OX465597.1, on the reverse strand, counting down.
CAACTATGATTTGATCCTCAAGAGTTGGTTTCGCCACCAAGGTAGAAAGATAGCCATGAGAAACAATCTCAAGGTTGAGCTTGCGAAAGTCCTCATGAAGAAGTGGTTGATACTGCTGTAACATGAGGTTGTTACAGTACGACTTACGACTTAGTGCATCAGCCATGACATTGGCCTTGCCTGGGGTATAAGAAATTCCTACGTCGTAATCTTTTATCAAGTCAATCCAGCGTCTTTGCCTGAGATTAAGATCTGGCTGGGTGAAAATATATTTGAGGCTTTGGTGGTCGGAATAAATCTCACAACGATTACCAAGGAGGTAATGTCGCCAAGTTGTTAGAGCATGAACTACGGCAGCGAGTTCAAGGTCATGGGTAGGATAGTTCTCTTCATGTGGCCGCAACTGGCGTGAAGCATAAGCTACCACATGTCGATCTTGCAGAAGTATGCATCCTAACCCTTGCCGTGATGCGTCACAATAGATCTCGAAATCCTTTTTGGTGTCTGGAGGTGCAAGCACGGGTGCGGAAGTCAATCTTCTTTTTAGCTCTTGAAAGCTTTCCTCGTACTTGGGAGTCCATAAGAATTTCTTATCTTTCTTGAGGAGTTCAGTTAGAGGCTTTGCAACTTTAGAAAAGTTCTCGACGAAGTGACGGCAATAGCTGGCTAGGCCAAGAAAACTTCTAACTTGCTTAACCGATTCAGGTGGAGTCCAGTCAAGGACGGCCTGAACTCTCTCGGGATTCACAGCAATGCCTTTTGCAGAAATCACGTGGCCTAAGTAGGTCACTTCTGGTAGCCAGAATTCACACTTGGAGAATTTAGCATACAGGCGATGCTCTCTAAGTTTCATCAATACCAGCATTAAGTGTTCGGCATGATCTCCTTCGTTCTTCGAGTAGATGAGAATATCATCAAGATAAACCACAACAAATTTATCTAGGTACTCCATGAAGATCGAATTCATCAAGCGTGAGAATGTGGCGGGGGCATTGGTTAAACCAAAGGACATGACGGTGTATTCGTAAAGACCATAACGAGTAGTAAAAGCCGTTTTGGGAATGTCCTCGTTTCGGATTCTGATCTGATGATAACCTAATCTCAAATCCATCTTGGAGAAGACGGAGGATCCTGCAAGTTGATCATAAAGATCATTGATCCTGGGCAGTGGGTATTTGTTCTTTATCGTCGCTAAATTTAGCGGGCGATAGTCTACGCACATCCTTTCTGTTCCATCTTTCTTCTTTACGAACAGAACGGGGCAACCCCATGGCGATGAGCTAGGGCGGATGAAGCCTTTTGCCAACGAAGCATCAAGTTGGGTTTTTAGCTCAGCTAACTCATGTGGGGCCATTTTATATGGGTGTTTGGAAATTGGTGCGGTTCCTGGAACAAGATCCACTATAAATTCTACACATCTGTCGGGTGGCATGCCCGGCAGCTCTTCAGGAAAGACATCCGGGAAGTCACGAACCACCGGAATATCTTCAAGTTCGGGAAGGGGAAGTACATTCAAGGAATGCACTTGGGTTCTTGTTCTGGGTGAGGTATAGCTGATTGTTTTGCCTGAAGGATGGGTGAGTTTCACGGATTTGCCTTTGCAATCCAGATAGGCATTCTGTCTTGATAGCCAATCCATGCCAAGGATGACATCAATGTCTGAAGACTTGAGGGCTATGAGTGAAGCAAGGAATACTAAACCCTCAATTGCAATTTGATTACCATGGCTCACTCTACTAGTTTGCCATCTTGACCCTGAAGTTTGAATAACCATTGGGGTGGACAATTCAACAAAAGGTAACTCATGACGAAGTGCATAACTTTCCGACATGAATGAATGAGATGCTCCTGGGTCGAAAAGAACGGAAGTAGGAACAAAATTGACTGGGAGCGTACCAAGAATGACGTTAGTGGTGTCGTCGGTCTCTTCGGCGGCGATCTGGTTCAGACGTCCACGAGTGGCGGAAGGAGCGGGTTTGGCGGTGTAGACCTTCTGGGGTGGCTTTCCACGACCATTGTTGTTGTTGTTGTTGCCTCCGGCACGGGGTGGAACGTTCTGGTGTTGGAGTTGGTTCTGGGGGCACTCGCGAGAGTAGTGGCCTGCCTGACCACACTTGTAGCAAGCTCCGAAAACAATTCGTGGAGCTGGGTTGTTTGGTGGAGCTGGGTGGAACTGGGTGGGTGGACGAGGCGCCACGTAGGATGGCCTCGGTGGGTTGTTCTGGCGGAACATGCTATTTGGGATCCAGATCTTGCGCTTCTGGGAGCCAGAACTGGATGAACTGTCATCTCTAGGATGTTTGCGGAAATCATTGGGGGTGTTCATGTCCTCTGCTTTGATGGCCTTGTTGACAAGGACCTGGAATGTGGCAAAGTCATGAAGGTTGAGCTCTCGACGGAGTCCACTATTGAGGCCACGACGGAACCTCTCTTGTTTCTTGGAGTCGGTGGAAACTTCTTCAGTTGCATAACGAGCAAGTCGGTTGAACTCACGACTGAACTCGTCAACTGTCCTTCTGCCTTGAGTGAGGTTACAAAACTCCTCACGCTTGCGGTTCATGAGACCCTTGGGTATGTGGTGCTCACGGAAGGACGTGCAGAATTCCTCCCAAGATGCAGGTGGTCCAACGGGTCGCATATTCAGAAAGTTCTCCCACCAAGAATTAGCTGCACCTTCAAGGTGATAGGTGGCATAGCTGACCTTGTCGCCAGTTGCAACACGGCCTGCTTGGAGCTTCCTCTCGATGCTGCGAAGCCAGTCATCGGCGTCAAGGGGCTCGGTGGAGTAACTAAAAACCGGGGGATGAAGTCGAATGAAGTCGTTCAGGGACACCAACTCATTGCGCTGCTGAGTGGTGTTGCGTGCAATGACTTCCAGCAGGTGGTGAGAGTCACGGCGGTTCCTCTCCACTTCCATCAGAACTTGTGCCATCGTGGGTGGGGGTGGAAGGTTGCCTTCCTCCTGGTCATTCCCACGACCTTGGTTACGACCAACCTGGCCACGGGTTCCTTGAGACATCCTGAAGGTGAAAACCAAAGTCAAACAGAGTTGATTGAAGAGTCTAATCAAGGTATTGAAGTACTGGAAGGATTACAGAGCAAAGGAAGTAATCATCTTGACAACATGGTGATAAAGCATACAAGCCATATTTTCACAAGCTGTCATACAAACCATACATCGTTTTAGTACAAGCACTAAGCTAATACAAACGTGATGAAGATGATACATCCTTCAGAGGCACTCTGACTTCCTATACATTATTTATCTAAGCCTCTGGAACTTAGACACCTTGCATACAATATACTACGATACTACTACATCATCACTAAGTAAGACCACAGGCGGTCTCACTCATCTCCATCTCCATAGTAGTCCTCATAAAAGTTACCCGCGTATCCCGGTAGCTGGAGGTGACCATCGGAAAACACGGAGGCTTGTGGACCCTGATATCCATTTGGGCAAGGATGGGGCCTAGGTCCAGTGTAGGGTGGAAGCAAAGGACCACGGGGTGGAAAAATTCCTCCAATCTCGGGCCAAGCAACTCGAGAAGGCATCTGGGTCCGCACTGGATAGATCGCATCAAACTCAACTGATCCCACGCTCACAAAGGGTGCCAAGAGCGTCAGTGCTCGGTACAGACGAACTCGGGTGGCGTGGAGCTCAAAACGGAGAGCGCGTGCATCACGATCTCTGTCACTAGCAAACCTAGCAGTCACCTGGAGTGCTGGATCCTCTGCAGAGTGATCTGAGTAGAGTCCGGTGTAATATCCCTCTTCTCCTGGAAGTGCAGCAGGGATATAGCGGAATGAGGTCTCTCTCAGCATGGTGTGCTCCTCTCTCAGCAGTGTAATACATGAATATGCAGCATCCTGCACAGCCATGTTCTCGGTAACGCCAATGCCATGTCCAAAGTGAATAGGCTGAGTGACTCCAATGTGGTGCGGATATATCCGGACAATGCAGTGGAACTGCGTCTGGTTGAAGTCGTGGAACTGCTCCTCGATGGTGTACTCAGGGTACCATCGATATCCCACATAGGACATCATCTCGATCAACGTGGCGGGATGGCCACGCACACCGAGGCACCTGGTCAAACGAACAATCTGCCGAGGGGGAAGATCTGCCATCTGAAACAGAAAGCAGGAGTTTGCAAATGCATCGGATTATGAGATAAACCTGGAATGACTCGGACAGCATAACGGCTGTAATTGTAAGAAATGACAATTTCTTTCAATCATGAAAACAGCACTTACATACGATGTAGTAAAACAGGGAGCATAACCAATCTAACAAACCGATCACAACTTTCCTACGGCTATAAGGAAGTAAACAACGAGATGTTCTAATCAGACAGAGGAGAGCATAGTCCTATCTTCCCGTAGAATAAGATAAGGGTGACCCAGAACTCAGAACGAAGGGGTAAGGAGAAAAAAGAAGCCTTACGTTGTTCCCTTATATACCCAGAGTAACTATATAACTATAGAATGCTAGACTCGACTTCGGCCAAGGCTACTAGTCCTACAGTCAGTCCTGCTCTGATACCAAGTCTGTCGGGACCCGGGGTTAGCGTATGCAAGTACAGTTAAGACATAGTCATATGGAGAGCCAAGAACCGCACCCACTTGTCTAAGCAGACAAGGCCAAGCACTAAACATTCTCGGAAAGCATCGTACGTGAGGGGCATCCCATCCAGGCCGGATGATCAACTGAGATGGGTCCTCATCGTCCGCACACAAGTCAAATGATATGGGTGGTGAACTCCCATATTCAAAGACAAGTCGCCTCAACCATACTATCGACTATCTCAAAACTCTTACATAGACTCACTCCAGCCCGATCACTTAGTCGGGGTCTAGGGCGGGCTCGATCATACCACAAAGTGTGCACGAGACGGAGTCTCGAGCAATTGCATCGCGATGCCCCAAGCTGCGCACATCTAAGGGCCACTTGGTGTATGAAAGACCGCCAGCCAGAACACAACTAAGGTCTCGAAAACCCATACAAAGACATGCATGTTATAAACATACACGCAGCACACATGCTTTGTATGAACAGCAGGTACCATTGCAATTCTCTACAAAGTGTACATTTTATTATAACTCTTATAGAGTACAAACAGAGATCACATACATGTGATCCAACATTACAACACAGGCGGAAGCAAATTATGTCTGAGTACAGACAAGTTTAACAAATGGCTTAAGAAGCCTTATTTAAACACAAAGCCCTCCACGAGGGAACCAGTCGTCTGACTGGGACTAGACTAGTTGGTCTTCAGTCGTCCAGCTCGATGAAGAAGCCACCTTCGGGATCAGTGGCATCATCTAAAACATATATTAAGCAAACGTGAGTACAAAGTCGTACTCAGCAAGACTTACATAGGAGCTATACTACTCATGCATATGTGTCAAGGTAAAGGGAGGTGGGGTTCACTTGCAGAAATGCCAGCTTTGACTTGGCTAGTCCTGATCTACGAGTACCAGACTTTGAGGTAAGAAGCGTACACGAGTCCACTACTTTCTCCAACCAATACACCACTATGGTGTCTTCCTCGACTTCCCCACGAGGAAGCACGCCATAGCACTCACACTTATCTTGGTGTGTTTTAAAAGTATCCGGTTCAAGTTATCTAATGATCAAGCTAAGCTTTCCAAGTAGTCCATAACCGCGGACGCGGCTATTCGAATAGTTTTGTTAACCTTGCAAGGGTGTACCGCTACACACACATGATCATCATTTACCGCCTTTGATCTCGACACCATTCAAGGGGTGCCAGCGAGGATGCTCACCACAACTGTTACCTCATAGCCTATCTAGTCCGAGAAAGCCGCCTACTTGGGTTGGTTACCACTATCGTGAACCCGGCCGGTTTACCGAAGTGGACCCAAGCGATGTGTGCGTGGTGCATAAGCCGGTCTCGGTTGAGCCGTTCTCTCACTTAGCATCCAGGCCACAAGCCTACCATAACTCCGAACTACTGCGACATCTGGACATCGAAAGGGATGAGTTAATAGGTTGAGAGGGGTCAGTGAGCCCAATGTGTGGTTGTACTCTTCATCTTGGATCACCACACAAGAACTCGGACTTAGGACGGTGTTCAACGAGACAACCCACCGTGTACTCCTACACAGCCTCTCATCGTTCACCTTGTATTAGGGTCGATTCACCAACACTTTTCTACCAACATCAACATGATCATTCCCATCCCGACTCACATCACAGTAACAACATGGTATCATACTAAGCATGCAATAAGCGATAACATTGCAGGGCCCACATGATATCAAACAACTCCTACAGTTGCTAGGATTGTGGTTTGCTTACTACTGTGACAAAATGATAGGTCATGCAAAGGAATGGGTTCATCTATGCGGTAGAAACGAAGCATGGTGATCATCCTAAACAATGCATAAGCGAGACATGAGAGGGAAGTGGGATTTTATCGACATGATCAATGGGGGTTTGCTTGCCTTGCTGACGAGGTTCGGGTTCTGGATCTTCAGCGAAGGGGGTGACCTCTTGCTCCGGTTAAACCTCTACTCGACAAACAAAGCACGAAGTAGCAATCAATATGAATGCAATGCTCAAGCACATGAATGAATGCTGAAACTTGAAGTATAAGTTTTGATGTGTGAGGCAATTCCAATTAAGTGGAATATATTGCATTTGAAATCCAAATTCAAACTCCACATTTGAATTTAAATTAGCCAAGTTGCAAGTGACATAGTTTGATCATTTTTAAACATGTTCAAATGTGTATGATATGTCTCTGAAGTGTGGTTGATTTACATCATAATTCCATGGTCCAAGTAGCAAAAGCATTTGGTTTGAATTTGAATTAATTTCAAATAAAGCAAATGACATATGCTACTGGTCCCATTTTAAAATCAACTCAAACAGAGCTGAAAGTTGCATATTTGGAAAGATAATTTTCTCATGATCATTTTTCATATATTATTTGTCCAATTTGGAGTTAATATGAATTAATTATGAATTTCCAAAGTTTGTCCTATTTTCTGGAATTTCTTTAAATCTCTGATTATTTTAATTCCTTTTTTTTGATTTATTGCGTCAGCAGGGGGGCTGACCAGTCAAACTGACTAGGGGGCCCCACCTGTCAGCCACAGTGGGGTTAAACCCGGTTTAATTAAGTTAAACAGAGATTAGGGGGGGCTGTGGGTCCCACTGTCAGTGGCTGCTGGGGGTGGTTAAGGGGTCATTAGGCCTAATCGGCCGGCGGTTAACCGCCGGCGGCACCAGTGCGGTGGCGCTCGCACGGGTCGGCGATTCCGGCCATCGTTTTGCCCGCTGAGGCCATCTACGGGTAGCTGGAGCCCATGCGCATCGCGTGGAGTACGCCGGGGACCTCGGGAAGGCCTGGAGCCATGCCGGCGACGAGGAGCGCGGCGGCCGGGCTCGGGCTCAGGTGGAGACGGCGACAGAGGCCAAGGGAAGAAGAAATGAGGGCACGGGCGTGCAGCTCTTGGTCGTCCGCGACGGATGGAGTAGGCAGGGGTCAAAGGCGTGGCCTCAGGCCACGGCTACGTCGTCGGGCGCGGCGGCCGGACTACTGTCGACGGCGACCAGAAGAAAACGAGTACGGGCGAGGCTGGGGATAGGGGGCAAACGCAGAGGAGCTCACCAGGAGCTTGCCGGGGTTGGCTAGGGAGGCTGGGGAAGACGGACGTCGGGGAATTTGTCGACGGAGCTCGCGGCGGCTGGCGATGGATCCGTGAAGCTGGCGTCGCGCTCGAGGCTTCCGGGCTCGATTGCTTGAGCTTGAAGACGAAGTCGACGTCTGCGGTGCGGCTGGACAAGCTAGTTCGGCGTAAGGTTGCCGTTGGCCACGACTGGGCGGCGGCGTGCTCTGCGGGGTACTCGGGTGTTCGTCGCCGGAGGGGAAGGAGAGGGGCTGGGAGAGAGCTGGGGTACGGGGGGGTTGTGTGCGGCTCCGTGGCGCAAGAGAGAGGGAGGGGGAGGTCTAGAAGGGCCTGGAGCCTCGTCGTGTCGCCGTGGCCTCGCCCTGACTCCAGCGAGGTGCTTGGAGGGGCGGGGAGGAAGACGACAGGGGAGGTCCCCTGGTGGGCTGGGCCGGCCAGGTAAGTGGGCCTTCGCCCCTGGCGACTAGTAGGTCTCTGCTTTCTCTTTTTCTTTTATTATTTCTGTAATTTTGTTTTGCCTCAGTATTAAATACCTAGGCATTTTATAAAATACCCAAAACTTTTATGTGGTCTTAGAAAATAAATAGCTAGCCACTCATAACTCTTGGGCATTTTTGAAATTCAAATAATTTGAATTTCAAATCAAATAGGGTTTTATTTAATTTCCAAAGCCACTGTTTGAATATTAGAAAATTCCATGGGCATGGGAAAATACCCAAACCACTTTTAAAATGATCAGCACCATTTATAGGAATTTTCCAAAAACTCAAATGAATTTTGGAAAAAGATTTTTATCTGGCCTTTTGAATTAATTCATCTGGGGGGTGTTCCTTCTCTCATTTGCTTTTGAATTTTGATTTCAAGGATTTCTTTTGAAATTTTGACATGATGCAAAGGTACTAACTAACCCTAGCACATACCTAACAGAGGGTTCTGACACTGTGGATCCCACCTAAGGCCTCAAGCGCGTGCCCGATGCCCCACCCTCCACTCCACCTGCTGCAAAGAAGCCCACACTGGAACCCACAGTTGAGGAGCCCATTGATGTCACACCACTCTCCTATGCTCCACCAGAATCAAGGGAAGCTGAAAGCACAATTCACTCCACTGATGCTTCCACTCCGCATACCAATACTCAGCGTAGCATCATTGTCTTCACTCCACCGTCAAAGGAACTGGTCTCAGCCGCTGCTACACCTATTGTTCCAATACCTCAGTGTCCACCTCCACCGATAATCACTGAGATTGAAGACATGGATGTTGATATTGAGGATCATGGTACTCCTCGTGTCCATGATGAGGAATATGAGCTGGCAAACTCCCCCACTCATACTATCTTTTCCCCCGAGCCTCACTCCCCCACTGTGACCGAGGTGCTTTCTGATACCTCTCAGCACTCTGAAGAATCCGTTAGTGCCTCGTCCTCCGATTCTGGTGCTGATGAACCTGAAGCCACAAGTGCACCTCCAAAAGCTACTGATGACACTGATACTGCAGCTACAACAACTGCTGAGCCTGAGACTGATCCACCCGCAGCTGAAGCTGAAGCCGAGCACAACACCAATGCTGACACAGAGGATGCACCAGATCGCTCTGAGGATCGACCAGTTGCATCTCCCTTAGTGCCAGCCACTTCGCCGAAAACTGTGCCTGATTCGCATGCTGCAGACCATGCTTCTCCACAACCGCCACCCTCTGCTTCAGCCTCACCAGCTCCTCAGGAGACTGCCTCCGCTATTTCTCTGTGCCCGAAGCAAAAGAAGTCTTTCTATCGCAATCTTGAAGCTGATGCACGTCCCAACTTTAACACTGATGCATTCTTCAATGCTATGAGCTTCTTTCAGCCTGGCATCCAGAATCCGTATCATTCTCCTCCGCCAAGCAAGCTCCTGCGGTTCTGGACAGCCACTCAGTAGAACTATTATGCCTCAGTCCTCTACATGGCCCAAAAGGTTTTTCCTCATAAACATATTCCTCATTTGGATATGGAGGACATTCCTTGCTTCAATAGTGTGGATGAACAACGTAATCGAACCCTATTGGCATAGTACCACAGCTTACGCCGGCAGGCACACCTCAGAGAAACGGTGTGGCTGAACGACGTAATCGAACCCTATTGGATAGCGTACGATCGATGATGTCTCATACTGATTTGTCTGTGTCATTCTGGGGGTATGCATTAGAAACTGCCGCTTACGTTCTTAATAGGGCACCATCCAAATCCGTAAAGACAACACCATTTGAAGAATGGCATGGCACTGTAAGTGCATCTAGTGCCCCCTTTGAGGTTTTGGAGTATTTGATGACAAAACGGTTAAGGGACTGATGTGTTCGTGAGTATACACAGGAAACAGTCCCTGAGGATGAGGTTAACCACTGTTGTCGATCCCCCAAAATGTTGAAGAACAGGCAAGAATTCGGTGTGTTTCCTAAAGACTGAATGATGGCGGAGAAGTTAATAGGTTTAGTTGGGTTGCCTTCCCTGTTAACCGCGCCAACCCCCACAAGTCTAGGGGATCAATTGTAGCTTTTCGATAAATAAGGATGTCGATCCCAACGAGGAGCAGAAGGTGTTGATAAGTGACACTGGATAAGGAAAGACTGCAAACACTCAAAGGTAAATATTTAGGGGTTTTTGGTTTAAGCAACAGAAAAGTAAAAGACGGGGAAAGTAAACAGGGTAACTGAGGAGTAGAAAGTGGCCCAATCCTTCTACAAGGATAAGCCTAGGAACTGAACTTATAAAGGCTAAAGCGCTCTCGATAAAGCACGGGAGAGATAGTCTAGTCACTTTCACCATACTCTGCCAAGTAATATGTATTGTGTGATAAGTATCGGTGGGTGGATCAATGCTAGTACACCTTCTAGACTAAGATAAGTGTACTCTTATGATTACACACCTTGCAAGCATCCGCAAATACAAGGTAGTAATTAAGGCATAAGCCTAACCACAGCATTACGATCAAGGATCCATAACTCCCTTGTGCAAAAGTCTGCGAACTGGGGTTCAGGTTTCTGTCACTCCGGCAACCCACCATAAGCATCCTTTGTGCACAATGTTTCCCTCTAGGCCCATTAAAGGTGAAGTGTTATGTGTTCGACTCACATAACACCACTAGAGAAATAACAACACAACTTAAGTATCACACAACACATAATACTTCAACATCATATGACTACTAACAACTAGACTGCTCCCATGTTCTCAAGAACTAAAGTAACTACTCACAAGACATAAAAGAGATCATGATCAGAGGTGATAAATAGGTGATGAACAATCTGGACACAATAATATTTCTCCAACAAAACTCAATAGCATTCACCACAAAGTAGTAATCAACACCAACAGAGTAGAGGGGATAGATAGTACGAATTACAACACAAGTTGCAATTGTGAGATGAGATTGGATGTAGATGGAGATGGTGTTGATGTTGGGGATGATGTTGATGATGATCTCGATGATGCCCGTGACGATGATGATGATGATGATGATGATGGCGACGATCTCCCCTTCCGGGAGGTGATCTCCCCGGCGGAATCTCTCCGTCGGAGATTGGTTTTCTCTTCTGTAGGTTTCCACACCGTGGCGGCGGCGTCTCGCGAAATAAGCTCCTGTTTAGGGGTTTCTACCCCCAAGGGGTTATATATGCGAAAGGGGGCACCGAGAGGGGCCACCAGGCACCCAGGAGGGTGCCTCGCGCCCAGGAAGGGGGGCCGCGCCAGGCACCCTTCTGGCTGCCTGGTGGGTCCCCTCACCTTCTCCTTCGATGACTCCCAGTCATTTGGCATAAAAATGTTCCCCGTAAAATTTCATCGCATTTGGACTTGATCTGCTTCAGCAACTTGGTTTCCACTTCTTCACCGCTGAATCCTGGTTCTGCTGTTTCGGCACCGGAAAGTTGTAAACTGTGTAAAATAAGCCAAAACAACATAAGAACAACACTTTAAAGTGGAAAATATCAATGAATAAGGTGAAATCACAATATAAAATAGTGATGCTTTTTGGACGTATCAACTCCCCCAAGCTTAGACCTCGCTTGTCCTCAAGCGATTACTGAGCTCGGTAAACCTGTCCACAAGTTTAGAGAGTGAAGTGTCGATAAAAAGAATACGAACAAGAAGCATCAAGATTCCTCACCAAACTTAAGCATCCACAATAGCAACCTCAACTCATAAGGTGCTTATAAGAAGTAGTAACAATTATAAGAAAGTAGGACCTGGAAAACTCATCAAATCATGACAAACATAGCCTTGGTCAAGGAACAACTAATAGCTTTTACTTTTGCTCTTTCTCTTTTGAAAGGAAGGAAGAAGGAAGGACTGACTCAGCACAAAATAAAGATAAACCCTGTGCAAAAGGGTAAGCAGGGAAAACTCATGTGCCATCTCTAGATCAAACAGAATAAAAACAAGCTTTTGGGAGGTGAATGATCCGTCAACGAATGCTGATAGATAACTCACTCACTTCATGATTTGGACAAGTTTCGAGGAACGGCTCCCATGTGGGGACGATCACATCCCCTTGGATTCCTTTGTTTATCACTCGAAAAAGGGCGAAGGAACTTGTGTGTTTAGTATTTATCTTTTACGAGCTGGGCACTCATGCCAGTCCCTTCTCGTATTAGGGGTTTGCAGATTAGACATGCAATCCCAAGATAAAACTTGTCCAAATTAAGAAGATCATGGGTTACCCACCACTTCCTCATGAGCTGAATCAGTGGCACAAAACAGAAGATTTTGAACATCTAAAGATAGTACATAAATTATATACTTTAGGAGTGGTAGTGGAATACCACAAGTAGGTAGGTATGGTGGACTCAAGTGGAAGATGTTGGTTTCAAGGTATGGAAGTACAAGCAGAATTCCGCTTGGTACAGAGTTTTGGCTAGCAAGGCTTCGAGAGAGCAGACAAATGATGACAACTTAGATACAAGCAGTACAAAGCATAAACATTAAGACTAACATGAAACATCAAGTTGTCTTCCTTGTCAACACAACACTTCAAGCATAATAACACAAAGGTTTTGGCTATGTCGCTACTTTGAGAAAAACATGCTTGTTGTTATGACCAAAGCTATACTTGCCAAGATTAAATAAAGTTTTCGAAGCCATACCTGATATAAGGTCAAAACTCCCCATAAGAATCATCTCATGATGTCGGTGGCGTGAAGAGAATACCAAGTGTAGCGAAGAAACCAATAAACTTCTCATTAATATTCCTTCATAGACGACTCTGAACTCACTGATACAAAGCTCTCCACAAAAGGAGTGATAGACCTCAAAGCAACACCTATTTCATAAATTGACCTCCCTAAACATGATAAGACTCTACTTGACTCCTAAAGACAAAGACAAAAGATAAAAGATACCAGGCACTCCCCCAAGCTTGGAACAAGCCAAGGGGATGCCATTACCCGAGGAGATTTACTCCTCATTCTTGTTCTTCTCAGTCAGGTACTCCTTGGCGAAGCGCTTCCATGGCAGCTGTTCTCCAATCTCGAAGGACATTCCCGTCTCCAAGATCCTGCACTCAGCACCTAAACCCATGCGCAGAAACTTTAGTTCATACTCACAGTTCTGGTTGTGCAGATCATAGATCAGTGCTTGGAGCCCATAAACTTTTTCTTCTAGTGCGGACAAACTTGACCACATCTCCTTCATCTCCTTCTTGTGGGAAGCCTCGATCTCGTTCATGATGTCAAAGTTAGCTTCAACACTACGCTCCACCATCTTCTTGTACTTGAAAACCTCTTGTTCCATCTCCTTCAGCCGATCTTCGGTGCTCCCCTCTTTGACTGGCCCCTTCAGATCTTCCTTGCGAAGGACACCGTCCTCAACATGAAGGACCTGAGGATGCTTCCTCACCTCTGCGAGGTAAGGGTTGATGACGTTGACGACGAACTTGTCCTTGGGGGAACTTGGAGAAGCCATGGCACCTAAATCTGCTAAAAAGTTTTCCTGGCAGAAACAACCGAAAGAGAAAACACTAGAAATCGCGAGGTACGGTGCCGGGACGATCCAGGCAAATATATAGCAAAAATTTCTGCAACAGAAGGAAGGTTCCGAGTATAGGTGGAGTCGAAGGCGGTGTCCAGGGGAGTCAGGAGGGTGCCCGGCGCGGCCTGAAGGGGGGGCCGCGCCAGGGGGCCTCCTGGCCTCCCTGGAGCTCCACTCTGGCTCCAATAAGGCTTGGAATTTTCCTAATTTTGCAAAAACTTTGAAAAATAAACTTTTATTGACGTTCGCGGTGTTTTCTTACCATAATTCATACCTTTCCCGATTCTGCTCCTGCCGGAATCTAAAACTGGGCTGCAACATGTTCTTCATGAGTACTTGTGTATATCATGCTTGCATCCACATTGATTGGATCACCTGCCATATAATGTTTGAGTCTTTTTTCATTCACAACTTGAGGCTTGGTGCCTTCGAAATTATTGATCTTGATAGCACCGGATCGATATACTTCTTCAATATGAAAAGGTCCTTCCCATCTGGAAAGTAGTTTACCTGGAGAAAACCTGAAACGAGATCTAAACAACAAAACTTTATCACCAACATTAAATTCACGTTTCAGAATTCTTTTATCGTGCCACTTCTTTACCTTTTCCTTGAACATTTTAGCGCTCTCGTAAGCTTCACTTCTCCACTCATCTAGAGAAGTCAAGTTCATGAGCCGCTTTTCACCAGCTAACTTTGGGTCAGCATTCAGCTCTCTGACAGCCCAGAAAGCTTTGTGCTCTAACTCTAATGGTAAATGGCAAGCCTTGCCATAGACCATCTTATAAGGAGACATTCCCATGGGGTTTTTGTAAGCAGTTCTATACGCCCACAAAGCATCTCCTAACTTTTTTAACCAGTCCTTTCTAGAACTGTTTACTGTTTTCTGTAAGATCAACTTGATCTCCCTGTTGGTGAGCTCAACTTGCCCACTATTTTGAGGGTGGTACGGTGATGCAATCCTATGATTGACATCGTACTTGGCTAGAGCTTTCCTAAAAGCTCCATGTGTGAAGTGTGACCCTCCATCTTTCATGAGGTACCTTGGTACTCCAAACCTAGGAAAAATTACATCCTTGAGCATTTTCAAAGATGTCTTGTGATCAGCACTCTCAGTGAGGATTGCTTCAACCCACTTGGTTACATAATCAACAGCAACTAAGATGTGTGTGTACTTGTGTGAAGGAGGAAAAGGACCCATAAAATCAAAACCCCAGCAATCGAAAGGTTCGATCACTAGTGAGTAATTCATAGGCATCTCATTTCTCCTGCTAATGTTTCCAACTCTCTGACACTTATCACAAGATAGAACGTACCTTCGGGCGTCCTTGAAAAGAGTAGGCCAATAAAAACCTGATTGTAAAACTTTATGTGCGGTCCTTTCACCAGCATGATGTCCTCCATAGGGACTGTCGTGACATTGTCGAAGAATGTCTTGTTGCTCGTGTTCCGGTATACACCTTCTTACGATCCCGTCCGCACCTTCTTTATAAAGATGTGGATCATCCCAAAAGTAGTGCCTCAAATCCGTGAAGAATTTCTTCCTCTGCTGAAATGTAAAACCTGGAGGCAAAAACTTTGCAACGATAAAATTAGCATAATCTACAAACCAAGGATCGGAATGAGATTGTACTTTTACAACAACAAGCTATTCATCTGGAAAACTGTCATTGACTGGAATAGGATCGGGCGGGATATCTTCCATCCTTGAAAGATTATCCGCCACCGGGTTGTCTTCTCCTTTTCTATCGACAATCTGCAAATCAAATTCTTGAAGAAGGAGTACCCACCTAATGAGTCTTGGTTTAGCATCCTTTTTCTACATAAGATACTTAATGGCAGCATGATCAGTATGAATAATAACTTTAGAATCAACAATATACTGCCTAAACTTATCACAAGCAAACACCACTGCCAAGAATTCCTTCTCGGTAGTAGCATAATTCTTTTGAGCATTATCAAGTGTTTTGCTGGCATAGTGGATGACATTCAGCTTCTTGTCAACCCTTTGTCCTAAAACAGCTCCAACAGCAAAATCACTAGCATCACACATAATTTCAAAGGGCAAATTCCAGTCAGGTGGTTGTACTATAGGAGCGGATATCAAGGCTTTCTTAAGAACTTCAAAAGCTTCCTTACAATCTTAGTCAAATACAAAAGGAACATCCTTCTGGAGAAGATTGGTGAGGGGTTTCGAGGTCTTAGAAAAGTCCTTAATAAATCTTCTATAGAAACCAGCATGACCTAGAAAACTACGAATACCTTTGATGTCCCTTGGATAGGGAATCCTTTCAATAGCTTCAATTTTTGCCTTGTCCACTTCAATTCCCCTTGCGGAAATCTTGTGTCCAAGAACTATCCCTTCGTTAACCATGAAATGGCACTTCTCCCAGTTGAGCACCAAATTTGTTTCTTCACATCTCTACAAAACTTTATTAAGATTGTGGAGACAGTGGTCAAAGGAGCTTCCATAGACGGAAAAGTCGTCCATGAAAACTTCTACAATCTCCTCACAGAAACCATGAAATATTGCAGACATACACCTCTGAAAAGTAGCAGGTGCATTACATAAACCAAAAGGCATACGCCTATAAGCATAAGTACCGTAGGGACACGTGAAAGTGGTCTTCTCTTGATCCGCGGTGTTAACGTGAATCTGGGAGAAGCCAGAATACCCATCAAGATAGCAGAAGTGGGTGTTTTTAGACAACCGCTCGAGCATCTGATCAATAAAGGGCAAAGGATAATGGTCCTTCCGGGTGGCCTTGTTTAACTTCCTGAAATCAATACACATTCTATATCCAATAATGGTCCTTTGAGGTATTAGTTCATTTTTATCATTAGGGACAACAGTCATACCTCCATTTTTTGGAACACAATGAACGGGACTTACCCACTTACTATCAGCTATAGGATAGATGATACCTGCGGCTAGAAGTTTGAGAACCTCTGTCCTAACCACGTCCTTCATCGTTGGGTTCAACCGTCGTTGGTGATCAACAACCGGTTTAGCATCGGGCTCGAGATTGATAGTATGTTGGCAAATGGATGGACTAATACACTTGAGATCATCAAGAGTATAGCCAATAGCACCTCGGTGTCTGCGAAGTGTCTCCAATAATCGCTCTTCTTCATACCCTGAAAGGTTAGAATTGATAATAACAAGATATACTTTCTTTTCATCTAAATAAGCATACTTGAGCGTATCGGGTAGTGGTTTTAGGTCGAACACCGGATCTTCTTTTGGTTGCGAGAGGATTCCTAAAGGTTCAACCGGTAGGTTGTGCTTCAGGATAGCAGGTTGTCTTAAAAATATGTCTTCTAGTTCATTCCTTTCCTGCATATGTATATCATTCTTGTGGTCCTCCATAAATTGCTGCAAAGTATCGTTAGGAGGAATAGCAATGGAAGAAATCTCTTCAATAATTTTGTCATTACTTGACAAGTCAGTACCACGAGGCTGCTTAGAAAACTTAGAGACATTGAATTCATACGGCTCACCGTTGAATTCAACAAAAACTTTACCTTTCTTGCAATCTATTATAGCTCCACAAGTGCTGAGGAAGGGCCTACCAAAGATAATAGGGCAAAAACTATCTTGCACTGAACCAAGTACAAGAAAGTCTGTAGGATATTTTACCTTCCCGCAGAGTACTTCAAACCCTCCTACAATCCCAACTGGAGAGATTGTTTGTTTATTTGCAAGATGGATGGTGACATCTATGTCCTCGATCTCACACGGTTGAATCTCGTGCATGATCTCTTGATAAAGTGTGAAGGGGATAGCGCTGACGCTGGATCCCAAATCACATAGCCCATAGTAATTATGATCTCCTATCTGTTGGATATATTCTCTAGAGGAAAATAATATATGATTATTCCAATATATCTAAGCAAGTTCATAACCAGTTTCATACCGTGCTAGAACTGCATCAGTGAAACAATGATGCAGGTGTGGTATAGAAACCCCTAGAGTTCCTAGTTAGCCTCTACATCGATAACTAGTTCATGGTCAACATGATGGTCGTGGTTTCGCGATCATGGACAATTAAGTCTCTTGACTATGAGGTCACCTCACGGGTTAAGTGACGTGATGAACATTACCCAAAGTAAGCATTACAGCATGATCAAATCTTATGAAGGTTCAGTGTTGTAATTACAGAACGTGGTAGACCGTTCCTTTGACCGTGAGTACGTGCATAATCACTATCTTCCTGGATGCTTTGACTTACATCCCACCACCTGACTGAAATATGCGGGTCATAACGGTTGTATCTTAGGTATTCCGTGGAGGTACGTTGAGGAGTATTGTTTACAAGAGAGGGATTTGTCAATCCATGTAATGGATAGATACTCGGGGCCCACTCGGTGAGATTCCATCCATAAAGCTGCGCAGCGTGTGACTAGGTCACGGGGATGAATATCACGGGAACGAGTGAATAAGGATTTAGTTCAGAACGAGGTTGAACCAGACATAGGATGTCATTGATCGAATCTCGGAACAATCCAGTATCGCTGACAAAGGGAATGCTATACGGCGTAAGGTCCAATCGGTATTGATATCCGGAATGCATAGGGGTCATTATGGGCATCCAGGTCCCGCTGATGATCATTGACCATAGCCTCTGCGAGGTCATTACTGGAGTGTTCTCGGACCGTAGGGTAACACACTTAAGGGCTCGATGAAATCGGAGACCTTTTCGGAACCATCGGAGCAACCAGAGAATAAAGGAAACAATATCGGAGAAGTACCGTATTGAACCGAAACAAGTTCGGAGTGAGCCGAAAGGGTTTCCGGAGCACCGGGAGATGGAATAATATGTTTTAGTTATTAATTAATTGAATTAATAATTAAAATCATTTTATTTCTAATTAATATGTGCTATGGGCCTTAGTGGAGAAAAAGGCCCATTAGGGGAAAATAAAAAGGGAAAAAGAAAAAGAAAAAGGGGGGAGGCGCCATGGGCCCTAGGGCCCATGAGGGGTGCGCCCCCTCTCCCCCCTTGGCCGGCCACTCCCCCCTTAGCAAAGGGTTTAGTCCCACATTGCTAAGGGAGGAGGGTTGACTCCCTCCCCCCAGCCTATATATAGATGGGCAGGGTGCACATAATTAATACACAGAAATTCGTGAGAAAATAAATATAACTCTGAATTGAGATCGGTTTTCTCCGGTCTTCTCCCCTCCCTCGTCTCTTCCACGGTGGACTCCCTAGTGTGAGTCTATAGTGGAATTGAGGCTTCTCTGCTAGAATCGGAGGCCGTCGTGCTGCCGAAGCTCCGTCCGGAGGTCTGCTTCCGCCACCTCCGCTGGATCGGAGAACGGAGGTCGTCATCGAGTCTCGTACGTGTGCGAGTACTACGAGGTGATGCACGTGTGGCACTACACCCATCCGGGTTCTCAACACAGCCAGGGGGCTGTGAAACTTGATCGGCTACATCAACCACGTTTGCGGGAACGTTTCCCGCGCAACGGACTACACCCCGAGGTATGTTATTTCCGCACTACTGTCCGTTACGGTAATACGGCTAGCTAGATCTTGGGTTATGGGAACGCTAGTTAGAAAAATTTGTGTTTTCTGCTGCGAACCCCAACAGTGGTATCATGAGCTAGGTCTATGCTTAGTATTACTATACGGATAGAACACATCGGGGATGTGGGCGTTGATTGTATGATTGTTACCCTCCCACGTGTACTTGTTCACATCTGCGGCATTGTTTGATGAAGCGGCCCCCGACCGACTTTACGCGTACTCTTACGCGAGACTGGTTCCACGCTTGACATGCGGCTTGTACCGTATAAAGTGGCTGGGGGGGTGTCTGTCTCTCTACTTTAGCGGATGTGGCATTTGCAACGGAGGGCCCCGTGCGGGGTGTAATAGAGACAATCGTATGGTTGACGTTGTGGTTGACTCGTAGGTTAAAACCTGTTTAACTATGAAAGCCCTAGCAGCCACGTAAAACTTGCAATATACAACTAGATCGTCTAAACCTTGTATTGCTAAGTGGGGGCTATCGTTTGTTTGTTTGTGATGTAGTGATAGCTTTGCTATGTGTTACTAGTAAGTAGTAATCGTCATCATAAAACAAACTAAAATGGAGACACTGTAGACTTAGTGTTGCCATAGCCCAGACATCTTAAAACTTGCTAGTATAGGATACACGACGGTAGCATGTGATAAGATGATCCCTTAACAAAGCCAAACACAAGTATTCTACCGAAGTGTGCACCGCCTGGAAGGTTCTCCCATATGGCTTGATGCTCCGTACATACCGGAGTTGTCCTACATATTAAATGGAGTTCGCATGAGGTTGGGTTCGGCAAGCCTGGCATATGCAGATATGGCCTTGCTGAACAGCATATAACATGGAGGTTAATTTGGCGAGCCTAGCATATGCAGATATGGCCTCGGAATACTAGAGATCGAAAGATCGAGCATGAGTCACAGTATATATAAGATAATGTGATCGCACAAGTTGTTGTCTACCTTTGAAACTGACCCGTCGGCCGTGTGATATTCGAGGTCGGGCAGTGAATCTGGATCATGTAATCACTAAAACTTCCTAGGGATGAAATGTTTTAGTGTGAGCTCATTTATAATGTGATTATATGAACTCATTGTTGTGAACTAGTCTTAATTGTGTTCCTTGCAATTATGTTTGTAGAAAATGGATAATATCCAGTACCGTGAAATGGTTTCCTTCTTACATGGTGAAAGACTTAAAGAAAATGGGTCAAACTTCGTTAGTTGGTACTTACGCCTTAGAGCCGTGCTCAAGAGAATCAACCTTTCATTCTTAACTAAAAGGCACGTGGGAAACCCTCCAGAAAACGACATGGATGCACAAGCGGTGATTGATTATCAATATCGTCGAAGGACATATGCCATAGCTAAGGGTATCATAGAAACCAGCATTCCGCAACCTTTGCGTGAAGAGTATGCTGATTTGGATACATACGATATGATCGATGATCTGAAGTCATCAAACTTGCATCAGTTTAGAGTTGCCAGATTTGAGTTAGAAAGTGAGTTTCTCTCTACAAAGATGGAATAAGGCTCTTGCGTGAAGGCACACTTGGCCAAGATGCATGAGATACATCTGAGCCTCGTAGATGACTTTGACTATGAAACCACACATGAGTCTGCGATATACACGGTGTTACACTCGCTTCCACCGAGCTATACAGACCATGTCCATGGCTATGTCGGCAGAGGTGAAAGCCTCGAGTTCTCTGACTTCATGGATAGACTTCAGTACCTGGAGGTCGAACCCATTGAAGGAGAAGTTGTCGATGGAGAAGGTATATACACTATATACTTTATAAATGTGTACTCCCTTATACAACATTTGCAGTAAATGAGTATCTGATACTTATTCTGTTTTATGAAAACAGGACCTGCTGTTGCATGGACGGGAAGAGGTGAAATCGAGAATTGATGGATATCAAGTCAGTTGATGGCCAGCATGGATTCCACCGAGACATCTATCATAGGAGATACTTAGAGTATTAGATAAATCTTATGTAATCATTATAGTATGAACACTTAGTTGTGTGTCTTGCATCTCGCGAGACAAAGTTATTCATGTAATGAGACAAGTCAGTTGTTCCATCTTTATGAATAAAAGTGTGCTTATACTTTGATTACGTCTTGATTTATGATATGATAGAAAGCATTTATAATACTACTATTATTGTCAAGAAATATTCAATGTTTAATGATAAAGTTGTCTTGATTATAACAAGTCAAAGATTTGATTGCATGAGGTGACTTCATAACTGATGAATTCATTAAATGTATGATCTGTTAACTTGTGAGTTCATTATCGAATGAAAATCATGACTTGATTGCATGAGATGGATTAGATACACGATCTATGAACCTCTGCAAATAAATATAATCATGACAAGGTTCTAGCAAGTAGAACTTGTGCCAATCATTATACATAAATGATGTAGAATGGGCATATGAGTTATCATTAAAGACTTCATATGATTAATTGAAAGTTGTATTCAATTGAGATCATAAAACTGAGATTCGGGAATCACAGTGAGAAGTGAAAATACAAGGATACATATCACTACGCTACGATCCGAAGTGATAAGTATTGATATTGACATAATGGGAGACTTGTGGAAGTTGTACCACAAACTACGATGGAAGTTGAAAGTGCTAGACTACTTAAACCATTCGTAGTCATACTAAACCGTAGTATGGTCTAAACGTTCTTTCCCCTAGCACTATAGTTATTGTCGAATAAGTTGTTTAATTCATTAAGTTAAAACACCCACTTCATGAATAGGAAACCATCCTGAATCTAACGAGACACGATAGCTCCATAACTGATGGTGTTATAAGGTTTCTTAAAAGAAAGAATTTCTTTGTAATAAAACTACGAGCAATTGAAATTACATATTCTCCCCGAATAGCAAAATTTGTGTTGCTTGATTGGTAATACGAGAAAAGTCTCTCGACACGGATCCAATGGGAGATAATGGAAACTTTGACCGGGGTATTGGACCTTGCCTTCAGAATATCAGAGTATTGCAACGGAAGCATGTTCCGCTGTAATGACACTTTATAAGGAAGGATATGCCAAAGATGATTGATCTTGGTATATGAGTTGAAGCCATTGTTGAATTTAGAAGGTTATCATGAATACGTTCTGTACAAAACAATAATCATGAGTCTTCTTAATAAAACAATAGGGAATAATATTGCTTGAAGATACAAAGGAATGATGGTGGCCTAGAATGCGAGGAGAAATGAAATAATATTGAGTTACATTAAGGATGGCTCACGTCCTGTAAAATAAATCGGTTATTTCATATTCTCGACAAACTGGAGAGTTATTGAGAATAATGTAATGGGCATAAGGCATTATTTGGTTATGACCAAAGTTCAATGGTGATTGACTACGGAAACGTAGGAATGCTTTAATCAATAAAATATTTCATTTACACTACGATGGACCATAGCCTGAAATTGCATCTCAGTCAAATTTGGGATTTGAAAGAGAACTGTAATGGGCATGACGAAGGTTACTTCGTTAAAAGGATGGACTATAGTACCTCAAGACAGGAACCCTCAACCTTGATTTGATCAAGTGATTTTGTGATGACCAAAATATTGAGTGGGCCTGCAGTTTCATGAAACTGAGTGGGATCTTTGAAGACTTCCCGGAAACTTGGAATGCAGAGGGCATTTTCTGAGTGGGAGCTTTGGAAGCATTGTCATTATGTAAGACATGGTGAACAATAGAATGACTTGATGAAAGCTGAACCACAAATATATGAGTATATGATGGATATATTTGAGTGGGAGCATGATCATTGTCTCAAACATATATGCATTGATATGTGTGAAGAATGATCTCATATATATATATGGATATGCATTGATTATGTATATAGAGAATCGTCTCATATACATATGTGCATTATGATATATATATAAAGCATAAGGCAAATAAAATACAAGATTGCAAGAATCTTCTTTTATATGAAATACCAACACATTACACGTTGAAATCTATATGAGTAGATTAAGATACGGATAATGAAACGAAGTGAAGGTTGGAATAATCTTCTAGACAAGAAACAGGTTCTTGTGGCTAGAAATTATATAATGGATGAAATCCAAATATCACAAGCAATGTCTTGATGGAAGAATAGAGATGCACCATGTACTGGACATGTGATCTCATATGTTCTTGACATATGATTCTACCATATAACATGCGTTGTGAATCCAACAACAGAATGACTCAAAAGTTCTTGGAAGAAGAACAAATTCCGATGTGCTTTAGGAGTAAAACACAGAATCTGAATAAAGTCCATGATTTCAGTATAGAGAGGAATACTGAGGACTATTCTCTAAAATATAGAAAGGATAATAGACTTGAATGTAATGCAAGATTACAATTGCAAGCCATATTATGGGTCTATATGGAATTAGAGACATCACCAAAGACATGAAAGAAACGTGAGCAAAATTCACGGCACTACAAACATAATACTACTTAAGAAAGTAGACGTATGGATAAAAGTTTAGCGTTAGAAGTATTGGACTTCTGGCTGAGTGTATTTCCCAGTATATATGACTAAGGATGAGTCTTCTAAAGACTGAACCAAAAGATCATTGGAGGATACTGTGAAATAATATTCTCACTCTCCCGCGAAACTTATATCCAACCATTATATGATAATGAGTGGTATGTCAAAAGAGTTTTTGACCTATACCAGTTGCAAAGGAAACATACGAATCTGAATTGGTGCAGTTCGTTGACGAACCCTCTTCCATGAGCGTGCATGATCAATGAAACACTTATGTGATAAGATGATTATGATCGGAAAAATGCGGCTAGATTATTAGCACTCTAGTGCAAGTGGGAGACTGTTGGATATATGCTCTAGAGGCAAATAATATATGATTATTCCAATATATCTAAGCAAGTTCATAACCAGTTTCATACCGTGCTAGAACTGCATCAGTGAAACAATGATGCAGGTGTGGTATAGAAACCCCCAGAGTTTCTAGTTAGCCTCTACATCGATAACTAGTTCATGGTCAACATGATGGTCGTGGTTTCTCGATCATGGACAATTAAGTCTCTTGACTATGAGGTCACCTCACAGGTTAAGTGACGTGATGAACATTACCCAAAGTAAGCATTACAGCATGATCAAATCTTATGAAGGTTCAGTGTTGTAATTACAGAACGTGGTAGACCGTTCCTTTGACCGTGAGTACGTGCATAATCACTATCTTCCCGGATGCTTTGACTTACATCCCACCACCTGACTGAAATATGCGGGTCATAACGGTTGTATCTTAGGTATTCCATGGAGGTACGTTGAGGAGTATTGTTTACAAGACCGGGATTTGTCAATCCATGTAATGGATAGATACTCGGGGCCCACTCGGTGAGATTCCATCCATAAAGCTGCGCAGCGTGTGACTAGGTCACGGGGATGAATATCACGGGAACGAGTGAATAAGGATTTAGTTCAGAACGAGGTTGAACCAGACATAGGATGTCATTGATCGAATCTCGGAACAATCCAGTATCGCTGACAAAGGGAATGCTATACGGCGTAAGGTCCAATCGGTATTGATATCCGGAATGCACAGGGGTCATTATGGGCATCCAGGTCCCGCTGATGATCATTGACCATAGCCTCTGCGAGGTCATGACTGGAGTGTTCTCGGACCGTAGGGTAACACACTTAAGGGCTCGATGAAATCGGA
The DNA here is from genome assembly GCA_950022295.1 of Bromus sterilis. Taxonomy (NCBI): domain Eukaryota; kingdom Viridiplantae; phylum Streptophyta; class Magnoliopsida; order Poales; family Poaceae; genus Bromus; species Bromus sterilis. The sequence goes on along the minus strand of OX465597.1, from coordinate 22,693,202 downwards.
GACCTTTTCGGAACCATCGGAGCAACCAGAGAATAAAGGAAACAATATCGGAGAAGTACCGTATTGAACCGAAACAAGTTCGGAGTGAGCCGGAAGAGTTTCCGGAGCACCGGGAGATGGAATAATATGTTTTAGTTATTAATTAATTGAATTAATAATTAAAATCAATTTATTTCTAATTAATATGTGCTATGGGCCTTAGTGGAGAAAAAGGCCCATTAGGGGAAAATAAAAAGGGAAAAAGAAAAAGAAAAAGGGGGGAGGCGCCATGGGCCCTAGGGCCCATGAGGGGTGCGCCCCCTCTCTCCCCTTGGCCGGCCACTCCCCCCTTAGCAAATGGTTTAGTTCCACATTGCTAAGGGAGGAGGGTTGACTCCCTCCCCCCAGCCTATATATAGATGGGCAGGGTGCACATAATTAATACACAGAAATTCGTGAGAAAATAAATATAACTCTGAATTGAGATCGGTTTTCTCCGGTCTTCTCCCCTCCCTCGTATCTTCCACGGTGGACTACCTAGTGTGAGTCTATAGTGGAATTGAGGCTTCTCTGCTAGAATCGGAGGTCGTCGTGCTGCCGAAGCTCCGTCCGGAGGTCTGCTTCCGCCACCTCCGCTGGATCGGAGAACGGAGGTCGTCATCGAGTCTCGTACGTGTGCGAGTACTACGAGGTGCTGCATGTGTGGCACTACACCCATCCGGGTGCTCAACACAGCCAGGGGGCTGTGAAACTTGATCGGCTACATCAACCACGTTTGCGGGAACGTTTCCCGCGCAACGGACTACACCCCGAGGTATGTTATTTCCGCACTACTGTCCATTACGGTAATACGGCTAGCTAGATCTTGGGTTATGGGAACGCTAGTTAGAAAAATTTGTGTTTTCTGCTGCGAACCCCAACACTATCTTGACAGATACAACAGGTGTACCTGAAATTGGGCCTTTGTTCCTGGCTGTGACAATGTTAGTGGCAACAACACAAAAACTAATAGTGGAACCTTCAATATCACTTGTTACCAGATCCTTGACCATTGCAACTTGAGGCTGGACCTTGATCGTGTCCTCAGGTTTGTGAGTGGTCCTTCCATTTTTATTTAAAATACCTGTAACAAAAGAGTGCTCCTTTATCCTGGAGGGATAAGGAGGCTGTTCATACACAACTGCAGGTAAAACAGGATCAGTAACATTAATCTCAATGGTTGACTCCTTGAAAGGTTTATGATGTTGACTCTCCTTCGTCCTGGAAAAATCAATATGAGAAGCAAAGTCTTTGCAAAATTCAACCATTAGCTGGGAATCAAGACCAATTTTAGAGCAAAAGGTATTAAAGTAATCAGTCTTTACATAACTCTCAATGTAGCTATGCTCATAGTTTATAGCGGGTTCAATACCTTTATCAATTTCCCAGTCTTCAGTATTCTTCTGAATCCTTTCTATAAGATCCCATTTTTCTTCCATACTTCTGGTCTGGAATACCCCACTAGAGGAGGCATCCAACATCTCCTTGTCCTGACGAGAAAGCCTGGCAAAAATTTGTAAGTATAATTTCCTTGGGGAGCTCATGGTTTGGGCATTTGAGCATCAGGGACTTCAGTCTCCCCCAAGCTTGAGCGATGCTCTCTCCGTCGCGAGACCAAAAGTTGTAGATGTAATTACTTTCTTGGTGAATTTCACGAAGATGATAAAACTTTGCATAAAAGAGAGACATAAGCTCTGGCCATTCAAGCGAATCAGAATTATCGAGTAGCTTATACCAATATGAAGCTTTATCTTTGAGCGATATGGAGAATAGTTTCTTCATGACGAACTCCATCGTCACACCTGCAAGCTTAAATAAAGAACATAATTGTGATAGATATAGCAGGTGTTCTCCCGGATGTCCTTCTCCTGTATAACGATTAGCCAAGACATAATCAACAATACCAGATGGTACTTTATAGGGCACAATTTCAGTAGGGGTAGGAGTGACCACCACAGTTGTGGGGCGGCTCCTTACCAGCAATGAACCAACAGCAGAAGAGTCCATAAGGACTGAAAGTAACAACAGAAAATAAAAGTTTCCTTACCGGCTTCACTTACCAATAGCGCTACACTCCCCGGCAACGGCGCCAGAAAAGCTCGTTGATGGCGGAGAAGTTAATAGGTTTAGTTGGGTTGCCTTCCCTGTTAACCGCGCCAACCCCCACAAGTCTAGGGGATCAATTGTAGCTTTTCGATAAATAAGGATGTCGATCCCAACGAGGAGCAGAAGGTGTTGATAAGTGACACTGGATAAGGAAAGACTGCAAACACTCAAAGGTAAATATTTAGGGGTTTTTGGTTTAAGCAACAGAAAAGTAAAAGACGGGAAAAGTAAACAGGGTAACTGAGGAGTAGCAAGTGGCCCAATCCTTTTACAAGGATGAGCCTAGGAACTGAACTTATAAAGGCTAAAGCGCTCTCGAGAAAGCACGGGAGAGATAGTCTAGTCACTTTCACCATACTCTGCCAAGTAATATGTATTTGTGATAAGTATCGGTGGGTGGATCAATGCTAGTACACCTTCTAGACTAAGATAAGTGTACTCTTATGATTACACACCTTGCAAGCATCCGCAAATACAAGGTAGTAATTAAGGCATAAGCCTAACCACAACATTACGAACAAGGATCCATAACTCCCTTGTGCAAAAGTCTGTGAACTGGGGTTCAGGTTTCTGTCACTCCGGCAACCCACCATAAGCATCCTTTGTGCACAATGTTTCCCTCTAGGCCTATTAAAGGTTAAGTGTTATGTGTTCGACTCACATAACACCACTAGAGAAATAACAACACAACTTAAGTATCACACAGCACATAATACTTCAACATCATATGACTACTAACAACTAGACTGCTCCCATGTTCTCAAGAACTAAAGTAACTACTCACAAGACATAAAAGAGATCATGATCAGAGGTGATAAATAGGTGATGAACAATCTGGAGACAATAATATTTCTCCAACAAAACTCAATAGCATTCACCACAAAGTAGTAATAAACACCAACAGAGTAGAGGGGATAGATAGTACGAATTACAACACAAGTTGCAATTGTGAGATGAGATTGGATGTAGATGGAGATGGTGCTGATGTTGGGGATGATGTTGATGATGATCTCGATGATGCCCGTGACGATGATGATGATGATGATGGCGACGATCTCCCCTTCCGGGAGGTGATCTCCCCGGTGGAATCTCTCCGCCGGAGATTGGTTTTCTCCTCTGTAGGTTTCCGCACCGTGGCGGCGGCGTCTCGCGAAAGCAGCTCCTGTTTAGGGGTTTATACCCCCAAGGGGTTATATAGGCGAAAAGGGGCACCGAGAGGGGCCACCAGGCACCCAGGAGGGTGCCTGGCGCGGCCAGGAAGGGGGGCCGCGCCAGGCACCCTTCTGGCTGCCTGGTGGGTCCCCTCACCTTCTCCTTCGGTGACTCCCAGTCATTTGGCATAAAAATGTTCCCCGTAAAATTTCATCGCATTTGGACTTGATCTGCTTCAGCAACTTGGTTTCCACTTCTTCACCGCTGAATCCTGGTTCTGCTGTTTCGGCACCGGAAAGTTGTAAACTGTGTAAAATAAGCCAAAACAACATAAGAACAACACTTTAAAGTGGAAAATATCAATGAATAAGGTGAAATCACAATATAAAATAGTGATGCTTTTTGGACGTATCACTGAAGTTGTGCGAAATCCCGAGGAACCAGGATCCTGAAGCGTTCGGCTGAAGCTGAAGCAGTACACCACCTCTGGCGATGGATTCCTTTTCTTTAGCTCAAGAATTCTCGCCTGAAGAAGTTGAAGACACTGCGGTTTGTCCTCTCACTACAACGGCGTGCCTTCGACCTGATGCTCAGCCCTGAGGCACTACTTTTGGGACGTTAGTTGTAGTCTCTCCTTTTTGTTCATTTAATGACAAAGGGGGAGAAATTTGATAGCCTTCAAGCGGGTTCTCATGGGGTTCCTTAGTTAAAACTCTCGTTCTTCTGATCATTTTTGTAATGAGTTGTATACTGATATTTTGTGGTTTCCGATACTTTTAAGTTACCTCATGATATTCTTCAAGTTTATCTATTACTCATGACATTCCTCAGCAACCACCGTACTCAGTGTTATGTTTGTTTTCTCAATTATTCCACATGATGCACTGTTTCAAATAATCCGGGATATAGGGGGAGCTCCTCATGTTTTTTTTCAAAAATTATATCAAGTCTTCAAAACATGCATATCCTCAGGGGGAGCATCTCTATATCCGGAAACAATGAATTGTTTTCTTCAAGTTTTTCCTCAAAATTATTTATTTTTATCCCGTTGAAGCTTTAACCTGATTGTCATCAAATCACCAAAAATGGGGAGATTGTAAGTGCATCTATTGCCCCCTTTGAGGTTTTGGAGTATTTGATGACAAAACGGTTAAGGGACTGATGTGTTCGTGAGTATACACAGGAAACATTCCCTGAGGATGAGGTTAACCACCGTTGTCGACCCCCCCCCTCAAAATGTTGAAGAACATGGAAGAAATCGGTGTGTTTCCTAAAGACTGAAGTTGTGCGAAATCCCGAGGAACCAGGATCCTGAAGCGTTCGGCTGAAGCTGAAGCAGTACAAGATCCTGAGGACGTTCGCGCTGAAGACAAAGTTGAAGTGTAGTCTGTTTAAGAACTTTTATACTTCTTGAGTCGTAGGAAAACACCGCACTGTTGGAGGGGTTGAGGAAAATGAGTTCTGTATTTCTGAGGAAGTGCTCAATTAGAAATCCTGAAGAAAACCCAGAGAAATCTCCTGCAGTAGAAGTTCAATTCCTCGGGTGTCCGAGACGATGTTCTTCAGGACACTGAGGAGTTTGTCTTCGGTTGAGGAGTCGGAAAACTGTCAGTGCAGTTCGCCTGAAGAAAGAGAGTGAGAGATTCCGACCGTGCCACGTGTCACATGGAGAGCGCTGGTACCATTCCAGCCAACGGTCCGAAGGGTGGGCATGAAAGTAATTTCATGCATGGGCATTTATGTCCTTCCACCTGGGGTTGCTCCGCGGCTATAAATAGCCACCCCAGCCCCATTTGTGGGTTGGCTGCTCCGAGAGAAAAACTGACACTTGTCATTTGAGAGCAACCCACCTCTGAAGAAACTGAAGAACCTAAGTGAGGATAACCACCAGCCTGAGTAGTTGAGAATTTATGAGGAAGTCGGTTCGAGTGATCCGAAGCTTTTTACTCTTGAAGACTGTGATCTTCCAGCCGGTGTAGATGTCTTCAGTCTGAGGAAGTCAAGATGCAATTGTGACTTCCCTGAGTGACTGAGTCTATGAAGGTTTCGGGAGTCTACCTTGAAGACTCACCTGAGTTATTGGACGGAGTCTGAGGACTTTAGTTCAAGGAGAATAAGGTGAAGACTATGTCTTCTGAGATAAATCTCAGCCTCTCCAACCAGACGTAGAGTTGTCACAACAACTCGAACTGGTTCATCAAGTCTATGTCTTCAGTGCCCTGGTGCTATTTCTTCAACTTCATCTATTATGTTTATGCACTGATGACTTATCCTCATGCCTTACTTTCTGAGTTTACTCTGCACTGATTCCTCAGTTCTTGTTTCGGTCTTAATTTAGCTATGCAACAGGTTGATTTACATTCATGCCTTCGCTTTAGTATCGCATCTGTCCTTCCACGAGTTTTAATTTCCTCAATTTCATATTGCCTCAGTCCTGAGGAAATCTAAATTCCTCAAGATATTTGAAAATCTCCCATTCACCCCCCTCTGGTCGATATATTGCACTTTCAGGCAGGAAACCTAAGTTGTCTCACCTGTAGATTTGGGGTTGTGAGGCTTATGTTAGGAAACTACAGCCTGACAAACTTGAATCCAAGGCGGATAAGTGCAACTTTGTGGGCTATCCCAAGGAAACTTATGGATACACCTTCTGCAATCAGTCTGAGAGCAAAACGTTTGTTGCCAAGACTGGACTCTTTCTTGAGAAAGAGTTTCTCTCGAAAGAGTTGAGTGGGAGGAAAATAGACCTCGATGAAGTGACTGACTGTCGAGGATCAGCCCCGGCAAATCCCATGGTCAGGGACCCTGGGTTAGTTGGAGAAGACACAGATTGGACGATAAGCTCGTCGGCAAACAGGAGGACACACTTCCTGCTCGATATATTGATGGTGGAGAAGTTACAAGGGATGCCAAGGCAGATGTGCCCTAGGCTAGGGTTACAGGCGATGTGTTATTCGATGGTCTATGCGTTGCCCCTCCTGGCCTTTATATAGTAGACAAGGTCTCGGGGAATCAATCTCTAATTACAGATAATCTAACCCTAGCTTGTGCGGCAAGTCCCTGCACCTTCCTTGTCAGTCGAAGACTCCCAATGTCGGTGCCATCTAGCGGGCCAAGGTGAATCCGGAGGTAGCTCCGTGGGCCTTCAATGACACCGGGTAGGCCCATTGGTAGGAGTCCTGGGGTCACCCCCTCGTCAGTAGCCCCCGAGTGCCTGGGGGACTCGAAGAGTCGCGCAGGGACTCGAGTTCGTCTTCATGCGTCCGTGTCTTTGTATGCGCGGTGCACCCGCGGTCGCTGGCAGCATGGTGGCCATGACAAAACTTGTTTCGAGGGATGCTAAGCAGAAAGGGCCCAAGGAGTCGACGGATCGAGCCTTGGTGAATTGCGCTAGTGGCAAATACCGCGATCGCCCAATCAAACCCATGTCCCTCGACATGAGCTTGGAATGCTGGAGCATAGCAAAAGTCCGGCCGCTTCAGGTCTTACGGTGTTCATTTGCCGCCAGTTGGTTGCGTAGCCTAAGGCGCGTCCTCCCGGCTTTATACTTCATGCGCAGCGCATGGAAAGGTTGGGAGTGAAATCGCTCTTCGGCAAGTCCCAGCCCGGCCGAACTTTGCAGCGGGGTCTTACCTACACACTGGTCTTGCGTGGCATCTGGGCACAGTGTGTCGTGGTTCCAGGAATAGGTGTGTTTTTGAGGCGCGGAGCCTTTATAGCATTTCACCCACTTGGAACAAATCATCAAGTGAGTTGTTCACTCATCTCACTCGCGGAGCTTATTTCGAGTGCTCAGGCGAGGAATCCTTCTGCGAGTAATTACTCGAAAGTTGTTTGAATTTCTTTCAGAGGTGAGGGAGCACCTGAGACTCTTAAGGGTGCGAGTGGTCACTCGAGCACCTTGTGGGTTCATAGGTGAGGGAGCACCTGTAACTCTAGTGCGTGCGAGTGATCACTCGAGCACCTTGTTGATCTTCAAATGAGTGAGCACCTGGGGACTCTCGAGATGGGCTCCTCCCGATGGGAGTGAGATGTTTTTCTTTGTTGGAAAAAGATCTGATAAAATCTCTAGGAGTTGGTAGCGTACCTGATACGATTTGCCTGTGACAAGACATTGGTTGGCTCAGGATGACCACGTCACTGTGTGGTTATTGTCATAGATGCTTGGCAGTGAACCGTCTTTTCATTTTGACCGGTCATAATGATGAGCTCAGTGGCGTGCGAGCAGCGCCGGTTAAGTTCCCGAGGCGCGCGTTTCCAACGCGCTTGATTTGATGGTAGTATGAACAGCGCGCCCCGTGGGCGAGCATCTTTTGGCCTCGGATTTTGAAGCGTCGGCGTGGTTGTTGATTTTTGGGTTAAGTGCGGGCACCGCTTGGCCTTGCCGCGTCGGGGCTTCCTTGCCCTATAAAGTGGCTTCGCCCTGGTTTGCTTTCCTCCATCTGTCTCCTCTTCTACTTCCCTTTTACTAGCTCTTCATGGCTCCAAAGCGAGGCTCTGGCCGTGGTCGCGTCCGTCGTAGTAGAGGTGGACGTACTCCTCGTTCTGGACGCGGTGGGCGGCATGGCACTCCGCTACCACCTTCTTCTTCTTCTTCTTCTGCAGAGGGCTTTTGGCGGCATGACTTCTTATTGCGCGTTCGTGGCCTTAGTGTTGGGGTTCGCAGCAGAAAACACAAATTTTTCTAACTAGCGTTCCCTTAACCCAAGATCTAGCTAGCCGTATTACCGTAACGGACAGTAGTGCGGAAATAACATACCTCGGGGTGTAGTCCGTTGCGCGGGAAATGTTCCCGCAAACGTGGTTGATGTAGCCGATCAAGTTTCACAGCCCCCTGGCTATGTTGAGCACCCGGATGGGTGTAGTGCCACACGTGTAGCACCTCGTAGTACTCGCACACGTACGATACTCGATGATGACCTCCGTTCTCCGATCCAGCGGAGAGGGCGGAAGCAGACCTCCGGACGGAGTTTCGGTAGCACGACGGCCTCCGATTCTATCAGAGAAGCCTCAATCCCACTATAGACTCACACTAGGGAGTCCACCGTGGAAGAGACAAGAGAGGGGAGGAGACCGGAGAAAACCGATCTCAATTCGGAGTTATATTTATTTTCTCACGAATTTTTCTCTATCAATTATGTGCACCCTGCCCATCTATATATAGGCTGGGGGGAGGGAGTCAACCCACCTCCCTTAGCAATGTGGGACTAAAGTCCCTTTGCTAAGGGGGTTGGTCGGCCAAGGGGGGAGAGGGGGCGCACCCCTCATGGGCCCTAGGGCCCATGGCGCCTCCCCCCCCCCTTTTTTTTTCTTTTTCCCTTTAATTCCCTAATGGGCCTTTTTCTCCACTAAGGCCCATAGCACATATTAATTAGAAATAAAATGATTTTAATTATTAATTCAATTAATTAATAACTAAAACATATTATTCCATCTCCCGGTGCTCCGGAAACCCTTCCGGCTCACTCCGAACTTGTTTCGGTTCAATACGGTACTCCTCCGATATTGTCTCCTTTATTCTCTGGTTGCTCCGATGGTTCCGAAAAGGTCTCCGATTTCATCGAGCCCTTAAGTGTGTTACCCTACGGTCCGTGAACACTCCAGTCATGACCGAGCAGAGGCTACAGTCAATGATCATCAGCGGGACCTGGATGCCCATAATGACCCCTGTGCATTCCGGATATCAACACCGATTGGACCTTACGCCGTATAGCATTCCCTTTGTCAGCGATACTGGATTGTTCCGAGATTCGATCAATGACATCCTATGTCTGGTTCAACCTCGTTCCGAACTAATCCTCATTCACTCGTTCCCGTGATATTCATCCCCGTGACCTAGTCACACGCTGCGCAGCTTTATGGATGGAATCTCACCGAGTGGGCCCTGAGTATCTATGCATCATATGGATTGACAAATCCCGCTCTTGTAACAATACTCCTCAACATATCTCCACGGAATACCCAAGATACAACCGTTATGACCCGCATATTTCAGTCAGGTGGTGGGATGTAAGTCAAAGCATCCGGGAAGATAGCAATTATGCATGTACTCACGGTCGAAGGAACGGTCTACCACGTTCTGTAATTACAACACTGAACCTTCATAAGATTTGATCATGCTGTAATGCTTACTTTGGGTAATGTTCATCACGTCACTTAACCAGTGAGGTGACCTCATAGTCAAGAGACTTAATTGTCCATGATCGCGAAACCACGACCATCATGTTGACCATGAACTAGTTATCGATGTAGAGGCTAACTAGGAACTCTGGGGTTTTCTATACCACACCTGCATCATTGTTTCACTGACGCAGTTCTAGCACGGTATGAAACTGGTTATGAACTTGCTTAGATATATTGGAATAATCATATATTATTTGCCTCTAGAGCATATATCCAACACTTAGTGCCACTCGCATTCTTCTTCCTCCTTCTTTTTCTGCCATTGTGGCCGATCTTGGTTTGGAAGGCTTGCTTCTGCGTCTTCAGGGGAGCAATCGAGCTCCCTCCTATGTCGGTTTGGAGTTTGACCATTCCCGCTTGGTCTTTCTTGGCTCTGGTTGGAGTTCTTTTTCTCGTCGTTTGGGTCTGCGCGATGGCGATGTTCTTTGTTGTCGATTTGATGGTGAGAGCACTGTTACCGTCCGTGCTTTTGATCCGAGCAGCAACAGCATGGACTCGCGAGCTCAGGAGTCAAGCAGTGACGTTTCCACAAGGTCGGGGGTGCTACGCCTTCTTCTTCTTCGACTCCACCTTCCGGGAGCTCCTCTGGTGGTGGTGACTTGGTGGTCAGCTCTGGCGAGGACGTCGACGTCAAGCCTTCGACCAAGCGAGCGCGTCAAGAGGCTTCGTAGAGCTGCCGACGGCTTGTCTTCGACGGCTGTGTGGCTGTAGCTGGAGAAAAAGCTGGTGGTGCTGCTGCTGCAGAGGGGTTGAAGGAGAAACTTCGTGGAGCTGGAGAAGAAGCTGGTGGAGCATCGAGAAATAAGTCGAGCTCCACCTTTTGTTATGTCATTGACATCCTCCACGAGTCCCTTTTCCTCCCCTTGTCTGTGTTGATGTCCTTGTAAAGTAGTCATGTGCTTCATGGGCACACATGTAGAAGTCATAATTCCTTGTCTAATTCTCTCTTGTAGTAGGAGCTGCCTTCTATCCAAATGTAACTGAATCTTTGTGTCCAAGTTGTGTTTCAGGCTGTTCGAGTAAAGTGTTTTGCCTCCAGTCTTTCCAACATTGTGCACTCGACTGTGCCAGGTCGGCGACTCCTTCTGCTGTGTCTGTAACTGCTTGAGATGTGTTCGGCTCCTCCTGGTGTACTGCTTTTGGACGTAGATTCTATCGGGTGCGCGTCAGCGCTCCCGATGGGAGTAGCCCCCGAGGCTTCGTTCGAGTTGTAGAGTCGAACGTAGGCTGAGAGAAACTTGGCCGATTTCCTTTTGCGCCATCCTTGGAGCAGCTGCGGTTGATCTTCGCCGGGGTGAAGTTGGAGATAGTGCTGATTACACCCTTTCCGAGTCTCGTGTCCTTTCGCAGGTACAGCTGGCTGTGGCCTGTTTGTTCAAACTCTATTGGGTGCGCGTCAGTGCTCCCGATGGGAGTAGCCCCCGAGGCTACGTTCGAGTCGGGGAGTCGTGCGTAGGCTGATATGAACTTTGCGTGATGATTTTCTGCAGTAATCTTATTTTGTTGTGGCGAAGGTGTAGACGTTTGCCGTTTGTGAAAGCTTTGTGTACTCCTGTTTGTTGCCATGGTGATTCCAGTTTTCAAGTGTTGAATCACGTGGGCGCTGGCGTGCTAGGGGGATTTTCCTTAAGCCCCCGAGTGCTTTTTGACGTAAGATCGCATAGGCGATAGCAGGGCTCGGGGGGATTTTTCTTAAGCCCCCGAGTGCTTTTTTTGATGTAAGATCGCGGAGGCGATAGTAGGGCTCGGGGGGATTTTTCTTAAGCCCCCGAGTGCTTTTTGATGTAAGATCGCGGAGGCGATAGCAGGGCTCGGGGGGATTTTCCTTAAGCCCCCGAGTGCTTTTTTGAGGTAAGATCGCAGAGGCGATAGCAGGGCTCGAGGGGATTTTTCTTAAGCCCCCGAGTGCTTTTTTGATGTAAGATCGCGGAGGCGATAGCAGGGCTCGGGGGGATTTTCCTTAAGCCCCCGAGTGCTTTTTTGATGTAAGATCGCGGAGGCGATAGCAGGGCTCGGGGGGATTTTCCTTAAGCCCCCGAGTGCTTTTTTGATGTAAGATCGCGGAGGCGATAGCAGGGCTCGGGGGGATTTTCCTTAAGCCCCCGAGTGCTTTTTGATGTAAGATCGCGTAGGCGATAGCAGGGCTCGGGGGGATTTTTCTTAAGCCCCCGAGTGCTTTTTGATGTAAGATCGTGTAGGCGATAGCAGGGCTCGGGGGGATTTTTCTTAAGGCCCCGAGTGCTTTTTTGAGGTAAGATCGCGGAGGCGATAGCAGGGCTCGGGGGGATTTTCCTTAAGCCCCCGAGTGCTTTGAAAGCTGGTAGTGTGTGGGCAACATATGCTTTATTGCGGTCGAGTGGTTACATGAGTTGCCTGTCATGTCCAACCGATTGATGCTAAGGGTAGAACAGTCGTAGGTTTGCGACATTCCATGGATTGCCCACATCTTCGTCCGTCTTTGGGTTCTTCAGCCTGTAGGCGCCGCCTCCGATGACTTCTGATACTATGAATGGGCCTTCCCATTGGGGGGCTAATTTGTGGACCTTCTCTTGTATCAGTCGTAGTACTAGGTCCCCTTTGTTGAAGGTTCTAGTTCGAAGGCGACTGCTTTGGTAAGTGTGCAGCTTGTCCTGGTATCCTTCTGACTTTGACAGGGCCACATCTCTTGCCTCGTCGACTGTGTCTTTGTCGTCTTGGAGTGCTTCTTCTGCTTCCTCTTCTTCGTACCCCCGTGATCCGAGGGGCTCCGAATTGTCATGTGGTAGTACTACTTCGGCCCCGTAGACCATAAAGAACGGTGTGAATTGGGTCGCAGTATTTGGCGTGGTCCGTAGGCTCCAAAGTACTGCGTGGAGATCTTCTACCCAGTTTCCGGCGGCCTGCTCGAGTGGTGCGAGGAGCCGCTTCTTGAGTCCTCCGCATACGAGTCCGTTTGCTTTCTCCACCTGGCCGTTGGATTGCGGGTGCGCGACTGACGCGTAGTTTATTTTAATGCCTAGTTCTTCGCAGAAGTTCTGGAATTCGACAGTTGTGAAGTTTGTGCCGCTGTCTGTGATGATGTTGTGTGGCACTCCGAATCTGAAGATTATTGACTTGATGAAGTTCACGGCCGTGAGGGCGGTGGAACTAGTGATTGGCACTGCTTCGATCCACTTGGTGAACTTGTCGACTGCGACCAGTAGATGTGTCCTTCCTCCTTTTGATGATTTCTTGAGTGGGCCGACCATGTCGAGTCCCCAGGTGGCGAATGGCCAGGATAATGGTATGGTCTTGAGCTCTGAGGCCGGGGCGTGCAGTCTGTTAGCGAATTTCTGGCAAGCGACGCAGCGCCGCACGATGTCCTCTACGTTTTTCATAGCTGTGGGCTAGTAGAATCCCGCTCGGAATGCTTTGGACACGAGTACTCGACTGCTTGCGTGGTGTCCTCATGTGCCCTCGTGAATTTCGAGGAGTAGGGCTTTGCCGTCTTCCTCGTCGATGCACTTTTGTAGTATTTGCGCAATGCTGCGCTTGTACAACTATCTGTTGATCACCGTGAACGCTTTGGAGCGTCTGCTGATGCGCCGTGCTTCGGCCACGTCTTTTGGTAGAGTTCCTTCGATTATGAACCGAAGGAATGGTTTTGCCCAGGCAGGTCCGTCGAGCTCGTCTGCTGCTGTGCCGTCGGGTGTGCTGGTGCCGGTGCCTTCTCACGGGCTTGCTGATGCTACCTGCGCTGGGTCTGTTGCGTCCTCTTCGTCCTCGGCTGTCTCGAGTGCTATCGCCGGTGTTTTGATGGACCTTTGACTGATGCTTTCCAGGAAAACTCCGGGTGGTATTGGTCCTCGGGTCGATCCGATGTTTGCGAGCTCGTCCGCCTCCGTGTTGTTGGCCCTGGTGATGTAGTTGAGCTCGCAGCCGTCGAAACTCCCTTCGAGTTCGTTGTAGAGTTTCTGATAAGCTGCCATGTTGTCGGCTAGGGCGTTGCAGTTTCTCATCGCCTGCTGGACGGCGAGGTTGGAATCCCCGTAGATAATGAGGCGGGTGGCTCCGCATGTTTTGGCCATGCGCATGCCGTAGAGGAGTGCCTCGTACTCTGCTTCGTTGTTGGATGTGTGGCTGAAATTTATCTGGAGGATGTATTTCAGCTTCGTTCCTTTTGGGGAGATTAGGAAGACTCCTGCTCCTGCTCCTTGTTGTCTTTTCGATCCGTCGAAGAACATTGACCATGAGTTTGACAGATCCGGGGGTCCTGGTGTTTGGGCCTCTGCCCACTCGACCAGAAAGTCTGGGAGTACTTGGGCTTTGATTGTTGTTGGGTGCTTGAACTGTAGATCTCGCGGGCTGAGCTCTATGTTCCACTCGGCGACTCGTCCAGTCGCTCCTGGGTTGTTGAGGATGTCCGCGAGTGAGGCGCTGCTCACTATGGTGATCGGGTGCTCGTCGAAGTAGTGTGATACCTTCCGTGAAGTCATGATGACGGCCAGCAGTAACTTCTGGTAGTGTGGATATCACTGCTGGGACTTGTTCAGTAGCATGTTGAGGTAATAGATTGGCCTTTGTATGCTTTGGATCTTGCCTTCTTCCATGCGTTCGACGACGAGTGACGTGCTTACTACGCTGTTGCGCGCTGCTATGTAGAGGTAGAGTTTCTCTTTGTCCCTGGGTACCGCCAGGACTGGTGGAGTCGAGAGCGTCATTTTGAGGTCTGTGAATGCTTGGCGGGCTTCCTCTGTCCACTCGAATTTTTCTCCTTTCCTTAGCAGTTGGTAGAAGGGCAGCGTGCGTTCCCCTAGCCGGCTGATGAAACGGCTTAGTGCTGCGAGTCTTCCAGTTAGCTGCTGTACTCCCTTTATGTCAGTTGGTTCTTGCATCTTGGCAATGGCTTGGACTTCTCGGGGTTTGCTTCGATTCCTCGGGCGGAGACCATGTAACCGAGCAGTTTCCCGGCCGGTACGCCGAAAGCGCACTTCTTTGGATTCAGCTTGATCCTGTATTTGTTGAGTGCTGCGAAGGTTTCGCGCAGGTCGTCGAGCAGCGTTTCTGCTTTGTAGGTCTTGATGACGATATCATCCACGTACACCTGTACGTTCCTCCCGATTTTCTCCTTTAGGCAGGCTTGCATCATCCGCTGGTATGTGGCACCTACGTTCTTCAGCCCGAAGGGCATGGTCTTGTAACAAAATACACCGTAAGGTGTGATGAATGAGGTGTGCTCTTCGTCTTCTTCTTTCATCCTGATCTGGTTGTATCCTGAATATGCGTCCAGAAAGGAAAGCAGATAGCATCCCGCAGTCGAATCGATTATTTGGTCGATCCTTGGCAGGGGAAAATGGTCTTTCGGGCAGTGTTTGTTCACTGGTCCGTAGTCGACGCACATGCGCAGTACGTCCGTGTCTTTCTTGGGCACGAGCATTGGGTTTGCTATCCAAGTGGCCTTCTTGGTCTCTCGGATGAGCTGGGCGTCGAGCAGTCGGTTGACTTCTTCTCCGATTGCCCTACGCTTGGGCTCCGAGAATCGTCTCAGAGCTTGCTTCACTGGTTTCGCGTTTGGTTTGATGTTTAGAGCGTGTTCTGCGAATTTGCGTGGTATGCCAGGCATGTCGGCTGGGCACCAGGCGAATATATTCCACTCGTCTCGAAGGAAAGCCACTAGAGCAGTCGCTTGTTCTTCTGGCAGGTGAGCGTACACGCGGACTGTTTTGACTGGATCCGTCGGGTGTACTTGGTGCGTGACCGTGTCGCTGTCGATGCTGAAGATAGGACCATATTCTTTTGACTCGCTGCGGCTTGCCAATGGGAAGATTTTCTTGTCGACGACCATGAATATTTCTCTCAGTTCTTGGTCCGCTCCTAGTGTGTCAGAGATTTTGTGGAAATCGCGGTCGCATTGGTCTGACTTGACGAAGCTTCCGTTGATTGTGAGGACTCCTGTTGAGCCTGGCATCTTGAGCTTGAGATAGGCATAGTGTGGTACTGCCATGAATTGCGCAAACGCTGGTCGTCCCAATATGGCGTGGTATTGAGATGGCCAGTCGAGCACCTCGAACTCGAGGACGTGCTTGGCGAAATTGCGTCGGTTGCCAAAGACGACCTCAAGCTCGATTGATCCGAGTGATGTTGCTGCTTCTCCAGGTACTACGCCGTTTAGCACGGTGCTTGACTTCTTCCATACTGACCGAGGGGTCAGCATTTTATGTAGGGTGCTTGCGAAGATGATGTTCATGCTGCTGCCTCCGTCCATGAAAACCCAATCCATGTCATATCCTCCGATTTGTGCGTCGAGCACGAGGGGCGCGTGTCCTGGTCTTGGTATGGCTGGCAGGTGGTCACCCTGTGAGAACGTGATGACGGTCTCCGCGTCGTGTAGTCGGTAGGTTTCCACTGGTTTCATATTCTCGGTTGCTGCAGCCTGCAGGGTGTAGGCGTCACGCCGCGCTTGTGGCACCCTGCTTTCCTGTATCATGAGCACCTGCCCACGCGGCGGACTGCGGCGTTCTTCGGGGATTGGTGGCGGCGATTGCTCGAGCTCTTGGGCGCGCTTGACTCCTTTGCGTTTTTCGTTCCTGAGGTCATCGGCCAGCTCGTTGAACAGGCGGCATTCTCCCAGGGTGTGGTTGGATCTGATGTGTCCCCATTCGTCTTCAAAGTTGTGAATTGTGCAGGGTCCTGCAAGATGTTCTCTCGCCGTAAGTCTGCTTGACCCGCCGTGTCTCTTCCTCCTTGAGATTGCGAAGGCACGCTCGTGGTCCTCCGGGTGTTCGTAGGATCGGGGATCTGTTTCGACTCCTCGAATTGTGTCCTGATGCTTGATGAGGTTGGCGAATTCGTCCGGCCTTCGCTTCGGGTCGTAGTATTCGCCTACCGGTGTCTCCGATTCGCTATCTTGGCTGTCGCTGAGTGCCCGCGTGGCGGTGCGTCGGACGGCCCTTGGTTCTTCGACTGCGTCGTGCGGCTTGCGGGGTTTGTCCTCGCTGCGAATCTCCCTGGCACGCCTCCTGGGTCGTTGAGTCTTTCTTTGGCGGTGATATTCTTGGTTGCTGGTGTCAGGCTCGTAGCCATCGTCGTGATGCTCGGCGGGTGCCCGGGTGGTGGTGGGCCGTCGAAAGACCTACGGGTCTCCTGCTGCGCGTCGCGCCTCCTCGAGTGGGACTCCTGCGTAAGGGTTCCTTGCGGCTCTTCTGGATCGTCGGTTCCTTCGTTGCTGACGCCGTGTTTGGTTGCCTCCATAGTACCGGGTCTGATACGGTTGCGACTCGATCGAGACTGCTGGGACGGCGAAGATGTTTGCCGTGATATTGAATCCTTCGAGTGGGTTGGGTCCGGCTTTTGCCCTTGAGTTGCGATTTGCTGAAGATGGGACCGTCGAGATCGTAATTCCAACCTGTGTGGTCCCCACGGACGGCGCCAATTGTCGAGGATCATCCCCGGCAAATCCCATGGTCAGGGACCCTGGGTTAGTTGGAGAAGACACAGATTGGACGATAAGCTCGTCGGCAAACAGGAGGACACACTTCCTGCTCGATATATTGATTGTGGAGAAGTTACAAGGGATGCCAAGGCAGATGTGCCCTAGGCTAGGGTTACAGGCGATGTGTTATTCGATGGTCTATGCGTTGCCCCTCCTGGCCTTTATATAGTAGACCAGGTCTCGGGGAATCAATCTCTAATTACAGATAATCTAACCCTAGCTTGTGCGGCAAGTCCCTGCACCTTCCTTGTCAGTCGAAGACTCCCAATGTCGGTGCCATCTAGCGGGCCAAGGTGAATCCGGAGGTAGCTCCGTGGGCCTTCAATGACACCGGGTAGGCCCATTGGTAGGAGTTGTGGGGTCACCCCCTCGTCACTAACCAATCACTTCAATTGGAAGAAATGGCCACAGAAGTTGTTCTGGAACCTTCTTCCACAGTGGGAGCTGAAGAGAATGGCTAGAACGACATTCATAACGTTCATGACATACATGATGATCATGAGGAGAATGAAGAGAAACCTTTTATGCCCCGTAGTTCATCAAGAGTCCGTCAAGCTACTGAGTTTTACAGACAGCTTGTGAATGCAATCTCGGCTGATGATTCAGATGAACCTACGAGTTACAAAGAAGCAATGGAGGGACCCGAGTCCGAGAAATGGCTTGAAGCCATGAAATCCGAAATAGACTCCATGTACACCAACAAAGTTTGGACTTTGGTGGATATTCCCGAGGACCGCAAGGCCGTCGAGAATAAATGGTTTTTCAAGAAAAAGACTAACACAGACGGAAAAACATCTGCCTACAAAGCTCGACTTGTCGCGAACGGGTTCCGACAAATTCAAGGAGTTGACTAGGAGGAGACGTTCTCTCCTGTAGCGATGATAAAGTCTATTCGGATCCTACTAGCAATAGCTGCATATCATGATTACGAGATATGGCAGATGGATGTGAAAACTGCATTCCTAAATGGCAACATTGAGGAAGAGTTGTATATGATGCAACCAAAGGGGTTTATCGATCCAAGGAATGTTGGTAAGGTGTGCAAGCTTCAACGGTCCATCTATGGGTTGAAGCAAGCACCTCGGAGTTGGAATCTTTGATTTGATGAGGTCATTAAAGCTTTTGGATTTGTCCAAAACGTCGAAGAGTTCAGCGTCTATAAGAAACTGAGTGGGAGCTCTGTAGCATTCCTTGTGTTTTATGTAGATGACATATTGCTAATAGGGAACGATAAGAAATTCTTAGGAGAAGTGAAGGAATATCTGAATGGACAATTTTCCATGTAGGACCTTGGTGAAGTTGCGTACATATTAGGGATTAAGATCTATAGAGATAGACCTAATCGACTATTGGCTTTGAGTCAGAGCACTTATATTGACAAGATATTGAAAAGGTTATGTATGGATAACTCCAAGAGAGGCCTCTTGCCAGTTATAAAAGGTGTCAAGTTAAGCGTGACTCAGTGCCCGACCACAGCAAAAGAGAAGGAGGAAATGTCCTCAAAACCCTATGCCTCAGCCATAGGTTCTCTCATGTATGCTATGTTATGTACCGGACCGGATTTAGCGCTGGCTATTAGTATGACTAATCGCTACCAGAGTAATCTGGGAATGGCTCACTGGACTGCAGTAAAGAACATCCTAAAGTACTTGAGAAGAACAAAGGATATCTTTCTCGTTTATGGAGGAGTTGATGACGAGCTCACCATAAAGGGTTACGTTGACACAAGCCTCGGCTCAGACTTAGATGATTCGAAATCCCAGACGGGATATGTTTTCATATTGAACGGTGGCGCAATTAGCTGGAGGAGCGGCAAACAGTCAGTCGTCGCCCAATCTACAATGGAATCGGAGTATATTTCTGCTTGCGAAGCGTCAAACGAGGCGCTGTGGTTGAAGAAGTTCGTGATTGAGCTTGGCGTCTTTCCCAGCTGCACTGACCCCGTGGGAATCTTCTGCGACAACACGGGTGCCATTGCTAACGCGAAGGAGCCAAGAACTCACTCTACAGCCAAGCACATTCTCCGAAAGTTCCATGTGACGCAAGACTACGTCCGGGATGGACACACTAGCATTCACAAGATACATACGGATCTGAACGCAGCAGACCCGATGACTAAACCTCTTCCACATGGCAAGTTTGAAGAACACCGAGAGACTATTGGTGTTAGATACATACCTGATGTAAACTAGTGTAATTTGTACTCTAGTGCAAGTGGGAGACTGTTGGATATGTGCCCTAGAGACAAATTAATAAAGATATTTGTCACATATCCGTTTTGTTCATAATACGTTTTATAATGTGTTATAACTGTATTACTTGGAAATACTAATACAGGTGTAGTATAAAACATAGGTCCGTAGTTTAACTCGGGTAAACTATCTCATTGGGCAATTGATTGATCAAGCTTTCCTGATCATGGCGACACTTAAGTCCATTGACAATGAGGTAATGTCATTAGGGGGATGTGATGGACATACACCCACCTAAAGTATTGCAATGTGATCGAGTCACATAGTTCAGCGTTGCGATGACTTTGTAACGTATAGCTCAGTCCTTAAACCGTAACGATCATACGTAATTGTCATCTATTGGGAGACTTTGATTTGTATCCCACCGCCTGACTGAAATATGCTGGCTATAACGGTGCACTTTGGGTATTCTGAAATAGATGGTTGATGAGTATGTTAATAGATCAGAGCGGGATTTGTCAATCCTTGTAACAGGACATGTACTCTAGGCCCACTCGATGATATTGCATCAATAGCTTGCAAGCATGTGACTAGGTCACAGGAGATGCAATAGGCACAGACGAGTAAACTTGTTTGTTGTGAACGAGATGTGAACACGGTATGTGGGATACCGACGATTGAACCTCGGACAAACAAAGTACCGCATCACAAAGGGATTACGTCGTATCGTTAACGGTTTCCAAAAGCGATTGGCGTTCATTCGATGAAAGCGCAGGGGATGTCAAGGATTGTAACCAGGTCCAACTGACTAGTCGTTGGTCAATGAGAAGAGTCTCGACCATGTCTGCTGTTTCCCGGACCGTTAGGGTGTTACACTTAAGGGCAATCGATGCATAGGACAGTTTCGAGATCAATCGGTGAAATAGGAGAAATCACCGGAATAGTTCCGGAGGAGGACGGAAGTTGTTTCAGACATTTTGAATGGTTCAAAATAAAGTTTAATTTGTCTTAATAGTGTTTTATTATTTAATTATCTGAATTAAATATTTAAACATATTAAAATAATTATTATTTTTGGAAAAAGGCTATATGGGCCTATGGGGCCCATTAGGGGAGGAGGGGGTTTCCCCCCTTGGGCTTGGCACCAAGGGTGGGGCCCATCCCCCCTAGGCCGGCGCACTCCCCCCCTTGGGAGTTTAGTCCCACATGGGGGAGGGGAGGAGGATGGCACCCCCCTTGGCCTATATAAGGAGGGGTACACCCCCCTTTTTCCAACACACAATTATTCCTCTCTCTCTCTCTCTCCTTCTCCTTCCTGGAAGTGGACTCCCCTTGTTTGGAGTCTGCACCTGGACTGGAGTTCTCCACCATAAGGCAAGCCGTCACTCTGCTGGAGTCGAGATCTGAATTCGTCTTTCTTCCGCTGCTCGCCTGGTTCGGGGCCTGGGAGGAACATCGATTGTATCGTACGTGTATAATCTCTTCGAGGCACTACACCTGTGGTGCTACTTCATCGCTGGAGGTCAACCGGGAGTCATCCTCGCCGGTGGTCTACTACACGACAGGGAGGTCGTAATTCCGAGTCTACGCCAGCCACGTTCGCAAGAACGTTTCCCTCTTTCGGTCTTCAAAGGTATGAACACCGATTCCCTCCGTTACTTTACATCGCCATAGCATAGATTTTGGGTTCGGGTACCGTAGGTATGAAAAATTTGTGTTTTCTGCCCCGTATCCCAACACATTGTTGCTTCATGTGCAAGGATGGAACACTTTGTAGGTATTGTGTCATCGAAGGTCATTGTAGTTGTCGAAGGTTTGAAACTTTCAATGATAATTGGGTGCAATTTTATCTTGCTATAATTGAATAATCTTGTCGTAGTTGAAGCTGTGTAGAGTACCTCCAGACACTTAATGTTGGCTGCTCCTTTATCACATGAATGTTGAATCTTGATGGTTGATTTCGAAAAGGTATGTATTTTTTTAAAAGGTTTATGACAGTGGGGTAGCACCCCACTGACTTTATATTAATAACAGGGGGGTTACATGGTAATTACAAAGTGAGATTTACAGATGATGGGGTGGGGGTGAAAGATGTGACAGGTCAAAAAGAGTTAACAAGTTGAGAAACAAAAGGTGCTAGTCCTTCTTTAGGCCTATACTTAAGCAGCTCAAAGTCAGTTTTGAACCTTTGTGTCTAGGATGCCAAAGATTGGGGTGTCCCTCTGAAATGTTTGTTGTTCCTTTCTTTCCAAAGGCTCCACGCACCGACTATAAACACCTCCATGAACATAGGTTGAGTCCATCTTTCTTTACCAGTGTGGACCCTGTCAATTCTGTTTCCATTTGTCGGCCAAGTGATGGTAAGTTTTGCCCAACATGATTGACTAAACGCAAGAGAAGAATAGGTGCTCAACAGTCTCTTCGAGGGGTTGAGGCAAAATAGACATCCAAAGTCATTGTCTTGGATCGCAAAGTTTCTTCTTCTAAGCATGTTGTGGTTGTTTAACCTATCAGCCAAGAGTAACCACGCAAACACCTTCCATTTGTTGTTGCATCTGGTGTGCCAAATCCAACGAAAAGGTATGTATTGGGTATTGTAATAGAGAATCGAATATGGTTGCTCATACTTTAGCTCGGCAGGGGCGTGATTATATATCATTGTTGAGGTTGGACTCATCTTCTAATTTTATTTCTACCCTACTAGCAGTTTTTTAGGGGATGCCCTACTAGCAGATGATGTAGGCATTATTTGATGAAATGAAATTCCTTCCCGTAACAAAAATGCGTACTCCCTCCGATCCATATTAATGGATTTAAGTTTGTCTAGATACACATGCATCTAGTCTAAATACTTAACTAGATACATACGAATTTAGAAAAAGTTGAGTCCATTAATATGAATCGAAGGTAATACTATTACTTTTTTGTGTTTTTTTTGAAGGCAATACTATGAAATTTTCGTGAAAAAGCAATGGGCCTCACATGTCAAAACATCAAAACCACTAGTGGGCTTCAGGCAATCTCACAGTCAGACAGGCAGAAGAAGGCCTACCGGATCCAGATGTGCTGGGTCAGCGCAGTCCGACCGAATCAAGCACAAACCCTTTTTATCGTAAAGATTCGGCCCAAGTTCGCGAGATTTCTCCCTCTTGCAATCGCATCGCGACTGTTTTGCCCTAATCCACAGCGGGGCGCCTCTCCCCTGCATCGCGAATACTCGGTTACGTTCCGCCCCCGCGGCCCTCTCGAACACTCCCAAACCCTAGCTCGGCGTGAGCCCCATGTCGGGGTCGTACGGATCCGACGACTACCGCGGCGGCGGCGGCGGCGGCTACGGCGGCCGAGGTCGCCTCAGGATCCTCGGAGTCGATTTCGTGTCCTCTTCGTTGGATCGTTTTCCTGACCTTTTCGTGTTTGTGTAGGTGGCGGCGGCGGCGGCGGTCGTGGGGGAGGATATGGCGGCAGCGGCGGCGGCGGAGGAGGATATGGGGGTGGAGGCAGCGGTGGGGGAGGGTACGGAGGTGGCGGGAGAGGGGGTGGTGGTGGTGGAGGAGGCTACGGCGGCGGCGGCGGAGGAGGAGGCGGGAGAGGTGGCGGGCGCGGGGGAGGACGCGAAGGCGACTGGGTCTGCCCTGAGGCGAGGTGGGTATCGAATTCTCATTATCTCGCTCTAGGATTTGGCGTTGGACTCGGCTGATCCAGCCGTGGTCTTCTCGACTGTCGTGGGGATTTAGAGCATTGGTGTAGGATGCTTGTCTTTCCCTGATTAAATTGTTGGTTCGTTCTACTTAGGTCTTGCTTGGTTCTAATTTAGGCTTGGATATGTACCCACAAAATTAGATTACACAGCTCAATATCTTTTATATTTCTCCGTAGGTAGAACTTTCATGGTATTCTATTTTGGGGACTTTATGTTGTAGTGCTGCATTCAAACCTCACCTCATTCTGATGGTTCAGTTTAAGTTTCTGCTAGATGCCACATGGAATTTAAAAGCATAACTTATGATGCAATGGTATTCATGTGTGAAATTTACATTCACAAAATATCGTTTGACATGCGTTGCTACAGTATATTTGCCCTGGTTATTTACCCCATTATATATCTTCTTGGTTGTTACACCAGAGCATACATTTGTTTTATGATTTTATTCTTAGTTATGTTGTGCTGTTCTTGGAAACATTGGTGTACTTCGGTTTTGTAAAGACTATCCATTGTTTCTTGCTGAGGTGATTATTTTTTGTGGAAGACTGAAAAATGTATGAACTCTTGTTGCAGCTGTGGTAATGTGAACTTTGCAAGGAGGAGTGAGTGCAACAAGTGTGGAGCACTTGCCCCAAGTGGAGGTGGTGGTGGCGGTGGCGGGTATGATAGGTCTGGTGGAGGAGGTGGAGGGTACAATCGTGGTGGTGGGGATTACAGCTCTGGTGGTCGTGGTGGTAGTGCCGGAGGAGCAAGAGGAGGATATGATCGTGATGGTGGTGGCGGACGTGGTTTTGATGACCACCGTGGTGGGAGTGGTGGTGGTTATGGGGGAAGAGACCAAGGAAGCAACCAAAGGGTAGATAAAGATAATTTTGGTGATGGTGGCTATGGACAGGCTCCTCCTAAAGGCCCTCCATCCTATGGTGGTCCTGCAGGTGACTATGCACCGCCCCCAAGTTCTTATGGAGGCAACAATGCGTACAATTCAGACTCTGCAGTGCCACCCCCTAATAACTATGGCGGTGGACGAGGTTCTTACCCACCAAGCTATGGTGCCCCACCTCCGAATCCATATAGTGGTGGTGCCCCAGGGGGGCAAGGAGGCCTGCCACCTACATATGATGGTGGTTATGGTGGTAGGTCTGGTGGAGGCGCTGGTGGCGCACCGCCACCTTATCATGGTGGTGGCGGCGGCGGTGGCGGTGGTTATACTGCAAATGCTGCCCCTGAACCTACTACGAAGGTTAAGCAGTGTGATGCAAACTGTGATGATTCCTGTGACAATGCAAGGATTTACATCTCCAACCTGCCTCCTGATGTGACTGTTGATGAACTGCAAGAGCTTTTTGGAGGAATCGGCCAGGTATAATTTACCTTCTCTTGAATCCTGTATCAATATTTAATAGTCAAGAACTCCACATTTCGTGAATACGTCTGTCTTCTAAAAATATATTTTGTGAATCCATCACTTATTGACGGGGATATGTATTCATAGTGCACCTTAATTTGAACTGCATTTGTTAGTTCTCTGTTGCCTGGTATACATTCCTCTTAAAAATCTCATTTTCCACTTGGTCTGTTAATGCCCGTGGCATATGATGTGAATTTTTTCTGTTTTCATCAATTCATAGTTCACATGAAGCGTGTAAGCTGCATTTAACGATATTAGTGATAATCTTTTCTGTCATCACTGCATTGTTGAACTCCATCTACCGTATCTTTAAGATAATAAGGTGCTTAGAAACCAAATGTGAAGTTTATGTGTATTGAGATCATAGTGAGAGTAAGTGTACAAAATAGACTTGTCTCTTGTAATCGAATATGAAAATGTGTTTTGCTCATTGAAGTGCATGAACAACCTTGCATAGTTAGTTTGACGCAGTCATAATCATCTTGAGTTTGTGTGCTCACAACTATATTTTGGATTATTATAGCTCAATATAAGTTTTAGTCCTTTGTTTCAAAACTTTATTGCCATGCTAAGTCGACCAGGCAATACGTTTCTTGCCAAGGAACTCATGAGATGCCACCCACTGTCATTGGTAACCTTAGATAACATAATACAGTTGTTTTTCCATTATATCGACACTTGATTGTTTATCACATGCTCTTGTAGGAGATGCTTTAAATTACTATGTTTCTACGGTTGCCATGAACTATTCTATTTTCATCTTTCAACACTTGTCAACACTTGCAAATACTTTCTTAAAGGTTGGAAGGATCAAGCAAAAACGTGGCTACAAAGACCAGTGGCCCTGGAACATAAAAATCTACACTGATGATTCTGGAAAAGCCAAAGGAGATGCTTGCCTTGCTTATGAAGATCCTATGGCTGCCCATTCAGCTGGTGGATTCTACAACGGTAGGTTTAGTGCTGAGTTTGCAGCGATGCATCACATTTTTTATTTAATGCCTTGCACTTTTCACTTCATAATGCACATATTCTTCTTGTGTATCAGATTATGACATGAGAGGCAAAAAAATTAGTGTTGCGATGGCTGAGAAATCAGCACCTAGACCTCCTACATCTGGGCATGGGTAAGTACATCCTGCTTGATTATCTGATATTATTGCAAATTCTGGAATGTAATGCCTACTGTGGGCGAAACGTTACCATCTGCTTGTGCTACAATTTGATAGATCAATATGCATTAGCACCATGCATTGTCATATTATTTTGCCCTGCGTCAACGTTCTATTACAGGTCTCTTAACTATTTTATGGATATGAGAATATGCTAAGGCTTGTCTGGTTGCAACATTTTGGCCTGGAGAGTACAGAATGGAACCCGACCGAGTTAACCTGAATCAGATTATGATATCAAATACTCCCTCCGTAAACTAATATAAGATGTTTTAGATAACAAAAGTAGTGATCTATCTTATATTAGTTTACAGAGGGAGTACAACTAGGCATTGTTTTCATGTTACATATGCATTTGGCCAGATAAAGTCTGGAATCATTGCTAAGTACAGTTGAGAAATGTTTGGTTTTCCTCTTAACCAGCTGAGCCTTTAAAGCGGCATGTATCTCCAATTGAGTATATATATATATATATAGATTGGTTTGTATGATGTTAATATATAACTTTGTTTTCTACATTACTTGTTGTGCAGTGGTGGACGTGGTGGTGGCGGCGGCTATGGCGGGGATAGACGCAGAGATGGCGGAGGCCATGGGCCCAACAGAAACCAGGGTGGTGGTTCGCGCTCGCGGCCATACTGAAAACAGTCATATAATTACTAAGATTGTCATCTGCAAGAAACCATTTATATTCATGTTCTCTGGACTTGTACTCATACAGGAGAGTGTAAGGTAGGTTGTCTGCTTTCCCTGGACTTCTGTTCCATTGTCATACACCAGTGTTGGTCGGATGTTTGTTTGTCAAAAGTGATTGATCTATGCTATGTGAATTTTTCCTTAGAAGCAGCTGGATAAGCTCTAAATGCTGATAGGTTTGAGATGTTATTACAGGTGAGTGCCGATCTATTATGATTATGCAATGCTTTGCTCTTATGGTGATTAGTTGCACCATTTTTTTTCCTTTTTTGATCTAATGCTTACATTCCACGTGGTATTCAGCCGATGGATCACTGCTGTAAGCTTTGGATTTTGCTGTGGAGAACAGGTAGGGCGTTTTTGTTGTGTTCGGTTCGCTCGACCAAGGATAGATAGTCTGCTAGCGACGTTGTTCTTGTGGATGTTAGTTGAATCGGTGGCTTCTTCATCTGTTTGTAAAATCTAAATTAGCATGCAGTAGCTTCTGTTTGGTAAAATCGTTAGTCTATGCTTGAAATAAAGCCCTTGTGGGTACTTCATTCTGCTCCAGATGAGTAAATTGGCAGGTTGATACTTAATTCAGATGGTACTCATCCAAGCAATTTCCTTGTGGCACTATTTTCTGATTTTCCGGTGGCAAACCAAATATCAGCGCGACAATGCTATCTGTTTTGATTGGTTCTGAAGCCAAGGAGCCATCTTCGGTTCAGTTGGTTCTTTGGTTTTTTTCAGTTCATTCCTTTCCTCGTGTGGCTCTTCTCTTGTACTCCCTCTGTTTCCTAATATAAATGTTTTGGCAAGCTAATTTAGCTTACCAGAATGACTTATATTAGGCAACGGAGGGAGCGTTCATTAAACTTACATATAATGTTTCGTTTCTTCAGACAGAACATTTCATTGTAGCCAGTACAAGGTTTGTGCAATTGCGATTTAGGTTTTGTGCAAATGCGTTTTATGTGTTGCCAAGACGATTAGCTGTTGCTATACTCTCCCTGCCCTTTCAGGACGCGTCTACGTTACCACACACGAAGTCATCACCCCAGGCAGCCAACATTTTCAAAGCTCTTCCATAACGCACCTGTACAATTATCTGAACTCTTCTTACCACTCTGAATTGCGTCCCCGTGGACAAAGATTATTGATGATAAAAAGGAAAAAGACCCCCCCCCCCTCACCTGATTGATCTTAATCTATCTTTGCGCATGCGTTGGTTGCCTCCATGGCCGTTGGATACAGCGTGAGTGGTCACACCCCTTCGCAACTGATTCACCCTTGCAAAGGGTCCTTTGCAACAACTATCTTGTTGCAAGGTGAGGCCACGTCCTCTTTCTGAGCCCACGACCCCATCCATGCTTAACATTATCTCTTTATTTCATGTGAGTAGGTGAGCCACCCGTTTTCTCCTTCCCCGGTTTTAGAGGAGAAGCATCTTGTCTTCCCGTTCAATATCTCCTCTTTTTGACCACTGTCTAGATCCCGTGGAATCCACCGTCGCGGCACACGATCGTGCCACCACCGCAAAGCCCCTACTGTATAGATCACTTGTTCTCCCATTTCGCTCCCAAATCAAAACCCATGCTGCAATTTTGGGCACCCAACTGAGAGATCCATCGTGGGGTGTCACTGCTGCATAGGGCATCGATGGTGGAGCTGCAAGCCTGGCCACCCTGCCGGTGGTGCAAACCCAGCGGGTGATGCTGCATTCTGGATCGGTGGCGCTTCGCGTGTGCTTCAAGCGGCCAACGATTGCTGTAACGAGGGGAGCTCGCCGGTTTTGACCACCACCCTTGCTGCGAGGAGTCACCTTTCTGCGATGGAGCATCCCCGGGTCGCGCGGTGATCAGCGGGATGGTGCGGTGCTGCAAGCATGTTGCGCGTCAGCGGGGAGCTGTGGATGCTTTTGCAACGGAGGCCCTGATGCAATTGTATGACCGCAACAAAGCCTTTATTGCAAATGTTTTCTCTCTCAGGGTGCGCAGATCGACGATTGATGCTTTTGCAACAGAGGCCTGTTGCAATGGTTTGACTGCAACATAGCCTTTGTTGCAAAGGCTTTCTCTCTCGGGTGCGCATAAATGCATAATGGGTGATGGATGTTTTTGCAACAGAGGCCCTGTTGCAATGGTCCGACCGCAACAAAGCCTCTATTGCAAAGGCTTGCTCTCTTGGATGCGTGCAGATCGGTGATCGGACGACTAAATCTTGTCCCATCGTATGGCTATCTAGGCGGCAGATCTTTTCTAATCTCCAACCAGCGGACGCGTAGCGCTCGCCAAAAAATATTGTTCTAGCTAGTTCTTATAAGTCCAATATTTTCTGGATAAAGGCAGCTTGGTGTACCATGATTCTTGAGGGAAGGTGCTCAAGCTGAATACCTAAGCACAATTTTTTTACCCAAATCCTTAATCTCACATTCCATCTTTAGGTGATTGTGTGCTTCATCAATGTATTGTGCGTTGCCGATGATGTTGAGATCATCTACGTACACGGAAACAATGTAATCCTGTAGAGGACTTGTTGATGAAGAGACATGGGCAATCATCGTTGTTGGAGTAACCTTTCTGAAGAAGGAACTCACTTAGTCAGATGTACCACGTCCGCCTCAACTATTTCAAGTCGTGCAGAGACTTGTTCAGTTTGACACAATACATGTTGCGTTTTGCACTTGCTTTCGGGACAGAGGTTCCGTCCGGAACCTTCGTGTAAATGTCTTGACCCGTAAAGATATGCGGTCGCGACATCCATCAACTGCATAGATAAACGACTTTGCACTGCCAAAGATATCAGATACCGGAATGTGATACCACTCATAACTGGAGAATATGTCTCATTGAAATAAATGTCGGGTCTCTGTGTGAAACCTGTGTTATGAGCCTTGCTTTGTATCTCACCAGCTCATTATTCTCATTTCGTTTCCGGGTGAACACCCATTTGAATCCCACAGGGAATACCTTCCTTTTATTAAGCGAGGCTAATTCTGCTTGTATTGCAGCCTTCCATTGAGGCTAGTCGAAGCGTTTTTCACTCTCGTTCGATGGTTCTTGGATCATGATCATTGAGAAGGGTATTTGCAATTATAGTAGAAAAACAAGTGTCGACTACGTAGAATTATAGTCGAATGATTCTCCAGAATTGATATAGTTGGTGGATATCTCCTACACCCTTGCTGCTTCTTTGTCATTTCCCAATACGCGTGTGTCTGGGTGTTCCGATTTCCCAGCCAGTGTATGCACGAGGTTTCCCATCCACTTGGTGTATACTACCCATCAAGTGTTTGTCGACGTTGAGTTCACTTTCATTTACTGACTCCGAGTTTTTTTTCTACTCGATTTTCTTTGATGCCCCGAGATGGAGACCGGGAGGTGGGAGCACTGCGCTCGTGTGAGTTGGGGTCAGAGAGGAATTTGGGCTGAGAGGATGTTGGGATGGGGTGGGCCTTATGCCTCTTTCTTTGGGCTGTTGAAATATTTCGAGTTATTCATGAATTTTGGGTACAGTGGCATGTAATCAGAATTACCCATATTAATTTTGTTTTTTCTAAAATGCTACCCGATATAGTGATCGGGTTTATCGAGCTTGGGTTTTCCGGGTTCGGGTTTTATGCCCAGATTGACTTCAAAGGAGGCCTCAACGACTAGGTGCAACTTTGAACTACCGATATATGCACACACCTCCTTTATTACAAAATTGACCCCTAATGCAGCCTTCATCACACTAAAATGGACAGACATTGGATTTATCGAAGATCAATCAAGTCTGATAAATCTTACAAATGGGATCTACTAACACTCGTGTACTTTGGCTAAAAGTCATATCTCTTGATGAATGGATGTCTATTCATGAAAAGACACATCTTTAAACAAGAAAAATGTCTCTTTGGTAAAGCACACATCTTAATGAAAAGACGCCCCTTCGTGAAAATACAGACCGGTCCATGAAATAACATCTCTTCATGAAGATACACATAAGAAAAAAGAATGTGAAAAATCACAACAATTGTTACATTAACATATTAAAGAAACAAGTTAGTGAATCTTCTATTCCTAAATAGTTACAATGCACTATCTATTTTTTCTAGATATGCAACCATACCACATAAGCAGGGTATGCACGCGTATCATAAATTACATGATTTTTTGCATTACTCTATGCATGTTGCATATCGACAAATGTCATTATTGTTACGCCGACCACCAGGCCATGAGGCTTTCCCAGGGAATGTTTTCTATTTACATTCCCGTCTCTTAGAAAGAGACGCTAAACGATCGGACCAGACAGGTGCAGGTACCTCGAATGCCTTGTATTGCCACATCATTAACTCATGCGTGCTAGTTATAAATTATTTTTGTAATATTTTTTATGTTCACCCTTTACATTTTTAGAAATTATATTATTTATAGTTTTCTCCTCTTTTATATGCTTTATTTTTTATATTACATCTGCCTTTCATTCATTTTAGATATATTTTTAGTAAATTTTATGCATTTATTTATCAAGGTCCTCGCAGCAACACACGGGGCATCATTAGTTCCTAAATGATACGACCATTGAAACTAACTTTACTACCCCATAAAAGTAATGCATGGAAGTTTATCATTTCAACTTGAATACACTTCAACGAAATTAGAACTCTGCAACTACATAATCACGAAAATGAGTACTTTATGTATAAACATTTTAAATCAAACATACTCAAAATATCCCATAAATACCCCAACAAAGCATAGGCTTTACACTAGTACTCCTCTTCTACTTTTGTTTTAGAATCTCTTCTAGTGGTACGACTTGAAAGGTTTCACAGGAGGATCTTGTTATGCAGTATTGTAAAATTTTCGAGTAGTGCAGGTACTTGTGCATTCAATCTAACAAGATGAAACTCTGACGTCATGTGTATCTGTAAGTTATTTTTTGGGTGTTGCATAAATGTTTTTTTTAGGAATATATTATAATTCTGACACTCACATGCACGAGTATACAATCATCCCTATGACATACACACGCATATCTACATCTTTTTTGGTTGAGTGTTGCATGAATGCTTGTGTGAGCGTTGAAGTTGTACTCGATGTTCTCAAAGAAAACAATGTCGAAAATAAAATAAAAGAAACACGATCAGACAGGAGATTGGACGGCGTTTGTTCCTTCGCGATACATCGTCGAATCGAATCTCTGGTCCGCATCCAACCAATCTGAGCCGTCAAAACCCACCTCCTGCGGCCAGGCGGACTCCTCCTCCACCCCGTACCGCGCCTGACCTAAAAAAGATCCAATCCCGACTCAATTGCGGCTCTAAAATCTCTCTCCCCCAGCCTCGCCACCGATGTGCCCTAGCGGCTAGACCTCCCGCCGCGCCCGCCGTCGCCGTCGCCGCCGGCGCTTCGCCACACACCTCCAAAACCCCACGCCTCGCCACCCACCCACCCACCCACCCCCAAACCCCCACGCCTCTCCCTATCCGCCGACGCCTCACCCCCGCAAACCTACAAACCCCCAAACCCTCGCGCCTCGCAGCGCGCGTGGCCGCCGGCGCCTCTCCCTTCACGCGCGTCGCCGACATCGCCGCTGGGGCTCCGCCACATTGCTTCTCTTCTGGCCTGCTGTCTCCGCCCCAATCTCCGACGTTGGGGGTTTTGAGGTACGAGCTTTTTTTTTCTCATCCACTGGTTCAGGTTGTTCAATTAATCCCTAACTAACCCTCGCAATTTCCGGGCGTTCGCCGTCTAGATCCGCTGCCGGGCATGGCGGGAGCAGAGGCTGCCGCGGATTCATCAGGCCCGCGATTCGCCCCTGACGACCCGACGCTCCCTGCGCCTTGGAAAGCACTAATCGACGGTGCCACGCTTTACTACTGGAACCCTGAGACAAACCTCACTCAGTATGACAAGCCAGGTGCGGCGGCCGCGCCTCCCTTGCCCGCGGCTGCGCCCACGTCAGTGCCGGGGGCTTTTGAGCAGCCTGGCATGCAGCAGCAGCAGCCGCAGCCGCAACAGACTGGACAGCAACCGCCGTTTCAGTACCAAGGTCAGCAAGCACATCAGGTGCCTTACCAACAGCAGCAGCAGCAGCAAGAACAGATGCCGAGCCAGCAGGGGTCACATCAGCCAGTAGCACCTCAGTACCCTAACGCTCATCAGCAGCCAATGCCATACCAGCACGGTTATTATATGCAGCCCCAGCAGCAATATTCATATCAGGTAGGCCAGCAGCCACAAACACCGCAAACTCAGTATAATCAAGGACAGCAGATGCCAATTCCGCAAGCTGCCAACCAAGGTCAGCAGCCGACGATGCCACCAGGAGCTTACAATCAAGGTCTACGTCCGCCGATGCCACAAGCTGCCTATAGTCATGGCCAGCGCCCGCCTATGCCACAATCTGCCTACAATCAAGGTCAGCAGCCACAAATGCCGCATCCTTCTTACAATCAAGGTCAGCAGTTGCAGGGAATAAGGGCCCCTCAGACTCAAGTGCAACACACACAACAATCACCAGGCTTTCATCAGCCTGCCCAAGCTTCACAAGTGCCACAAGCTTCACAGCCTCAAGTACCTCAAATGTCCCCTCAACAGGGCCAACTCCAGCATGGCTTCCAGTTCACCCCTCAACAGGGAAACCAACCACATCATGGTCATGTTATCACCCAACATGGGCAACAAAATACCGCAGTGAAGGTTGATGAAGGAGCTCATCATGAAGGAAAGCAGACTGGCTTTTCCTTACCGCTTAGTCAGCAGCGTGGCCAAGTTCCTCTTTCAAACCAGCTGTTGCCTTCTGGTCATCAACGTCCTGAAGCCCATAATCAACTAAATATTCATGGAGCCGGAGGGCCACTATATCCCGCAAAGCATCATCTTGGCGGATCATCCCCAGGTGAAACTAATAATGTTAGTTTTTTGAGCTCACCTGCTCAAACACTTCAAGGTGGAGTGGATACAAACTACCGGCAACAACTGGCTAGTAGCCATGTAGTTCCCAATCATGTTGCTCCTTCACCAGGTCGACCTCCAATGGGTTTTAAGAGGGGCAATAGTGAAGATCAATTTGAAAAAAGCGAGCCTCTCTCATCTGGGAGGTTTGATGGAACAAATGCCCTTCATCAGCAGCCAAAACTTGCCGCTCTTCCACCCTCACAAAACCACCTGGTAATATACTATACAATCCTGTTAGGTGTTAATGTGATCAGCATTCCTTGTTTTATTACTACTTTCATACATTACAAAGTTTCTTGCTATGTTATATCTTGTTTCATGAAATGCAATCTTTTAATATCAGAATATTATGTCTGGTATGGAGATTTACGTAATGAAATGTAAAAAGTCTCGGCAATTGTATACTTTGTTTTGTATACTTCAAATTACATTCTTTATGGTTTGAATTCTTTCTATCAGTTCTATACAAAAATCTTTCGGTTTATGAAATTGTCACCACTAACTCTATTGTTCATAATTTTGTATAACAGGATATGAGGAACGGCCCACCTTATTCTCAGCTAGATAATTTTGGTGGTTATAACATGGCACCTCCACATTTGGTACAAAACCCACTTAACCATGGTCCATTTCCTACCGGACCCTTAACGAGGCCACCATCCGGAACGTTTTCTCCTCCTGATTTACCAAGTTTTGCTTCAGTTGATGCATATCGGCAACACCATGAAGTCACTGCAGTGGTAATGACTCAATTGCATGGCAATATTCTATTATCTTAAAATAACCGAAAACATGTTCACAGCTGAACATAATATCCATATAGTGATGATACTGCAACGCAACTTAACAGATATTTCATTTATTCGACCCTATTGTAGGACTATTATTTTTGTAGAATATACATAAATCCGACACTTATGTGATGCATACATTAACCACAATAAATAATACAGGAAATAGATAGATGTAAGGATATGCTAGTATTTTCATGTGTAGATACATTCTTTTTGAAATACTATGAGTGCAAGGAATGTGTTGTTTGTTTGGCAAGGTAACTCATGATATCTGCAGTTGGCCATAATTCAATGTGATATGATTTTTTATGCACTGTTCAGTTAAATTTACAGAACAAGCAGCTTCAAATCCTTGCAGGGCTTACAAATGCATGCTCTTTACTGTCACGACATCACCTGTTGATTTCTAGTTGAATTACCAATATCTTATGTTTTGTTTTCATTTACCATAAATTTTTGTCACATGTTATCTTGTTTCGTTATAAAAATCAGGGCGAGAATGTTCCTCCTCCATTTATGACATTTGAGGCTACTGGATTCCCCCCAGAGATCCTGAGAGAGGTATGCTTTCTCTTGAGTTGTACTTTAGTAATGGTGCTTGGAATATTATGTTGTTTGTTTCATATATTTCCTCACTGTAAGTTATCAGCATGGGCCACAGCAAAGATTCCTTAGAAGTTAAAACTAGAATTTTCAGTAGTAAACACATTGCATGGTGTGATCATTACTGCAGTGCATGTCATATGCTGTCATGCTGGCTACCCTAATTTAACTAGTGCCGTCATCCGGGCAGTGTAGTGGCATACTTGTGGCTATTTTCTGCTGACAAGTATCGGAAGAATTGATGTTCTTTCAGAATATAAAATCTGGCTGAGGCTTCCTGCTTCTTGTCTCTGCCTCTGAATCTACAAAGAGCCCCTTCTCCATGCCATGAGCTGCTTAAGTAAGCAGCCATATTCATTTAGGGTAGCATTTAGCATTTTTTTTCCTCATCATAGATAGTATCTTTTTGCAGATGCTTATGTGCTTATGAATCTTCATTTTGCCACTCAGGTCCATGCTGCTGGCTTCTTAAACCCCACCCCGATTCAGGCTCAAACATGGCCTGTTGCACTCCAAAGCAGGGACATTGTGGCTATTGCCAAGACAGGATCAGGGAAGACACTGGGGTACCTTATTCCTGCTTTTGTACATCTGAGGAGATGCCAAAACAATCCAGTGTCGGGCCCTACAGTGTTGGTTTTGGCCCCTACTCGTGAGCTTGCTTCACAAATACAAGACGAAGCAATTAAGTTTGGTCGATCATCTAGAGTATCATGCACAGTAAGTTTGGACCTTTATTCTTCTATATGAATGCACATGCTTTCATTTATCTTGAAGATACACTGGATGACACCTGATCATAATCATGGGAATTAGATATACGTGTTGCCTTGTAGGATATATGCGTATACTCCCTCCGTCCACAAATAAGTGGATATATAGAAATTTTAAGACAGATTATGGAGTGGATTAGAAAATGCATTGGGAAGGTGCAAGGCACCATCTCTTTCGTCTTTAATTACCCCATCTTCAATGAGCTAAGTGCATGTAGAAAATGAGGAGACCATGTGTTGAATGTTAGAGCATCTCCAATAGTTTGTATGTAGGTGTTGTTGGTAAATTGTCCATGTCCTCAACCAACAAGAGATCATACAAGTACTCCAATGGGTTGTATGTAAGTCATCCCATAAAATGTGAGAAAATAAATCTAGTTGCTCTCTATTGTACCTTGGAGCTTGTGCATGAGGTGTTGGTTAATCTACATACAACTTTGCTCTCACTTCATTTATTGCATGACACATCATCATTCTATCCTAGGTGGCAAACTTACCAACACCTATCTTACAACCATTGAAGATGCCCTTATTGGTCTTGATTCTCGTGTGATGAGAGAAAAAAACTTTTTCTATTTTAAAATGCATTGGGAAGATAGAGTACACTCTTTTGTGGATAAATTTTGAAGGCTAAACATCCACTTATTCGTGGACAGAGGGAGTAATTGTTACCTGCAATTTAGACAGTTGATTCTTAACAAAAGACGCTGTTAATGTAGAAACCAAGCCTTGTCTTGGAATGGACTTCCATGAACCTGTGTACCTTGTCCTTTTTGCCTTTAAAGAAATGTGCTATATTTCCTGGTTCTGTTGCTGGATGACATGTTAAGTCTATAAATAATTAAATATATGTTCATTTTTTGTTTATTTCCCCAGTGCCTGTATGGTGGAGCTCCAAAGGGACCTCAGCTTAGAGAACTGGAGCGTGGAGCAGATATTGTGGTAGCTACACCTGGACGACTCAATGATATTCTGGAAATGAGGAAGATTAGCCTCCATCAGATTTCATTACTTGTGCTTGATGAAGCTGATCGCATGCTTGACATGGGCTTTGAGCCACAAATACGGAAGATTGTGGACGAGATTCCTCGTAATAGACAAACTCTGATGTACACTGCCACTTGGCCAAAGGAGGTTACGAAGATAGCTGGGGATTTATTGAGAGATCCTGTCCAGATCAATATTGGTAGCATCGATGAACTTGTTGCCAACAAATCCATCACACAGGTATTCGTACGTCCATGTTTTTTTTCTTGTCATACTTTATTTGCCTTCATTTAGAAGCTCTAGGTCATCTCTTAACATGACAACTGTCAATTGGTGCTATGCTAATGCTAATAATATATAAGTCCGGGAATGGAATTCTAGAGCACCCAATATGTATACCGCCTTTGATATATCATACTCCCTCCATTCCTAATTATAAGGTGTATAGTTTCTTTAAAAAAGTCAAACTTATTCAACTTTGACCAAATTTGTAGATAAATATATTTATATTAATTATACAAAAAGGGTATCATCAAACTCATCTTGAAATGTATTTTTATATTATATTTCTTAAATATCATAGATGTTGATATTTTTAACTATACATTTGGTCAAAGTTATAAAAGTTTGACTTTTTTAAGAAAACTATACACCTTACATCAAGGAACGGAGGGAGTATTATTTCGACACTTTTCTGGATCGTCCATTTCTAAGGTTCACCCCTTGTGTATGGTGCAGTATGTAGAGATGGTTCCACCCATGGACAAGCAGCGTCGCTTGGAGCAGATTCTTAGAGCTGAAGAAAGGGGCTCAAAGATCATCATATTTTGCTCAACCAAGAAAATGTGCGATCAACTTGCTCGTAGCATTGGTCGTAGTTTTGGTGCTGCAAGCATTCATGGCGACAAATCACAGGGAGAAAGGGATGCTATTCTCGGTCAGTTTCGGACTGGCAAGGTTCCAGTATTAGTGGCCACAGATGTTGCTGCTCGTGGACTTGACATCAAAGATATTAGGTGAAGTTTTTTGGTCGTCAAATGTTAAAATCTTCTGGTATTAAATATTTCTTCATGTCAAGCCTAGTGATGTTTATTGATTGTCCTGCTATTTCTCAATGTTCTTGCATGTTTTTTCTAAAGAGTGGTGATCAATTATGACTTTCCAACTGGGATCGAAGACTATGTGCATCGCATAGGGCGTACAGGAAGGGCTGGGGCTACTGGAGTCGCATACACCTTCTTCTCTGAGCAAGACTGGAAATATGCTGCTGATTTGGTTAAAGTCTTGGATGGTACTGGTCAGCATGTACCTCCAGAGCTGCAACAGATGGCTGCTCGGGGTGCATCTGGTGCTCCAAGAAACCAGGCTGGTGGCATGAGCCGTTGGGATGGTCCTGGTGGTGGTAGTCGTTTTGAATCTGCTGTTGGCGGCCCTGGTGGTTATGGTGGGACTAGGGAGGGCCCTGGAGGCTTTGGAGGTCGTGATGGGCCAGATGGATTTGTTGATCGGGATGGTCCGGGTGGATTTGGTGATCGAGTTGCCCCCGGCCGCTTTGGTGGTCGAGAGGCTCCTGATGGCTTTGGTGGTCGGGATGGTCCTGGTGGCTTCGATGGACGGATGGGTCCTCCTGGTGGCTTTGGTGGTCGGGATGGCCCTGGTGGCTTTGATGGACGGATGGGTCCTGGTCCTGGTGGCTTTGGTGGACGGGAGGGGCCTGGTGGATTTGGTGGACGGGACGGTCCTGGACCCAGTGGCTTCAGCGGGAGAGGGGGGCGTGGTTCTGATGGCTTTGGCAGGAGAGGTGGAGCAAGTCCTGGTAGATTTGGTGGTCACGGTGGCAGGGGTGATTCTCCTGGTTTTGGTGGACGTGGTAGGGGTGATTCTTCCGGTTTTGGTGGACGAGGCCGGGGTGATTTCTCTGGCGGACGTGGTGGAAGAGGGCGTGGATTTGGAGGACGGGGACGTTCTGACCGAGGTCCACATGATCGGTTTATCTCAGATGGACATGGAAGGTATGATGGCCGCCGAGGTCGAGGCAGGAGCTACAGCCGTAGCCCAGATAGAAGCCGCTCACGGGGCTATGACAGAAGAAGTGATAGCAGGAGCCTAAGTAGTAGGAGCAGAAGCCGTAGCAGAAGCTGGTCACGCAGCAGGAGCCGTAGCAGGAGTTGGTCACGGAGCCGCAGCCGGAGTCGAAGCAGGAGCAGAAGCCGTGATCAGGGCGCGGTGGAACGTAGGCCGCGGGCAAGATCTGGTTTTGATGTGCCGCCAGCTGCAACCGAAGCTGGAGCTGCTATGACTGGACCAATCCCTGTATCGGTACCTGGTCCGGTGCCTGATGTTGCTGCACCCAAACCTGGACAATTGCTGGCGGACGCATCTGATATGTCACCTATGTCGCCTGGTGGCTTGGTCCAGGTCCAGGAGGGTGGACCTTTCCTCGGCGGGAAGGATGCCAACATTATCAGCACACAGTCTGATCAGCCTTCCCAAGCGACTGATCTCGCAATACCACCGAACTTTTCTGCAGCTGAATTTTTTCCAGGTCCGGCGGTTGAGCAGGACGCCCCATGATTTAACCTGGTAAGAATCTTTACATTTTTGCATTTCACGAGTTTGCTCTATCCAGTATTTATGCTGTCAGATCTTAGCTTTCACAACTTTTAGATGATGTACTGAACTTAATCCATGTTAAGGGTAAACAAACTGCGATGTCTTATGCAAGTCATGCTACTTTATGATTCTACTTATGATGTAGTATGATGCAAGCATGCATAGTTTACAGGACAATTATCTCTGCTACTTGAACTAGTTGACAAAAATAATAAATGAACAGTCCACCGATGTGTGGGTAAAGAGAGTGAAAATGTGGGTACAGATAGTTGACAAACTGAAGTAGCTTCGGTAGAGGGCAGTGCATACTTATGCTACTGGATTGAAATCATGAACTTCAAAATAATAATAACTGCAGACCATGCATCGACTGCATGCAATGAGAATGCATTCTTATCAAAATAATAATAACTGTGCAGATAGGTTTCTTTAGAGCTGTGCCTTTTAAGTCTTGGATAACGTTTGTATCACGGTCCTGTACTTGCTAATGATGCAACAAAAAGAGTTGGGGGTGTTCTGTGCCCTTTCAATCTAGAATATCATGGTTTGTGGATGATGCCTGTATATAATTTCTCTAGTGCATTAGGTGGCGCGAAGAGGCGGGCGCGTCCAGTGCCTATGGCTGGATAAGATGCACTTTGGCGCCTATGGTTGGCGTTGACGGCCATGCTGAAAACACTGATGTAATTACAAAGGTTGCCAACCAGTTGTACTCCTGTTCTCCAGACTTGTACTCATGCCGGTGCCATTGTCAGACACCCATGTTGGTCGGATGTTTGTTTGCCTTATATTAGCCCTGATTGATCTATGATGTGTAAATTTTCCCCAGAGGCAGATGCATAAATGTTGTTAGGTTTGGGATGATATTTACGGTTTGTGCTCAGCTGTTGTTATTCTGTAATTCTTTGCACTTGGTTGGTTGCCTTTTCTGGGAACATAAGGCATTTTTACCTACTTCAAGGAACATAAACGAACATATATCTCTAAAGTTCAATTCAGTAACTATTTGATTAAGGGCGACGCTCTGTGCTGGCCAACCGGCGCTTCAGTTCGGCCGGTCAAACGCCCACCGTTTGATCTTTGTGATTTAACGGTCTAGATTTGCGCGTACCCCTTCGTTTTTTACTGCAATATTTGCGGTACTTTCACAATTCTTTTGGTATACGGATGCGATATTTTTATTTTTGGTGTTTTTTGCAGCAAAAAATATTATGGTAACAAATTTTAAATCGCTGGTGGTAGCATTTTTACTATCGGTTGTAACTTTTTTGATACATGGATGCAATAAAAAATTATTGTGTGCATTTTATTCACTGTTGCAACAAAAAATTTGATAAAAAAGTTACGTACCATATTTACCATCAATTCGTGGCAACAAATTTAATCTATGCTTGTAGCTTTTTTTGTAATGGTTGGAACAAAATTCGGGACCCATCATCACCAATCACACTTCATCTTTTTTGTTGTAGTAAACATTATTAGTACTCCCTTCGATCCATAATAAGTGTCGCACATTTTGTACTAAGCTAGTACAAACTTTGTACTAGATGAGCGATACTTATTATGGATCGGAGGGGGTAACATTTTTATATCATGCTATCAAATGAGTGCGCTTAGCACTAAAATACTATGAAATACATTTGTTTAGCAAAAAATAATATAAATTAATATAATAATATTAGTATAATAGTAGTATAAATAGTAGCATTTTATATTACGGTTGCAACATTTATCATGTGTCAGATGTAGCAAAAACGGAAAAATGGAGACAAGTGGCCGGTCGGCCGGCCACCACCATTAACCTTTGATTAACATGGGTGCTTGTGTGAACTGATAACACTTTCTATAAACGTGGTTGACTGGTGCAGAAGGCCAGTATTTCCTCCGTTTCAAAATAACTGTCTCAACTTTGTACTAGCTCTAGTACAAAATTGTACTAAGGATAATACAATTATTTTAAAACGGAGGGAGTATAAGGAAAAGAGGCTAAAAACTGGTAAAGGTTTATCGGCCTGTCCACTGTATGACTGTGGGTATGTTCTGTGTACTCCTAGCACGTTTGCATTTGCGTGGACTTTCAATTTGACTACGTGCATGTTTCCTTGATGGGACTACGTCGGTTTGCATGGATTTATGTGTTTTATTCTCCTTTTATTTGACTGGAGATAATGAGACCTTTCGCAATGGGTAGTATCATAAACTAGTATTATGTACATGATACCAGTGTATGATACTACCTTGACAATGCATAATATCATACTCCCTCCATACTTTGATGTAAGGTGTATAGTTTTTTTAAATAACTTTCATAATATAGGGTGTGAGAGAGTTTGTTTCCAATACTACCCCTCCACCATATGTTTTTTCTTTAATTAGTTGCCAAACGTGAGCTGAAGAAAAGGAAAGGAATGATCATGGGCTAACAGCTTTAATCCCGCAGATTTATTGCCTTGTATTCATATGACTTGGAGCGCTACATGCACTGGCTATGAATGGAAACCATGAGAAATTGGCAAGTTTTTTTTGGAAGGAGATTAATTAGGCTCAATAACTGATCTGGAATGAGGGATTTTCTCACCTTTCTTTTTTCCTCTCTACTTCCATGAATCCTTCTAGGGGCTTTTTAGTCCAACCACACCCAAATATGCTCTTCAAACCCCTGCGTTAATATTCGTGCAAGAAAACTATACACCTTACTTCAAGGAACGGAGGGAGTATCTTAATATCATAAGTAGTATTATTTATTGTCATGCAAGACACATACTTGCTTAGCATTTATTTTGAAACGGTATCACAATATGGTACTCAACCTTTTTTTCTTCATTTAATTCTATACCACATCATTAAATTTGCTTAGATGGCATGCATGATACGAACTATGATATTCCCAGGAGGTCTGATGTGCTTCGTTTTTTCTTTTCTTGGCGCGGTGTCGACGTGATTGGGGCTACGTGCTGGTTTATGGTTAGATGGCAAGTCGTTTCTTGCTTCATCTGCTTGAAGATAAGTATTGGAGAAAACTATTTGTATTTTTTTGGATTACTGCTACAACGATGGAGATAAATATCTGCATTTTTTTTCTTTTTTGGAGTGCCGTAATTAATGGCCGTCGGGGTGCCGCAGTTAATGGCCGTCGCGGTGCTGCTCATGCTGGCGCCTCTATTGGGGTGGTCGCCCGTGTAGTCCTAAGCCATGCCCCTCGCCGCCCCCTCACACCACCAGCGCCGGTTCCCGTCAGGGATGCGTAGCCGGCGGACGTCCGGCGGCAACTCCTCGCGGCGCTGGGCGAGTACCTCTCCTCCTTCGCCGCCACCGGCGACGGCGAGGTGGAAGCAGCGAAGGCTACGCTGCAAGCCGCTGTTTCACTGCATATCCTCGCCGCCCACTTCGCTCCATGGCAATGCTTCTTTCCTCCCGGCGTCCCTCCTCCACCCCTCATCTTCTTGCGTGGGCAAGGGAGGAGCATGTGCATGGCGATGAGGGGGCGTCGACCTTCTTTGCACTGGTTTCCTCCGGCAGGATCTTCCCTCTCCTTCAGGATTGGAGGCGGCCTAACCATTCCTGGCACACACGTCGTGAGTACGCCGTTTGATTCGGTCGCATGGATTGGAGCAACACAGGTGGGTCAGGCCATTGAGTTCACTCCGAGAATCACCGGCGGACACGGATGAACATAGGAGCGACCGTCGGCAGACTGGACTCATGAGAGGAGCTGAGTGAAGTGGAAACAAACCCACATGCCATGTGGGTTTGTTTGCTTGTCTCCATGGCATGCGACCGTCTGCATATTCAGAGATGTGGACTTGATTACGGGTTGGACTGCATGTGGGTTTGTTTGCTAATTTTTTAAAGTAGCCCATGTGTATGCATGCCTTCACTCCTTCAGTATTGATGCTTTTGCCACGTGATATGATTACGTGGATCATTGGTCCAATCCTGTACTCTCTAGATATCTTCCTCACTGCAGTACATTTCTATAAGAACTCAATCGCTGCTCCAGTTCCTTCATCACAACCATTGCATTATTTTTCCTCTAATACATCAATACAAAAACTCAATCGCTGCTCCAGTTCCTTCATCACAATCATTGCATTGCTTTTCCTCTAATACATCAATACATGCGTAGACGCGATTGAAAGGGAATGCGGCTGCTGTTGAATGGGCTCGATCGCTCGATTGCGCATCCGCTTGCAGCGGTGTGTTTTTCTTTTGAAATTCAGCGGCAGCTATGATGACTGGGAGGAGATGTGGCGGCATGGCGCAGGCCTAGAACATCGGTGTGGCGGCTGGGCGTGGATTTCACGCGGTGCTCGACGGTGTGCGCAGTGAGCGGCAGGCGGTCGGTGGAGCTTCGAGGCAGCGAGGCACGCGGTGGCATGGGGCGAACCAGAACAAGGCATGGCGCAGGCCTAGAACAAGGCACGACAGCGCCGGGATCCACCTCAGTGGTCGACATACGTCGAGTAAATCCTTGGGTTGTTCGGGTCGTCCACTTCGACGTTGGTACGCTCTTATATGAACCGCCGCTTGCGGCGGATCATGACATCCGGCCTCGGCACCCATGGCATTGGTCGCGTCCAAGAAATACAGGAGCATCACGCCGTGCCACACCCACACGTACGGGATTCCGGGGCGCTCTTCGTTGAATCCTCGCCGCCGCGTGACGGCGTGAGGCGCCGGTGCCAGGGCTCGGCGAGCATCGATCTGGTCCTCTTATTCGAGGTCCAGGGAAGATAACGGTGGCGCGGTACCAACCCATAGATTCCTTCAGGCGATCATGCGTTCTCATGGGGCCAGCCGGCAACAACAGCTACGATGGTGACATCAGTAGCGATTCCTGCATCATCGGCCAACCCTGTTGGGATGATTTAGCAGTGCTGCAGTGTAACTGACAGGACGCGAAGACCTGC
The DNA here is from genome assembly GCA_950022295.1 of Bromus sterilis. NCBI lineage: Eukaryota > Viridiplantae > Streptophyta > Magnoliopsida > Poales > Poaceae > Bromus > Bromus sterilis. Next base: position 22,649,510 of record OX465597.1, on the reverse strand, counting down.
TGCCAATTTCACGTGATGGATATGCTGCAGTACTGTCGGGTCGAACGGGTCAGACCCGCTGTGCAAGCACCGGATGGGCGCTGAGCCGCTGAGAAGTTTTGCTCAGGAGAAATGAGCTTTTCGGGTGAAAAAACCTAGGTGAAAGAATCAGTGCAGCAAGCCGCTTATTCCATACGTGACATGTGTTTTGTAAATTAGCTAGCACAGCAACTAGCTAGATCAGTTCTTCAGTCTTTTTCTCATCGTATTAATATAAGCCAATATTATGAGTGATCTCCTGCGATGAACGTATATATGTAGGACGTCCCCGTGCTGTCCTGCCTTGTGTACTACCCGTCTTTATTTTTACCAGTCTTTCAAAACCATGTAACCGTTGTTATTAATAAAAGTAACAGTTTATCAAGAACATCAAAGTTAACTATACAAGTACCTCGATTAAAATGAACCAAGCACTTGCATACAATATATGATACACGAATATCTTTGGACAGAATGGTTCCGAACACTGATTCTTCCATTTCATTTCTATCCATCAATAAATCTTACGTAACCCTCATTATTAATAATTGTACCAGCAGTTTTTTTTCATCCGGTTACAACCTCCAAAGTTTGCTCTTTACTGTTGCACTGTGTCAAATCAACTTTACATGTTGTTCATCTGCTTCAGTCAGCAATGTGTTGCTTTGTAAGGGTGTAAGTGGTGGTTATCTCACGTCTTTTTATCTATTTAAAAAATGTGTTTGTGCTTCTTGTAAATTGTTCAAAATTACCGTTGTTTGTTTCTGATTTATCATCAACCTATGCTAGGTGCACTTACTGGGCCCCCTTCGTTCAATCAACGTACCGTTTACAATAATCGACACCTCGAATGATTATATTCGTATGTCACAACTTATTTTATCAAATTACATTTCTTTATATCTTTACATAAACAATTTAATAATCTGCGGCGCTGCGCTGCAGGGGGCTAAGGCTAGTTATTGTGAGAATAAAAAACATCCAGGATGCTAGGAAGCACCAGCCCACTAAACAGACTTCTGAATTATTATTATGATTTAGCAAACCAAACCCCTAATTATATTCCAAGATTAGTGGGGATGAACCCCACAAGAAAAGACATGATCAGGTTACAATAGTTGGCACAAATAAAATAAAAAGTTACAACCATGCGACCAAGCACGAGCCTTCTACGGTGTTGGAAAGAAGGTATGTGGAACAAGAGTTTGTTTGAGCTGAAAGTGAGTAGGGTGGACTTCTTTGCGAGGGAATGTGGCGACAACCTTTCCGTCCTTTCCAACCTGAAATAGTGACTTGTCAAATTTGATCAACACGATTAACTCACCATCAACAGGCACAACCACCACCTTCAACCGCAACCGACCGTCACACTTGTTGCATTGCATCTTGATCTGTTGAACCGGCAATTCAATCCGACAATTTAAGGACCAAACCTCCCTCTCAAAGTCTTGCAACAACCAGATATCAACGGTTTTCACAAAATCAAAGATGGCCATGCCGAGCATGCCATCCATCTCAAGCAGGTCAGCGCACTCAGTAACAACGGGAGCACGGATCTCCCGAATCGACTCGGATGTGGTGTCAAACACGGATATCATTTTGTTTTCGTCTTCGTCCTCATCATGCGATGGGTACCAATGGAGGCTACCATGGAATAATACATGAGGGTCATCTATCAATTTAATCGCGTCTGGCCATCCGATGTGCCTCGACGTCTGGCCGGAGCCCAACGCCAAGACGTGAGTGCCAGGTTTCGGCTCATGGTGTTCGTCACGGCTTTCCAAGTAGAGAAGCAGTCTGTACTCACCGGTAAGGGGGTGAGGGTACATTCCTAAGAGCGACCAGTTATCGCGCAGATGCAGCGGCAGGCGAGCATACTGATTAGTTACCGGATTGCAAATGAAGAAAATGATGTCGTCGATGCGGAGGATGAGCATGCCATCGCAAGAGGCAACCACATGAAAGAAGGCGTAGTCACCACCCAAATTCAAGAAGTTTTGGCCACGTATATCAACGGATTGAAATTGGTCTGCAGTTGACCGATGGTCACAGATATCTAGGAAGTTGTCGTTATTTTCGAGTAGGGCAAGGATAGGCTGGTGGGCGTGATGGGCGAGGAGAAAGTCGTGGGTGGAGGTGGCATGGCGCCAGGCACGGCAGACGACGCGGCAGCGGAGGAGGGCTTTGGGAGGCAGACGGACGAGCACCTCCCAGATTACCATCTCATCCGGAAGCGTCGCTCGTGCTTTGCCGGCCTTGTCCATGGTAGTCCCCAGCTTGAGAGTTGTCAATATATCTCCGTCCCGGCCGGAGCAAAGGAGTTGTGACTTGTGAGTTGTGACGGCGGCTTCAGGGAATATGTTGACAAGAGTTGTCCGTCCCGGCCGGCAAGAGGATCGATGGAGTTGTCTCTGACTTGTGACCGCAGCTTCAGGGAACACCGCTATATATAGAACCCTGCCCGGACGGACCGGCCGGTGATTGTTTTCATGTCCAAACCGAACACGGACATGTAACTTGTACGTAGATAGGTTTACACGATCTGTCGCCAAACCAAACTCTTGCTGCGATAGCATTCTAAAAAAAAATAAAAAAATAGGTAAAAGACAAGGGAAGTGATCGTGGCCGGCCGGGCCAAGCCCACCAGCGTTCATTTCCCCCGCTTTTGCTACATATGATACATTATAAATATTGCAACCGTAGTATTCAGATGCTACTATCTATACTACTATTATATCAAAATACTACTACATTAATCTATGTTATTTTTTACTAAATGGATGTATCTTAATGTATTTTAGTGCTAAGTACATCGATTTGATAGCATGATATAAAATGCTACTAATGATTTTTGCTATAACAAAAAAGATGAAGTGTGATCGGTCATGATGTGTCCTGAATTTTGTTGCAACTGTTATAAATTTTTGGTGCATCCATATACAAAAAAGTTACAATCAGTGGGACGATTTTGCTGCAAAAAAATATCTGGGGATTTTTTTGTTACGCATAATATTGCAACCGTTTAACTTTCTGCTTCCACCGTTGTCTATTTTTGCTATTATCGTTGAGAGTTTTTGCTACAATAAAAAATGATAAAATTATTAGCGACGGCGGGTTATGATTTTTTTATTGCAATCGATAGTTAAGAAAATGCTACCATCAACGATTAAAATTTGCTATCACCATATTTTACTACAAAAAATAAAAATAATAAAAATGTTACATCCGTATATCAAATTTTTTACAAATGTACCGCAAATATTACAAAGATATCGCAAATGTTGCAACCGTATAAAACAAAAAGGTACGCGGGAATTTGATTCACTGGATCGCAGGGATCCGATGGCTGCAGTCTGACCGGCCTAAAGTGGGCCGGTGGACCGACGCCCAACACTGGCTTTGAGTCAAGTAGATGCTCGATCTTCCTCGTCGGTGACAAGGACATTACTCCTAGATGCACATCCATACATTTAGGACCCCAATCTAGACCAATATATCTAGGATGAATATACAACTAATATATGATGAATGTATGCAATCAATATCTCTTGAATATCTATAGTTTAACATGACTATTTTATAAAAAAATTGAATGTTCCTGCTCACTTATTTGGCTTGCTCCATGCCTTACAATTAACATAGTTGGATTGAGATTACATAGAATCATAACTGAATGTCTAACACCCTTCCTTAATCTCAACTATCATAGATTAATATTCCTCTTGAACTCTTCAAATTGCTTGACTGGCAATGCTTTTGCGAAGGCCATCCGCAACTTGATCTTTAGAGAGAATAAACCGAATTTCCAACTTCTTATCTGCAACCCTTTCACGCACAAAATGAAAGTATATTTCAATATGCTTTGTTCTAGCATGAAAGACTGGATTGCCAGATAAATAGGTAGCACCCAAATTGTCACACCATAAACAGGAAATTCGTTGTTGTTTGACTCCCTATTTTTCAAGCAATGATTCTAACCAAATGACTTCAACAATAGCATTTGCAAGTGATTTGTATTCAACTTCAGTACTTGATCTCGACACAGTTGCTTTTTGCATCTAGCTACCTCAAACTCCACCCCCTGGATACTGAAATAGCTAGTACAAGTCTTATAGTTGTACCTTTCACAACACGACGGAAAGTATCCTCGTAATCAATACCATAACGTTGTTTGAAGCTTTTTGCAACCAGTCATGTCTTGTGCCTGTCAATGGAACCATCTACCTTATTTTTAACTCTAAGCACCCATTTGCACTCTATGATATTTTTACCTCTCTGTTTTGGCACAAGATGCCATGTCTTATTTTTCAGGAGCGCAAAATATTCATCATCCATTGCCTTTTCCCACCTTGGATCATTAAATGCATCTTCCAACCGTGTGGGTTCTCCATAAATACACAACATACTGTACCACACAGTACCATCAGTTCGAATCTTTGGATTTCGAATGCCTTTTTGTAATCGCGTTGTGACTTGTGAAGGAACTTCCACAATTTGTTGTTGTACATGAGATGATGCAGTATTGTTTCCCGCGGAGGATGTATCAGATCTTGTCTCCTGTGATGGCCTGGTGGAACCAGAAGACATCGCTGTCGGGGATGCCGCAATAGATCCTGTAGACACTGGTGTGGCCGAGCCGCCGCCAGAATGGAGTACTCCACCCGGCGCGGAGAATCCCGAGCTTGATCCGCGGGCCACCTGCACGTGCACATGTAGGCTTGTGGGCGAATATTCTGGCGAGCCTCCGAGGCGGAGGCAGTGCGCAACCCGCGCAGTATGACACCTGCCCAATGCCTGATCCTAGGCAGAGATGCGCACAGGAGTAGCAGGCGCCGCCAGATCCATCTCGAGAACCGCGCCTGCTCCTTCTTCTCCAACATCATGCAATAATGCTTCATTTTCCGCATTTTCTCCATGGTTCTGAATATTTTCTGCACCATTTCTTCAACAAGTTCTTATTTATCCTGCACATGCAATGCAAAGACGGAGTACTAAAACCAACAATAGTATCATGTTGATTAGTACAATTGTCGCCCCGTAGTCAGAACTATGGAGATGTGATGGAAGAAGGAGAATTTCTTTGCGAAGAAGTGCTTCGACATTTGGGTGGAGAGTTTTGAATGGAAACACAGATTTATCAAAAACAATGTCTTGAGAAATATAAACCCCGCCGGTGGATACATCGAGACATTTAACTCCTATGTGAAGGGGACTATAGCCGAGAAAAACACATCTGTTTGAGCGGAACACAAGCTTTTGTGTATTATATGGCCTAAGATTGGGTTAGCATGCACAACCAAAAACACGAAGAGCTTGGTAATCAGGAGTAGTGCCAAAAAGACGTGTGATAGGAGTGTCATATTTGATGACTTTACTAGGGAGTATGTTGATGAGATATGTGGCAGTCAAAAAGGCTTCATCCCAGAATTTTAATTAGTGGCATGGATGCATTGGCTAGAAGCGAAAGTCGTACATCAACAATGTGACGGTGTTTTCTTTCAGCAAATCCATTTCTTTTATGTGCATGATGTTGGAAATATGCCCTAGAGGCAATAATAAAATGTTATTATATATATATTTCCACGTTCGTAATTAATGTTTATATTTCTATGCTATAATTGCAATGACCCTGACTATGAGATTCAGAAGAAAACTCATTTGCATGTGTGAAAATGTAAACACCAAGAGTTCCTGGTCTAGTCTCTAAGACCATCTCATGTGCTAACTGATGATTACGTTTTCTTAATCATGGACATTGTTTCTTGTAACAAGGATGTCAGTAGCAATGAGAACATATTGTTAGCAGGACAATGATGTTGAACCGACACCAGTATTGAATGATATACTTAGAGATCACATCATAACAACGTTATAAGTCATATCATGAAATGTTATCATATACGTAATTCCTTAGACCATGAGAGTATCGAGTTGCTTCAAGCAGGAAGATATACTTCGGTCCTTAGATGAATCTTCCCGTTACTGGGAAGTAGTAAAATAAGTTCTAGGTACATCGGATAGTGTGTCTAGTAATTGCGATAGTTCAAGACTGGGATTTGCTCCTTCACGATGAAGAAGATATTCACTTCGGGCCCACTTGGTATAACGATATCCATTATAGTCTGGCCAGACACATTGTGATTTAGTCACGGGGATACCGGAATACGATAACGAGAAAAGGGACAAACGAGCAAAGAGGATAACGAGTGGCTTGTGTTCAAGAAGTTGTTGCACATCAGTGCATAACTTCTCTCCTTTGACTTTTTCATATACTGCGAAGCAAAGGGAATGGTACATGACTAAACATAATGGTTCACTCGAAGTTTCTTCGTGTATGTGCGGGAGTCAACATGGGTGTCCATGGCTCCGCTGTTGATTATTGGCTATCGACAAAAGGCTGTTGACCTATGTCCAGAAGATGTTCTGAGTCATGTCCGCATAATACCAAACCTATTGGGTAACACAATTAACGAGCAATAGTCTACTAGAATACTGGAATGGTAGAAGGTTTAGTGGAAGCAAAGCAGAATAGTTCATACGGGCACCGGAAGTAGTTCCGGGTATTTATGGAATTGTTCATATGGGCACCAAAAGAAGTTCTGGGTATTTAAGGATATGTCCGGATCACTCTGGAATAGTCCTAGGTGGTTCCGGAACATATGAGAATGGTACTGGGAAGTCCTGGATCGATCAGAATAGTTTCCAGTTAATCGGTGGACGTCCCGACAAACTTACGCGGTCATCGGATTTCTTAGACTGTAACTCGGGTGGTCTCGAAACCTACCCAGATAGTTCCGAAACGTCCGAAAACGGTCCCGGAAGGTCTTGGAAGTGTTCCAGAAGGTTCCGGAATGTCCCGAAACCATCTCGGAAGGTCCCAGAATGGCCGAGAATGGTCCTAGAGGATCCTGGAGGGTTTTGGAAGGTTCTGGAAGCTTCTAGAAGGTCCCACAAGTTTTCGGACAGTACCATATGCGCCCCACCACCCTTAGACTTTGGGGGCAAGGCACCCCAAGGCGGCTGGCCGAAATTAGGTGGTGGGGGCGCCCTACTTGGGGAGGAGTCCTCCTTGGACTTAGACTCCCCGGTGGGAAGGTCTTCCTTTGGGAGTAGGAGTCCCAGGGGGACTCCACAAGCCCCAGGTCGGCCAGTACAGCCCCCTGGCCACCTATATAATGTGGGGGAGGGGCAAGGGGCGCAGTACAACTTAACCCTAGCCCCTATGCGCCACCCTCCCTCCCTTTAAACCCCGTAGCTCCACAATTAGACCCCGGTTTAGACGCTGTTCTAGATCGGAATCCGTTAGGGTTTTCTCCCTCCAGTTTTCTCGGTGGCGTTCTTCTCTGGATGGCGGAGCACTGCTGGATTGCTTCTACGGGATGTGTGGATACTAATGGAGGGGTCGTACCTTCGACCCTTCTTCGAGGAGCTTGTTCGTGGGACTTGTCTGCGGGACTAGATCGCGGGACGGTTCGAGGGATCGATATCCTCGCGGTTGGTGATAACCCACAACCGCAGGGGATCGAGATAATCTTCTCGGGTAAGATAACCCAATTTATAGATTTGACTCAAGGGGAGCTAAATAATATCCACAAGCTTTAACAGTGGAGTTGTCAATTCCATCGCACCTGAGATACACTTACTTGCAACAAGATATTAATAGGAACTGCGGTATGGATGTGATGATAGCAACGGTAATAATGGTGGTGAAACAGTAATAGTAAAACAACGAAAGTAAACAACTAGTAACTAGCAGAATTAAAAACATTGTAGGCTAGGGAGATGGATGGTTGGGCGCTGCATGGATAAGACACATCACTGTACGTGCTTGCAATAAGAACTTGCACAACATCTTTTGCCCTACCATCCCGCTAAGAACGGGGCCAAAAGGAACTTATGGAGATTAAGGCGCTCCTGTCAAAGAGCACCGAAACAAAGCATTAACAATCAATGGATACATGGAATCCTCAAATTATAGTCCGTCCCCTTTGGTGTCCCAAGCTGTCACCTTTGGGATCGCCAGTTCCGGACTATAACAGGTGCATACAACTCATAGATAGGATCAAGAACACAAACATATTCATGAAAACACAAAGGGTTCAGATCTGAAATCATGGCACTCTGGCCCAAAGTGACAAGCATTAAGAGCAACAAGTTGAAGCAAAGATGATAAACAACAATCTAGATGATATTCAACATGCCCCCAACAATCTGATAAACTATTACATGATCTAACTCATCCAATCCCTACCATCCTCTTTGCCTACAACAGTGAATTACTCACACATGGATGGAGAAGTCATGTGGGGAGGATGGAGTGGCGATGATGATGACGATGGCGATGATCTCCCCTCTCCGGAGGCCAAAACAGCCCTCCCGGAGAAGAACAGAGGGTGGCGGCGGCTCCGCGACGCGAATTGGGAAAACGACTTACGTTTTGGGGTTTCTCCGTCACGGGGATAAATAGGGGCCTCGGTAGGGCACCAGAAAAGGGGGGAGGCCCCCAGGCGGCCAGAGGGCGCGGCCCCACCCCTGGCCGCGCCAGGGGGGCGCCTGGGACCCCCTTGGCTGCCCTCTGGTCCCACTTCTGGCACAATGGCCCTTCGGGTGCGTGGATTTTCTGTGATTTTTCCTGGAATTTTCTGAGACACCTAAAAATCCATTTTCCTGCGCATAATAAAACCATACAGGCAACTCTTCTGAAAACAACGTTAGTCCGGGTTATTTTCATCCAAATCATGCAAGAATGAGGGCAAAACAATAGCAAAAGTGTTTGGAAAAGTAGATACGTTTGAGACGTATCAACTCCCCCAAGCTTAGCATATTGCTTGTCCTCAAGCAATTCAGTACAACGAACTTAACGCGACAAAGAAAACTTTGACAAACTCTTTTGCTTCAATAGATGTATATAAGCATGTACTACAAAAAGAATTTAGCAAGTATCAAAACAATGCTATGAGGACAATGCACGAAGCAATCCTTCTTTCAAGTGATCAATCACAAACAACTAAAAGTAAATAATATGCTACTGAAAATCAAGACAGGATTACAATGCACAAAGCTTGAACATACTAGAGTGGTATTTCGCTAGCCTCCATGAGTGAAGCAAAACATAAATGCAGAAACTCCTTCGGAGTTTTAAAGGAGACTAGAATAAATAATACCACAATCATGCAAAAGACAATGTAGTACTTTGGGACAATGCACATTACACTCAGAATGACAATTATGCTCTCCTAGTTGGTGCTTTGAAGAAAGAAGGTGGAGACTCTCGAACCGTGGAGTTTGATGGAAAGGTTGAAAACCCGTGGTTGGAAGCAAAGACTAAACTTGTACCAGAGCTCTAGGTTTTGAAAACAGAGATAAAAAGTGTTTTGGGAGGTGCATGCTTCGTCAACGAATGCTAGTAGACAACTCAATCACCTCTTACGCTAGACACGTTTCGAGGAACAGCTCCCAAGATGGAGACGATCACATCCCCTTAATCTCCTTTGTTTATCACTGCCAAAGGTTTCTGATTTCTCATAGACAAAGCGTGAAGGAGGCTTTGTTGGTTGTCACAATGTGCGTGCACTATATCGGTACAGATCTGCAGATGTGAGACTAGATAGTAACATACATGCCATATAAGCAAAATTGACGATGTGTCTGTAACTAAAAAGAAGAGAGGTGAATAGAGTAACATATTATGTTACCATCACATAGCGCTTTCCAGCAAAATGAGTCTACAAGGTAATAAATGTAGACCTCTATGTTATCATTCATATGACACTATCTACTACTCTAAGTTGAGATTATACATGTTGCTAATGTTCCTACTCTAAGTTACTTCCCACTATGGCTAGCCTAATACGTAAGTTAGCCATCCAATCACATGCATTATATTCGGACATAAAGTGGCTTGCTTTTGGTGGGCATACAATATCCGAACTCCCTAGAAATCCCCTTGAATTTACTTTGAATTTACGAACGGACATGCAAACGGATCTGAATTGATATAGTACTGCTGATGTAACGGATCACCGCATCCTTACAGATCCATGGATATAAGGAGGGGGGTAGCCATCCAATCGCATGCATGAAATTCAGATCTAAAGGTGGTTGGCTATAAAATGTTCGAACTCCCGCAAAATCCCCCGAAGTTAACTTTGGATTTACGGAAAACATGTGTGCAGTGCAGACGGGTCCTAACTGATATAGTACTACATTGAATGGCTGATCCGTACAACGTCGTTCAGACCTTTATGGGAGGTGAGGGGCCGTGTTGGAGATGCCCTGAATGCCATGTGATACATTCTCTGATCTAACTGTTGCTTGGAAGAAAGTTAAGCCAACTCGAGTGATCGAGAAGCCAAGGTGGAATCCCTCGAGTATGATTAGAACAGAGATTAATGTGGATGCTTCATTCACAGAAGAATGATAGGCACAAGATGACTTATTTGAAGGGATAACACATGCGGCCTTGTATGAGCTCATGCATTATGGTATGGATCCGCAGCAAATGCACTAATAATGCAGGTCCAGGCGATAAGAGGAGTTCACAAGGCCATCGAGCGAGGACTTTAACAGGTGCATAACAAAGATCAGTTTTCGGCCAGGTTTTCCTTATAAACGGGATCAATTTCTTTAGGTTTTCGATATGTTTTTTCTTATAAATTGGATCACTCTCCTGGCATAATGTTCACTTTGAGTAATATATTCAGGTGGAGGAACTCCTCCCCGTTGAATTCTTAAAAAAAGATGGTCTCCATTCTATATGAGGTTAAATAAATTTCTAGGACTTTCATTATTTTCTATTTGAGCATTATAAGAAGGGTTGCTAATGTTGCGTGCATTTTTGCTCAAAAAATGGGCGAGTCTATGTGACGCCCCCAAAATCAAGCCGTGTACAATAATCATACACGCAAGGTACACGACCAAGATCAGGGACTCACGGTGAGATATCACAACACAACTCTACGAATAAAATAATACAAGCTGTTTAATACAAGCCAGGGGCCACGAGGGCTCGAATATAACAGCTCGAGAGCACAAGTCAGCGGAAGCAATAGTATCTGAGTACAGACACAAAATACAAGGTTGCCTTAAGAAGGCTAGCACAAATATCAACAACGATCGAAAAGGCGAGGCCTCCTGCCTGGGAACCTCCAAGTTACTCTTGGTCAACGGGGAACTCGACGTCGTAGGAGGCATCGGGGATCTTCACGTTGTGGTGCTCGGCATCGGGGATCTCCTGCTCCTGGACTCCAACGTCGACTGCAGCGGCCGATCAGGCAAAACAGTAAAGGAAATAAAGCAGGTGAGTATCTAGTATACCCGCGAGTCTTACGACGCTACTAAGCATTATGCATTGTATCAACGGAAAGAAGAGGCTGTATATAGTGGACTGAAAGACAGAAATTCAGAGCAAGGGTAAGAAGCTAGGCCTATCGAAGACTAGCATCTTCCGACGATGTCTTGCAGCATGAGGTAAGAATCAGCCAACAGTTATATAAAGCAATAAAGTAACAATGAAGCAGAAGTTGCTGCAACATTGAATAATAATAAGTTGTAATAATTAACAATGCCTCCGAGTTCACCTCCTCGACATCCCCGCAAGGAAGAGAACCCGGAACCATACAGTTTAATATTAATAGTTCTAGTGGTAAGATCCAGCTTCAGCATAAAGCGTCCTGTTACCGTGGACACGGCTATTCGAATAGATTAATCTTCCCTGCAGGGGTGCACTTGTGTTACGCTACACGCACGGATCTCCAGGGTGGCGGGAACCTTGTTAGGGAACGCTCCACCGAGGCTATCCGACACTTCTTAGCCCATCTTTCAAACTCAACAGAGAGGTCATCCGCCGGACTATATCCTATGTACGCGGGGCTTTGGACCCTAACCCCGACGTACTCCTGCACGGTGCGAGGCTGTCCGGTGAAGTTAAATCAAAGCAAATACACATAAGACACCACCGCGCGAGCAAATAAGACAACACCACTTCCCGGCGCAGGCCGCGGTACTGCTGACGTCTGAAGAGTCCTCGGACGACACTACGAAGCAGAGGAGCCCATAACTCGTAATTACCACGGGTAGGTAGTTCGTACATGGCATATAGCCAACTCAAGACATCCGCCGAACCATTTAGCATTTTATTAACCTGCGTGACAACCGTTATCGTTGCCTCGACTTAACTGACCCGCGGACAACGACAGCAGCCAGGACCACCAGTACATCGGTGCCTGCCCTGTCGTCCCACCAAGTCACTGCGGTTACCAACAAGGTGAATCGTCTCCTTACCTTGTCTCGCGTGTGCTCCTGAAGGAGCTCGACTTTCGTGGTTTGGTAACTCTCGCGGCCAACGACCAGGGGCCAAGCACACCGGTACACTGGTCGTACCCTCCCTGTCGTCCCGTCGCAATACCTCTCGCGGGCACCGTTGGGTCGACCGACTTCTTACCTTTAAGGACACCAGTTGGTTCGGGTCTCTACCGTTAAGTGAAACCAGGAGGAATCACCCTCGATGGTACACTTGAGCTGGCTCGACTGAGACATCAGCGGAATGAACTAAAGAGGTAAACCTCATATCATCCCGGTGATACTACGCTACTGAGCCGACGAGAGTGAAATACGAGTCCATTCCACTCGTAAGTCAAACTCGAAGCGACTCGGCAGAGTCTCGCAGTTGTAGGTTCCCTAGGGTGTCTGCATTGATCCTTACCTGTTGTAGTTGTAATATATCGTTCCCGCGATCACTCCCAGAGTGATCACGACCCTCTATTCTAAACCTAGCTAACAATGCGCAGGGTTTACTGCTGAATAATGCATAAGTAATAATAGGCAGCATAGGATTAAAGGAAGGTACATCAAGGGGGGACAAAAATCAAGCTATGCAATTGAATAGGATTGTAATCGTAGCAGCAGCAGTAACAATGCCTAGTGCAAGAAATGTACGGAAAGATAGGCGATATCTGGGGAAGAGAATGGCTCTGCTTGCCTGCATGCTCGGTAGTAGCGGTACGGTCGTCGACGAAGTAGTCGTACTCAGCAGCGGTGTAGTCGACGGCAGCAGCGGGGTCTATCGGAGATTAAGGGGGGGAAGAAACAGTAAATACACAACAAGCATATACAAACAGATGTATGACATGATAGATGAAATGTTAACGGTGTTCTAACGCAGTGCAATGCAATATGCTCGGAGCGGGAATTCATCTGGGGATGAACTACCGGCTCCGGGTGTTTACCAGACAGGGTGTCCGGAGGGGAAGGATCAAGCCGGAGGTGTCGTGGTTACCGGAACAACATAAGCGGGCTGTATCCGTGCTAGTTGATCTATTCCGAGAAACATTCGTGTTCGGAATAAATTCATCCGGGCACTCTAACAGTACCGGACAATTTAACGGTTATCGGGCAATCTATCGGACAATGCCACCGGAGGGAGGAACAGTTCGATGATCGGTATGTTAGAGGGGTGTGGTGAGGATATGGGTATCGTATCTGTAATCGTTGATCCGTTCTGAGTAACTTTCGTATACAAAGTATTTTGATCCGGGCAATTTTTATCGGTACCGGGAATTATCGACAGACGGCCCGAAGGGGGGAATGTCGATGTTCGGTACGTTAGAGGGGGGGTGGTAGACATACGGATAGCGTATTCGTATTAGTTATATTTTTCTGATCAATTTTCATGTATAAAGTTTTTGAATCTGAGTTACGGTTTAAAAGATATTAATTTCTGAAGTTTAAATCATTTTTAAAAGAATTTTTTTAATATTAAATCCAACATTATCCACAACACAGTTGACTGGTCAAACCTGACCAATGGGACCCACTGGTCAGCCTCACATGGCTAATAAATCAATTAATTAAATTTAATAATAGTGGGGTCCCACATGTCATTGACTCTAGTGTTAAATATGATTAAAATTAATACAGTGGTTAATTAAATGGGATGGCCCCACATGTAAGTCTCACAGGGATAAATATCTCCAGCAGTTTATCTCTCTAATTTTAAATATCTGGCTTTGGGTCCACTGGTCATACACATAGGGGGTTATCTGCTAATCTCTTTTAATTAGGAGGGGTAGTTAGAAGGGGGATTAGCCCCACTGTAAACAGGAGAGGCTCTCTCGCCATGGCGTGCCCACGCCGGGGGGCAGGGGAGCCCGAAAGGCCACGGCGGCGAGGGGAGGCTTGGGCGGCCGGGGGGGTGCGGGCGTCTGCGGCGAGCTGTGGTGCGGGGCAGGGCCAAGGGAAGCAGGGCACGGCGACCGTATACAGGAGGCCCGGGGCGCGCGTCCATGGTGGGCACCGGCAGGGAGCACGATGGGATGCGGGCTACGGCGACCGGAATCGGGGGAGGGGCGAGGGGAAGCTCACGGTGGGGGGAAGGGGCATCGCGGCCGTGCAGCAACAAGAGGAGGCGGCGCGGGGGGTGTCCGGTGGCGCCGGAGCCACGGCGGCCACCGCGTTCGTCGGACCCAGGCCGGGGAGGCGGAGCACCGGCTTGAGGAGGCACCATAGGGGGGCGGCAGCACGGCGGTGCGGCTGGCCGGCGGCGGCGTCCTTGGGGGAGGAGGGGATCGGGGCGCTCTGGGAGGGAGGAGGGGTCGGGCTGGGGAGGGCGACGAGATCGGGTTGTGGAGAGGGGGCGTTGACCCCGGGGGGGGGGGGGGGGGGGGTTAAGACAGGGGAAGTGGGGGGGGGGGGTGGGCCTGGGCCCAGCGCCCAGGGCGTAGAATAGGGATTTTTATTTTCTTTTTATTTTCTGTTCGTTTTCTTTTCTATTAGTTCTGTTTGTAATTAGTTTAATGTCTTTTATAATTTTTCTACCACATAAAATTTGTTCCAAAATTATGGTTGCATCATAGTTAAGTGCCACAAAAAGTTTGGGCATTAATAAAAATCATTTAAATATTGTTATTTATTTTAAAAGGATTTTTGGCATTGTTTTGCTACTATTATCACTTAATGGCATTATTTAAATATCTTAATAAATTCATATTCCAATATTTATAGGACCTACCGATTTTTAGGCATTTAATAAAATTGGTTTCACAATTTTTAGTGCATTTAAAATTCCTACTTGTTTATTAAAATTACCATGGCCATTTAATAATTTCCTAAAGCCATTGTTTATTTCATTTATTATTCCTTAATGTTACTATACCATTTTAATAAAATAAATATTGCTATATAATCGTGGCCTAACGATTGTTAGGCATTTTAGAATTTGATTCCACCATTTTGGTTTAATATGATTTCATTTCTATTTTAAATTCCATGACAATTTTGATATGCCAACTCTATCGTTTTCATATTTATTCTTGGCTGGGGATTATGCAAATGAATAAGGTGGTTTTGGTTTAACCATGATCAGTTTGATTGACATGCATCCACAATCCTTGGAGCAAGATTTACAATCCACACTTATTTGAAAATTTTATCAGGGTTGGAATTTCAATGAGCTGTGATCAAAGGTGTCCAAGGCTTGATCATCAACAGTAATGATCACTAACAGTGGAATCACTGTAGTGATTACTGTTACTGGTTCTGAGGGTGTTACAAATCTCCACCACTACAAAGAATTCTCGTCCCGAGAATTAAAAGTAGTGCAAGGGGTAGAGTTTCGGTTTTGCCTCCTAACAAATCTTCTGGTTCCTGTTGTCCTACTCGAAGAAATTAATCCTTCACGTTGAGGCCTTCACTGGACTGTATCGGTGCTTCTCGATGGGGTTTCATCCTTTCGTCGGGGGCTTCATCGCACTTACGAACAGGGTAAGAGGTAAGGCTTAAGGGGGTAGGATCGATACAAGGTTAATTAAATGGGGTTGCTCAAGGGTAGGGGGTACAAAGTCCTTCCGAGTTTAAGCTCAGGGAAGTACATCGTGAGAAGTTTTAAGCGGTTAGGCACGTATTCGATGCCGATGACGGAAGATGGGAAAGGGTCCCCGATCATCAGACACAATCACTGAGTCCGATATCGGACGGAATATCACAAGGTAGAGGACAAGAGTCAGGTTTCGGTCCTGTGGAACTGAGGGTTATGGGCCCACAGGAGGTAAGAAGGGTGGCGATATTCCATGCGAGCACGAGGCAAGGTTTGTCAGAGAACAACTTGTCAACTATGTCGGCAACATCATCAGTGCCAAGGGCGAGGGACGAAGAGAACCATTTTCCTGCTCGTTAAGACGAGGCGGACCAATTGGCAAAGTTCTCGTCCATCGGTGGTCACCGAAAAGTCATCAACAATCGTAACTGGTTGTACAGACAATGTAGCACACCAAAGTGTTTACATAAGCAGGGAATTTCACTGCTTAGATAAGATACATTACAAGAAAGGTTAAATAGACCAATGGAAAGGAAAAGGTGATGATACACAAGTATCAGGTGTACATCTTTCCCAAGGGAAAGCAGAGCACGATATACACGACCAAGTTGTACTGGCACGGAGACAAGGGAGGTTGTTGACGATAACGCAAATCATCGAGGGGCATGGAGGGTATTTCACACGATGAATCCAATCGACACATGGAAGAAGCCATGTAAGATTATTCGGATAATAATCCACCAAAGGTCGGGTGGTTCGCAAAGAATCTGGTGTGAGTATCAACACTCAACCAGAAGGAGAAAGAATGCAAAGGCATCGAGTGATAGACGCATCGGAATAATTCGATGCTTAAGTACAAAGGAATTATGACTTCCAGATCGGGAGGTGGATGTAACTATCCACACGGACTTATCGGTGGCAGGGGATTGCAAAGGCGATGAACACGCAGGTTCTCGGGAATTGTTCAGAGAGTAATCATCGGGATCTTCAGGTGAATCAGGCGATCATCAGGAAGGCAATGCTCTCCGGAAGGAAGGAGGTACGAGAACCTAAAGTCAGAGTTATTAAAACTTTACCAGCAAGGATAAGAGAGCAGAGTCCCAAAGCATAGGTACGGAGAAAAAGATCTTAATACCAAAGATATCACACGTAGTGACATCAATGTGGGCTCGTAAGCCAAATATTAAGTTAGCAAATAGTTTTGCAAATACTAGACTCGACTTCGACCGAGGAGTGGTTAGGGGCTTCCTACAGGCAGTCGGCTCTGATACCAACTTGTGGCGCCCCCAAAATCAAGCCATGTACAGTAATCATACACGCAAGGTACACGACCAAGATCAGGGACTCACGATGAGATATCACAACACAACTCTACGAATAAAATAATACAAGCTGTTTAATACAAGCCAGGGGCCACGAGGGCTCGAATATAACAGCTCGAGAGCACAAGTCAGCGGAAGAAATAGTATCTGAGTACAGACACAAAATACAAGGTTGCCTTAAGAAGGCTAGCACAAATATCAACAACGATCGAAAAGGCGAGGCCTCCTGCCTGGGAACCTCCAAGTTACTCCTGGTCAACGGGGAACAAGACGTCGTAGGAGGCATCGAGGATCTTCATGTTGTGGTGGTCGGCATCGGGGATCTCCTGCTCCTGGACTCCAACGTCGACTGCAGCGGCCGATCAGGCAAAACAGTAAAGGAAATAAAGCAGGTGAGTATCTAGTATACCCGCGAGTCTTATGTACGCTACTAAGCATTATGCATTGTATCAACGGAAAGAAGAGGCTGTATATAGTGGACTAAAAGACAGAAATTCAGAGCAAGGGTAAGAAGCTAGGCCTATCGAAGACTAGCATCTTCCGACGATGTCTTGCAGCATGAGGTAAGAATCAGCCAACAGTTATATAAAGCAATAAAGTAACAATGAAGCAGAAGTTGCTGCAACATTGAATAATAATAAGTTGTAATAATTAACTGTAAGAGCAAGTTTTGCCCCCGAAGGTTTTGGACATTGTTAGACAAAGCAGAAGTGGAACTAATATTGTTTTCGAGTATAAACAGATACTTAGGTTCCGAAAGAATGGAGTTTGCAAGTAGAAGGTCGAAGGACAACTCACTGCAGTGAATCTGCAGTCATCTACCGAAGCCTTTGAAGGAAGACGACCCCTAAAAATGTTGTCGAAGAAGATGTTTCTCTCGAGCAAAAGCGCAACGAGGAGAAAGCTGAAGCTGATCGAAGACTTAGTCTTTTTGCTAGTTTCTCTTTATTTCTTGAGTCGTAGGAAAAACCGTACTATTAAGAGGGGTTTGCTAGTTGAGATCTTTGTCGAAGTGAATCTGCTCTGCTCAACCAAAACCCACAAAAGCCTACCGAGAGAAATCTCACCGAGTCGAGCGAATAGCTCGAAGGCAAAGTCATTGCACTTCGTGCCTTCGAGAGAGAACTCGTTCGGTGAGTCAGCTTACTTGTTCCTCAAGTAAAGTTGCGCAGTGATTGGAATCCGACCGTTGTGGACACGCGTCAAGCGGTTGCATCGGGTCACTTCAGTCATTTTACCCATCGGGATCGCCAACTATAAATACCCCGCACCCACCCGCCAGTTCGGGTTGGCTGCTCCACTGAAGATTCTAAGACAGAAGAAGTCTGAGAGCATCCCGAAGAGATTCATCGAGAGAAAACCTCCACCCAAGTCTGAGTTGAGTTGAGCAATTCACTATGACTTAGGTTGAGATTAGCCGATCTTTTTATCTTGGAGAACTGCAAGTCTCCTAGACGGTTAGGCGTCGCCTGTCAAGCAGTCGAAGAGAAATTGTCACTGCTGAAGGAGTTTGTAAAGGTCTCGGAGATGTCCTGAATCATCTACCACGAGTGAAAACTGGACAAGCTCGAGGAGTTTGTTGCAGTGGAGAATAGGACGGAGAGAGTTTTGCTCCAGGTGTTCAATCACCAGTCCCTCCAACCAGACGTAGCACTTTGTAGAGTGTGAACTGGTTTACCAAACATCGCTGTGTCAGGCTCGTTTTCCTTCTAGCATTTACTTCAAGTATTTACTCGTAGCCTGTTTGTCTTCGATGTTTTCCTTCGCTCCAAATCCTTTCGAGCCTTGCATTACTTTCGATACTGTATTTCCTTCGAGATGTCTTTAGTCCTACGATGTTTGCATGATTTCCTTCTAAGTTCCTTAGAATTTTTAGGAGTGATCATTCACCCCCTCCCCCTCTGATCATTCTTGAGCTTTCAATTGGTATCAGAGCTAGGCACTCCCTACGCTCTGCGTATTTTGGTCTAACAACCTGGAGTGTTGTCAAGAATGTCGTTTGCAGCTGTTCGCTCGGGGGAACCGATCCCTATATTCAATGGGAAGGACTATCCCTATTGGAAGGACAAAATGAAGAGGAATATCATGGCTATCAACTCTGCCGCTTGGGAAGTTGTCAAGAATGGTGTAACTGTCGAGGACACTGATGCCATCACTCCTGAAGAGGCTAAGAAGTTGTCCCTCGATGCTGAAGTCTGGGTATTCATCACAAATCATCTGATTCCTGAAAAATATCATGAGGTCAAGAATATTTCTTCGGCCAAAGGTGTTTGGGATTATCTCGAGAAGATTGGTGAAGGTGTCTCTACTCAGAAAGATGCTCGAATTGACACCCTTCGAAGCAAGTTCTATCGGTTCAAGAGGCACGAGGGAGAAAAAGTTTGTTCCATATACAGCAGACTCACTGCGCTGTCAAATGAACTGATTTCCCTCGGTGCAGATGATATTACCAATCGGATTATTTTCAGAACCTTGCTCCGTTCTCTTGATGATTCCTTCGATCACATTGTGCTGATGATTAAGGAAAGAACTGATTTCAAGGATATGGTTGCCGCTGATATTCTTGAAAGGCTTAATACTTTCGAGATGGAAGAAGATGAGAAGCGTGATGTCAATGGGAGTCGAAGAAAATCTCATGCACTGAAAGCCAGAGCTTCACATCACTCCTCTCCTGAAGCCAGTTCTGAATCTGCTGGTGCCTCTGATGACCCCGAGAACATTGGGAAAGATCTGGCACTGATAATGAGAAGATTCAATCGCTTTCAGCGAAGGAACTCCTCTTCACCGAAGAAAAACTATTCTTCAAGACATTCTAGCAATTCATCTCAACATCGATCATCATCCAGAAACTCTTCAGCGAAAGATAACTGTTGCTATAAGTGCAAGAAGCCAGGTCATTTCATTGCTGATTGTCCTCTCTGGGAAATTGAACATAAATCAAAGTACTCTCACAGCAGCTCTTCGAGCAAGTCTTACAGATCGAGCAAAAACCATGATTCGAAGAAATATGATCCAAGGTCCAGAAAAGACAAGAAAGATGGTTCTGATGATGACAAAAAGAAGAAGTATCACAAGCATCGAGAGAGTTCTTCCTCGAAATCACATTCCTCTCGTCGACAGAATTCACACCGAGCCAAAGCCTATCTGGGTAAAGAGATGAACTCTGAAGAAGAAGCATCCGGTTCTGAAGCAGGATCAAAGTCAAGATCAGGTTCTGGTTCTGGTTCTGAATCTGATGGTGTTGCTGGGATAGCATTCGCCTCGAACAAGAACTCAAGTTCATTCTTCTCCAACCAGAGCAGTGAAGATGAATCTCCAGCTTACTGCTTCATGGCCAAGGCTAAGGTATCCTCATCTAAGAAATCCTACGATACTTCTGATGGATCTGCTTATGAAAGTGACTCTAGGATAAGCTATGCTAAACTTGCTAAAATTGCTTCTATCCAACAAGATGAACTAGATTCTCTAAGTGAAACTATTCAAAAATCTGAGACTCTGTTGATCAATGAGATTGAGAAGGGTCAAACTTTGACTAACGAGCATGCAGCTCTGAAGGAAAAGTATGATGAACTTTCCTCTCGTCATGAACTTCTCTCAGGGGACTACGAGAAGCTAACCTACGAATTCCTTCAAAGGAAAATAGCTCTCGAGAAACTGAGAGAGGCTAATGAAGAGTTGGAAAGTGTAAATCTCACTCTCATGGCTCAACAGGGCTCAGAAGATAAAAATGAATCTGTTTTACCTTGCTTAACCTGTTTGGAACGAAGTAAAATTGAGTCTATTTCTGAGAGATCGAAAGGAAAGCAACCTATTGTTATCGATGATACTAACCCCTCGAACGAGGAAAACATTACCGAGGAACTCCTCAGGTTGAAGAATTTATTTGAAACAGGTATGTTCAAAAGTGTGCAGGGACACCATTATCTGTGTGATATCCTTCGAAAGGCTCTTCTTCACAGAAATCCTCGTAACGAAGGAGTTGGCTTCGAAAGGAAAATCAATCCTGATGGAACCTACTGGAAACCCGAACAGTATCCTAAAACTGTCTGGGTTCTTGCGAAAGAAAAGCCCATTGATATTGCTAACCTTTCAGGTTTCAGTTGCAAAATTGACAAAGCTATTGTTGATGAATCACTTGATTCTGACTACAAGCTTGTCAAAGATCAGGAAGGAAAGGTGTCGGCTGAGTTCGTTGGTACTCCTCCAAAGAATGGCTTTTATAAGCGACAGATTTGGGTTCGCAAATATCTCGTAGAAAAACTGCCCCCTAACCATTCTATGCAGGGAAAATCCTCGGTACCACCGAATCACTACTATTCTCTCGAGGATAGAAATGAACCCTTGGTGCCTGCTTCAAATGTTCCCCAGAAGGATTACTATCGAATAGATAGAAATGTTTATCGCCATCGTGACAATAGCACCAAAATTGCCATTACCCATCGTTACTCTAACCCCTCGTCGAGGAATTATATTTATGGTGTGCTTGATGGTCCTGATCGACAATGCAATCCTGTTCGATATAATATTGCTGATCCATCTAGCTCTACTATGCCTTCTAAGTCACCTGCTCGTTTGTGGGTGGTTAAGAAGAACTAATTCTTCTGCAGGGCTATGTCTCCGGTGGATCCGAATGGGTCATGGATAGTGGATGTACAAATCATATGACCGGAGACAAAGATTTGTTCACCGAAGAAAAACTGTCTGAATCTTCACAAAAATACATTACCTTCGGTGACAACAACAAAGGGAAAGTACTTGGTTTGGGTAAAGTTGCTATATCGAAAGACAAGCACATTGATAAGGTTTTGCTTGTACAATCTCTAGGATATAATCTTATGTCTATATCAAAACTTTGTGATATGGGTATGCTTGTACTGTTTTCTGCGTCTCGTTGTGTTGTCTTTTCACAGGATGATTATTCCTTCGTGTTCGAAGGATATCGCAAGGGTGATCTTTACGTTGTTGATTTTTCTTCGGGACCTGCTGTGTCCACATGTTTAATGGCCAAAGCCACTTCTGGCTGGTTATGGCACCGAAGACTTGGTCATGCAGGGATGAAAAATCTTCAAACTCTTATCTCGAAGAAGAACATCGTTGGAATTGATAATGTAAAATTCGATAAAGATCGTCTATGCAGTGCCTGTGAAGCAGGAAAGATTGCCAAGAAACATCACTCTGCAAAGACCGTCATGACTACTACTCGTCCTCTTGAATTACTTCATATGGATTTATTCGGTCCTCAAAATTATGCTAGTCTTGGAAGAAACAAGTATGGTCTGGTTATTGTTGATGATTTCTCTCGATATACTTGGGTTTTCTTTCTAGATGACAAGAGCAAGGTTGTTGAAATTTTCAAAACTTTCGCAAAGAGAGCTCAAACTGAATATGAATTATCTCTCAAGCATATCAGAAGTGATAATGGTACAGAATTCAAAAATACTCATATCGAAGATTTTCTTGATGAATATGGCTTTACTCATGAATTCTCGGCTGCTTATACACCGCAACAAAATGGTGTGGTCGAGAGAAAGAATCGAACACTTATTGAAATGGCCAGAACAATGCTTGCTGAATACAAGACTCCTATCAGGTTCTGGGCCGAAGCTATCAACACTGCATGTCATATCATCAACAAAGTTTATCTGCATAAGTTTCTGAAGAAAACTTCACATGAACTCATCACTGGTAAAAAGCCAAATGTGTCTTATCTCAGGGTTTTTGGTGCTCCATCTTATATCAGAGACATGAATCACAGCTCCAAGTTTGCCCCAAAGGCTCACGAAGGTTTTCTCCTAGGTTATGGTTCAAATTCTCACACTTACAGAGTTTACAACTCACATCTTGGAAAAGTTGTAGAAACTGTAAATGTTCGATTTGATGAAACTAACGGCTCTCAAAAGGAGCAATTACCTCTTAACCTGGATGAACCTCCTTTGGATGAAGTTATCAGGTTCATGGCTATTGGAGATATTCGACCTGTCGAAGGAAATGCTCAACAAGCAAACAGGGATGATGATGGTCCAATGTTCCCACACATAGCCCGGGGCGCTGGAGATCAACATCCTAAAGAAATTGATGCACAGGTCGAAGGAGAACGCATAAACGAAGAATATGATGATCCCGAAGGACAAGCTGATCCCGAAGATCATCCTGATCCACAAGATGAAGAAACTTTTCCTCGTGTTCGAAGAAGAGTGGATGTCGACTCAATTCTCGAAGAAATTCGTTTACCAGGTCGACCCACCACTCGTTCTCGTACTCGATTAGCTAACTTCTGTGGAAATTTTTCGTTTGTATCCATGCTAGAACCATCAAAATTCGATGAAGCCATGAAGGACTCAGATTGGATGACTGCTATGCTCGAAGAACTTAACCAGTTCGAGAGAAATAAAGTCTGGTCCCTTGTCGATAGACCTGATTCCACGAAGCATAATATCATTGGTACGAAGTGGATTTTTCGCAACAAGCAAGATGAAGATGGCGTAGTGGTAAGGAATAAAGCTCGACTGGTTGCACAAGGCTACACTCAAATCGAAGGTATTGATTTTGGTGAGACTTATGCCCCAGTTGCTCGACTTGAATCCATTCGTGTCATGCTTGCTTTTGCCAATTACAATGGTATATTGCTATATCAAATGGATGTCAAAAGTGCATTTCTTAACGGTGAGATCGAAGAAGAAGTGTATGTTATGCAGCCACCAGGTTTTGAAGACCCGAAGAATCCTGACAAGGTGTACAGATTACACAAGGCCCTATATGGGTTAAAGCAAGCACCTCATGCTTGGTATGAAACGCTGAAGGATTTTCTTCTTAAGAAGGGCTTCAAACCAGGAACAACTGATCCGACTCTTTTTACTCGTGCATACAAAAATGATCTTTTTGTGTGTCAAATTTATGTCGATGACATTATTTTTGGCTGTACTAATCCTGATATTAGCGAAGAATTTGCTCGTATGATGTCGAAGAAATATGAAATGTCTATGATGGGTGAATTAAAGTTCTTTCTCGGGCTTCAAATCCGTCAACAAAAGAATGGTATTTTCATTTCACAAGAGAAGTATCTCAGAGATTGCCTGAAGAAGTTTGATCTTGTCAGTTGCAAAACTATCAAGACTCCAATGCCTACTAATGTTCATCTAGATGCAGATGAGAAGGGCAAACCTTTCGATCAGAAGAAATATCGCTCGATGATCGGTTCGCTTCTTTACCTTTGTGCATCTAGACCTGACATTATGCTATCAGTTTGTATGTGTGCTCGTTTTCAGGCAAACCCGAAGGAATCTCATCATATTGCTGTCAAGCGAATCCTTCGATATCTGGCACACACACCAACCTTGGGTCTTTGGTATCCCAAGGGTGCCCAGTTTGATCTCGTTGGTTATTCAGATTCTGACTGGGCTGGTGATCGAGTCGACAGGAAATCTACCTCTGGCACATGTCATTTTCTCGGTAGATCTCTTGTCTGTTGGGCCTCGAAGAAACAGAATTGTGTATCTATTTCTACGGCTGAAGCCGAGTATATTGCTGCCGGTTCATGCTGTACTCAGATTCTGTGGCTCAAGCAAACGCTGAAAGATTATGGTATTCTTGTGAAGAAAATTCCATTGCTTTGTGATAACGAGAGTGCAATCAAAATTGCTCATAATCCAGTGCAACACTCTCGAACGAAGCATATTGATATTCGTCATCATTTTCTTCGAGATCATGTTCAGCGAGAAGATATTGTTATCAGTCATGTTCGCACCGAAGATCAATTGGCTGATATCTTTACGAAGCCCTTGGATGAAAAGAGGTTCTGTACACTGAGGTGTGAGTTGAACATCTTGGACTCACGCAATGTGCAGTAAGATCATAACTATCGGTACTATGTATAATACCTTATTATTGTAGTTTACTTTCGTTAATTTTCTGTCGTATTTCTTTTTCGTTTATTTTGTTCGTTTGGTGTTGTCCTATACACTTATCACTCTGAGTTTTTATAGCTGTTTTATCTCGGATTGACTAAGTATCGGACCCTGTTTTCCCTCTATTCTATCCCTACCCTATTCTGTGCTTCTCTCTCGTGAAGATGTACATATTGTACTCGATCAAGATTCCCTTCGAATGTCATTGATTTAGAAGGAAAATCTATCGAAGTTTTATCTACTTTTATACTCGATGTTCGATGAGTTTGGTCTCGGACGTGGAGCAACTTTCTTTCGGTTCGTTGGGATTTCCCACGATTACCGCCACATAATCCGTCCGTTGAATGCGGAGAGACGCGAAATCTGCGCCGTTGGATCAGATCTGACAGCTCAGTAAGAACCTCCCTTATAAATACTGATCCACTCCACCGGCTTAGACATCGCTATTCCTTCGA
Organism: Bromus sterilis; assembly: GCA_950022295.1. Lineage (NCBI taxonomy): Eukaryota > Viridiplantae > Streptophyta > Magnoliopsida > Poales > Poaceae > Bromus > Bromus sterilis. The sequence goes on along the minus strand of OX465597.1, from coordinate 22,624,000 downwards.
CTTCGTCTCTTCGTATCCAGAAGCTCTCTCTCTCGCGCGCCGCCGTGCTGTCTCGTCGCCGTCGACTCCCTCGCCGCTTAACTGCCGGAAGGAAGCCGCCGGAGGCATTCCCGTCGACGAAGATCATCATCCGCGTCGCCGTAGTCGCCTCACATCACCAAGTTAGGGTATGTGTGGCTCTGGAGTCGATTCATCTCGTTCTGTTCTTCGTTTCCAGCTTTTGTGTTCATTTTTTTTCTGATTTCTCTTAGGTCTGTTTGATCCATTTGGATCTTTGAAACTTGGGAAATCTGTTTCTAGCTTTTCTGTCGATTCCCCATCTGTCCTTGGTAAGAAATCCCTCGGATTCTCTCACTTAGGCAAATCCTACAGTATCGTTTCGATAGATTTAATCTTGTGCGATTTATTCATACAAGTTCTTCGTTAGATTTCCACCCGATGAAAATCTAGCCTAGCACTTTCATGAAAATTTGCGATAAGACAAATCTCTCGAAAAGATTGCTGCATTCAAAATGTTTTTCCTCGAAATTGTTGGTACTTGTTCACAACTTTCCTATATTCCCTCGTATCCTTCTTTTTCGCAGGAATATGTCTGGTAACGAAGGAAATATTAGAGTTCCCAAGCGTGTGGGAGGCCGAACAAGAATCACCAATAACTCTGAAGGTTTGTCTGAGGAAGTAATCATTGAGAAGAATTTGAGAACGCCGCCTGGATCTGAGGATGATCGTACAAGAGAGAATCGTTTGCAAGAGATTCGGAGACTTCAAGCTCTTCGTTGGTATGAATACAAGTCTCTTATTCCTCGTTGGGAGAGGCTGTTTGCTATGAAGAATCCTTGGGTTGATGTCAAAGCTCTAAGGCCAAAGTGGACGAAATTTAATCGACCACCTCCTCCTGCTGATGCTCACCCTTCTGCCCTCAAAACTCCTGATGATTTTAAAGAGCTCGTTGAAGCACGTGAACTTCGAGCACAAAAGAGAAGAGAAGCTAAAGCTCGAAAAGAAGCATCTGCTAAAGCTGCCGAAGAAGTTGGCCCTAGCGCCAAACCGAAGGGTGGAAAGAAGTCTGCCAAGAGACAGAAAAAGGTTGTAATAGTTTCACCTCCTGATGCAAACTCCGAAGGAGAAGCTAATTCAGATGATCAAGACCCTGGTACAGAGGCTGATGTCGAGGACTTACCTCTGAAGAAAAAGCCGAGCAGTAGAGGCATAAGGATCCAGGAGCCAGCTCCACAGGCTCCTCGAGGAAATATTGACTTGACCAACTTGGTCACAGATCCACCTATTTCATCTGCTCCACCTGTTCCTGCTCGCCAACCAAAACCTTCGGCTCCATCGAAGGGAAAGCAAGCTAAAGTTGGTGAAGATGATGAAACGCTTATTCAGCGAAAGGAAAGACTGGCCAAGCAAAAGGAACAAGAAGAGAAAGACTTGATTAATTCTAAGCTCCTAAACTTTCACAGTCAGCCTGAGCATAAAAAGGCTCTGGTTGCTCAACAACTGGGCATTCTTCACTTGGTCAGTGAAAAATATCGACGACAGATTTCTGCAGGCACTATCCCTCGTGACCCGAAAGAAAAGGTCACCGAGAAAGTTGTGACTCCCACAGTCACGAAAGAAAAGGTCATAGCCCCTAGTGCTTCGCAGAAGAATGCTGAGGCCCCTAGTGCCTCGAAGGAGAAAGCAGTGGTCTCAAAACCCATTGCTGCTGCCAAAGCCACCAAGGAAGCAGAAAAGAAAGCCAAAGAGGCAAGACAGAAGGCTCAAGCTGCTCCAATTCCTCGAGCTGCACCAGCTCCTGCCCCTGTTGCACCTGCTGTTTCCGGCCCTCGTGCCGATGAAGAAAGTTCCAATGAAGGAGAATCTAATGCAAATGATCCTTGGGATGTTGCACACATTTCTCACATTCTCTGGAAGATGGCTACTACACCGAGCAAAGTCACTGCCGAGGATGATGTTCCTGCTGAAATCCAAGAGCATGTTGCTCGATACATGATCCGCTGGGAAAGCTACATCACCCAGGATCGAAAGGATAAAGAGCAAGTCAGGTTTTACACCAGGCAACTCCAAGAGGAAACCGAGGACATTGAGTCCCGAAATTTTTTCAAGTCCAAGATTGCATCTGCTGAAGCTTCCAGGAGGACTCAGAAGGAAAATTTAACTGCTGTGTTTGACAAGGTAAAACAAGTTGTGTCTGCCGTTTGCAAAGAGCATAATGATGCTCTGTTCCAAAGACAATCTCGAAAGAGAAAGTCTGCTGCCCCAACTTCTGAGCGTGGGACGCCAGAGATCGAGAAGAATGCAAAGAAGGCCAAGTCCACCGAGATCGTTGCTACCACAGAACGACAAGAAACTGAACCAAACCCCACCAAGAAACCCACTCCTCCCCGTAAGAAAACTCCACCACCTCGCCAAACAAATTCACCGCCTCGACAAACAACTCCACCCCCTCGTCAAGCTACACCTCCACCCCGACAACAAACACCTCCACCTCCACCTCCACCTCCATCTCCACCCCGTCAACCCTCACCACCAAAAGCCTCGCCACCACCTCCAAACCCACCATCTCCACCTCATGTCATTCCATCGACCATCCCCGCCACTGCAATCCAAGCTCATGCAGAGACCGAGCAAGTTGCTCGTGTCGAGCAAGAAACTCCAGTCCAGAAAGATTACTCTTCTGCCCGGACTATGCCTGAAGGAGAAGATGTTGATGTTGACATCACGACAGTTTCCTCTCGACGAGATTCTGTCGTAAGCAATAGTTCTGGAGATGACAGTTCAAGTAATAATTCTTCATCCTCCTCATCCAGTTCTTCGAACGAAGAAATGGTTGATGCGTTTGCTCAATTTAATGAAGACTTGGAGGCCATGGAAATTGAAGAGGCCGCACAAAATGCTCAAACCAACGAAGGAGATGCCGTCGTAGCTCAGGCCGAGGAGAATGCTCCTGCAGTCATTCCGGCTCAGGATATCGTAAACATTCCATCATCTATCTCTCGACCTGCTGAACCAGAGTTCCAGATACCAGATAATGCTGCTGAGGTTTTTCCCATTGATGAGCTGCTTCACTCTGCTCATCCGAGAGAAATGCTGCCTTTGTTCCGCTCAGATGTTCCTCGAGGAGGTCCCATCTTCAAAAGGCGCGAACACAAGCCATTTTTCTTCGGTACCAATCCCTACGAGAAGCCCAGAAGTGCATATTCTCTTCGGTTTTGGACCCAAGAGCAAGCTATCTATTATACTCGTGTATTGTACAACAAGGCAAGAGTTTTCCAGCATCAATATCTTGATATGCCTTCGGTGTACTCCACTACTTGTTTCGAGAACATTGCCGAGACAATTGATAGCTTGCATGCTCACAAGATGTTTGCTCTCGATTGTGGTTACAATCCCGAGCTTATCAAACAGTTTTATGCAACACTTTATGTCTCTGGAGATCCTGAGAACTCGAAGACATGGAAATTTGACTATATGATTCAAGGCCAAGTTTTTCATATGACTGTCGATCAATTTTTGGCCATAATCAATTTACCTCGGTTCGAAGGATTACCTCACAAACTTCATGACTTACCTGCTGCAACTCCTGCTGAATTCTCTACGCTCATGGATCCAGAAGTCGTAGGAGATCACTACCCCACTGAGCCGAAGCCAAGACACTTAGTATTTGAAGCAAAGGCATGGTTCTATATTCTCTCGAAAACTTTGATGCCAATGCTTGATGTGCACGATAATTTTCCAATTCCAAATGATGTGCAACTTGCTCTGTTGAAGTTAGTCCACAGTCATCCCTTCGATTTTGAAGACTACTTCCTCAGAACTTTAGTGTCTTGTGCTGATGACCACAATTCCCACAAGCCATATGCACCATGGCTGATGGCTATCTGCAATCACTCTCGGGACGTGCCATTCCCCGTGTCAATTTACCTGAAGATTTTCACTCCTCCAGTTCGTGAAGTATTGCAGGTTGTTGCTCGACCCAACGACCCTTTTGCTGAGCACACTGGCATCCGCGCCCACTTAACTGAGCGCAATATTCGCTCGAAGTTTATCAAGCCAGTGCATCATATGGAAGTTTCTCTTCGGTCCCAGCAAATGCTTCAACATCACATTGATCAAGATTTTATTCAGAAGCAAGCTTTGATGGATGAGATCAACCACTTGCGTAACATTACCATGAACAACAATCAGATGCTGCGTGAATGCCTTCGCCGTGATTGGAAAGGTCTTCGGAAGTTCAATTCCCTCAGTCAACTTCAACGTTGCGGGTTCGAAGAATATCCTCCCCATCTGAACAGGAATTGGACCAATGATGATCGAGTAGATCGACCGGATCCCAATATCCCTCGTCTACCGAAGAACAGAGATGTGCTAAGTGTCGATGATTATTATCATATCACTTTGGACAATTTATCCTCTGACTCCGAGCAAGAAGAAGAAGCCCCTCCTCAACGTCACCCCAGAGTTCCCTCGCCACTTCCTCGAAGCCCAAGGACCCCGCCGGAATCGCAGCTGGAATCTTCAGGAGATCAACATTCATTCCGCACGAAGATTACTCCTCCAGGCGCTCGTCCAATTCGTCGTGCTCCAACGCTCGCCGAATCTTCTCGTCGTCGCCGGAGCCAGCCTCGCGAGTAGGGATTTCTTTCGACCCTATTCTCTCGATCTTTTTGTACGTTGTGACAAAAAGGGGGAGATGTAGTGGCATCGAAGAAATTAGTTTGCCTACGGGGTTAAGGGTTTCGCATTCCATTCGATAAACTCTTGTTTTTGAGCTTTCTGAGTAGTTTCAACAAACTTTCGATTCATATTCGATCTGGTTGTAACTAACTCGAAGTAGGACTGTGAACTGCTACTCTTCTTCGTAAAATATCCATCTACTGCCTGCTATTCTTAACCATTTTTGCAGGAAGTTATCTTTCATATAAGTTCACAGGTCATTCGAGGAGATTGCATACTTCTCATTGGATACTATCTGGAATGCAATTTCTCTCGCTAAGACTATTGATGTTTTTCCCTCGACACTACTTGTCAAATATGCACTTCACAGGAAATCCTTATCTTACGTGCATACATCAAGGGGGAGTTCTTCATCAATCCTTAGCACTGGTTTATCATCGAAAACTCAAACTTTTTCAAATTATTTATCGATGCCTGTTTTGTCAACAATCGTCCAAAAAGGGGGAGATTGTAAGAGCAAGTTTTGCCCCCGAAGGTTTTGGACATTGTTAGACAGAGCAGAAGTGGAACTAATATTGTTTTCGAGTATAAACAGATACTTAGGTTCCGAAAGAATGGAGTTTGCAAGTAGAAGGTCGAAGGACAACTCACTGCAGTGAATCTGCAGTCATCTACCGAAGCCTTTGAAGGAAGACGACCCCTAAAAATGTTGTCGAAGAAGATGTTTCTCTCGAGCAAAAGCGCAACGAGGAGAAAGCTGAAGCTGATCGAAGACTTAGTCTTTTTGCTAGTTTCTCTTTATTTCTTGAGTCGTAGGAAAAACCGTACTATTAAGAGGGGTTTGCTAGTTGAGATCTTTGTCGAAGTGAATCTGCTCTGCTCAACCAAAACCCACAAAAGCCTACCGAGAGAAATCTCACCGAGTCGAGCGAATAGCTCGAAGGCAAAGTCATTGCACTTCGTGCCTTCGAGAGAGAACTCGTTCGGTGAGTCAGCTTACTTGTTCCTCAAGTAAAGTTACGCAGTGATTGGAATCCGACCGTTGTGGACACGCGTCAAGCGGTTGCATCGGGTCACTTCAGTCATTTTACCCATCGGGATCGCCAACTATAAATACCCTGCACCCACCCGCCAGTTCGGGTTGGCTGCTCCACTGAAGATTCTAAGACAGAAGAAGTCTGAGAGCATCCCGAAGAGATTCATCGAGAGAAAACCTCCACCCAAGTCTGAGTTGAGTTGAGCAATTCACTATGACTTAGGTTGAGATTAGCCGATCTTTTTATCTTGGAGAACTGCAAGTCTCCTAGACGGTTAGGCGTCGCCTGTCAAGCAGTCGAAGAGAAATTGTCACTGCTGAAGGAGTTTGTAAAGGTCTCGGAGATGTCCTGAATCATCTATCACGAGTGAAAACTGGACAAGCTCGAGGAGTTTGTTGCAGTGGAGAATAGGACGGAGAGAGTTTTGCTCCAGGTGTTCAATCACCAGTCCCTCCAACCAGACGTAGCACTTTGCAGAGTGTGAACTGGTTTGCCAAACATCGCTGTGTCAGGCTCGTTTTCCTTCTAGCATTTACTTCAAGTATTTACTCGTAGCCTGTTTGTCTTCGATGTTTTCCTTCGCTCCAAATCCTTTCGAGCCTTGCATTACTTTCGATACTGTATTTCCTTCGAGATGTCTTTAGTCCTACGATGTTTGCATGATTTCCTTCTAAGTTCCTTAGAATTTTTAGGAGTGATCATTCACCCCCTCCCCCTCTGATCATTCTTGAGCTTTCATTAACAATGCCTCCGAGTTCACCTCCTCGACATCCCCGCGAGGAAGAGAACCCGGAACCATACAGTTTAATATTAATAGTTCTAATGGTAAGATCCAGCTTCAGCATAAAGCGTCCTGTTACTGTGGACACGGCTATTCGAATAGATTAATCTTCCCTGCAGGGGTGCACTTGTGTTACGCTACACGCACGGATCTCCAGGGTGGCGGGAACCTTGTTAGGGAACGCTCCACCGAGGCTATCCGACACTTCTTAGCCCATCTTTCAAACTCAACAGAGAGGTCATCCGCCGGACTATATCCTATGTACGCGGGGCTTTGGACCCTAACCCCGACGTACTCTTGCACGGTGCGAGGCTGTCCGGTGAAGTTAAATCAAAGCAAATACACATAAGACACCACCGCGCGAGCAAATAAGACAACACCACTTCCCGGCGCAGGCCGCGGTACTGCTGACGTCTGAAGAGTCCTCGGACGACACTACGAAGCAGAGGAGCCCATAACTCGTAATTCCCACGGGTAGGTAGTGCGTACATGGCATATAGCCAACTCAAGACATCCGCCGAACCATTTAGCATTTTATTAACCTGCGTGACAACCGTTATCGTTGCCTCGACTTAACTGACCCGCGGACAACGACAGCAGCCAGGACCACCAGTACATCGGTGCCTGCCCTGTTGTCCCACCAAGTCACTGCGGTTACCAACAAGGTGAATCGTCTCCTTACCTTGTCTCGCATGTGCTCCTGAAGGAGCTCGACTTTCGTGGTTTGGTAACTCTCGCGGCCAGCGACCAGGGGCCAAGCACACCGGTACACTGGTCGTACCCTCCCTGTCGTCCCGTCGCAATACCTCTCGCGGGCACCGTTGGGTCGCCCGACTTCTTACCTTTAAGGACACCAGTTCGTTCGGGTCCCTACCGTTAAGTGAAACCAGGAGGAATCACCCTCGATGGTACACTTGAGCTGGCTCGACTGAGACATCAGCGGAATGAACTAAAGAGGTAAACCTCATATCATCCCGGTGATACTACGCTACTGAGCCGACGAGAGTGAAATACGAGTCCATTCCACTCGTAAGTCAAACTCGAAGCGACTCGGCAGAGTCTCGCAGTTGTAGGTTCCCTAGGGTGTCTGCATTGATCCGTACCTGTTGTAGTTGTAATATATCGTTCCCGCGATCACTCCCAGAGTGATCACGACCCTCTATTCTAAACCTAGCTAACAATGCGCAGGGTTTACTGCTGAATAATGCATAAGTAATAATAGGCAGCATAGGATTAAAGGAAGGTACATCAAGGGGCGACAAAAATCAGGCTATGCAATTGAATAGGATTGTAATCGTAGCAGCAGCAGTAACAATGCCTAGTGCAAGAAATGTACGGAAAGATAGGCGATATCTGGGGAAGAGAATGGCTCTGCTTGCCTGCAAGCTCGGTAGTAGCGGTACAGTCGTCGACTCAGCAGCGGTGTAGTCGACGGCAGCAGCGGGGTCTACCGGAGATTAAGGGGGGGAAGAAACAGTAAATACACATCAAGCATATACAAACAGATGTATGACATGATAGATGAAATGTTAACGGTGTTCTAACGCAGTGCAATGCAATATGCTCGGAGCGGGAATTCATCTGGGGATGAACTACCGGCTCCGGGTGTTTACCGGACAGGGTGTCCGGAGGGGAAGGATCAAGCCGGAGGTGTCGTGGTTAGCGGAACAACATAAGGGGGTGTATCCGTGCTAGTTGATCTATTCCGAGAAACATTCGTGTTCGGAATAAATTCATCCGGGCACTCTAACAGTACCGGACAATTTAACGGTTATCGGGCAATCTATCGGACAGTGCCACCGGAGGGGGGAACAGTTCGATGATCGGTATGTTAGAGGGGTGTGGTGAGGATATGGGTATCGTATCTGTAATCGTTGATCCGTTCTGAGTAACTTTCGTATACAAAGTATTTTGATCCGGGCAATTTTTATCGGTACCGGGAATTATCGACAGACGGCCCGAAGGGGGGAATGTCGATGTTCGGTACGTTAGAGGGGGGTGGTAGACATACGGATAGCGTATTCGTATTAGTTATATTTTTCTAATCAATTTTCATGTATAAAGTTTTTGAATCTGAGTTACGGTTTAAAAGATATTAATTTCTGAAGTTTAAATCATTTTTAAAAGAATTTCTTTTAATATTAAATCCAACATTATCCACAACACAGTTGACTGGTCAAACCTGACCAGTGGGACCCACTGGTCAGCCTCACATGGCTAATAAATCAATTAATTAAATTTAATAATAGTGGGGTCCCACATGTCATTGACTCTAGTGTTAAATATGATTAAAATTAATACAGTGGTTAATTAAAACGGATGGCCCCACATGTAAGTCTCACAGGGATAAATATCTCCAGCAGTTTATCTCTCTAATTTTAAATATCTGGCTTTGGGCCCACTGGTCATACACATAGGGGGTTATCTGCTAATCTCTTTTAATTAGGAGGGGTAGTTAGAAGGGGGATTAGCCCCACTGTAAACAGGGGAGGCTCTCTCGCCATGGCGTGCCCACGCCGGGGGGGGGGCAGGGGAGCCCGAACGGCCACGGCGGCGAGGGGAGGCTTGGGCGGCCGGGGGGGTGCGGGCGTCTGCGGCGAGCTGTGGTGCGGGGCAGGGCCAAGGGAAGCAGGGCACGGCGGCCGTATACAGGAGGCCCAAGGCGCGCGTCCATGGTGGGCACCGGCAGGGAGCACGGTGGGATGCGGGCTACGGCGACTGGAATCGGGGGAGGGGCGAGGGGAAGCTCACGGTGGGGGGAAGGGGCGTCGCGGCCGTGCAGCAGCGCGAGGAGGCGGCATGGGGGGTGGCCGGTGGCGCCAGAGCCACGGCGGCCACCGCGTTCGTCGGACCCAGGCCGGGGAGGCGGAGCACCGGCTTGAGGAGGCACCATAGGGGGGCGGCAGCACGGCGGTGCGGCTGGCCGGCGGCGGCGTCCTTGGGGGAGGAGGGGATCGGGGCGCTCTGGGAGGGAGGAGGGGTCGGGCTGGGGAGGGCGACGAGATCGGGATGTGGAGAGGGGGCGTTGACCCCGGGGGGGGGGGGGGGTTAAGACAGGGGAAGTGGGGGTGGGCCTGGGCCCAGCGCCCAGGGCGTAGAATAGGGATTTTTATTTTCTTTTTATTTTATGTTCGTTTTCTTTTCTATTTGTTCTGTTTGTAATTAGTTTAATGTCTTTTATAATTTTTCTACCACATAAAAGTTGTTCCAAAATTATGGTTGCATCATAGTTAAGTGCCACAAAAAGTTTGGGCATTAATAAAAATCATTTAAATATTGTTATTTATTTTAAGAGGATTTTTGGCATTGTTTTGCTACTGTTATCACTTAATGGCATTATTTAAATATCTTAATAAATTCATATTCCAATATTTATAGGACCTACCGATTTTTAGGCATTTAATAAAATTGGTTTCACAATTTTTAGTGCATTTAAAATTCCTACTTGTTTATTAAAATTACCATGGCCATTTAATAATTTCCTAAAGCCATTGTTTATTTCATTTATTATTCCTTAATGTTACTATACCATTTTAATAAAATAACTATTGCTATATAATCGTGGCCTAACGATTGTTAGGCATTTTAGAATTTGATTCCACCATTTTGGTTTAATATGATTTCATTTCTATTTTAAATTCCATGACAATTTTGATATGCCAACTCTATGGTTTTCATATTTATTCTTGGCTGGGGATTATGCAAATGAATAAGGTGGTTTTGGTTTAACCATGATCAGTTTGATTGACATGCATCCACAATCCTTGGAGCAAGATTTACAATCCACACTTATTTGAAAATTTTATCAGGGTTGGAATTTCAATGAGCTGTGATCAAAGGTGTCCAAGGCTTGATCATCAACAGTAATGATCACTAACAGTGGAATCACTGTAGTGATTAATGTTACTGGTTCTGAGGGTGGGGTGTTACAGTCTAGACGTAGATATCTTTGGTATAATTACACTTCTCCTTTTTTTTGATGCTTTGAGATAAGACTATAATATGATTACTTGACCAGCTCGATGATTCAATAAAGATTAATGATTCACATAAAAATGCGAAAAAACTAAGGTTATACATAACTGTGACGGAAGACAAATCCCTTCGAAGGCAAGTAGTTGAAGCATGTGCTTCAACTATGAAGCTCTCAGGGAGAAGACCATTATCGTGAATTCGAAGAGAAGTACATGTAACCAAAGCATATTTGCCACCCTCGTCCCTCGCCACCCGCCAATATAGACGGAAGGCCACATAAGGGCATCTTCAATGTTGATCCTTAACCCTTTTGTATTTGTTTGGATTAGGCCGTTTGGATCAGTTTTATCATTTTACGTGGTCATGTATTCGTTCGCAGGTTGGTTCGCCTGTCTGTTTTCTCGCAAATCCAATCCAAACCGAAGGCGGGAGGGCTTGCGGGAGTTCAGACAACCAAAGCACCCTCATCCAACAACCTAACCCCACCCAAAAGCCCTCTGCTTCAAAAAAATAAAACATGACACATGCTTTATACTTAGGTCTATAATCATGGTAATTTAATAATATACCGAAATCCCCATAGCCTCAACTCAACCGATCCTCACCCCACCCAATAGACATGTCTAGCTTATTCAAAGAAAACAAAATGATCTATTCAAAGAAAACAAAGTGATCATCAGGCACGCAATCTGAAATGTTTGCCGCCGATCGGACGCCAATCATCACCCGATCCGATCGTGTGCAAATGATTTTAGACCAACGTAATCTCACCGTTGTTCCAAGACCGACAATCTCCGGGACAAACTGGACCTCACGTAGGCCATTGCCGGCCGGCCGGCCACCTTACATGGCCGCACGTCTACGCCATTTTTAAACTCTCCCTCACCCCTCACCTGGTCACCTCACCGCGCCTATATATGAGACCCCCGCCTCCCGCCATTTCCACACACAATCAAACCTAGCCAGCTGCGACCATCTCCATCCATCGAGCACGCAACGTACGCGGTACCAGTCTTCCAGCAATGGCGGCCCCTGCCTACCTCCCCCTCGCCATCCTCGCGGCCCTCCTCGCCGCTACCGGCACCAGCGCCGACGGCTACGGCCAGACCCCCTCGCCGACGCCGGCGCCGGCTGTTAAGTGCGACAAGGTGCTGCTGAGGGTGGAGGGCGTGGTGGTCTGCCAGAGCTGCAAGCACAAGAACTCGTGGTGCCTGGACGACGCCGTGCCGCTGCCGGGGGCCAAGGTGATGGTCACCTGCCGCGACGCCAAGAACCGCGTCATGGCGTCGCGGACGCCCGTCGCCGACGGCAAGGGCTACTTCCTCGCCGACTTCGACGTCGCCGAGAAGGCCGACTACTACATGGGGGACCCCGCCAAGGCCTGCTTCGCGCGCCTGCTCGCCTCACCGGACCGCAAGTGCGACGACCTCACCAACGTCAGCTACGGCATCGAGGGCGCGCCGCTCCGCCACGAGGGCAAGCGGTGGTCCGGCGAGGGGTACGAGACCGTCGTGTACGCCGCCGGCCCGCTCTCCTTCAAGCCCGACACCTGCACGCCCAGGGGCCGCTACTGATTAATTTGAGCGCACGCGTCTCCGTTGATTATTTGAATTTCGAAGTGCATGCGGGGGTGCGCAAGGCTAGATGCGCCTGCATGCGCGGCTGCTTTGGATTTGAGAAAACTTGTGGAGTTCGAACTTCGAAGGCTGTATTCATGTGATTTTTTTTCCTTTTGTTTTTTTAACAGAATAACTTTTTGTTGCTATGTAATCTTTTCGGTAAGTTTTGTTCTGACCCAGTTTTATGTCGATATAATTAATGTGTGGTGCAAAATGTATTGTCAATACTTTTATCTTTAATTGCTTTTCATATCATTTTTTTACTCCAAACTCCTTAAATCCAAATAGTGTATTTAGATTCATTAGCAAACATATCCGTACGTAACAACGGAAGATAAAAACTACTCCCTCCGTTCCAAATTGGTATACAAATGTGAGTCAACTAATTTGGAACGGAGGGAGTAGCACATACCCTGCACAAACATCCTTAATGTCCCTAGCATGATAAACATGGACAAGATCCCCAAAGATCCATGTTCTGTATTTCTTTACGTCATCCCTCCCGCATCTTCTCTATTTTGACATGGAGCCCATCGTCATCTAGCCGGCTATACTTTGAAGCATGACAACTCTGGTAGAGTCATTAGAGAGATGTGTTCGTTTATATCCTCATTAACGATAATGAAAATATGGTATTTTCCGAGGTAAATACTACAAATCAAACAATTACCATGTGGAAGAGAGTCATATGCTTCATCAACTTTGATTTGTTTATGTTCCCATTGTTGCTTATCATCGCCTAATGAAACCTCTTCTCCATTCAACAATTCAAAATAGAATGCACACCAGGGCCCTTTTTTCATCAAAAGGTATTGCGAACTTGTATAGTTGGCATACTTTGGCTACCTATCCATTATAGATTAAATAACTTTTTTCACGATAAGAGTTATCCATAGAGCGATGATATTTAATTATGAAAGTTGGCTAAGCAGCTGACTCTGTTAGTCTGTTCTTTTAAGATAGAGCATAAGATCATTGTTTATCTAATTATCTGATTCCGAGACACTCCATTCAGAAAATTCACTACCGGAGATAATGTTGAGATGGGTGTTGGCGGGGATGATGACAATGGGTATCTATTTATATATAATTCTAAAACACTTGATTCGGAACATTTGGTTATTATGTTTAAAGTATGGTTGTCAAAATCATCAACGATGATGGATTAAATGATGTGGTCCATTTTATGCAATAACAGCAAAAAACAAAAGTTAAAACCTCCCATTTTTAGATTGTTCAAACAATATTTCAGATTGTGCGAAGGTGCAATCAACATGGAGTTCAAACACTTAGGAAATAATGAAACATGGAGCAATTATAATATTGTCAATAGATAAATTTTCATCTATTCATCTTGAAAAAAATCATCTACTCCATGGTAATTGTAAAATATAATGGGAGGTCACAATAAGGAGCACTGTAATATTGTAAATCGTGGAATGCTCATCTATTCATCTTGAATTTTTTTAACCCATAGAACTACCCAACTTTGTAGTGCAAGAAATAGGAGGTAGTGGTTTCTGTCCTATTCTGGCTTGAGCCAGGTTTTGACCACCCAACACCACCATTGGCTTTCCACGGAACCCTGCTAACTACTCCAGGAAACATATGTCATGTTAAAAAATCAATTATAAAACTTGTTACTCCACGGAATGGATATCATCATTTGCACACCCCCAGACAAAAGTAAGATGCCAAATAATAATTTAATAAGCTTGGTGGTCTCTGTTTTTCAAGCGCGGTTTTATCCGCTGAGTACTTTGCATTGGATGTGTCCCTGGCTAACCATAGCTCTACGAGAGGGGTGACAATGTTACTCCATGATCCATATTTAAAATGCAGAAAACATGTTTTCCAATGTTTTATACTGGTGTGTTGCATCAACATACAACACAAAGAACATGAGGATCCAATTCGCCAAACTACACACCTTTGTATTTCTTCAACATATGCATATCATAGAGTTGAGGATGTCTCCTTTGTATGTCTTCCAAAATACCAATGAACCATGAGAACGTGGATCCAAGTAGTGGGTAACATACACATGATATCAGATCAACTAATGAAGAAGAATTTTAGACAATATTAGCTCGCCATGCACCTAAGTGCCCAATTGGCCATGAGCATATGCATTTAGACTTTTGTAACAGGTAAATAACAGATGAAAGCTACTGCTATATCATCATAGCATGTATAATTGTGGCTGTTAATCTAAGTAAGGAAGCCGGGGCGACCTAGCACGACAACCACAACAAATAGAGGTGGGAGGCCGACAAAGAGTAAGGAACAACGACGACTGCGTATGAAGGAGAGGCTTGACGTAGTCATTTGTGGAGGGATATGAGGTGGTGGGGAAGCCATGACATTTAGCAAAGAGTTTTTGTTTTCTACTTGTTTTGTATTTTATAGGAAATCCTACTTTTCAAACATGAAAAATTAATGGAGATTGTTTATGTTTTTTTCAGGAGAAGATGGAGCAACTAGAGACAGGAGGGACCACCAACCGGTGACGAGGGAGGCACATGGCCTCCTGGCGCGACCGAGTGGCACTTCCCCGTGTGGGGCCTTTGCGTCTCCTTAGGTCAATTCTTTAGCCTAAAATTCTTATATATTTTGAAGCCACGGAATAAGTCCAGAGACCTCTGTTTTCGTAGTTGCATGCTCCTAGACCTAGACAAACCAATCTAAGGGTTGAATCTAACATTTTGCTGAAGGAGGGATCGATCACCAAAGGCTTCTATATCAATCTTGTTGCCTCCATGGTGATGTGTAAGTAGTTTTCTCAAACCATCGGGTCCATGTCTGAAACTAGCTAGTTCATATCTCTCTCTTTTTTGGATTTTCAATACCATGTTCCTTCTTCTTCCTATGAAGGTTAGGATCAATCTGATGTAATAGTTTTTTGCTATAATCGACAAGCAAGTTGGAATCATAGTTGATTTTTGCAACAACCGTATCAGATTTTGCTACAACCGGCGTCACTATTTGCTACAATCATCGACAATGTAGTCTATGGCCGACGACGACAAACGGATGCACCCAAGGAGATAAAAAAGCTACAACAGATGTTGCAAAAAAAGCTATGACCAACAATAAAAAAAGTTATGACTATCGAATTGACATGATGCAACCGACGATGGCAGATGGTTGCCCTACAACCATGGAGTTGTAACCGGTTCCCAGTTT
Organism: Bromus sterilis; assembly: GCA_950022295.1. Lineage (NCBI taxonomy): Eukaryota > Viridiplantae > Streptophyta > Magnoliopsida > Poales > Poaceae > Bromus > Bromus sterilis. The sequence goes on along the minus strand of OX465597.1, from coordinate 22,608,722 downwards.
TGTCACAACTTGCTTCGTGTTGTGCTACCACCGGTGATGAATTTTTGCTACAACTGAGGTCGGCGGTTGGAAAAAAAAGCTTCAACTGGTGTGTATAAAAGTTTCAACCAGCGTGAGAAAAAGCTTCAAATTGCATGCGAGAAATCGATGAGAAAACGCATGAGATGATGGCGATGAGGGAGGTGATACGTCCAAAACGTATCTATAATTTCTGCTTGCTCCATGCATGTTTTGTGTGATATTGCTATGATCTAGATACATTTTCATACACTTTTGATCATATTTGGACTAACCTATTAACTCAGTGCACCACAGTGCCAGTTCCTGTTTTCTGCTGTTTTTCTGTTTCAGTTTTCCCCAATATAAAAAGTGCTCCAAAAATTCGGAAAAAATCAGATAAAAAATCAGCGCAGAAGAACCTTCCAAATGAACCTAGGTGGGGCCAAAGGGCCACCACCAGGGGCCCAGGCGCCCTGGTGGCGCGCCCCAGGGGCTGGCCGCGCCAGGGGGGCGCCTGGACCCCTGGTGGCCCCCCTGGTTGCCCCCCTTCGCCTATATAATCTCCGTGACGAGAAACCCTCAAAAGAAGAACCCTTTTTCGCGATCTCGCCTTTGTTCCGCCGCTGCCGTGCTTCCGAGATCGGGAGCACCAGCAGACCTCTTCCCGGCACCCTGCCGGAGGGAGGGCCGACCTCCGGGAGTCTCCTCTCCACCATGGATGCTTCCCGGATGTGCCGTGAGTAGTTTCCTTTGGACCATGGGTCCGTGATCAGTAGCTATGTGATGTTCTCCTCCCCTCTTTGTTCTTCATGGTTTAGACGTCCTGAGATGCCCTACATGATCGAGGCACTTTTGTAATCTTTCTGCTGTTGCTATGCTGAGTTTGATGGGATCTGATGGATTATGAGATTATGTTCAGATTGTGATTGAGTAATATATTTGGTTCTTATCTCTTATATTTTTGTTCTTAAGTAATTCTTGCATGTTCTCTGTTGCTGTTTATTGCTTTGGCCAAGTAGTAGGTAGTAACCCCAAGAGGGAACGTTATGCTCGGATGACACGCTTGAGTGACAGAAACATGAGTCTAGGGGATGTGTTGTTGCCACAAGGGGGGAAATAACAGTGCTTGTAACCGCGGTTGCAAGGATTGTTTACTTTACGCAAAGTGCTTTTTAATGCAGTTGTCTGTTGCTTTGGGTTTACACTTTGGGTGGGGCTCGCAACTTAATATCAGCGAGATGTTCTGGATAGATATCTCAAGGTGGATGATTAGTAGTAGATGCAGTTGGATTTCGGTCTACTTATTTTTGCGTTCTGCCCATGCTTTTGAGCCTCTTCCTTTCTTTTGTAGCATAGTTAGCATTGCGGTGCGTTCATAATCCTGTCAATTGCCCTTCTGTAATTTGTTCACCTCACATAGCAGTTTTATCGTCTTTTGGGAGAGAGACATCACTAGTGAACATCACGTATCCCGGTCCATATCTTCATCACTGTTTCCACGCTCATTTACTTTTCTGCTTTTACTTTCAGTTGCTATAATTATCCCTTGTGTTTGATCCTTTGTGAACAACAAGACCGGAGAGATTGACAACCTCTCTGAACTTCGTTGGGAACAAAGTTATTTGTGTCTATGTGCAGGTCCGCGTCAGTTGCGCCGCTGACACCTACTTATCATCTCCGGAGTCCTACTGGAGACAAACCTTGGTATCTTTACTGAGGGAAATTTGCTGCTGTGCTACATCACACCTTCCACTTGGGGTTAACCAACGAAGGGCGAGAAATCACTATCATCACCTCGCACATCAGGAGGCGACCAGTGAGCGCGTAGGGCTGCTTCAAGGCTGTCACTTTGCTCTGCCATGTCGGATCGGCGGTTATCTCAGCTGTACACGTGAGGACGAAGGAAGAAGGAACCATGCAATTTTTAGGGATCGAATCGTACGGCTGCGCGTTGAACGGTCCAAATTTGGGCCGGTCGATCGACGCCTATCACGCCCCCTTAAAATTTGGGTTGAATTCATGCCAATGGGTAACATCAACCTATTCCATCTTTGCACTAGGGTGTTTGATTCACGGGAATTAGAGATGAGGAATCGTGTTTGATTCATGGGAATAAGAGATGAGGAATCGTGTTTGATTTGTGGGAATTAGAGATGAGGAATGTGAGTTGAGGGATAAGGAGATTAAAAGTTCGATGATTGATTAGAGGGAATGGAAATTTAAGTGTGAAGGAGAATGGGAGTTGAGGCCATCAATTTTCACCAATTTATTTCAATGAGGTACCCTGTTAATTCGTGAGGAGAGTTTCATCCCACGTAAATTCCCATCCTATACCAAACAAGAAATGAAAGTAAGAATCTACTTTCATTAGTTAGGGTCAGTTCTTTTGACGGCTTAAAAATAAGCCGTCCACACCCCAGCTTCTACCATAAGCCGTATGTGTAGGGATTAAGGGTCAGTTCTTTTTAGTGGTTTGAAAAATAAGTTGCTCCTTTCCAGTTTAAATAATAAGTTATTTATAAAACATTTTAAGGTTCTTATACTAGTTATGAATCCCTACACATACCCTATCGTAAAAAACTCTCATTCCAAAAATGAGATCCATGGGCACTAGCACCCAGGATAAATTTTTATATAAGAAGCCTCCCTTGTTTTTTTTTGAGCATTAAGAACAACTTTATTCAAAGGAATTTAAATGTATGGGAATACAAACTAGATCATGTGGGTTGCTTAACCACACATATCAACCTTGATCTAAGGAAGTACTGAATTTAACTATCTTGAAAGCCTCTCTAATAAAGACTCTCTTCTTAAACATAAAAATACAAGAGTTGAACAAATTTATTCTAGACTTTATCTCCTTGATGATCATTCTATTTCCCCCCTAGAAGTCTCCCTTGTGAGATACCCGAAATTCGACCCCGACGGGATTTGAACTCGGGCTACTGGGTTCACCACTGTGACCCTTACCCTTTGCCACTGGGCTATGTAAAAACTCTCATTCCCATTACCAAGCAGAGAGAGAAAAAAAAAGAATGAGAAGGAAAAGCAGCTGCTCGATCACTGCCCAAAACGTACAGAGATGGAGGTCGTCCGGCGCTACGTGGAGCTGCTGTCGCGGTGCCGCGGCGGCGCGGACGCGCGGCCGATCGCGCGGATCCAGGCGGCGCTGGTCACGTCGGGCCTGCTCCGGTGCAGCGTGGAGCTCCACGACGCGCTCATCCGCGCGCTCGCGAGCTCCGGCAGGCCGCACGCCGCGCTCCCGCTCTACGCCCACCTCCTCCGCGCGGGCCTCCTCCCCACCCCGCACACCCTCCCCTCCCTCCTCAAGTCGCTCGCCCTCTCCCCCGCCGTCCCCGGCGCGCGCTGCCTCGCGCTCGCCGTCCACGCCCACGCCGTCAGGCTCGGCCTCGCGGGCTTCCTCCTCGTGAACAACGCGCTCATCCGCGTCCACGCGGGCCTGCTCGGCCGCCTCTCCGACGCGCACCTTCTGCTCCGCGCCTCGGCTGCCGTCGACGCCTCCACGTTCAACACGCTCATCACGGCGCACGCGAGGGCCGGGCGAGTCGCCGACGCTCGCTCGCTGTTCGACGAAATGCCTGAGAGGAATGCCGTGTCTTGGAGCGCCATGGTGAACGGGTACGTGCAGGCTGGAGACGGGAGGGAGGCTCTGGGGGTGTTCTCTCAGATGCAGGCCCAAGGTGTCCGCCCGGACGACACGGTTCTTGTCGGGGTGCTCGCCGCGTGCGCGCAGCTGGGGGCTCTGGAGCAGGGGAAGTGGGTGCATGGTTACCTCAAAGCAAACAGTATCAGGATCACCGTGTTTCTGGGCACTGCATTGGTTGATATGTATGCCAAATGTGGTGAGGTGCAGCTTGGAATGGAGGTGTTTGAGGGAATGAAGGACAGGAATGTACTGGCCTGGACTACCATGATAAAGGGACTGGCTATGCACGGCCGCGGCGCAGACTCATTGACGCTCTTCTCCCAGATGGAGAGCTCAGGTGTTGAGCCGGATGATATTGCCTTCATTGGTGCGCTCTGTGCGTGCACACACACCGGGTTAGTTGACAAGGGTCGAGAGCTTTTCAATTCCATGGTGAGCAACTATGGTATTAAACCAAAGATTGAGCATTATGGATGCATGGTAGACCTCCTGGCACGGAATGGCTTGCTTACTGAGGCCAGAGACATGGTTGAGAAAATGCCCATGAAACCGGATGCCTTAATCTGGGGAGCTCTAATGGCTGGCTGTAGGTTTCACAAGAATGTGGAGTTGGCTGAGTATGTCATAAAGCACTGGATTGAATTGGAGCCAGATAAAAGTGGTGCTTATGTACTTTTAGGTAACATATATTCTGCCTCTGGTAGGCATGCTTCTGCGAGGGAAATTAGGCACCTAATGCGTGAGAAGGGAGTTGAGAAGACGCCTGGATGTAGCAATGTGGAGATTAAAGGAGTTATCCACCAGTTCATTGTTGGAGATTTATCTCATCCTCGCATAAAAGAAATTTTGACAAAGTGGCATGAGATAGATAGTAGGATAAGGCTGGAGGGAGGTTATGTGCCCGAGAAGAAAGAAGTTTTGCTTGACATTGAAGAAGAAGAGAAGGAAGATGCGCTCAGCCGCCACAGTGAGAAGCTGGCAATTGCATTTGCTTTGATAAGTACAAATGATTATATGCCCATTCGGATTGTCAAGAACCTCAGAGTCTGCCAAGATTGCCATCATGTCACCAAACTTATATCCAAAGTATATGGGAGAGAAATTATTGTTAGAGATCGAACGCGTTTCCATTTTTTTAAAGATGGCACCTGCTCGTGCAAGGACTATTGGTAGTAGCTAACAGATTTGTCAATTAACACTTATAGAGTTTTGGCTGTTGAGAACAAAAAAGTTCTCTTTCATGATACATCAGTGATGCATGAGTTCAGGGGATAAAGTTGGTGTTGAAAAAAAATCTTGCTAATTATGATGTACATATATGTAGATCCTTGGGAATTCCTGTTGTGCTAAAGCCGAAACTGTTCAAAGACTTGAGTTTGGCAAGTGAAGGCAGTATATTACAAGATAAAGTGGCCTCTTCTAGATTGAATGTTCCCAAGTTATTTCCAACTGATAAATCCGGTAAGCACATGGAAAGATTGGGGTTCGAAGACAAATCTAGTGTCCTCAAACTTTTTTTCTGGAATGTTTTTGTTGGAAACTGTCCTTTAAACCTACCTGCTATACGAAGAATGCTCAAAGAGAAAAATTCAGCAAAAAACTCAAGAACCTTGCCAAAGTCCCCTGAGTTGTAGTTGAGGTTATTCTCTGTTAGTGAATCAAGCCTTGAGAAGGAATGGTAGATAGGGCCAGGTATTCCACAACTAGACAAGCTTAGAATCTGTAGTTGAGGAACGGAGTCTGCTAAAATAACAGACCAAGTTGATCCACTGCTGGAGATGTCGACTCTGTCAAGACGGAGGTCCTTTAAATTGCTTTGATTTTCCATGAGGTCTGGAAGTTTGCTCTTGCAAATAAAACTCTTATCAGCAAAAACAAGACTGACAAGGTTCTTGAGGCAGGCAATTCCAGTGGGGGTCTGGCTAATAAAGTTAGTAGCGGAGAAGTTGAGGTGGACGATATCTGTGAGCCTCTCAAACCCATGAGATAGGCAAAACCAAGTCATTTAGAGCCAAGACTGAGGTTTCTCAGAGAGGCGAGGTTGAAGAGTGCAGGGTCAAGATGATGGCTCTTCAAGTTAAACTCACCGAGGTCTATGGCAGCGACTCTCCTGGAGGCCATGTCACATAAGTCATAGAGAAAGTAGCTCAAATGTTCAGCTAAACATTTCAAAACTATCCACATGTTGTGCCCATTGCCTGGATGAAATTAACATAGTAATTACCTTTCAGAATTAGGGATACTCACTGCATTTTACACTTTGTGGCACCGGAGACGCCTGGGGTTCATCGTCGTGCTCCATGTGTTTGATGTAATGAGCCTTGGCCCCACCCGGTGGGAGCAAAATATACACATCTCATTTTATTTTATTTACAAATTGGTGCATGAAGTACGGGAACTGTAATTCTGATTGGACTCATTTATTACCTTTTCAGGTGTCCTGAGCTGACCAAACTTTGGTCAGGAGAATATGGTTTTGCTGCAAATTCGTCATAAGAGAGATGGGGATCAAGGTTTACCACAGACTCTGATGTGATTAACCTTAAAGAAGTAGGTTCGTACAAGCTCATATGATCATTTTCCCTTAATTTACATTTTATATACATGAAAGGGAGAAAAGTGCATTAACCTTAAACAAGTTGGTTCGTACTTCGTACAAGCTCATATGAATACATGATACACAAACACATTGACACACCTCAAGTCACATAATTTCACTGGTAGAACGGGAAACAATTGCAGTTCCAACATTTGGCCTGCCAAACCACTGCGACCGCAAAGCCAACTCCAAACCCGGACCCCACAAACACAAACAACACAATGGTCCCAACACTATCTTGTGACGACACCGATGAGCTCAGGGTTCCCGCACCTGAACTGTTGCACTGCTTGGAAAGTGGCCTTCCACACAGTCCTTCATTGCCTTCGAATGAGCTGTTGGTAAACGACAAGAACTGTTGCCCTTCTGGTATCATTCCGGTCAAATTGTTGTAGGAGAGATTCAACACTTCGAGATATGTTAGGCTGGTTAGATCTCGTGGGATCAACCCCGAGAGCTTGTTCCGAGAAAGGTCAAGTGACTCGAGTTGAGCTAAGTCAGCAAGTTTTGATGGGATTCTTCCGGTGAAGGCATTATGTGACATGTTCAGGCCATGCAGAGCAATAAGCTTCCCAATTGAGTCTGGGATGGGGCCATCAAAAGCATTGTTTGAGAAATCGATTATCTTGAAAGTGGTTAAGATACTTGTAAATGTAAGATCAATCCCTTTAAATGTGAGAATGTCTTGGTAGTACCCCCATTCTCCATTTAGGTCCAAAGCATAACCCTCACCCGTAGAGTTTGCCATCATTGTCTCTAGCTTGTCAAACCATTTTGAATTCAAGCTCCCAGAAAAGTTATTAGAGGCCAAATCAATAATTTGCAAACCTGAGAAATGCTTACTGGTAGCATCACTTTCAGTAGGGCCGCCTATTGAGCCATAAAATTGATTGAATCTCAAGATTAGAATCCGAAGATTGGACATCTTACCCAACCAATGTGGAAAAGAATCAAGAATTTGGTTGCTGCCAATGTCAAGAACCTCTAAACTTCTGCAGTTAGATAGTGATCTGGGTATTTTCCCTTCTATTCGGTTGCTGTTCAAATCTATTGTCTTAAGCATACATCCTTCTCCTATATTTTCAGGCAGCATCCCATGGAAATGATTATCTCTCAACTCCAACAAAATCAAGCTGCTGCTACCTTGCATTAGACAGGATGGCACCACGCCGCTGAAATCGTTGTATGATAGGTCCAGTATCTCAAGATCTTGTAGGCTACAAATAGACCTTGGTATGTGACCACTTAATTTATTACTGGACAAATCAAGGTAGTAGGTCTTGTTGGGAAGGTACCTACCAAAGTCATGTATAATAGAAGAGAAGCTATTGTATGAGTAATCTAACAAAGGCACGGAGTTGCTAGCTATGACTGGTATAGGTACACTGCCACACAGTTTGTTGGAAGCAAGATTGAGATAATGTAAATTGTGCATACGAACAAAAGATGGAGAGTTTTCAAGGCTAGTGAACATATTGTTTGAGAGGTCCAGCGAGGCTATACTATCTTTCCATAACCAACTTGGTATGACTCCATCCATTTGGTTGTCTGAAAGGTCCAATGAAGACAACTCATTTGCGTACCTCAATGCAACTGGAATTTCTGTAAGGTTGCAAGATGCTAGTTCTAGCATTCTGATGTTGCGGAGGTAAGGGAATGGATAGCCATCCTCAACATCTGTCACTAATAACATATTGTTGGAGAGCGTCAATGAATAAAGTGCCTTCAGCTTCCAAAGCAGGCTAAGTTCCACTGTTCCTTCAAAGCAATTTGAGTCAAGGTAGAGTTCTTTAAGTCCCGTCAGATCAAAGTAAGATTTGGGGATATGGCCAGTAAAGTTGTTATCACTTAAGTCAATCGTGTGAAGTAAAGAAGATGAAGGGTCTGGAATGTCATCTAGAGTTCCGTAAAGTTCATTGGACGATAGTGATAGTCCTTCCAATGATGAAAGAGCAAACAGAACCATTGGAATTTTACCTGCATGCAGAGATAACTTAAATGAATATATCCAGTCTCGTATAATTGCAAAAAATAAATAATCTATATTACTACATATTTGTGTTTGGACAAATATACTGATATAAATATTAAATAGATATATTCTGTCTCGTATAATTGAAAAAAGATATTCTGTCACACAATAATTTTCTCTGATATACTTTTAATTTGAACTAGTCGATTTAAATGGTACATCACTTCGTATGCTGTGAAAGAATATTTTATAGCATCTGGGCACTGGCACTGCCACTGTCTCAGTTTCTAGCCGATGCAATGTATGGACAGTAACACCATATCAATTTCTATTTAATAGTTCCGTCGAACCTTAAGGAATTACCAATTCATGAAAAGATAATTTTGACACAACATTATAGTTCTATATAGAGGCCTATGATATTCTACGTTTGGCACTTTAGCGCACTAAATGACTAAATTGTACAATGTGTTTAGCGTTATTTAAAACTATGCATACTATATGCAATTCATATGTCCTATCTAAATATTCATGGAGTCTTTTTTGCCAAACACACAAAAGATTTAGCCACATACATTCAAGGACGACACTTGTTTTTATCAATGTTTAAAGAATAAATTCAAACGAGAAAAGGTTACAACTACTAAATAGTTCAAGAATATCTTGTAGCTAACATTCAACTCAATAGAAAAACATTGTGAAACGACACTTTCTTTGAAATGGAAAATATCATGAAACAAGTGTTAGTGAACCCCTAATTGGAACCAAAGTTACAAAGAATTACTGGTAGGATGAGTCCTAGACTGAATGATGAAATCCCCCCACCCCCCGGCAAAAAAATGATGAAAATGCAAAAAAGTTACAGTTTTGGGCCCACATTGCGCATTAGAAAAATTGGAAGTGTTTAATAACTGTGTAATTATATGCGAGGGAGGTGCGAGTTCTTACCGCTCAGCCGATTATTTGATAAATCCAAAAGTGAAAGCTTAGTCAACTTCATTTGGCCAAGATTTGGGATTTTGCCTGCATGCACATAGAGAACGGTAATCAATGGACAGTAAATTCCCCCAAAATAACGTAATAATGACGTGATACATCAAAGAGGGGGAGGGGGGGGGGGGTCTTACTGCTCAGGCTATTAAGTGATAAGTCCAAATGTGAAAGCCCAGTCAAGTTCCAAATCCATGGGGGTATTGCACCAGATAAATTGACGTCACTGAGATCTAAGCTCCTCAAGCTGGTGCAATTTCTGATCCACCAGGGAACTGGCCCAGAGAAATTATAATCTTTCAGCATCAAGTCCGTCAGATTGTTAAATCTTCCAATCCAAGAGAGCGTTGGCTTCTCTATTCCTGATCCAGAGAGCCACAATGTATTTAGGGACGTAAGGTTAGCTATGGAAGTAGTGTCCTGCTTGGGAGATCCTATGTTGCTAAGGCCCAATAATTTCAGCGACTTGAGATGGACAAGAGAGTCTGGTATGGCACCAGATAGGTGCGTGTGCATTAGATTTAATACTTCCAAATTATTTCCTGGCCGGAAATCTGGTAGTTGTACAGCAAGACTGGGATTGGAAGACACATCAAGAGCTCTCAGATTTTGTAGTTGGAAAATCTTTGTGGGAAATTGCCCTTCAAAATTATTACCCCGGAGGTCAAGGTATCTTAAGGAAGAGAGTTCTGCAAAGAACCCAGGAACTTGTCCAGAAAATCCATTTCGCCCAAGTTTGATCGTTGCTAGAAAACGAAGTTGGGAGAATGAGTGGTGAATAGGACCAGTTAGTCCACATTGAAACAAACTAATTTCCTGTAGTAGAGGAACAGAGTGTGCTAAAGCAACGGACCAATTTGCTTTGCTGCTTAAGATGCCCACTCTATCAAGATGGAGCTCTCTCAGATTGCTCAGGTTTGCTACAAGGGTTTGAAAACTTGGCTCTCGGAGAAAGATATTATTAAAAGAAAGGTCAAGCGTAAGCAAATTCTTGAGGTGGGCAATTCCAATAGGTATCTGACCAGCCAACCTCGCACCATGCAAATCGAGACTGAGAAGCTCGATCAGCCGCTCAAACCCGAAACTTGGAAGGCTGGCTTGGTTAAAGTTGTTACGGGCGAGACTGAGGTTTGTGAGAGAGGTGAGGTTGAATAGTGCTGGGCTGAGACCACTGGTACTCTCTAGGTGACGATCACTGAGGTCCAAAGTGATCACCTGGCCGGACGCCTTGTCGCAGCCAACACCGTCCCAGTGGCAACAGTTTGTGCCTTGTTGCCATGATGAAAGGTTGGGGTTGTGGAAGGAGCGCTTCAGTTGGAGGAGAGACGCAGCCTGATCAGGGAGGCACTGGACTATGGTTCCATTGCCGCCATTGGCAGCGGTGTGGGTGGAGCAGTAGGATGCGAGCAGCAGCAGGAAGAGGTGAAGCTGTGGGCGCCTGGAGCTCATCTTGCCACTGCTTTAAAACTTCCAGCAGGTGGCCAAGGTAATATATAATGCCGGACAGAGATAGAATCTCAGCAGTACACGTTTGTGTTCAATGTCACTGTTGTTAGTTACTACTCCCTCTGTTCCTAAATATAAGACCTGTAGATGAAAGCTTGCGTGGCACCATTATGTGGCCAATGCTATTTCCTTCGCAATACGGCAGCACCTTTGATGTGCACGCGACTGGTTGATGTACTCGCAGCTGTATGTTTCGTCGTCTTACAAAGACTTGAGACTAATTCAAAGTTCATACTATCTCTTATGCGTCAAGGTCCACTTGCCCCTAGGCCTGTCAAGCTATGGTACTTGATATAGTGACTGTACTGTAGTGCCATAGCATGTCTTCTGTGTCAAGACTCAAGACTCTATAGCAGCAGAGCTAAACTGTTAGTTTGATTCGGAAGCTCTCGTTAAGTGGACTGCAGACTGCAGTACGGTTTCTGTTGTTGTAAAGTGGACCGGTTCAGCGACTCGAGCGTTTAGTTACTCTGAGTGCCAGTGGCAACAGTTTGTGCCTTGTTGCCATGACGAAAGGTTGGGATTGTGGAAGTAGCTAGGAGGAGCGCTTCAGTTGGAGGCGAGACGCAGCCTGATCAGGGAGGCACTGAACTATGGTTCCATTGCCACCATCGGCAGCGGTGTGGGTGAAGCAGTAGTACGCTAGAAGTAGCAGGATGAGGTGAAGCATTGGGCGCGTGGAGCTCATCTTTTCACCACTTGTCTGCTTTACAACTTGGAGCTGGTGCTCACGATTATATATAAATAAGGGAATCCTTAGGGAGCGAACAGTCAGTTGGACGACACGGCAGCACGCGTACTAAAATTTCCATCCGAGACAACTACAGTTGCCATCAAAATGGTTCGCGCTTGCCAATGCCTCGCAGTGAACGCTTGCTTCTGATTGGGGGTCCATAAATAAAGGGTAGATGTAGAATAATCTCAACAGTAAATTTCCCTTGTTCCTGGCAGTACAGGTTCATCAAGATGAAAGCGTGTGCTGCGCCATTATTTGGCCAACGTCATTTCCTGTGCAATTGCTGCAGCGCCATTTTGGGTTCCGTACTGTAGCTCCATGTCTCGTTGCCCTTGCAGAGACCTTGACTAATTAAAAGTTCAGAAAACGACTTGCTACCTGTCAGTCAAGGTCCAGTTGCCCGTAGGCCCGTTGAAAGCTGCGGTACTGCCATAGTGCCATAGCGTGTCTCCTCTGGCAGGAACCTACAACAGGAGAACTACATTGTTAGTTTGATTAGGAAGCTCTCCTTAAGAGATGGAGTTGATCAAACTGCTGGGAAGAGAGTCCGAGTTTTAGGGGATATGAGTTGAGCCCGCCAACATCACGAAAGGCTACACATAGCTGATTTGAAGACAAAAGGAAGAATAATACCTAAAGGTTTCTGTTTTAGGCTTTTAGCTCAGCGAAATACCCAGAGAACATGTTATGAACAAGTTATTATAACTCTGAGCATATTATTCTAGACTTAAAAACATGTTACCGAAGAAGAAGTGATATTCTAAATGCTTGGATAGTGGGGCGTCTTTAATTGCGAACCTGGATGAATGATGGCACGTTTCATAGCCCTCGAAAAACATTTCAAAACTATTCACATCTTTTGCCTATTGCCCGGTGAAATCGATATACTAGCAGTTAGCAATCAGAATTAGGGATACCAAGTTCCATAACTGGGGACACTCACGGCTCACCTTGGACCGGGAGTTGGAAGCGCGCTCCATTCCAGCCTCCTCCATTGGTGCCTCCTCTATTAGTCTGACTATCTCTTGAGGAGAGTACACTTTGGTCGCTACAACAATCGGCTGTTTCATTTTTAAGTTGATAGCACTAGTTATTATCGTTCAGCATCGTGTATGAAAAAACCCAGATAAATACTACTCCCTCCGTTCCAAAATAACTGTCGTAACTTTAGTACAATTTTATACTAGAGTTAGTACAAAGTTGAGACAGTTATTTTGAAACGGAGGGAATATCTATCAAAGAAAGATTCATTGATTCCAGCTGTATTCCATTTTTAAGTTGATAGCACTAGTTTTTAAGTTGTTGTATGAAAGATTCAACCATTCAAGAGAAGTAAGTGAGGTTAAGTCTTGCGGTATTTCCCCTGTTATCTGGTTCCAAGAGAGACCCATTGATTCCAGCTGAGACAAGTTTCTGTACTGAAATGGAATTTGTCCCACGAAGTTGTTGTATGACATGTTAAGTCCACGGAGGGAAACAAGCATCCCAATCGCTGCCGGAAGAGGACCATCAAATGAGTTATTTGAGAAATCGATTGCTTTGAAAGTGCTTAGGATTTTGGTGAAACTAATATCAACCCCTTTGAATGTGATGGTAACCGTATCTTGATAAAGTTGGGAACCGAAATTATTTGTCTGTTGTCCTAGAACTTGTCCCTCATCACTGACATTTTCCATCATGGCTTTCAGTTCATTAAACCATCCTTTTGGTAGGTTTCCAAAGAAGTTGTTGGAGGCCAAATCAAGTATTTGCAAACTTGCAAAGTAGCTGTTGATTGTACGATCGCCTTTAATATCCCTTATGGTGCCGTTGAGTTGGTTGGATCTTAAGACAAGAACTCGAAGATGTGGAAGAACACCCAACCAAGATGGAAATGAACCGACAATTTGATTGTTACCAACATCAAGGAGCTCTAAGCCTTGGCAGTTTATTAGTAATCTGGGTATTTTCCCTTCAATTCGGTTGTTGTTCAAATCTATTGACTGGACCATACATCCTTCTCCAATATTTTCAGGAAGAATCCCATGGAAATGATTCTCTCTCAACTTCAACACACTCAAGCTGCTACTACCTTGCATTAGACAGGATGGCACCATGCCATTGAAATTATTATATGATAGGTCAAGTATCTTAAGATCTTGTTGGCTACAAATAGACCTTGCTATGTGACCACTTAATTTATTACTGGATAAATCAAGGTAGTAGGTCTTGTTGGGAAGGTACCTAGCAAACTCAGGTATAATAGATGAGAAGCTATTGTTTGAGTAATCTAACAAAGCCTCGTACTTGGCTGTGAGTGGTATAGGTACAGTGCCATGCAGTTTGTTTGAACTAAGATCGAGATATTCTAAGTTGCGCATATGAACAATAGATGGAGAGTTTTGAAGGGTAGTGAACATATTGTTTGAGAGGTACAGCTGGGATATACTATCTTTCCATATCCAACTGGGTATGACTCCATCTATTTTGTTGTTTGAGAGGTCCAAGTGAGACAACTCATTTGCGTACCTCAATGCAACTGGAATTTTTGTAAGCTTGCAAGATGCTAGGCTTAGTGTTCTGATGTTATGGGCGTAAGGAAATGGATAGCCATCCTCAACATTTGTCACTGCTAATATATTATCCGATAGAACCAATGAGTCAAGTGCCTTCAGCTTCCAAAGAAAGCTAAGTTCCACTGTTCCTTCAAAGCGATTTGAGCCAAGGTTGAGGTACTTAAGTCCCGTCAGATCAAAGTAAGATTTGGGGATACGGCCAGTAAAGTTGTTATCCCTTAAGACAATCATGTTGAGTAAAGAAGATGAAGGGTCTGGAATATCATTTAGAGTTCCGTCAAGTACATTGGACGATAGAACTAGACTTTTCAATGAAGAAAGAGCAAAAAGAACCATTGGAATTTTACCTGCACGCAGAGAGAACTTAAGTGAATACATTTTGTCTTGCATATTTGAAAGCAAAATATCTACATTACTGCATTTTTTTGGACAAATATTCTGATAGAAACATTAAATAGATACATTCTTTGTCGTATAATTGAAAAAAAGATCATTTTTCGCGCCAATAACTTTCTCCGGTATATTTTTAATTTGAACTAGTCAACTTAAATGGTACATTGAGGAAAGCTTCATATGCTATGACATAATATTTTATAGCATCTGGTCACTGGGCACTGGGCACTATCTCAGTTTCTAGCAGATGCACTCACAGGTCAAAGGGGTTGTTTGTTCTCTACTTCCAATGGTCAATAAATGTACGGACACTAACACCATCTCAATTTTTATTTAATTTTTTTGCTGAACCTTAAAGAACTACCAGTTCATGAAAATATAATTTTAACATAACATTATTTTTCAAAATAGTGGTCAATGGCATTCTATGTTTTGGCGCTAAATTGACGCTATAGTGCGCTAAATGATGCTAAAGAGCGCTAAATGACGCTAAATAGTACTCCCTCTGTTCCAAATTAGTTGACGTTGACATAGCTCACTATTTAGAACTATACATAACATATGTCATTTACGTGTCCTATCTAAATGTTCACGGAGTTTATTTTGTGCCAAGCACGCAATAAAGTTAGCCGTGACATTACCTTCAAAAAAAAGTTAGCCGTGACATTCAAGGACCTTATTTTCCCCAATCAATGTTTAGCGAAATAGATTCAAACGAAAAAAGGGTATAACTAGTCGGAAATCCCAAACGGCTCACGCGGGCATATGCACCCACTAACTAGAAAATTCAAAAAAAAAATGCAAAGCAATTCAAAAAAATATGAATTTTTGTGGAATGCAACATGCTCATGCAAGTGACATCCGTGCAAAATTTCATGGTATTTCGACATTCGATTTCCAAACACCCATGACCATCTTGATTTTTTATGAATAATGCCGTTTTCCAAAAACCCTCACAGTCCCAAAATTTATCATTTTTGCCGAGGATTATTTGAATGTTCAAACTTCACGAATTTTGGCATGGACTTCGCACACATGACCATCTTGCATCATACAAAAAATCCGAATATTTTTGTTTTGTTTACTTTCTGAAATGATGTTTGTATTACTAATAGGAGCAAATGCACCTATGACCCAAAAAGCCGCTTTCTATAACTACTGAATAGTTCAAGAATATTTGTAGATAACATTCAATACTCCCACCCTTTAATTGTTCAATAGTAAAACATTGTGAAATGACACCTTCTTGGAAATGGCAAATATAATGATACTTATGTTAGTGAACCCTAATTGGAACCAAAGTTGCAAAGAATTATTGGAAGGATGAACCCTAGACTGAATGATGAAAAGACAAAAAGTTGCAGTTTTGGGCCCATATTGCGCATTTTGAGTTAGTTGACTGTTATGAAAATTTTGTGCAATTGAGCTTTAGAAAAACTGAAAGTGTCTAATAACTATGTAACTATATGAGAGGGATGTGTGAGTTCTAATCGCTCAGCTGATTATCTGCTAAATCCAAATATGAAAGCTTGGTCAAGTTTCCAATCCAGGAGGGTATTGCCCCAGATAAATTGCAACTAATGAGCACCAATCATCAAATTCGTACCATTTCTGATCCACCAGGGAATCGGCCCAAAGAGATTATAGTCGAGTAGTGTCAAGTCCGTCAGATTCTCAAGACTGGCAATCCAAGAGAGCTTTGGCTTCTCTATTCCTGACCCAGAGAACCGTAATGTATTTAGGGACGTAAGGTTAGCTATGGAAGTAGTGAGCTGCTTGGAAGATCCTATGTTGCTAAGGCCCAAGAATTTCAACGACTTGAGATGGGCAAAAGGTCTCTTAAGAAAGAGAAATCTGCAAAGAAGCTAGGAAACTGTCCAGTAATTCCATTGTTTGCGAGGTTGATTGTTGCTAGAAAACGAAGTCGGGAGAATGAATGGTGAACAGGAGCAGGATCATTTAGTAAACACTGAGACAAACTTAGATCCTGTAGCAGAGGAACAGAGTCTGCTAAAGCAATGGACCAAGTTGATCCACCGCTTCCAATGTCCACTGTATCAAGATTGAGCGATCTCAGATTGCTCAGGTTTGCTATGAGGGTCTCAAAACTTGGCTCTTGGAGATATAGATATCCGTGTATATAAATATCAGATAAAAGATCAAGCGTAAGCAAATTCTTGAGGTGGGAAATCCCAATGGGTATCTGACCAGAAAATTTCGCATTAGACAAATTGAGGCTGAGGAGGTTGGTCAGCCGCTCAAACCCAAAATTAGGAAGGCTGGCCATGCCAAAATCGTTACCGGCGAGGCTGAGGTTTGTGAGAGAGGTGAGGTTGAATAGCGCTGGGCTGAGACCAGTGGTGCTCCATAGGTCACGATCACCAAGGTCTAAAGTGATCACCTGACCGGAGGCCTTGTCGCAGCCAACACCTTCCCAGTGGCAACAGTCCGTACCATGCTGCCACGACGAGAGGTTGGGGTCGTGGAAGGAGTGCTTCAGCTGGAGCAGAGACGAAGCCTGATCAGGGAGGCACTGGACCGTGATTCTATTGATGCCCTCTGCAGTGGTGTGGATGGAGGAACAGCAGTAGTATGTGAACAATATCAGTATGAAGTGAAGATGTGGGCGCCTGGAGCTCATCTTTCAACTGCTTGTCTGTTTTACAACTTCAAACTGGTGCTCAGGGCAATATATAGTATACAGGGTAGCTGTAGAAGCCTCAAGAGTACATTTCACTCGTTCCTATAGCAGTAATGTTTCTGTTCTTCAATGGCGTTGTTTTCAGTCCAAGATGAAAGCTTTTGCACCACCGTTATGTGGCTAACGTAATTCCCCATACAATACGGCAGCACAGCTTGATGTGCACACGACTGGCTGGCAGGGCAGCTGCATGTTTCGTTGTCTTACATATATATACTTGGACTAATTCAGAGTGTAATGAAGGACTTGATACCTTTCATGAGTAAGGTCCACATGCATGTAGGCCCCGTCGCAAGCTATCGTAGTTAATGTAGTCTACTCACTGTACTGTATTGTCGTTCGTAGCGTGTCTCCAGTGGTAAGAATCTACAACATGAGAGCTATATTATTAATTTGATTAGAAATCTTTCCTCAAGTGCTCGAGTTGATTAGATTACTGGAAAGAGATTCTTGAGTTTCAGAGGGGATATAAGTTGAGCCAACATTAGGAAAGGCTACACATCTTAATTATAGCTGATCTTGTGAGAAAATTAACAAGAATATTAAGGTTTCTGTTTTAGCTCGGGAGAAATACCTAGGGAGCATGTTTTAAAAATTGGAGGGTAGCGTAGCTCCGTAAGATAATTGGTCTCTTGAGGTAATTATTGTTTACGCCAGTTTGCTCTAGAGAGGCAGAGCATATTATTTAGCCAATACTTGAATAGTTTATTTTCTCTCTAGAATACTTACGATCGTGCGTATCATATATTGACTAGAAGGAGGGCAAGATAGGGCAGATACGCTTTGTAGTGTTATAAACATGTGATATTGTGGGTCGCTCGAAGGAGCACCGATCAATGGTATCTGGCTCTTCTGTTCTCTTTTTCATACGAGACCGGCCTAAAAAATCCTTAAAATTTGGGTTGAACTCATGCTCAATGGGCAACGTCGAGTTGTCGACATATTCCCATCTTTGAGTGAGAAGGAAAAGCAGCTGCTCGATCACTGCCCAAAACGTATAGGCCTCGGATTTGCTATGCTTTGTCTTAAAATTTGCATCGCTTCTTAAGTGTTGTTTCTAAAAAGGTTTCATTTAATTACTTTGAAGATTTTTCTTGCATTTCTATATTGTGGCTTGTTTGTGGCATCCATTCTCATTAATAAAATACCATGCATAATATAGAAGCCTCAAGAGTACATTTCACTCGTTCCTATAGCAGTAATGTTTCTGTTCTTCAATGGCATTGTTTTCAGTCCAAGATGAAAGCTTTTGCACCACCGTTATGTAGCTAACGTAATTCCCCATACAATACGGAAGCACACCTTGATGTGCACACGCCTGGCTGGCAGCTGCTTGTTTCGTTATCTTACAGAGACTTGGACTAATCTATCTATTATATACTAAAAGTAAAACACGAGTCTAAAATAAAGCCACCATATTAGTCCACATCATCGGAATTATTTGTACGGTTAGATTTAGAAACAGCGGCCAGAATGAAGAGTTATAAACTTACGTACATGTACCTGTTTATTTGAGGATGGTTTGTGTTTGTCACGTATATCCATTGGTTGATAGTTAAGAAAAAAACACATGGTAGATTGATTGCCTAACACGTACATATACATCATGTCAAAGAATTTTAATGGGCCCAGCGGTAAAGGTGATTGCAGAAAAAAAGATGCTTGGAAGAGTTGTGGCTTAAACACACGGGAGTGGTTAGTGCTTTTTACGGCCGCCCGTCACTTGGATGTGTTTTAATAGAAAAAACGAATTATTTATTAATACATATAGCAAGAAAAAGATGGAGTTAATTTTTTGTAATGTGTCTTACTTATAAAAAATAAATACATAAAAAAACTATAGATAACCTTGACTACCTAAGAAAAATTAATTTTGTTGTACACAAAATTATTATTACAGAACAGAGTAGACAATTGATTAATGAGAAATAAGCGTATACCATAAATTATTATATAAAGACAAGATACTTAACTTCAAAAAAAGACAAGATACTTGATGATTATTGTAAAAATATTCTCAATTTGATGACATAATTAATATAAATATTCTACCAAAAGCTTATGCCTCACGAGACTTTTAATTTTTTTTTTATAAATGCACAAAGGATTAAACAACATACATGATCCCGTTCGAACCAGAAAAATACATTATCAATGATTTTATTAAGTAGAAAAATATACATTATCAATGACATAATTAATATAAATATATTTTTGTAGAAAAATAAAATATATTTTTCTACAAAAGTATTCCATCCCGTCTAGGCTCTAAAATAGAATTTTGTATAGTTTTTATATCATATAATGGAACAATTAGTTGAGATAATTTTTGTATGATGCTAGCACTACGAAAATCTCAAACAGTTCACGGGAGTGCACGCACCCACTAACCATTAAATTAAAAAACAATACTGAATGATTGACGTGATTGAAAAGTAGAGATTGAGGTAGCATGAATGTTGATAGAGAAAATGGATGAAACAAATACTATCGTGTATCAAAATAGAGGGCGGCTGGAACCCTAATAAATTATAGCCAGTTTAAACGACCCTATTATAATCACATGCTCGCTACGCTACACAATTCCTACTATTGACAACATAGAAAGTTCCTAGGATTGATATGAGAATTAATTTGTTGAGTGATTTGGCACCAACATGAGAGTTGATATAAGAGTACATAAATGAGCATTGATTTGTGAAATCGAGGGCTTTACAATTTACTGGTCATTTATTTGTTTTATTTTACAAAATAAGGATCCATTTGTATATGTAAGGATGAACCATGCAAGAAGGCCGGATATGAACAAAAATGTATTGCTCTGTATAGCCATACACAAAATAACAAAATGGCTTAGAATTGCACACCTACTCGAGATAACATACGACAACTTAACTAGAGGTTCGCATATTGTAGGTTAATTTGGTTGGTGTCCTCATAGCTTGGTGCCCAATTTTTATATCAAAGCTACATAATTCATTTTTATTTATAATATAATGAAAGGGTGTAAATGAGATTATAAAATTCTTTGCATGAGATAAGAACAAGAGAAAATATACTTTCAATGCACAAAAGGGCTAGCCCTCGCATTTGCGAGGGCCACCTTGCTAGTTCAGAGTATAAAAGGACTTGATACCTTTTCGTGAGTCAAGGTCCACTTCCATGTAGGCCCGTTGCAAGCTACTGTGGTTAATGTAGTCGGCAAGAATCTACAGCATGAGAGCTACGTACATTAGTAATTCGATTAGAAACCTCTCCTCAAGAGCTGGAGTTGATTAGATTACTAGAAAGAGATTCTTGAGCTTCAGCTTTAGGGGGGGATATAAGTTGAGCCAACATTGGAAAAGGCTAGAGTGAAAAGCACAGAAACCACCACAATACAACCGTTATTAGCAAAAAAAACACCACAATACAACCCACCATGGCCACGCCCCCGTCGACCGCCGTGGCAACGCCCCTTCACGCGCTGTCGCCCGCCATGGCCACGCCCCTCCGCGCGTCATTGCCGCTGCTCCCCGTCTCCCACCATGGCCGCGCCTCGTCGCCCGCTATGGCCACTCCTCGCCGCCTTCCGTAGCCACGCCCCGCCGCTCACCGGTCCTCCCGTCGTTCTCTCCTCTTCTCTCTTCTTCCTCTCCTTGTCAGTAGTTTGCCACGTCCAGGCACGCCGCCCCCGTCGCTCGGCGCGGCCACGCCCCACCGACCTCCACGGCCACCCCGCCGCCCCCGACGGCCTCTCGGCGCCCATTTCCCGTCGCCCGCCGTGGCCATGCCTCGCCGACCACCGCGGCCGTGCCCCACCGACCGCCACGGCAACGGCCTCCGGCCGCCGCCCGCCTGCTTGCCGCGGCCACGCCCCATCGCCCGCCATGGCCACGCCCGCCTGCCTGCCGGGCCACACCTGCCGGCCGCCGTGGCCACGGCCCGTCGCTCCGCCGCTGCCCCGCCTGACCAGAGGAGAGGAAAGGACAGGAAAATTCAAATTTTACAATCAAGGCCTTGATGAAAAATAAAAAAGGCAATCTAGTCCACAACATCATTTTTTTTGCCACAACAGCATTTGCCATGTCAAATTCATAGTCAACCGACGTTTAGTTTTTTTGTCACGGATTATCGTTGCGTTCGGTGCAAAATGCTCGAAAAACGTAAAGTGGTGGCATTTTGCTAATGGCGCCTGTATCGTGGTGGTTCTGTGTTTTTCACTCGGAAAGGCTACACGTCTTAATTATAGCTGATTTCAGGATTAAGTGTAGAAGAATATTAATGTTTCAGTTTTACTCAGAGAAATACCTCAGTACCGTACGTGTTCTGAAATTTTGCAGGTTACCCTTTCGTCTATAAGATAAGAGCTGGGGTTAATTAGGTTACTGGATATGGAGATTTAGTTTTAGGGGATACAAATTGAGCCAACGATGCTATAAAAAAATAAAGTTTAGCAAGGCAGCCATCTGCACGTGTGTACCGGGAAGGTCGCGCGTGGTGGATGATGAGGAACGCGCCTTGGAGCTTAAGTCGGGTACGACGTCGGTCTCCTTCCCGCGGCCATGCCCGACCTTCTCGTGTGTTGCTGATTAGGATGTTGTTGACGTAGAGCCCTGTTCAACCTTTGATTGGTCGGAGGTAGTTGTAGTGATCAGTAGCTGCTCATGGGGGCCGACAGATTAGGGCGATGCTAGTGTAGAGCCCTATTTGCATTCTGATCTACCGGAGGGTTCTACTGATGCAGATGGTAGACAGTCGGGGCTGGCGATGGAGCCCTGACCTCGATCGTGGGTGTGGGTCCGATCATCTCGAACGATGTGTCTTATATATTCTCTAATCGTTGGTGGGGTGCAGATCCTGAGATTGCCTCTCTGGTCGATGATGAAGGTGATCGTCTCAAAGGCTGATGGAGTTGATGGTGCAGGCCGATCGTCTGTCGTAGAGCCGTCCCTCAACGTCGGCAATGAAACTTAACTTACCGAAGGTGAACTCTTGGCCCGGCTTGAAGATGCCAAAGGTCGGTGAAGATCCAATCTGAATTAGATCTCCAGCACTCAACGCCCGTGCCTGGTGCGCCAATTGATGGTACAGAAAACCGGCAGATATCTCGGTAGGGTGGTTTGAGTAGACGGAAGTAGCAGAGGAGAACATGCAAGTAATTTACTCAGGTCCGGGCCCTCATGGCAGAGGTAAACCCTATTCCTGCCAATGTCATCTGAAAGAGGGGGATACAATATTGTCTAGTTCTACTTCTACCGAGATTGTTGACAAGATGCCAATGTCTCTCGAGGCCTTCATAGCCTCGCGTTATATATGGGTGGATGAGGACTAGAGTTACATGGCTTAACCGACAAACAACTATGGTAATACTAGAAATCATATCATTGTGCATCAAGTTAGTATTGCTTCTGGAAGGATGGCTCCGCACTCTTCGTAGAGACCTTCTGAGGTGCACACCGTGGGGTTCCTTGGCCTGGCTAGCAGCGCGAATAGGCCTTTTGTGGGTCACCCCCGTTATAGCACACCATCAAATGTTTCACATGGAGATTCAACGACAACTAGATTAGCGAAGCCCGACAAGGAGCCTAAAATCAAAGGGTTATGGGATCGATGTTTCTTCTTCAGCCTCTGAGGCATTTGGTTGTGTCTATACTCAGACTTCGTATCTTTTGATGTTGTATTTGCATCTGAGCATCTGTATGCCTTATTGTAAAACATACGATATATCCTTGTAAATGATAATTTAATGACATCAATGTTAAAATCTAGAGCATATAGCAGCGTCTATTCAGATATAGATCTTTCGATCCATTTTCAGAACAGAAGCGCATGAATTTTGGGACAGAAGCACGGCATCAAAAGCCAGAGCAACGTCCAACGACCCAAGATCAAATGGATCGACAAAGTTGAGACAGAAACATCATAAGAATTAACCGTTCCCTCAACAGAAAAAAGAACAAGAGCTTAACTGAAGTACTGACTTACTTCCACCCACAATCCCCGAGAACAGTAACACTAGCTGCCAGTTAAGTTCTGGAGCCAAGACAGTGGATCAAGCATGCATAGTGCTAAATTACAAAAGCCAGTAACGCAATGTCTCAACTAGAACAGTGATAACCAAAACATTCCACCCATCGCCAACCGGGCCAGTGGTCACTCAGCAGCTTCACAAGGATAACCTGGTACTTCGATGCAGTAGCAGTATCACTTCCACGACCTGAAACAAATGAGAAGAAAATTTCAGCGTGCACTTGATAATTTAGTCTATGGACGTATATACAGTTTAACCGGCGTCACCTGTTAAGAAAATCTAACCCTGCTGCTTCTCATTCTTCGTCTTCATCTAACAGATCAGCTTGCTTCTCTTCAGATACTCGTACAGGTTCAGTTGCTGCGGCGGCTCTTCAGCGGCGTCTTCGGCGGTCTCCTCTGCAGGACCTTCAAAGGACAGAGCTTAATGTATCAGCTAACTTGTTTCATCGGTCATCTAATAACTCTGGTTTTATGAATCATAGACATCAGACAAAAACAAGCAGAAGAACAGGGGACTAGTAGTTGATTCATTCTGCTTGTTCATGACAATATACCTTTGTCTCACCAATTCAAATTGAAGAAAAAAAAAGAGCTGGCACAAGCATTCTGATTACTATTACAGTACAAAACAAGAAAACATTCTAAGGCGTACTCTGAAGATACAAGATTCCATTTGCATTTCGAATTGGAAAAGGCAGCTCCACTATCAGAAATCAATTGGAACTTTGCAAATCTACACAGTGATCACAGCAATAGAGAATCTTTAGGAACATAACCTGTGTTCAAGGAACTGAATGAAATCCACAAAAGGAAAACCTTTTGCAATTCACTTATATACATTGCAAAAGAGCTGATTTTCAAACCATTATATACTACCGTACTACAATTAGTACGAGTACAAGAGAGAATGCTATGTCTTAAAAAGCCAAACACTTATGAATGGATTCCTGCAGACAGCTTCTATCATAAACATGCATGTATGTATTGAAGTAGCAGTGAGCCAGCAACAGAGAGTATCTTTGGAAACATAAAAAAAATCAATGTTGGAGCAGCATCTTACAACTCAAGGAGACTCATGAAATCCATGGAAAGACCTTACTGTGACAATTCACCTATATAGTCTTGCCTTATGTCTCCATAATGCATTGCAAACAATATACTTGGCAAAGTTTTATAAGTACAAGTGTATAAGTTAGAAACTTAGAACTCACTGGAAGTGTCAGACCCATGCATCTAACAACAGGCCTATCAGTTGGGAACATGCATACAGTCCCAAAAAACCATTTATAAATTTGCGGTAAGCAGCTATAGCCTAACATTACTGTGCACAAAGAACTATTCTGTGAACATCACTGAGCTTTTTGACTGATTCAGGATAGGAAAGAAAACTGAATATATATACTGATATACATAGCAGTTAAGGACCTTACAGCTCTGAATGGAAACCCATAGCAAGCATATATAAACATCAATTTAAACATAAGAATGTATATTGGGCCATATGCTTCGGAATTTTTTGGTGGAATAAATAATGCGCATCAGATCTTGTTTAGTACACCCTCTGTTTCTGAATGTAACACGTTTTTGCAATTCAATTCGAACTCCCAAAACATCTTACATTTAGAAACAGAGCTAGTACTATATTGAAACCATACAGACAACTCACACAGAGAAATGATTTACTCTAAAAGCCTCATTTTTAAGCTCTTTTTACACTTAACAAACATAACCACTACCTGCAGCATTAATAGACACAAGATAAACAACAACCTCTCAAACTTTGAACATTTGCATCTGTTCCATGCAACAACTGAAATGTTAGCCCTTTCACAATGCCACAGAAACGCACCATTTCCAATCAATAACAAGTAACAAGCCAGTAACAGGAATCTATTTACAAACAAGGTATACAGAGGAGTAGAGTTACATGGTACCTGAGCAGAGAGCCCTTGGCAGCTGCCAGGCGTGAACGAAGCGGGAAGCGACGTTTTCGCGCGGCGGCTCGACCAGCTCGTAGACCTCGCACCCCACGACCTTGCGAGCGCGGACGTCGACGCCGAGCAGGTGCTCGTCCAGGAAGAAGTAGACGATGTCGGGGTTGGTGGGATGGATGAGCGCGAGCACGGGGATCTTCCTCGGCAGACCGGTGGCCTTGTAACTGGCGTCGTTGCAGATCTCCGTGAAGGTGGCCTCGTATTCCAGCGTCCACTCCTTGGAGTCCGGGTGGTCGGCGAGCGTCCACACGCTGATCTGCGCGGCCCCGCTGCCGTCGCGGTTCCGGTACATGTCCACGAACCGCAGCTTGCCGGCGCTGACGCCGACGCAGCGGTACTTGTCGAGC
This sequence comes from Bromus sterilis, assembly GCA_950022295.1. Taxonomy (NCBI): domain Eukaryota; kingdom Viridiplantae; phylum Streptophyta; class Magnoliopsida; order Poales; family Poaceae; genus Bromus; species Bromus sterilis. Next base: position 22,583,247 of record OX465597.1, on the reverse strand, counting down.
AGCCCCCAGGCCTCCCTGGACTTGAGCGCCTTGCCGTCCGGGAGCGGGACGACGTCGAGCGCCGGCGCGTCGGCGAAGGGGTCGCAGGTGAGGAGGCACCAGGAGAGGTCGACCCACCAGAGCCTCCCGGAGCAGGCGACGACGCCGTTGGGGCTGAGCATGCGGGCCGGGAGCGGGTATGCGACGCTCTTGCTGACCCACTCCCCGTCCTGCGACGAGAAGCGCAGGAGGTCGGCCGTGTCGCCGCCGAAGAAGGGCTGCAGCTCGGCGACCATGTAGCCGTCGCCGTCGGGGGATGCGACGAGGCCGAGGTGGCCCGGGTGGCAGATGAGCTCGGGCTTGGGGAGCGGCAGGGCGAAGCCGGCGGCGGCGTCGAGCACGAAGTAGCCCGCGACGAACGGGCGCCATGAGAACTCCTGGCGCTGGGGGGTGTCGATGATGGTGGGACCCGTGGCGGGGCCCTGGTCGGCGTGGAGGAGGAGCAGGCCGGAGGACGGGTCGACGGCGAGGACGGAGGGGAAGTTGTCCGGGGTGGTGCGGCCCGGGAAGATGCGCGGCGGGATGGTGAGGACGGCGACGCGCGGGAGCGCCGGCAGCGCGAGGGAGAAGTCGGCGGCGCCCGGACCCGGAGGGAGGTCGGCGTCGGCGGCAGAGGCCGAGAGCACCCGCGGCACGCTGCCCAGGATGACCCACGTCGGCGCGGGCGTGGCGGCGGACGCCATCTCGGCTCGGCTCGGCTGGCTTGGTGCGGCGGTTCTTGCGTGCGCGTGCGCGGCGTTGGTGATGACCGGCGAGGGGAAGTGGTGGTGGCGTTGCCCCGGTAGGCGACGGGGGTGGGGTTTTATGGTGGACAAGCGGAGGACGGTGCTCAACGGCTCATGCCGGGTCGCGGAGCTCCGCCGGTCAGATGGAGGACAGAGATCGCAGCCTTTGAACGAGCTCTGGGAGGCAGCCTTGGACTGCCATTCAAACCGCAAGAAAGGAGCGATGCTTTTGGGTTCGTCGGCTAGCGGCAGCAGCAAGAAAAGCAGTCGGAGTGCCATCTTTTTGGGTTGCAGTTCCGGTGATACGGAGCAGAGCAGAGGGGGGAGACGCCCTCTGCCATTACCGCCAGCCAATGTCCAGTCCATGGACCGGCACGTACGCGTAGAATACACGCCAGGCAAACATGTGGCGCCAAAATCACTGTTTGATCGTATGAGCAAACTTTAACACTACAGCATTTTTCATGGGGGATTGCTAATTCGTAGTTGACTAAGATTTAACTAAGTCTTAGTCGAAGCTATATCCGTGAGATTGTGCGTGGAGATCCGTACAAAAAATAAATTAAAACGTTTATCTTTTTCTTTTTAGATGTACTATCACTTGACTAAGACTTAGTTAAGTCGACGACTGAAACCTAGACACACCCTTTTTCATGTTTAGTCGATTTCAATCGTCGGAGTAAAGGAAGGAGCCCCCGACTCATCGGAAAAGCCCTCTTAGACTGTTTTAGAATGAACGAGACTCCATTATCTATCTTGGTGTGAGGGTGCAAGTTCGCCGAAACAAATTATTCATGACCAAGGTTAAAGGGATGGCTAGGGGCGGCGACAACATGGCGGTGGTCGGTAGTTGGGGGAGGGCGCGACGGTGAGGTTGACGCGGGAGCACCACCGGCCCGGGGCGGTTAGACCAGTGGCACATGAGGCGGGTGGGTCGAATCGGGCTAGTTGCAAATCTCGATGAGAGTTTGAAGAAGAAATTTGAAACGACCATTTTGTATCCAACGGCTGGTAATAAATTGACTAACTCAGATGATTTTTGATAGGGCTAGACACGGAGATCGCCGACGGACTCGATGGCACATGAGGCCTCTACGTTGGGTCCCCCACGAGAGACACGAGGACTCCTGCGATAAGGAAAATTCGAAGAAGCTCAATACAACAAAGCAACATTCACAACAAAGTTAAAACTCACCACTACCACTCAATTCGGCAGTGCGATCCATAGCGACCTCTGTCACTAGAATTCCACCTAAAGACACAGGGTCAGAAGACTCTGTTGGCTGACCTTCGCTCCTTGGCTACTTGTCTTCCTCCAATTTCACACATTGATCCCTACAACTCAGTGGAGGGATCTATGAAAAGCAGAGCCTTCAAATATTAGAAATTTGAGGGATTTGCAAAGCATACAAGCCTTAAGAACATGATGCTACTCTTGCGGCTAGCAGAGATCGGGATGGACAACCTAATCTTCTTCGACATAGATCGAAGCTTGGTCCCTTTAGGTAGCAGACCCTTAGAAGGATCATGTCTCGCTTTTGATCGTCGCTCCACCACATGGGGTGCGGGGACGATGCTTGCACCAGTATCACCGCCAACAACCCATCATCAACAACCTCATCGCCAAGGTTGTTGTCTTCATCATCGTCATGTTCCTCCTAACTGCCACCGATGGTAGCAGCGGAGTACATGTCATGGATGTCATCATTAACCCCCCCCCTCCTAGAATGTACCAACGTCTTATAACACCGCCCTCTTCTTCTTGCTCCGCCTAGCATGAGGAGGAGCATTGGGATCGGCCCCTTCAACCTTTGGGGCGGGCTCCCTCAGCTTCTTCAAATCCAGGGGGAAATGACATGTGTGTGATGCGGTAGATGCCGTCTGAGACTTGCGGTGTGATGAGCTATCATGTGTTGATGTGTGATGAACTTTCATGTCATGTGTGATGAACTTGTTGTATGCGATGATCTTTCATGTCATTAGAGACTTGTATGTGATGAACTTTCATATACCATTTGAGTAATATGCTATGACAAGATAATTTTAATTTCAATGATTCATTGTCTTTGAAATCTTATGAGTTTTGAATGTTTAGCAATGTTTAGAACTATGTGAATATAAATAGTGCGTTGTGTTTCAGGGGAAACGCCAGGATAATGGCATTTTACCCCTATCTAGAGAGCAAAATCTCTCGTTGTCCCCGAACAGAGGAATATGATAGGGTCTATGGCGTTTCTAGCAATAGAAAAACACCAGGGATCATGACGTTTAACCCTATGCACAAAGCAAAATCTTTTGTTGTCTTTGAACGGAGTAGAACGCCGAGATTTGTGTTGTCTTGGGCAACAAAATAACACCACGGATCGTGGCGTTTTACCCCTATTTAGAGAGTAAAATATTCCGTTGATAACTTGATGTCATAAAAAATGTTAGATTTAACTTTTTGTAAATGAAATAAAATTACTCTAATCATTTTCATTTAGATTCAAAAATGTGATTTTGGCCGCGTTTGATATGCTGAAAAATGCACCTGGCCGGCGCATGCGCATGGTAGGCACGGATCCGGCAGGAACACCGAACAAACACAGGATAAGAGCATCTCCAGCCGTTCGCTCCCCAAGACGTTTTGCGGTGCTATTTTAGCGCCGCTTGGGGGCGCTCGGCGCGCCGATAGTTGCTTGGGGCGAGTTCCCCCCCAGCCCCGCCCCCAAGGCGACCCCCAAGACTGGCGGGGCCGGCTCAGATTCGGCCCAAATTCGACCCAAAAATGGTGCAAATTAAAAAAAATTGGCACAGATTCAACACAAACGTGAAAATATAGGCGCAGTTCGGCGCAAATTCGTCGCAGTTCGTCGCAAATTCAACATGATATTACACATAGTTCGGCACAAATACAAAAAAACAGATCAAACTAGACATTGCCTTTGCGCATCCATAGATGATCCACTAGATCTTCCTGCAGTTGACGATGCACGTGCGGGTCTCGGATCTCCTGGCGCATGTTAAGATAGGCTGTCCAATCTGATGGTATCTGGTGATCAACAACTGCAAGAGGCCCCTCCTCGGTGCGTGATGAGGACATCCCTACTACCCTTGCACCTCCAACACCTAATGAAGAACCAATGATGAGTAAGTCCAATGAAATCAGAATTGGACCTATTACAAGAGCTCGTGCAAAGCTACTAGAACAACAGGTGAACTTATTCCTCATAAAATCTGATGTTTTACTTAGTGAGGATTTTATACTGCCTAAGTCCTCGTATATATGTGTTATCAGGTACCAAGGAGTTATACAAGAGGAAGAGAAGGAACAAGGGCAAGTTGCACGAGGAGAGAGTCGCGAGAAGATGAAGCAAAAGGAGGAAGTACTGAAGACGTCGGACGACCGGATTGCAAGTCGGACCGTCCGACCTCAGCCCGGACCGTCCGAGTATCAAGACGGACCGTCCGACTTACGACGCCAAACATCAGTAGCATTTACTGCTTAGGTCGGACCATCCGAGTTACAGGCCGGACCGTCCGTCCTGAGGCCGGACCGTCCGAGCTACAGGTCGGACCGTCCGACCTGCCCGATGCCTGCGCGCAGAATTAAGGGCTGCGGCCCATGTATCCCCGTTTGGACACCCTAGCCTATAAATATAGGACCCCCTACGTGATTTTAGGTCAGACCACGTTTAGATAAACCCTAGTTCTTGAGAATAGCTCCAAGCTTTCATCTTGAATCATATACTTCAATTCGTATCGATCTGAAGTGTTGCTACTGCAAGTTTTGTGTGATCTGTTGTTCCACTAGGAATTAGTAGATTGCAATTTACGTCTCGTGGTCGACGGCTACGTTGCGCAAGTGTGTGAAGTTGTGAATCCAAAGGGTAGAGAGCTATCGCATTGGCAACAGGGATCTAGCGAGGAGAGTTCATCGGCTACATACAAGTTATCCATCATCGCCCTCATATTCATCGTCCGCTTACTGAGAAGATCGGGCCACCCCATATCATCTTGGTATCAGATTTCCAGTGTTTCCTCGGTAAGCATCCACCAAATCCCCCGTAGATCGTTTTGTTTCGTCCTATCCAGAAAAAGCCATACAAAAATATTAGGGTTTAGTGTTTTTGCCATAACCTAGAGTGCATCTTTTCCAAGTTTTAGTTGCTGATCGTCGTCCAGTTTGCGTAACTTGTTTTTGATCGAGTCTTAGTTTTCCTATAATTGTGTCTCACAAGTCGGAGTGTGTTTGTCGTGTTAGATTGGTTTGTGTCGAGTCCGTTTGTTTCGTTGTCTTTTATCCCTCAGATTGTGTCTCCGTTTGTTAGCCATAGCTAGCCTTTCTTTGGTGTAGCACTTTCCTATTGAGACTAGCATATCCTTGCTCTTCGGGCTGCTCCTATAGGTTTTGAAGTGCATCAAGTGGTTTGTGCAAAGTTGAGTTGGGTTGCTGTTTACTTCACGTTGAGTCAGAAAATTCAAAAAAAACGAGAAAAGAAGAAAATACTCAAAAAAAGGGAAAGAGTTGAGCAAAAAGTCTAGCAAAAAGAGACAGAAAAAGCAAACTTTATTCCATATTTTGTGCAGCCTTGAGTTCCTTTTTCTACCACGTTCATAGCACTAGTAGATTGAGCAATCTTGTGCCCGTACACTTTGAGCTTTTGCTAGAATTTCTATCTTGTGCAATTGCAACACGAGCATTACTCCGCCACACATATTGTGCGCTCAATTTTATAGTTGCTTTTGCCCAGTTGTTCTCCACCGCGTGTGTTCCCGTAGAACTTCTTGGCATACGATCAGCACTAGGATTTGTGAATTGGTGTAGTTAGGGTGCCATACCTATAGCCCCACCACATATATCCTGCTTTGTCGTGTGTTCACTCTTTTACTCGGGTATTCACTTCATCACGTTCGTGCACTAGTCCTCCATCCGAACGGGTACGCATTACTATTCACTTTGGAACAGTAAGATTCACCTTTTCTTGTCGGTTTTGAGAGAGTTGTGAGTGTCCACCAAAAGATTTTGATTTAGTGCACTAACCTACTAATCATGTCTCAAAGTGGTTTTGATGTGATGCAGAAACAAGACAAGGATGCGCCAGTTACATGGGAGGCATATGAAGGTCTCCGTGATCACTTGACTGGGCTGTTGACTAAATCCGCTGATGTGATTGATTCAAATGCTCAAGCGGTCCAACTGAAAGTGGACGCGACTGAAGCTGCAGTCACCACTATGCAACAACAACTTGTTGCTATACAGCAGAGTCTACAGCAAATGACAACATCTGTCACTGGCATACAAGCTATTGTACAACGCCAACCTGACGCTCAGGAAGATGATGGTAGTGTCCATGGTGACAATGCTGATTTGAGGGGCAATCAAGGCCGTGGGCGTGCTCAAGGGCCGGTTCGCCAACCTCCGCTTGGTTTTGGTGCGCGCCGTCTACCCATTCAGGAAGAAGATGTCTTGAGCAAACCCAAGTTTAACATCCCCAAATTTGAAGGTTCCACAGATGTGGAAGAGTACCTCACATGGGAGCTTAAGATGGAAAAATTATGGCGTTTGCATGATTATTCGGAGGACAAGAAGATCAAGATTGCTTCCTCCGAGTTTGACGGTTATGCCTTGCGTTGGTGGGAGAGTGTGTTGAACGAGATACAAGAAACTGATGGGCAGCCTATTCGTACATGGCGTGACATGAAGGCGACCATGAAAGCTCGGTTTGTTCCCACTAATCACTTACGGACAGTTTTTGATAAATTGCAACAATTGAAGCAAGGTACTATGTCCGTTGATGCATACTATATGGAGATGGAGATGTTGCTGCAACGTGCACGAGTTCGCGAAGAGGTTGAGATGACTATGCAACGTTTTCTCCATGGGCTGAAATTTAACATCAAGAGTATTGTGCGGCATCACCAATACTAAAATATGAATGATCTATTGCATCTTGCAAGGGAGGTTGAATCACAGCTTGCAGAAGAGGCACAACTGAAGGCCAAATACACATCATCTAGCAGATTTTCTCCATGGACACAGTCTACCGCGCCTATGGAGAACTATGGTGCCAATACTCGGGCTTCTTCTTCACTTTCCAAGCCAGCCTCCAATGGTTCTATGGCCAAGAAGCCAGCTGCTCCTGCCGCTAGTGCAGGCTCCAACATGTCTACAGCTCGCAATCGCGAGATGACTTGTCACTCTTGCGGTAATCCGGGCCACTTCAAGAGAGATTGCCCGAACCGAAAGGTCATGTTTATTAATGAAGAAACCGGTGATGATGAAGACCCAGCCGCGTTTGATGACGAAGGATACAACAGTGAAGAAGGCATGGATGCTTTTCCGTCTCCTGCTCCTACTATTGTTGTGTCACAACGTGCTCTCACTGTACAGCCACATGCTGATTCTCAGCGCTGTAATCTGTTTCAGACCAAGGCATTAGTTGGTCCCAACAAAGCTTGCAAAGTGATCATCGATGGCGGTAGCTGCCGCAACCTCGCAAGCAAGGAGTTATGTGCCAAGCTGAATCTGAAATACTTACCTCACCCAAATCCATATTATGTCCAATGGTTGAGTGACAGTGGTGAGATGAAGGTGAATCATATGGTGCGCGTGAATTTTGAGATAGGCCCATACCAGGATTCCATTGATTTTGATGTGGTGCCTATGACAGTTTGCCATCTTCTATTGGGTCGGCCGTGGTTATATGATCGTCATGTGCAACACAATGGCCGAGCCAATACATATCACTTAGAGTTCAAGGGCAAGAAAGTTACTCTCCATCCTATGTCTCCACAGCAAATTGTGAATGAGTCTCGTCAGAAAGTTGAGGTTAATTTAGGACCCACACGAGAGAACAATGTAATAGATGTGCGTGATTCTATAACGAAAAGTGTGAGAGAGTCTAGTTTGCTTATATTAACCACCAAAGAAGACATGAGAGAATTTAGTGAGGATCCTACAGCCATGCCACTTGTGCTTATGTACAAAGGCGAGGTCTTGCTTTCTAACGATAATCATCCTCTTTCTCCTGGTGTGTCTAATGTTTTGCAGGAATTTGATGATGTGTTTCCGGCGGAGGTACCAGCGGGATTGCCACCATTACGTGGTATTGAGCACCAAATTGATCTTATACCGGGTGCTACACTTCCCAACCGGGCACCATACAGGACCAATCCCCAAGAGACGAAGGAGATTCAACAACAAGTACAAGCACTTCTGGATAAAGGGTATATTCGTGTCAGTCTTAGCCCTTGTGTTGTGCCTGTTATTTTGGTTCCTAAGAAAGATGATACATGGCGTATGTGCGTAGATTGTAGAGCTATAAATAATATCACTATTCGATATCGCCATCCTATTCCACGTTTAGAGGATATGCTTGATGAATTGAGTGGTGCTGCTATTTTCTCTAAAATTGATTTGCGTAGTGGATACCATCAAATTAGGATGAAAGAAGGGGATGAATGGAAAACTGCTTTCAAAACTAAGTTTGGTTTATATGAGTGGTTAGTGATGCCTTTTGGTCTTACTAATGCTCCTAGTACTTTCATGAGATTAATAAACCATGTTTTGAGAGAGTTTATTGGTCGTTTTGTGGTTGTGTATTTTGATGATATACTTATTTACAGCCGCACTGAACTTGAGCATGCTGATCATATTAGAAAAGTTTTGCAAGTGTTGCGTGATGCTAAATTATATGCTAATCTTGAGAAGTGCACATTTGCAAAAGACAAGGTCATATTTCTGGGATATGTTGTCTCTAAGCATGGGGTAGAAGTAGATTCTTCTAAAATTGAGGCAATTCAAAATTGGCCTACTCCCATGAATGTTAGCCAAGTACGAAGTTTTCACGGTCTTGCTGGTTTTTATAGACGTTTTGTGAAAGACTTTAGTACTATTGTTGCACCTTTGAATGAATTGACTAAGAAAGGTGTACCTTTTATTTGGGGTGTTGCCCAAGACCTTGCATTTGATGAGCTGAAACGTTTGCTTACTTCTGCACCATTACTTGCATTACCTGATTTTGTTAAGCAATTTGAAGTTGAATGTGATGCTAGTGGTATAGGCATTGGTGGTGTGTTGATGCAAGAAGGTAGACCTATTGCTTATTTCAGTGAGAAACTTACTGGTGCTAGATTGAACTACCCTGTTTATGACAAAGAATTGTATGCACTTGTTCGTGTTCTTGAGGTTTGGCAACATTATTTGTGGCCAAAAGAATTTATCATACATTCTGATCATGAAGCTTTGAAATACTTGAAGGCGCAATCTAACTTGCATAGGCGCTTAGCTAAATGGGTTGAGTTCATTGAGTCTTTTCCCTACATCATTAAACATAAGAAAGGGAAAGATAATGTTGTTGCTGATGCTCTATCTAGGAAGAACATGTTATTGATACATCTTGATGTTAAAATTCCTGGTTTAGAGAGCTTGTGTGATTTATATGCAACTGATCCTGATTTTGCTGAACCATATCGTTTGTGTGTGCTCCGAAACGCATGGGACAAGTTCCACATACATGATAGATTTCTGTTTCGTGCTAACAAACTTTGTGTTCCAGAATCGTCTGTGCGTTTGCTTTTGTTGCAGGAATCACATGTTGGAGGCTTGATGGGTCACTTTGGGCGTGAGAAGACGCTACTCATGCTCGATGATCACTTTTATTGGCCCAGGATGAGGCGTGATGTGGACAGGTTTGTTCGTCGTTGCATTGTATGCAACACATCAAAGTCCAAGTTGAAGTCTCATGGTTTGTATACTCCACTATCGGCTCCTACCACACCTTGGGAAGATATTAATATGGATTTTGTGTTAGGATTGCCACGTACTAAACATGGTCATGATAGTATATTTGTGGTAGTGGATAGATTTTCTAAGATGGCACACTTTATTGCTTGCCACAAGAGCGACGATGCGTCGCATGTTGCTAATCTGTTTTTCAGGGAGATTGTGCGCTTGCATGGAGTACCCAAGACAATTGTTTCTGACAGGGATGTGAAATTTGTGAGCTACTTCTGGAAGACACTTTGGGGAAAGCTAGGAACAAAGTTGATGTTCAGCACTACATGTCATCCTCAAACTGATGGTCAAACGGAGGTGGTGAATAGAACATTGTCACAATTGTTGCGCACTATGATCAAGAAAAATCTGCGTGAATGGGAGGACTGTTTGCCACATGTTGAGTTTGCTTATAACAGGGCAGTACACACTACTACTCAGCTTTGTCCTTTTGAAGTGGTGTATGGTTTTAAGCCTATTACGCCATTTGATTTGTTGCCTCTTCCATTGCAGGAAAGAGTTAATATGGAGGCATCCAAAAGAGCAGATTATGTGAAGCAGATTCATGAGAAAACTCGAGAGGCTATTGAGAAGCAAGGCAAGAACATTGCTGCTGCACGGAACCAGTCACGGAAGGAAGTTCTTTTTCAGCCTGGAGATAAGGTTTGGGTGCATTTGCGCAAGGACAGGTTTCCAGCGATGCGGAATTCCAAGTTGAAGCCACGTGGTGCTGGTCCTTACAAAGTGTTAGCCAAGATCAATGACAATGCCTACTCGATTGATATTCCCATTGCTGAGTTTGGAGGTGCTAGCAACAGTTTCAACGTTGCTGATTTGTCACCCTACGATGGAGATGACCTTGGAGCGTCGAGGTCGATGTCTTTTGAAGGGGGGGGGAGATGATGAGGACATCCCTACTACCCTTGCACCTCCAACACCTAATGAAGAACCAATGATGAGTAAGTCCAATGAAATCAGAATTGGACCTATTACAAGAGCTCGTGCAAAGCTACTAGAACAACAGGTGAACTTATTCCTCATAGAATCTGATGTTTTACTTAGTGAGGATTTTATACTGCCTAAGTCCTCGTATATATGTGTTATCAGGTACCAAGGAGTTATACAAGAGGAAGAGAAGGAACAAGGGCAAGTTGCACGAGGAGAGAGTCGCGAGAAGATGAAGCAAAAGGAGGAAGTGCTGAAGACGTCGGACGACCGGATTGCAAGTCGGACCGTCCGACCTCAGCCCGGACCGTCCGAGTATCAAGCCGGACCGTCCGACTTACGAAGCCAAACATCAGTAGCATTTACTGCTTAGGTCGGACCGTCTGAGTTACAGGCCGGACCGTCCGTCCTGAGGCCGGACCGTCCGAGCTACAGGTCGGACCGTCCGACCTGCCCGATGCCTGCGCGCAGAATTAAGGGTTGCGGCCCATGTATCCCCGTTTGGACACCCTAGCCTATAAATATAGGACCCCCTACGTGATTTTAGGTCAGACCACGTTTAGATAAACCCTAGTTCTTGAGAATAGCTCCAAGCTTTCATCTTGAATCATATACTTCAATTCGTATCGATCTGAAGTGTTGCTACTCCAAGTTTTGTGTGATCTGTTGTTCCACTGGGAATTAGTAGATTGCAATTTACCGTCTCGTGGTCGACGACTACGTTGGGCAAGTGTGTGAAGTTGTGAATATCCAAAGGGTAGAGAGCTGTCGCATTGGCAACAGGGATCTAGCGAGGAGAGTTCATCGGCTACATACAAGTTATCTATCATCGCCCTCATATTCACCGTCCGCTTACTGAGAAGATCGGGCCACCCCATATCAGTGCGGCTCCTTGTTGGCGCCGAACAGGTTGGCCAAGGCGGTGAGCATCGTGAGGTGCTCGTCGTCCTGGGCGCCGGCGATCGCCTCTTCCCCCATCAACGCGGCGAAGAGTGTCTCGTCGTCGGAGTCCATCTCGGGGCCGCAATTCGTCGAACAAGTGTGGCGCGAGGTGGGCGTGACTTTGCGCCGGCGTTCCTCGCCGGCAAAACGTCGATGAACTAGGGGGCGGCCTTGGAAGAGGGGAGGCGTGGGAGAAGCAGCGACGTGTTTTGGGCGGCAGAAACGACTATCTAGCGGCGGCGCGGCGACCGGCGACGGCAAGAGCGGTGGGGAGAGGTGGGGGAGAGAAGTCCCTTTTGGGTCGGCTTGGCCTGCCAGTAGGCCAGGCAGACGATTTCGTTTCGTCCGGCACCCCCAAACGACCCCAGCGCGTTGGGTTCAGGTTGGGTTCGCTGGACTCAAAATCGGCACGATCCGGCGCTAATTGGGGTCTTGGGGGTGCGGCTGGGCGAAATACGTCCGTCCAACGCTATTTTCGCTGTCTTAGGAGCCTCTTGGAGGCGCGGATGGAGATGCTCTAAAGGGGTCGGAGCTGCCGCTGTTGCGTTTTTGGCTGCGCTGGTGGGCAGAGTCGCAGAGCTGCTGAGGCAACAGCCTTCGGGAAGACATGCACACGAAGCCAAAATACCAGAAGAGTGGCAGCAGCAAAGGTTAACAACGACCACGAGGGCACGACCCATAGTTTTTTTTTTATCCTCTGCATGCAGTTTGGTGCCGTGACAGGTTGAAATTTCCAAAAGTTTATTTATTTTTTAAGAAATTCCGAAAGTTTCGTATGGGCATGATGATTTACCACAAATCCCAAAGCGAAAAATAGGCAGGACTTAGCACGATCCGTGTGACCGTAATTCCGGCCAATAGCAGGGCTCATATATACCTCACCGATCCGCGTCACCGCCGATCTGAGCCGTCCGATTAGTTTGATCTGCAACATTTGCCAATCAATCTGCCACAAATTACGGGAGGTATCTAACTAATCTTAGGTCGGTTCCTTCTTCGTGTGCCAGTTACGACCCAGCGGCCCTATAAATACCCCCCTTGCCCTCTCTCTCTACCTCTCCACTACATAACGGGGTTTCTACCAGCCAGAGTATTCTCAAGGTGTGCAAGTGCAAGGCTCAGCAACCACGAGAGGTAAACGATTTCAGGCCTTCTAACTCTTCTAGTTGTAGATTAATTAGCCTGTAACCTTCTTCCGGCAGTAATTTTAGTTGGGTTTCATTCTGTTTAGTCGTCACTCGTCTCACCATGCATACATGCATGGTTTAGCACATTCAACACCTCTGTGTTTCTAGCTATAGATCCTGGATATATATAACCCGATCGATCTCTCTGTGTGTTAATAAAACACACGAACTAGCTGGGTTGTTCTTTCTCTTGTGTTCATCGTGATATATAGGGAAAAAATTCTGTGGATACCGTCTTCACGCATGTTTCTGTGCATACCGGACGCGATCTGCTGCCACGCGTCCCGCTGCAGCATCCGACGATGTTCTTTAGGCTCGTCCTCTACGGGCGTTCTCCCCTCGGCTCGTGAGTGACAGGTGCTTCCGGCTCGGCTCCATGATCGGATCGTACTGGTTCAACTGTCCAGCGGCGACGGGAACGACATCCATGATCGAGCGATCTCCCTTGACCCTCCCTCGATGGCGACCTCCGCGCCAGCGGAGCAGGAGTACCGATCCCATATTCCCATCTGGTTGGCATCCTCGTCAAGTGCGGCGTAGGTCACAATTTGTACAATATACTCCGCTTCCGGCGGCAGCGACCACCGCAGTCTCAAGCTCCACTTCATGCTCGCCGTCCATGGCAATCTTCTCTGCTTTTATCTCGGTGGGAGCACTAATGTGTACGGACGCGCATGGAAGTACAGGCACCTTCTCTACGGCCTGCTCGTTTTCAATCTTCAGCATGATTGTCGCCTAAGTCTGTCGTCGGCGTCGAAGACCTCGACCTCCCTGACCGCGAGAAGAACTCGCGGTGCAATCCTCGGACGATGGAGCCGAGCCGAAAGCACCTATCGCACACGAGCCGAAGGAAAACACCTGCAATGCGCGAGCCTAAGAGACTGTCGTCGGATGCTGCAGCCGGACGCGTGGCAACAGATCGTGTCGGGTACGCACAAGAAGAGGCGTGGAGACGGTATCTATAGAAATTTTTTCCTGATATATATAGGTGGAAGGTGGCCGGCCGGGTGTGTCCTTGGGCCTATCCGCCTATGGGCATGCAACAAGAAAGGAAGTGACCACGCTTGGGCAAATAATAGTTTAGGTTTGAAACTATACTGATTTGGAGAAACTAGAATTCATTCCGTCGAAATAATCTTGAGTCTTCTTTTATAATGCCTATAAAAACTCAACAATGATTAAGAAACAGATTATTATAGCATTTTCAACAAGAATCTACCATTGACATGTGTGTGTCATATGTAAAAATATTCAATCTAATTAAGATATGTTTGTAGTCGAGGTCTCAATTTTTTTTGTTTCTACACATGCCCCTGAAACAACAGATTTTTATAGGCGCGAGTGACAAATTACACTTGTTTCATATGTATGTCCCGCAAACGGTACTGTATGTTGCTATGTTGTAGTCCTACTTGTTTGTTACACAAATTACAGTTTTGATTGCAGGATGGCTAGAACCAAGTGTACAGCTCGTAAGTCCACCGGAGGAAAGGCTCCCACCAAGCACCTTAGGGCTTACTATGTAATATTTCACTTTGTATGGTATTTTGCTTTGTATGTTATATGTATCAATTTGTTTGACAATAACCTAAATGTTGAATTTTTGCAACCATAGGCCGCTCGTAAAACAGCTCCAGCAACCGGAGGAGTGAAGAAGCCTCGCAGATATCGCCCTGGAACTGTTGCTCTTCGGTATGTGCAACATAATATAGTTTCAGTATACGTGTCATTATTATTGCACCTTATGGGTTTCTTAATTATCATCCATACTTATGCTGTTATAGTGAAATCCGCAAGTATCAGAAGGGTGCCGAGCTGCTCATAAGGAAACTACCTTTTCAGAGGCTCGTGAGGGAGATTGCTCAAGTTTTCAAGGTAGTTTTGTGTGGCTCGCTTGACATATATTCAAATCCAACTAAATCCCTTTGCAAAATGTTGATGGCTAACGCAATTTAATAGAAATAAGAAACCGAATCCGTGTGCTTACAATGATTTTCTTTGCCTTTTTTGCTACATCTACAGATTGATCTACGTTTCCAGAGCCATGCCGTGCTTGCTTTGCAGGAGGCTGCGGAAGCATACCTTGTGGGGCTGTTTGAGGACACCAATTTGTGTGCCGTCCATGCCAAGCGTGTGACCATAATGTCCAAAGACGTTCATCTGGCTAGAAGGATCCGTGGTGAGAGGCTGTAATTGGTCTACAAGATGATATCTTTCTATACGACGAGCCATGGACGTTAAACTATCATCAGTATTAATATAGTCGGTTATATATAGTAGCATATGGATTGGCTTATGGCAAAACTTTTTTACTTAAACTATTAAGTATTCTCTGATGAACTAGATATGATGATGTGTACTATATATATATGTACACGTATTTCCCTTTTGCAATAATAATATAGCTACGATTGAATGTATGGTGAATTAGCATCTTGGAGGAGATGGACCTTTGTATATGCATGTTTAAGTTATCATGATCATGCATATCAGATTGTTTGGTTGGAGCCATGCCGTTCCATCAACGCACACATCGGCCATTTAGATATGCATGTTTAGTTTTTGGTGAATTCATGCCCACGCACACTTGAAGACTTGAAATATAGGTCAGGCTGCATCAAAGCGTTCAGGAGGCTCGCAGACATGAGCGCCAGACCTGCGAGGAAAAACCGCTAAAATGAATGAGCGCCAGACCTGCGAGGAAAAACCGCTAAAATGAATGAGCGCCAGACCTGCGAGGAAAAACCGCTAAAATGAACTACTACCGGCACTACGCGATGCCTGCCCCGACTTCATTTTAGCGGGCTCTGTTTTACATGTGTAAATCTGATTGGAAAGGAGAATCCAATCAGGCCCTAAATCACAGTTTCAATAACACTTCGTTAGTAAATGTTGGCTGTATGCCTCTTGACATCAGATAGCAAAGTCTTGAACTTAGGATACTGCGGAGTAGTACGCTTGGAGTAGTGCATGCATCTGCAAGCAAGTTTTGCCATCGGTGGCTATGAATCGATCTAAGTTCTGAACCTTGTTGAAGGGCGGGCGGAGAGGCGAGGCGTCCGGGGAAGAAACAATTCCTTCCTTCCTGCAGGCCAGGCAGGTACTATCGATCGATTGTTGATCGCCGCCGCGCGCGCTATCACCCATGAAGATGAAGAAGCATCCAGGCGTCGGAGTACTCGGCGACCATGGCCGGGCTAGGGCTACGCGTAGGTAGGTACACTACGGGACAGGCCACAAACGCCTACGGTCGGCGGCTACGCCGACGGCCAAATATCAGGGCCGTCGGCGTAGATTTTGAGGATGCGAAGGTACCTGCGTGACCGTCGGTGTAAGAAAACCGTCGGCGTAAGAAAGCCGTCGGCGTAAAAACCAAACATGCAACGGCGTCAGACAACCTAACGGCACAAGACCTACGCCGACGGCAATGCCCTCGGCGTATTTTCTTTCCCTACAAAATAAAAATAATAACTAAAAATATTTTGAAAAAATAAATAAAAAAATATGTTCAAATGGACCTACGCCGACGGCAATGCCCTCGGCGTATTTTTTTTCCTACAAAATAAAAATAATAACTAATTTTTTTTTGAAAAAATAAATAAATAAATATATTCAAATGGACCTACGCCGACGGCAATGCCCTCGGCGTATTTTTTTCACTACGAAATAAAAATAATAACTAAAAAAACTTGAATTTTTTTTTTCAAATAGGGATACGCCTACGGCCAGGCCGTCAGCGTAGAAATAAAAAAATAATTAGTAAAAAATATTTAATAATTAAAAAATTATAAAAAAAATAAAAAATATTCAAACGGGGATTTCAAAGCGAAAGTTTTACATTTTTTTATTTTTTTGAATTATTTTTGTCGATTTTAAAAAGTGGTAAAAACGGAGGGCATGACATGTAATAGATAGGGGTGAAATCTTACAAAAATCTTGGTGGATCCCTGATGAAACGACTACTTATGTATTTAGAAATGATTTTTTGAAAACAAATAAAGAGCAAATTATCAATCACATGTAGGTCAAATTTGACCCCGTTCCAGCTGAATCTACAAAAATTTGTCTTTTTAAGAAGAGGTATATAAAAAACTTATTACATAAAACTTTGGTCAATTGTAAATAAAATGTGGTCTAGTATTTTACAAAAATAAAATGGTTTAAGTTGACATCAAATATTTGGTACATCCTTAAAAAAAACCTACTTTTGTCACTCGGAAAATGAAAAATG
This sequence comes from Bromus sterilis, assembly GCA_950022295.1. Lineage (NCBI taxonomy): Eukaryota > Viridiplantae > Streptophyta > Magnoliopsida > Poales > Poaceae > Bromus > Bromus sterilis. Next base: position 22,566,420 of record OX465597.1, on the reverse strand, counting down.
GATTTTCGTGCAAAGAAAATAAAAAATTCCTTTGGTAAACTTGTTGGCTAGTATAATATACACACATGTGCAAAATATGAGATCATTTGGAAAAACTATCCTTTGAAACTAGCTATAACATCGGTCATTTGGCTTGAAAGTCATGAATCTTCATACTCGATAACTCATTTTGAAAAGACTTTTATAAGATATTTGCCTTACTCCAAGTTTGTTGTTTTGTATGGTCACTAAGAAATAAATTAGGATGCAATGCGAAGGTTTTAACTTTTTTTTTGTCAATTTCAAAAAGTAGTCAAAACGGAGGGCATGACCGGTAATAGATAGGGGTGGAGTCTTACAAAAATCTTGGTGGATCCCTGATGAAATGACTACTTGTGTATCTAGAAATGATTTTTTTAGAATAAAGAGCAAACTATCAAGCACATGTAGTTCAAATTTGACCCCGTTCCAAATGAATCTGCGGAAATTTGTCTTTTTCAGAAGAGGTATATAAAAAACATATTACATGGAAACTTTGGTCAATTGTAAATAAAATATGGTCTAGTATTTTACAAAAATAAAGTGGTTCAAGTTGACATCAAATATTTGGTAGATCCTTCACAAAAAACTTCTACTTTTGTCACTCGAAAAATAAAAAATAGAATTTTCGTGCAAAGAAAATAAAAATTTTCTTTGCAAACTTGTTGGCTAGTATAATAGACATACATGTGCAAAATATGAGATCATTTGAGAAAACTATCCTTTGAAACTAGCTATAACATCGGTCATTTGGCTTGAAAGTCATGAATCTTCATACTCGATAGCTCATTTTGAAAAGACTTTTATAAGATATTTGACTTATTCCAAGTTTGTTGTTTTGTATGGTTACTAAGACATAAATTAGAATGCAACGCGAAGGTTTTACATTTTTTTATTTTTTGAATTATTTTTGTCGATTTCAAAAAGTGGTCAAAACGGAAGGCATGACCAGTAATAGATAGGGGTGGAATCTTACAAAAATCTTGGTGGATCCCTGATGAAATGACTACTTGTGTATCTAGAAATGATTTAAAAAAAATAAAAAGCAAACTATCAAGCACATGTAGTTCAAATTTGACCCCGTTCCAGTTGAATCTGCGGAAATTTGTCTTTTTTAGAAGAGGTATATAAAAAACATATTACATGAAAACTTTGGTCAATTATAAATAAACACATGGTCTAATATTTTATAAAAATAAGGTGGTTCAAGTTGACATCAAATATTTGGTAGATCCTTCACAAAAAACCCCTACTTTTGTCACTCGGAAAATGAAAAATGATTTTTCGTGCAAAGAAAATAAAAAGTTCCTTTGGCAAACTTGTTGGCTAATATAATAAACACACATGTGCAAAATATGAGATCATTTGGGAAAATTATCCTTTGAAACTAGTTATAACATCGGTCATTTGACTTGAAAGTCATGAATCTTCATACTCAATAGCTCATTTTGAAAAGACTTTTATAAGATATTTGCCTTATTCCAAGTTTGTTGTTTTGTATGGTTATTAAGATATAAATTAGGATGCAAAGCGAAGGTTTTACATTTTATTATTATTTTTGAATTATTTTTGTCGATTTCAAAAAGTGGTCAAAACGGAGGGCATGACCGGTAATAGATAGGGGTGGAATCTTACAAAAATCTTGTTGGATCTGTGATGAAATGAATACTTGTGTATCTAGAAATAAAATTTTCAAAAAATAAAGAGCAAACTATCAAGCACATGTAGTTCAAATTTGACCCCGTTCCAACTGAATTTGCGGAAATTTGTCTTTTTGAAAAGAGGTATATAAAAAACATATTACATGGAAACTTTGGTCAATTTTAAATAAAATATGGTCTGGTATTTTACAAAAATAAAGTGGTTCAAGTTTACATCAAATATTTGGTAGAATCTTCACAAAAAACCCTACTTTTGTCACTCGGAAAATGAAAAATGGATTTTCAAAATTAAAAAGAAAGATATTTTTTCAAAAAAATAATTTAAATTTTTTCAAAATATAATAGGTAACCGATTGGGAAGTTTTAATTTTTTTTCAAAATTTAATCACACCATAGACATCAACAAGGTTTAATATGATTGATATGATACATATATCAACAAGTGTTTGTTAAGCGAGTTGGGGTAGGTGTTGAATGGAACTGAGAAGTTAAGTGTGCTAGGCTGGAGTAGTGTGAGGATGGGTGACCCTTGGGGAAGTTTGACCACGAATGTCAATTTGACCTGAGATTAACCATAATCATCTTGCACCCTGTTTGGACTTCTTTGAACTATGTATGATGATCAGCGAGCAATAGATCGAATGGTGCAAGATTAATCGCCTGCTTTTTACCGTATGCAATCATCTTTTTTTTTCAACGTACCGGTTAATAAGACTTGTCACGACCCGAAGTTTCGGGAAAATTAAATGACAATCGCCGTGTCCTTATGAGTTAAAGCAACTCATGAGCACACAAGGCATAAGTAGCAAACATCAGATCATCAGGGTACAATGGATACTTTATTTTCATGTTTATTCCTTACATACTGACCCTCACCAACAAATAACCAGAGATAAGCTAATAGACTAGTACAGCCTATCATGTGCACATGCACATGTAGAACCTCATTTCATTATTCTCTCACTTTATTCAAGGATTAAACAAAGACTAATCTAACACCCTGGCCTAGGTCTTCTTTTATTCATCATGTTCCTCTACTTCTCACTATGCCCACTTCCCGCACACTCTCCGCATATCACAAAGAAAAGAAGATAATGAGTATGTTGGGACATACTCAGCAAGAAATAAACATGCAAGAATTAATAGGATACAAACTTAGCACATAGATGATAACGATGATTTAGCCCCTGCTACCTTACAGGAGCAAATTGAGTTGGCCAACTAGCGCAAAAATAATATCTGCAGAGACATACTAATACTCGTTGTGATCTCCACCAATGGTAATACCTATCTCCGAGAATCACGACGCCGAGTCCCTTACTTGTGTGAGGCACTTTCCATCTCACACTAGTACCGGCTTAATAAACCGCGTACCGTTATTTCAGGTATCGACCGTCTCGGGCTTGATATACCATACTTACCATGATTACAACGGTACACGTTCTTAAGTTTGTCACACTTTAGTTATTTTCAAACAATAACGTTTGATCAATCCATCACTAGTACTCATCACATATCATCACGTGTAAGCATATTAATGCTACTGATCAATTTATCTATTAACATGTATTAAGAGTTGAGTTTAAGAAGAAGACTGATATGCGCAGTCTTGCCTTGCTGTGGTTCCTCCTCGGTTAAACCTGAGCTTCAACCTAGGCATGTTATAAACTTCTTTTTTAGGGTAAAAATCGCACTTTATTACTCAGGAATTAAGGTTTCATCAGAAATAACAGATAAAAATGCAATCTGGAGGCCTAACGCCCCACACACCAGAACTTCCAGTCCCAACCGCATACTTTGCCAGAGCATGCGCAGCCTTGTTCGCCGTCCTTCTTCGCCAGAAGATCTTCCACTCTCTCCCTGCCAGCATAGCTTTGATCACCTTCACCAAGGGGCCCGTAGAAGACAAGTCTTCCGCTGTGCTCGACAACATGGCAGCCACGTCCTTGCTATCCGTCTCCATGTGAAGCCTTGGAATGTCTGCCGCAATGGCAGCAAGGGCAGCCTCCTTACACGCCATGAGTTCTGCAACCAAAGGTTTAGTTGGGTACGGCAAAAACCGGGTTGCTGCCCCTCGAAAGGCGCAATCCGCGTCCCGTATAACCACTCCCACGCCCCCCGGTCGCCATTCTTGGCCGTTGCACCATCGACATTAGCCTTCAACCATCCACTTTATGGCGACACCCACGGCACGTGTATCCTTTCTCCTTGTACTCTTCCAGGTCTCTCGTGTATCTCCCTCCACTCTTGCATTGTATTCCATACCGCATGCATGATTTCATGTGGCTCTTTGATACGTCGGCCATCTCTAGCGTCATTTCTTGCTAGCCACATGCCATATAGCCCATTCACCAACAATTCTCTAGCCTCCTCGTCCGCTTCTTCGAACCAGTCCAGTAACCATCGTCGAAGCGAGCTCTGGGAGTCCATGTTGACAGGTGGGTTGTCCACCTCAACTCCCTTCTTCGAGCGTATTAGTTCCCAGAACGCTGCGGAGTGCGGGCAAGTCCAAAACCTGTGGAGTAGAGATTCATCTCTACCACACGCCACGCAGACCACACCCTGCTTGATGTTCCGCTTACCCAGTTCCATCCCTACTGCCAGGCCATTCTTTATCAGTCTCCACGTATGAATCTTGGCCTTTGGCGGAGCATTAGTACCCCAAAGTCCTAACCATGCTTGGTGATCCTTGACAGAGGATGAGGAATTTGGTCTTGCGTGCTTCGCCCTTTTAATCGCCATGGCCTGATGGTATCCAGACCGAACCGTGTAAACTCCAGATTTGGTAAAGTTCCATGCCATATAGTCCGGAACAGAATGGCCACCTACCGGAATCTGTAGAATTTCTTCAGCTTCAGGCTCGGGGAACATAGCTCTTACTCCTTCTGCATCCCAGTTCTGTCCGCCTGCATCCAGTAGCGCCTCCACTTTGGTTTTGTCCCAGACGTGCACCCCACCCAGAGGTGACATACAACCCACTCTAGGTATCCAGTTATCATGATGTATGTTCACGGATTTACCATCTCCGATTCTCCAGATTGTACCTTGCCTTAGCAAATCTCACCCGTGCAATATACTTCTAAACGTATACGATCCCCCAGTGGGGCACGTAGCACTCATGATAGAGTGATCATCATAGTATCTCGCTTTGAGGACCCTTGCACATAATGAGGTAGGATTTTGCAGCAGCCTCCACGCTTGCTTTGCTAGGAGGGCTTGGTTAAACGCCTCATAGTCTCTAAACCCCATCCCACCATCTCTTTTAGCATAACACATTTTGTCCTATGCTATCCAGTGCACCTTCCTTTCACCATTAGCCGCACCCCACCAGAAGTTCGAAGAAATAGAAGACAGGTTCCCGCACATTTTCTTCGTGAGGTGAAAACAGCTCATCGTATAGGTTGGTGTCGCTTGAAGCACAGATTTTACCAAAACTTCCCTTGCATCTTTTGAGAGTCCCTAACCTTTCCAGCCCATCACTTTGCCCTTAGCACTTTCCTTGAGGTGTTTGAAGGTTCCATCTTTGGATTTACCTACAACCGTCGGCAACCCCAAGGTACCTCTCCGAAAGGGCCTCATTTTGAATATTGATAGCATTTTTCAGCCCCGCTTTGGCCCCCTATAAACTTCATCAGCCTATAATTTCATGCAGTTTGATAGTGTCAACGGTAGAGACATAGATAGCTATGTGATGTGAGACAAGGAAGCTACAGGATCCTTAATGTAACAAATCGCCTTTGCAGTACTTGACTATTGTAGAGTGAGACGTGCATAGCTAGCTTTAACCTTGGTACTATTCATGATTATAAGTGAGACATGCAACAGTTTGCATGCATGCATATCAAGATGGGAATGGGCCGACCCGGACCTGGCCCTGTGGCCCCAAGGCCATTATGTGAGGCCGTGGGTCGGTCCATTTCCTCACTGACCCATTGGGTATATGAAGCCGACCCAAAAATTAAGCAAAGTTATACTATGAAATTACATATTTTTTGAAGCAAAGGTCTAGCGAGCCCTGTCAGACAAAACTTCAATTTTGTGATGTGCAAGTGCAACTGTAGTTTGATCAGTGATCATGGCAGCTAGCTAGCTAAGAGCATCTCCAGCCGCGCCCCCAAGAGGCCCCCAGGACGCCTTTTTCCGCGCCGGGCGGACGAAATTCGCCCAGCCGCGCCCCAAGAGTCCATTTAGCGCCGGATTGGGCCAAAAGTGGATCCGGCGATCCCAACCCAAACCCAGGGCCCTGGGGGTCTCTTGGGGGCGCCGGATGAAACGAAAAGACGCGTGGGGCCGCTCTGTCGGCGAGATAGGCCTTTCCCTCCCGCCGTTTTCTCCCCCTTCCCCCGCCATTTGCTCCGTCTCCCGCCATTTCCCCCAGATATCCCCATGGCGCCGAAGAAGAAATACGACGCCCCTCGCCGCGTCGAGGGCACACCTGTGCCACCCTAGAAGTCGAGGAAGCCGAGAGCGCCGCTGCCAAGGCCGGAGGGCTTTACGGACGGCCAGTGGCTCGCCGACCAAACGCGGCGCTCTGTGTCGACGACCGACCGCCGCATCTGCCTCTTCGCCCAGCAATCCAGGGAGCTCCAGGAAGCCGCGGCGAAGGAGCTGAAGGAGACGGCAAACGCCGCGGTGACGGCGAAGCGTGAGCTCCAGGAGACGCTCGCGCAGACGGTGGCGGCCAAGGAGGTAATTGCGGCCGTGGCGGCTCTTCGCTCCGACGGGGTAATATTCTCTCTCCAAACTCAGCAGAGTGTCACCTCCCCCGCCGGCAACTTCTCGCCTTCCACGCCGTCGGCTTGGGCGGCGTCGCCTGACCACAGCGGCTTCAACCCCAACCTCGCCTTCCCGCTACCCCGGACTACGTCGGCGTCCTGCTCGCCTGTCTACTCGCCGGCCTACGCGGCGGCCATAGCTGCCCCGTCCTTGCTTTGCCGAGAGTCCATGCGGTTCACCACGGAAATGGAGGACATCATCTCCGCGGGGTCCGAGGCTCGCATCGCCGTAGGTTTGGAGGCGTTCTTCGCCCAGGACACCGACTTCGGCCAGCCTGTCGACGAGGAGACGGAAGACTTCGAGGTTGACGTCGAAGAAGAGACCCAGGCGGCGCCGGAGGACTTGGGCGGCAAAGGGAAGAAGAAGAGGAAGAGCGGCGAGCCGTCCTTGGGCCGGTACAAGTGGACGACCAAGGAGGACGAGTGCCTCGCCGAGGCATGGAAGATAGTGAGCATGGACCCGATCACCGGTTCCAACCAAAGCCGCGACACGTACTGGTTAAGGATCAAGGCAGCTTTCGACGAGTGCAAGTTGGTCGACCCCAAATTCAACACCACCTACATGGATCGCGGGGCGAAGGCCATGGCAAACCACTGGGCGGCGATCCAGACGGCGTGCAACAAGTGGCACGGTGTTCAAGCGGAGGTGAACGCCCGGCCGGAAAGCGGCGCCAGCGCCGATCAGAAGGTATGATCTCGACGCGAACTCGCCGCGCTCTCGCCTATACTGACATGTCTTTTGCAGTACACGCGCATGTTCAGGATGTATCGAGATGACACCGGCACGGACTTCAAGTTCATCCACGTCTTCACGCTGATCGAGACATGCGACAAATGGGCGGAGACGCGCACGATGCTCGCCAAGACCAAGAACGGCGTCTACGACCCAGACACGCCGGCGCCGGCGGCGTCCGAAGGGCGTCCCGCTGAGGGCAACAAGAAGGCCAAGGCGGCGAAGGCTGCGGCGCCGGCTGCCGAGCGGCTGCAGTCGGCCATCGAGAAATGCATCGCCGACACCGCAAGCAACGCCGCGATCAGGGAGGAGACGTCCAGGGCGAGGTGGGCCGAACTGTTGGGCAAGCAGGACGCCTAGCTCGACCTCCTGAGGAACACCGTCGCCGCCAAGAAGAGGAACACCGATCTCGCCTTCCTTTCGACAATGGCGACGATGGATTTGGGATCGGTGGACGCGCAGATGAGGGCCTGGCTCGTCTCCGAACGCGACAAGATCTTTCCCCAGATGGTGCCACCGCCGCCGCCCTTTGTCACGCCGCCCGCGCCCCCCGTGCCTGCCTCGCCCAAGAGCACGCCGCCGACACCGGGCACGCCGTCTACGCCGGTTGAGACATACGGCGAGCCGCTGGCTTCTGCGGTCGACCTGGACGGCCCCCTTTGAGAGCTGCCGGCCGGCCGGCCTACTTTTTTTGTTCCCCGCGTAGATCACGCCGCTTGTGGCACGTTTGATCGCCGAACCATGGCATGTTAATCGCCGAACTATGTTGTTTTTTGAAGCGGGAAGAAAACTATTTGAACTTGTGTGCGCGTCGCCGCTTTTCTTGGGTCCGCCCTTGGGGGCGCGGCTGAAGGAAACCTCGCCCCAAAAGCTATCGCCGCGCAAGTGCCCCCCAAGCGGCGCTAAAAATAGCGCCGAAAGTAGTCTTGGGGGGCCGAACGGCTGAAGATGCTCTAAGTTAGAAGAAGACGAATAAGCTAGCTAGTTGTATTTTGATCACAGCAGCGAACTGAAGAATCGAGCAAAACACATGAACAAATCGCAATGAATCACGTACAGATTCTTGCAAAAGTTGCCGGCAGCCGTGGACGGCAGACTCTCGCAGAAGTTGCCGGCGGCCGGCGGCATCCGACTGCGAAATCGTCGGTGGCGGAGCAGGTACAGCCTACAGGCCGGCGCTCCGCCGGTGGCAGAGCAGGTATAGCCCGGCGACGAGCGCCACGACCCGGAGCGGCGTGATGTACAGCACCACGGCATCGACAAGGCAGGCACTATGCGAGCAATGACCACATCTTGCCGCTGCGTCGGTGAGCAGGACGCCGGCAAGCAGCCAATCACACATTTTCTAAATCTGCAATTTTAGGCTTTAGAATGTGAACTACTCAACCGTGCATTTGTGAACAAAAAATTGCACTTACAAAAAAAACATAGACACATTTAGCCTTAAGTGCAAATGATTTTTCCACTAAATTAAATGACCACAAGTATAACATCAATAAAGTAATTACGTATACCACCAACCACCCACTTCATAGTGCATCAACCACGATGGGAGCCTAGGTGCAGCAATCTTCTTCATGAGCTCCATCTCGACGGCGAAACCCAGTCGGTGTCGTGCCGGCCCGCCGTCGAATCCTATGGCTGAAGGGCGGCCTGATTTGGTGCGGACGCGCTTGGCAGCCAGCCGGCATCACCATCTCCTTTACCTACAGGCCAAGATGCCAAAGTGAAGGCCCCTGCGCTCCTGTAGCACGACGTTCTTCGGCGATTTCATCCCAAGCGACGAGTTCCCCGGTGATGTTCTTGCTGGCCGTGATGGGAGGCGACGACGCGTTGAAGACAGTGGTCGAGGACCTGATCGCGTTTCTAGTTTTCGCTTCAGGGTTCTCATTGTTATTCATAAGCCCCTATTTGTTATTCTAAACTTTTTCAAAGCCTTTACTGTAAGATGTACCATTGTTAATGATTAATGCAGTTGGGGTTTTCGGAACCCTTCTTTGTTCAAAAAAAAAGAAGACACTCCATCCACTTGCCGGATTCCTATATCCTGGCATTAGGGTGAGAGAACACGAGTGCGAATTTCTGGAGGCCGAGCTACACGTAGCCCTTTATTTTGAAAAAATCGTAAAACATATTTAAAAGTTCTAAAAAATTCAAAAAAAAAATCTATGGAAACTTATATGTATTTCGTATGAACATGTCAAATTTGGCTTAAAAATATTGTAATATGAAGTCTGCACAAAAAAAAACAAAATTTCAGCCCAAAACCAACAACAAAAAGACTCATTTAAAATCAAATATTTGTCTTTTTTACATACGCCACATGTGAAAGTATAATGATATGAAAATTTACACATATGTCATACACATGTGTATATATATTCATAAAAAAATTCAATGTTTTTTAAATAATATAAAATATATTTTATGACTTGTTCAAACTAAAGGGCTACGTGTAGCTCGCTCTACGTTAGCATTATCCGGAGAGAACACCTAGATTACTAGTAGGCCATAGGGAATACCTATGTTCACGTCACCTTGTCTGTGTAACAGCCTAGTCCTGCACGAGCTCTTTGCACTGATGAAGATGTACAATACAATCTATGTGTGTGTAGTTTAATGGAGCCCAACCAAAGTGATTTTCCGAGCCCGAACGCGGACGTTTGGCTCCCGAGCGCCAGTGCGCCCTTTATTTTGAAATATTTGAAAATCATATTTAAACGTTTTCAAAAAATCTGATAAAAATTCCACGAAAACATATATGTGTTTCGTGCTAGCATGTGAATTTTCAATTGAAAATATTGTGATTTGAAGGCTGTGCAAAAAAGACAAAATTTCAGCCCAACAATCTAAAAAATTGGCCCATTTTAAAAATCAGATTTGTCTTTTTTCTGCACACCACATATGGAATCAAAATGATTTGAAATTTATACAGATATGTATTATAGGTGTGTATGTTTGTTCACAAAAAGTTTTGGATTATTTAGCAAAGTGAAAATTTGAATTTTAAAAAGTCCACCCTGACGTCCGAGCACCAAAGTGATTTTCCGAGCCCAACCCTTGCTACTATAGAAATACCCCTCCTTATATAGCGCCTTTGGTCCTCCCCACACGACGGCAGGGGTTGCCATAAAGCCAAAAGGAGGGTTGTGCCTTATCGCATCAACGGACACATGTCGAGTGCTCGCTTCCGCCTGTGATGGTGGAGATGGCGAGCACGACGCGGACAACGACGAGGTAGGGCGTGACGGCGGGGGTCGAACCGTGAGCCCGGCGCCTCACGTTTGTCATTGGCCTTGACTAACTCGATCCACCTATTCACGACGTTCGCGACGACGCTACTGAATGCAGTGACTATGGTTACTTTTTACGCCAAGTTTGTGCTGGTGCGAACACCAAAGCGAACGTACGGACGCGAATAAGTGGGATTGCATCCGTGTATCGAGCGCGAATTCAAATCCTCCGTAACAAAAACGAACCAGAGTGGACAAAATGTGGCTGCGTGCTGGAGTTAGGCCCTAAGATAAATAACGGAGTCTCTAGTTTTCTAAAAGGCCGGCGCTCTGCGCCGGTCGGCCCGCAGCCGTTCGATTTCGGCGATCGAACGGATTAGATCGCTGCGTACATCTTCACATTATTGTAACATCTACGGTATCTTTGCAACATTTGTGGTACTTTCGCAACTTTTTTGATACACGGATGCAACATTTTTATTTTTGGTGTTTTTTGCAGCAAAAAAAATTGTGATAACAAATTTTAATCGCTGATTGTAGCATTTTTTACTATTAGTTGCAACATAAAATCATAATCCGCCATCGCTAATCACTTTATAACTTTTTCGTTGTAGCGAAAACTCTTAACGGTAGTAGAAAAAATACACAACGCTGAAAGCAAAAATTTAAACGGTTGCAACATTATGCATAACAAAAAAAATCCTCAGATATTCTCTTGCAGCAAAACCGCTCCACTGATTGAAGCTTTTTTTTACTTCAGTTGAAGCTTTTTTTTATGCTGGTTGTAGCTTTTCTCTGTGGTGGTCGTCGGTACAACAAATATCGTCGTTGGTTGTAACTTTTTTAACCGCTGGTTGTAGCTTTTTCGAACATCGGTTGCAGCATTTTTTGTTAACGGTTGCAACTTTTCATGTATGGCTGTTAAGAACTCGTCGGTGATGTGCACGACCATGGCGGCGGGCGCGGACGATGGCAAGGATGGTGGCGTGCGGGTCATGGCCATGGTGGTGCGCGTCCATGGAGAGGTCGACGGTGCGCGCACGGTACACGACCACGGCGGCAGCCGGCGGTGGGCGGCGGCGGATCGGGCCTCTCGATCCCGATCGATCGAGGCGGCGGCGTGTCACCCCTCGTCGGATCTCGCTGAATTTTGGGCGAGCCAGGGCGGCGGGCGGCAGGGATAAGCGAGAAGGTGGGGGAGGCGGTCACAACGACGAGAGAAAGAGGCAGTTGCTGGCGAGGAGCAGGTCAACAATTCCGTGAAGAAGACGAACGGCGTAATGTGTTCGGCCGTATCTAATCGTTTCCCTTTCTAAAATAGTCCTAGAGGGCTTTTCCGACAAGCCGGCAAGCTCTGTTTTTCCCTCCTCACTGAAATGGATTGAACCCGAAAAAAAAATCGCTGGACGGTTTAGCTGTTGTGTTCAAGTTTACTCATAAGATCAAACAGTGATTTTGGCGCGACAAGCTTTGCCTGGCGTGTATTCTACGCGTACGGGACGTTGGCTGGCAATGGCAGCGGGTGTCTCCATGTCCATGACCGCTCTCTTCTGATCCCCTCTGCTCCTCCGTATCACCGGAACTGCAACCCCAAAAAGATGGCGCTCCTTCTGTTGCTTTTCTTGCTGCAGCCGCTAGCCGACGAACCCAAAAGCCTCGCTGCTTTTCTTTCAGTTTGAATGGCAGTCCAAGGCTGCCTCCCTCCCTCGGATGCACCCAGACCTCGCTCCTTCAAAGGCTGCGATCTCTGTCCTCCGCCGTGACCGTCGTAGCTCCGTGACCCGGCATGAGCCGTTGAGCACCGTCCGGTTCACTCCACTCCGCTTGTCCACCATAAAACCGTCGCCTACCGGGGCAGCGCCACCACCTCGCACTTCCCCTCGCCAGTCAGAGTCACCACCAACGCCGCGCACGCGCACGCAAGAACCGCCGCACCAAGCCAGCCGCGCCGAGATGGCGTCCGCCGCCGCCACGCCCGCGCCATCGTGGGTCATCCTGGGCAGCGTGCCGCGGGTGCTCTCGGCCTCTGCCGCCGACGCCGACCTCCCTCCGGGCCCGGGCGCCGCCGACTTCTCCCTCGCGCTGCCGGCGCCCCCGCGCGTCGCCGTCCTCACCATCCCGCCGCGCATCTTCCCGGGCCGCACCACCCCGGACAACTTCCCCTCCGTCCTCGCCGCCGACCCGTCCTCCGGCCTGCTCCTCCTCCACGCCGACCAGGGCCCCGCCACGGGCCCCACCATCATCGACACCCCCGACCACCAGGAGTTCTCATGGCGCCCGTTCGTCGCGGGCTACTTCGTGCTCGACGCCGCGTCCCGCTCCGCCCTGCCGCTCCCCAAGCCCGAGCTCATCTGCCACCCGGGCCACCTCGGCCTCGTCGCATGCCCCGACGGCGACGGCTACATGGTCGCCGAGCTGCAGCCCTTCTTCGGCGGCGACACGGCCGACCTCCTGCGCTTCTCGTCGCAGGACGGGGAGTGGGTCAGCAAGAGCGTCGCCTACCCTCTCCCGTCCCGCATGCTCAGCCCCAACGGCGTCGTCGCCTGCTCCGGGAGGCTCTGGTGGGTCGACCTCTCCTGGTGCCTCCTCACCTGCGACCCCTTCGCCGACGCGCCGGCGCTCGACGTCGTCCCGCTCCCGGACGGCAAGGCGCTCAAGTCCAGGGAGGCCTGGGGGCTGCTCGACAAGTACCGCTGCGTCGGCGTCAGCGCCGGCAAGCTGCGGTTCGTGGACATGTACCGGAACCGCGACAGCAGCGGGGCCGCGCAGATCAGCGTGTGGACGCTCGCCGACCACCCGGACTCCAAGGAGTGGACGCTGGAGTACGAGGCCACCTTCACGGAGATCTGCAACGACGCCAGCTACAAGGCCACCGGTCTGCCGAGGAAGATCCCCGTGCTCGCGCTCATCCATCCCACCAACCCCGACATCGTCTACTTCTTCCTGGACGAGCACCTGCTCGGCGTCGACGTGCGCGCTCGCAAGGTCGTGGGCTGCGAGGTCTACGAGCTGGTCGAGCCGCCTCGCGAAAACGTCGCCTCCCGCTTCGTTCACGCCTGGCAGCTGCCACAGGCTCTCTGCTCAGGTACTGTAATTCTACTCCTCTGTATACCTTGTTTGTCAATAGATTCCTTACTTGTTATTGATTGGAAATGGTGTGCGTTTCTGTGGCATTGTGAAAGGGCTAACATTTCAGTTGTTGCATGGAACAGATGCAAATGGTGAAAGTTTGAAAGGTTGTTGTTTATCTTGTGTCTATTGATGCTGCAGGTAGTGGTTATGTTTGATAAGTGTAAAAAGGGCTTAAACATGAGGCTTTTAGAGTAAAACATTCCTGTTTGATTATGTACATGGTCTTATCTGTTTGAGTTGTGATTGTCTACATGTCTTCAATATGGGGATTGCTAATTCTCAGTCGACTGAGATTTAACAAGTCTTAGTCGATGCTATATCCGTGAGATTGTGCATGGAGATCCGTACAAAAAATGAGTTTAAACTTCTCATTTCTTTCTTTTTACATGTACTATCACTTGACTAAGACCTAGACACACCTCTTCAATATACTACCACTAAACAAGATCTGATGCGCACTATTTATTCCAACAAAAAGATCTAAGCATATGCCCCATATATATTTTTATGGTTAATTAAATAGATGTTTATTATATATGCTTGCTATGGGTTTCCATTCAGATCAGTATATTCAGTTTTTCTTTGCTGTCCTAAATCTGTCAAAAAGCTCAGTGATGTTTACAGAGCTTCAATACATGATACACTAGTCCCCTATACAACGTAAGAACCCCATGGCATACTTACTGTGCACAAAGAACTACAGGACTTCTTACTGCAACTTTATATAGGGTTCTTTGTGCACAGTAATGCTAGGCTATAGATGTCCTGTAGTTCTTTGTGCACAGAGAGAATATGCATAGTGAATCAGCAATATAAGTGAATTGCAAAAGGTTTTCCTTTTGTGCATTTCATTCAGTTCCTCGAACTCAGATTATGTTCCTAAAGATTCTCTATTGCGCTGATCACTGTGTATATTTGAAATTTTCTAATTGAGTTTTGATAGCGGAGAAATGGTATGTAGATTCGTGTCACTGGTTTGTCAGTGACTGGAAATGGTACATTTCTGTGGCATTGTGTATGGGCTAACATTTCTGTTATTTCAGAGAACAGATACAAATGTTGAAAATTTGAGAGGCTGCTTAATAATTTAGCTTACTATTGATGCTGCAGGTAGTGGTTAGTTAGATAAGTGTAAGGGGCTTAAAAATGAGGTAATGGTTATGTTTGATAAGTGCACGGGGGTTAAAACTGAGGCTTTCAGCGTCGACCACTCCTGTTTGATTATGTACATGGTCTTAACGCTGAGATGTATATATATGGCTTACTGTTTACTAAAGAAGATCTGATAATGCACGTTATGTATTCCACCAAACATTGCCTAATAAGCACACGCCTATATACATTTCTATGCTTAAATAGTTGTTTATATATGCTTGCTATGGGGTTCCATTCAAAGCTGTAAGGTCGTTAAATGCTATCTATATATTCAGTTTTTCTCTTCCCTGTGTCTGTCAAAAATCTTAGTGATGGTTGCACAGCTTCAGTACATGACATCGTATATGTTTTTCTGAGTAAATACAAGTCATTGTATTCAACACTAGTCCCATATACGACGTATAAGTATGCCATGGACATGAGAAAAGCCCAGTCCTATAGATTTTCGTGGATATTACTGCTAGGCTATGGCTGCTTAATTACTGCCTTGGTGTTGTCAGTTTATAAAGGGGTTTTAGGAGTACATGCATGTTGCCAATTGATAGGCTTCCAGTGAGTTGTTTTTTTCCCGATAAACTTCCAGTGAGTTATAAGTTAGACACTTTTATTTAAACTTGTTTGCAAAGCGTTATGCACATAATGCAAGACTATATAATGTAATTGTCACAGTAAGGTCCTTCCATGGTTATCATGTGGCTCCTTGAGTTGTAAGATGCAGCTCCAACATTGAATATTTCGTTTAATGTTTCCAAAGATACTCTGTTACTAGTACAACATATACATCCATGTTTCCGATAGAAACTGTCTGCAGGAGTCCATACACAAGTGTTTGGCTATTTTAAACATAGCATTCTCTCTTGTACGTAGTACTTGCGGTAGTATATAATGTTCACGAGGTACTTTTTGTTTTCTAGAAGTACAATAGTCTGAGAAAATAGGCATAGTGAATCAGCTATATAATTGAATTGCAAAAGGTTTTCTTTTTATTGATTTCATTCAGTTCCCTGAACACATACTTGTTCATGAACATTCTCTATTCCCTGAACACATATTTGTGCCATCTCTTTTCTTCTTCTTCTTTCTTCAATTTGGATTGGTGCAACAAAGGTATATTGTCATGAACAGGCATAATGAATCAACTATTAGTCCTAAGTACATGCAAGTTCTTTTGTTTATCCCATTTCTGTGCTCCATAAAACCAGAGTTTGCTGATACAATCTTGCTCTGTCCTTTGAAGGTCCTGTAGAGGAGACCGTCGATGCCCCGGCTGAAGAGCCGCCGCAGCAACTGAACCTGTACGAGTATCTGAAGAGAAGCAAGTTGATCTGTTAGATGAAGATGAGGAATGAGAAACAGGGTTAGTTTTTCTTAACAGGTGACTCCGATTAAGCTGCACTACTATATATACGTCCATAGACCGAATTAAGTGTCGCTTGCACTGCTTAATGCTCATACACGCTGACTGGCACGCTGAAACTTTCTTCTGCTTTGTTTCAGGCAGGGGAAGTAATGCTGCATCGAAGTACCAGGTTATCCTTGTGACGCTGCTGAGTGACAGTACCACTGGCCGGTTGGCGATGGCTGAGACGTTTTGGTTATCACTGTTTTAATTGAGACGTTGGTTGGTAATACTGGATTTGTAATTTAGCATCATGCATGAATATGGTCTTGGATTCAGAAGTAGAAGAAGCAGTGTTCCAATTCTCAGGGATTATGGGTGGATGTAAGGCCGTACTTCAGTTAAGCTCTTGACTCTTTTTTCTCCCCTGTTGAGGGAACGGTTAAGCTCCTGTTTATGTCTCAGCCTTACTCTTCTTCTTTACGTTTGAGATAGCGGGGTCGAGTACAAGTAATCATGTGTCTTGCTTATTAGTTATCTGCAACTTAGAGGGGCCAGGCCCCTGCTAGCCCTTGGCTCCGCCACTATTTGTGACACGAGTCTTGTTGTGCTTTCATTGAACCGTTTTCCTTTTTGTTTCATGACCATCGGATCATCACAATACGAACCATGTTCTGGCCACTCCACTGCAACATGGACCATATTGTGGTCACCTCGGGCACGAAGCGACCATTGGATCATTCCAACACGGACCAACTTAGCTAGTTAAATATGGTGTGTTTAAGGAAGAGTCCGGCGTATTGGCTCCCCTTCCGCTAAAGCATCTTTAACAGATTCCTGTCTGTCGTCCTCCTCTAACGGCTACATAACCAAATTTTTATAAAGGCTCGATAAGGATAATCGTCTCGATGTCCAAATATACTCGACCACGACCGCGCCAAGTAAAAATTCCTCATCTCTCTCCTTTCACCTTTAGTCGCCATAACAGCCGAATCAACTACCTCATCGCTCAATCCACTTCGTCCTCCCCACTCCACCAACACCATGGTCGTGCCCAGCCTACACCGCTCCATGCCGCCCATCCCGAGCGATCGGCGCATAGATCCACGACGTTGTTGTATGGGCGATGCCGACACCTCCTCCTCCTATCCCATCCACATCCATAATCTGTCATTGTTGTCGCAGATATAGATGAACTATTCCCTTGTCTCAAAATATAAGACGTTTTTTGGTCTAGATTGAGACCAGAAATCGTCTGATATTTTGAGACAGATGGAGTACATCAATGGCGGACGTGGGTGGTCGAAACACCACTAGTAGACAGACCCCCCTTTCGTCCAGCCCAAAAAAGGCATCGCTCCCGGTTCATTACAGAACCGGGACCGATGCCGGGCAACGGTCCCGGTTCGTCTGGATATGGCATTGGTCCCGGTTCAACTGGGGCAACGGTCCCGGTTTTTGCCACCAACCGGGACCAATGCTCTGGCAAGGCATTGGTCCCGGTTTGTGACAAAAACCGGGACCGTTGGTTTCCAACGGTCCCGGTTTTTGTCAACAACCGGGACCAATGCTCTGGCGAGGCATTGGTCTCGGTTTGTCGCAAAAACCTACAACTTTTTTATTTTTTCTGATTAAAGAATAAATCGGAAAATGGCAGAAATTAAGTGAAACTTTGAAAATTCATAGAAAATTCATATTAACTCCAAATTTAACATATAATATATCAAAAATGATCAGGAGAAAATAATCTATCCAAATATCCAACTTTGAACTATGTTTGAGTTGAATTTAAAATTGGACCAGTAGCATTTGCTATTTGGATTAATTGGAATTAAATCAAATTCATTTCAAATGCTTGTGCAACTTGAACCATAGCAACATACCACATTTCAATTGCACATCAGAGGCATATCATACACATTTCAATTGCACATCAGAGGCATATCATACACATTTCAATATGAATTACTTTGATCACACAATAGCATTTACAACTTGGCTAACTTGAATTCAAATTGGAGTTTGAATTTGCAATTCATTTGCAATATATTCCATTTAAATAACACATGGTCTAATATTTTACAAAAATAAAGTGGTTCAAGTTGACATCAAATATTTGGTAGATCCTTCACAAAAAACCCCTACTTTTGTCACTCGGAAAATGGAAAATGGATTTTTCGTGCAAAGAAAATAAAAACTTCCTTTGGCAAACTTGTTGGCTAGTATAATATACACACAAGTGCAAAATATGAGATCATTTGGGAAAACTATCCTTTCAAACTAGCTGTAACATCGGTCATTTGGCTTGAAAGTCATGAATCTTCATACTCGATAGCTCATTTTGAAAAGACTTTTATAAGATATTTGCTTTATTCCAAGTTTGTTGTTTTGTATGGTTACTAAGACATAAATTAGGATGCAACGCGAAGGTTTTACAATTTTTTTATTTTTTTTGAATTATTTTTGTCGATTTCAAAAAGTGGTCAAAACGGAGGGCATGACCGGTAATAGATAGGGGTGGAATCTTACAAAAGTCTTGGTGGATCCCTGATGAAATGACTACTTGTGTATCTAGAAATGATTTTTTCAAAAAATAAAGAGCAAACTATCAAGCACATGTAGTTCAAATTTGACCCCGTTCCACCTGAATCTGCGGAAATTTGTCTTTTTCAGAAGAGGTATATAAAAACCATATTACATGGAAACTTTGGTCAATTGTAAATAACACATGGTCTAATATTTTAAAAAAATAAAGTGGTTCAAGTTGACATCAAATATTTGGTAGATCCTTCACAAAAAACCCCTACTTTTGTCACTCGGAAAATGGAAAATGGATTTTTCGTGCAAAGAAAATAAAAACTTCCTTTGGCAAACTTGTTGGCTAGTATAATATACACACAAGTGCAAAATATGAGATCATTTGGGAAAACTATCCTTTCAAACTAGCTGTAACATCGGTCATTTGGCTTGAAAGTCATGAATCTTCATACTCGATAGCTCATTTTGAAAAGACTTTTATAAGATATTTGCTTTATTCCAAGTTTGTTGTTTTGTATGGTTACTAAGACATAAATTAGGATGCAACGCGAAGGTTTTACAATTTTTTTATTTTTTTTGAATTATTTTTGTCGATTTCAAAAAGTGGTCAAAACGGAGGGCATGACCGGTAATAGATAGGGGTGGAATCTTACAAAAGTCTTGGTGGATCCCTGATGAAATGACTACTTGTGTATCTAGAAATGATTTTTTCAAAAAATAAAGAGCAAACTATCAAGCACATGTAGTTCAAATTTGACCCCGTTCCACCTGAATCTGCGGAAATTTGTCTTTTTCAGAAGAGGTATATAAAAACCATATTACATGGAAACTTTGGTCAATTGTAAATAACACATGGTCTAATATTTTACAAAAATAAAGTGGTTCAAGTTGACATCAAATATTTGGTAGATCCTTCACGAAAAACCCCATTTTTGTCACTCGGAAAATGGAAAATGGATTTTTCGTGCAAAGAAAATAAAAACTTCCTTTGGCAAACTTGTTGGCTAGTATAATATACACACATGTGCAAAAGTTGAGATCATTTGGGAAAACTATCCTTTCAAACTAGCTGTAACATCGGTCATTTGGCTTGAAAGTCATGAATCTTCATACTCGATAGCTCATTTTAAAAAGACTTTTATAAGATATTTGCCTTATTCCAAGTTTGTTGTTTTGTATGGTTACTAAGACATAAATTAGGATGCAACGCGAAGGTTTTACATTTTTTTATTTTTTTTGAATTATTTTTGTCGATTTCAAAAAGTGGTCAAAACGGAGGGCATGACCGGTAATAGATAGGGGTGGAATCTTACAAAAGTCTTGGTGGATCCCTGATGAAATGACTACTTGTGTATCTAGAAATGATTTTTTCAAAAAATAAAGAGCAAACTATCAAGCACATGTAGTTCAAATTTGACCCCGTTCCACCTGAATCTGCGGAAATTTGTCTTTTTCAGAAGAGGTATATAAAAACCATATTACATGGAAACTTTGGTCAATTGTAAATAACACATGGTCTAATATTTTACAAAAATAAATTGGTTCAAGTTGACATCAAATATTTGGTAGATCCTTCACAAAAAACCCCATTTTTGTCACTCGGAAAATGGAAAATGGATTTTTCGTGCAAAGAAAATAAAAACTTCCTTTGGCAAACTTGTTGGCTAGTATAATATACACACATGTGCAAAATTTGAGATCATTTGGTAAAACTATCCTTTCAAACTAGTTGTAACATCGGTCATTTGGCTTGAAAGTCGTGAATCTTCATACTCGATAGCTCATTTTTAAAAGACTTTTATAAGATATTTGCCTTATTCCAAGTTTGTTGTTTTGTATGGTTACTAAGACATAAATTAGGATGCAACGCGAAGGTTTTACAATTTTTTTATTTTTTTTGAATTATTTTTGTCGATTTCAAAAAGTGGTCAAAACGGAGGGCATGACCGGTAATAGATAGGGGTGGAATCTTACAAAAGTCTTGGTGGATCCCTGATGAAATCACTACTTGTGTATCTAGAAATGATTTTTTCAAAAAAAAAGAGCAAACTATCAAGCACATGTAGTTCAAATTTGACCCCGTTCCAGTTGAATCTGCGGAAATTTGTCTTTTTCAGAAGAGGTATATAAAAACCATATTACATGGAAACTTTGGTCAATTGTAAATAACACATGGTCTAATATTTTACAAAAATAAAGTGGTTCAAGTTGACATCAAATATTTGGTAGATCCTTCACAAAAAACCCCTACTTTTGTCACTCGGAAAATGGAAAATGGATTTTTCGTGCAAAGAAAATAAAAACTTCCTTTGGCAAACTTGTTGGCTAGTATAATATACACACATGTGCAAAATATGAGATCATTTGGGAAAACTATCCTTTTAAACTAGCTGTAACATCGGTCATTTGGCTTGAAAGTCATGAATCTTCATACTCGATAGCTCATTTTAAAAAGACTTTTATAAGATATTTGCCTTATTCCAAGTTTGTTATTTTGTATGGTTACTAAGACATAAATTAGGATGCAACGCGAAGGTTTTACAATTTTTTTATTTTTTTTGAATTATTTTTGTCGATTTCAAAAAGTGGTCAAAACGGAGGGCATGACCGGTAATAGATAGGGGTGGAATCTTACAAAAGTCTTGGTGGATCCCTGATGAAATGACTACTTGTGTATCTAGAAATGATTTTTTCAAAAAATAAAGAGCAAACTATCAAGCACATGTAGTTCAAATTTGACCCCGTTCCAGTTGAATCTGCGGAAATTTGTCTTTTTCAGAAGAGGTATATAAAAACCATATTACATGGAAACTTTGGTCAATTGTAAATAACACATGGTCTAATATTTTACAAAAATAAAGTGGTTCAAGTTGACATCAAATATTTGGTAGATCCTTCACAAAAAACCCCTACTTTTGTCACTCGGAAAATGGAAAATGGATTTTTCGTGCAAAGAAAATTAAAACTTCCTGTGGCAAACTTGTTGGCTAGTATAATATACACACATGTGCAAAATTTGAGATCATTTGGTAAAACTATCCTTTCAAACTAGTTGTAACATCGGTCATTTGGCTTGAAAGTCGTGAATCTTCATACTCGATAGCTCATTTTAAAAAGACTTTTATAAGATATTTGCCTTATTCCAAGTTTGTTGTTTTGTATGGTTACTAAGACATAAATTAGGATGCAACGCGAAGGTTTTACAATTTTTTTATTTTTTTTGAATTATTTTTGTCGATTTCAAAAAGTGGTCAAAACGGAGGGCATGACCGGTAATAGATAGGGGTGGAATCTTACAAAAGTCTTGGTGGATCCCTGATGAAATGACTACTTGTGTATCTAGAAATGATTTTTTCAATAAATAAAGAGCAAACTATCAAGCACATGTAGTTCAAATTTGACCCCGTTCTAGTTGAATCTGCGGAAATTTGTCTTTTTCTGAAGAGGTATATAAAAACCATATTACATGGAAACTTTGGTCAATTGTAAATAACACATGGTCTAATATTTTACAAAAGTAAAGTGGTTCAAGTTGACATCAAATATTTGGTAGATCCTTCACAAAAAACCCCTACTTTTGTCACTCGGAAAATGGAAAATGGATTTTTCGTGCAAAGAAAATTAAAACTTCCTGTGGCAAACTTGTTGGCTAGTATAATATACACACATGTGCAAAATATGAGATCATTTGGGAAAACTATCCTTTCAAACTAGTTGTAACATCGGTCATTTGGCTTGAAAGTCATGAATCTTCATACTCGATAGCTCATTTTAAAAAGACTTTTATAAGATATTTGCCTTATTCCAAGTTTGTTGTTTTGTATGGTTACTAAGACATAAATTAGGATGCAACGCGAAGGTTTTACAATTTTTTTATTTTTTTTGAATTATTTTTGTCGATTTCAAAAAGTGGTCAAAACGGAGGGCATGACCGGTAATAGATAGGGGTGGAATCTTACAAAAGTCTTGGTGGATCCCTGATGAAATGACTACTTGTGTATCTAGAAATGATTTTTTCAAAAAATAAAGAGCAAACTATCAAGCACATGTAGTTCAAATTTGACCCCGTTCCAGTTGAATCTGCGGAAATTTGTATTTTTCAGAAGAGGTATATAAAAACCATATTACATGGAAACTTTGGTCAATTGTAAATAACACATGGTCTAATATTTTACAAAAATAAAGTGGTTCAAGTTGACATCAAATATTTGGTAGATCCTTCACAAAAAACCCCTACTTTTGTCACTCGGAAAATGGAAAATGGATTTTTCGTGCAAAGAAAATTAAAACTTCCTGTGGCAAACTTGTTGGCTAGTATAATATACACACATGTGCAAAATTTGAGATCATTTGGTAAAACTATCATTTCAAACTAGTTGTAACATCGGTCATTTGGCTTGAAAGTCGTGAATCTTCATACTCGATAGCTCATTTTAAAAAGACTTTTATAAGATATTTGCCTTATTCCAAGTTTGTTGTTTTGTATGGTTACTAAGACATAAATTAGGATGCAACGCGAAGGTTTTACAATTTTTTTATTTTTTTTGAATTATTTTTGTCGATTTCAAAAAGTGGTCAAAACGGAGGGCATGACCGGTAATAGATAGGGGTGGAATCTTACAAAAGTCTTGGTGGATCCCTGATGAAATGACTACTTGTGTATCTAGAAATGATTTTTTCAATAAATAAAGAGCAAACTATCAAGCACATGTAGTTCAAATTTGACCCCGTTCTAGTTGAATCTGCGGAAATTTGTATTTTTCAGAAGAGGTATATAAAAACCATATTACATGGAAACTTTGGTCAATTGTAAATAACACATGGTCTAATATTTTACAAAAATAAAGTGGTTCAAGTTGACATCAAATATTTGGTAGATCCTTCACAAAAAACCCCTACTTTTGTCACTCGGAAAATGGAAAATGGATTTTTCGTGCAAAGAAAATAAAAACTTCCTTTGGCAAACTTGTTGGCTAATATAATATACACCCATGTGCAAAATATGAGATGATTTGGGAAAACTATCCTTTCAAACTAGTTGTAACATCGGTCATTTGGCTTGAAAGTCATGAATCTTCATACTCGATAGCTCATTTTAAAAAGACTTTTATAAGATATTTGCCTTATTCCAAGTTTGTTATTTTGTATGGTTACTAAGACATAAATTAGGATGCAACGCGAAGGTTTTACATTTTTTTTATTTTTTTTGAATTATTTTTGTCGATTTCAAAAAGTGGTCAAAACGGAGGGCATGACCGGTAATAGATAGGGGTGGAATCTTACAAAAGTCTTGGTGGATCCCTGATGAAATGACTACTTGTGTATCTAGAAATGATTTTTTCAAAAAATAAAGAGCAAACTATCAAGCACATGTAGTTAAAATTTGACCCCGTTCCAGCTGAATCTGCGGAAATTTGTATTTTTCAGAAGAGGTATATAAAAACCATATTACATGGAAACTTTGGTCAATTGTAAATAAAATATGGTCTAGTATTTTACAAAAATAAAGTGGTTCAAGTTTACATAAAAAATTTGGTAGAATCTTCAAAAAAAACCCCATTTTTGTCACTCGGAAAATGGAAAATGGATTTTTCGTGCAAAGAAAATTAAAACTTCCTTTGGCAAACTTGTTGGCTAGTATAATATACACACATGTGCAAAATATGAGATCATTTGGTAAAACTATCCTTTCAAACTAGTTGTAACATCGGTCATTTGGCTTGAAAGTCGTGAATCTTCATACTCGATAGCTCATTTTTAAAAGACTTTTATAAGATATTTGCCTTATTCCAAGTTTGTTGTTTTGTATGGTTACTAAGACATAAATTAGGATGCAACGCGAAGGTTTTACATTTTTTTTATTTTTTTTGAATTATTTTTGTCGATTTCAAAAAGTGGTCAAAACGGAGGGCATGACCGGTAATAGATAGGGGTGGAATCTTACAAAAGTCTTGGTGGATCCCTGATGAAATGACTACTTGTGTATCTAGAAATGATTTTTTCAAAAAATAAAGAGCAAACTATCAAGCACATGTAGTTCAAATTTGACCCCGTTCCAGCTGAATCTGCGGAAATTTGTATTTTTCAGAAGAGGTATATAAAAACCATATTACATGGAAACTTTGGTCAATTGTAAATAAAATATGGTCTAGTATTTTACAAAAATAAAGTGGTTCAAGTTTACATAAAAAATTTGGTAGAATCTTCAAAAAAAACCCCATTTTTGTCACTCGGAAAATGGAAAATGGATTTTTCGTGCAAAGAAAATTAAAACTTCCTTTGGCAAACTTGTTGGCTAGTATAATATACACACATGTGCAAAATTTGAGATCATTTGGTAAAACTATCCTTTCAAACTAGTTGTAACATCGGTCATTTGGCTTGAAAGTCGTGAATCTTCATACTCGATAGCTCATTTTTAAAAGACTTTTATAAGATATTTGCCTTATTCCAAGTTTGTTGTTTTGTATGGTTACTAAGACATAAATTAGGATGCAACGCGAAGGTTTTACATTTTTTTTATTTTTTTTTGAATTATTTTTGTCGATTTCAAAAAGTGGTCAAAACGGAGGGCATGACCGGTAATAGATAGGGGTGGAATCTTACAAAAGTCTTGGTGGATCCCTGATGAAATGACTACTTGTGTATCTAGAAATGATTTTTTCAAAAAATAAAGAGCAAACTATCAAGCACATGTAGTTCAAATTTGACCCCGTTCCAGTTGAATCTGCGGAAATTTGTCTTTTTCAGAAGAGGTATATAAAAACCATATTACATGGAAACTTTGGTCAATTGTAAATAACACATGGTCTAATATTTTACAAAAATAAAGTGGTTCAAGTTGACATCAAATATTTGGTAGATCCTTCACAAAAAACCCCTACTTTTGTCACTCGGAAAATGGAAAATGGATTTTTCGTGCAAAGAAAATAAAAACTTCCTTTGGCAAACTTGTTGGCTAATATAATATACACCCATGTGCAAAATATGAGATGATTTGGGAAAACTATCCTTTCAAACTAGCTGTAACATCGGTCATTTGGCTTGAAAGTCATGAATCTTCATACTGATAGCTCATTTTGAAAAGACTTTTATAAGATATTTGCTTTATTCCAAGTTTGTTGTTTTGTATGGTTACTAAGACATAAATTAGGATGCAACGCGAAGGTTTTACAATTTTTTTATTTTTTTTGAATTATTTTTGTCGATTTCAAAAAGTGGTCAAAACGGAGGGCATGACCGGTAATAGATAGGGGTGGAATCTTACAAAAGTCTTGGTGGATCCCTGATGAAATCACTACTTGTGTATCTAGAAATGATTTTTTCAAAAAATAAAGAGCAAACTATCAAGCACATGTAGTTCAAATTTGACCCCGTTCCAGTTGACTCTGCGGAAATTTGTCTTTTTCAGAAGAGGTATATAAAAACCATATTACATGGAAACTTTGGTCAATTGTAAATAACACATGGTCTAATATTTTACAAAAATAAAGTGGTTCAAGTTGACATCAAATATTTGGTAGATCCTTCACAAAAAACCCCTACTTTTGTCACTCGGAAAATGGAAAATGGATTTTTCGTGCAAAGAAAATAAAAACTTCCTTTGGCAAACTTGTTGGCTAGTATAATATACACACATGTGCAAAATATGAGATCATTTGGGAAAACTATCCTTTTAAACTAGCTGTAACATCGGTCATTTGGCTTGAAAGTCATGAATCTTCATACTCGATAGCTCATTTTAAAAAGACTTTTATAAGATATTTGCCTTATTCCAAGTTTGTTATTTTGTATGGTTACTAAGACATAAATTAGGATGCAACGCGAAGGTTTTACATTGTTTTTATTTTTTTTGAATTATTTTTGTCGATTTCAAAAAGTGGTCAAAACGGAGGGCATGACCGGTAATAGATAGGGGTGGAATCTTACAAAAGTCTTGGTGGATCCCTGATGAAATGACTACTTGTGTATCTAGAAATGATTTTTTCAAAAAATAAAGAGCAAACTATCAAGCACATGTAGTTCAAATTTGACCCCGTTCCAGTTGAATCTGCGGAAATTTGTCTTTTTCAGAAGAGGTATATAAAAATCATATTACATGGAAACTTTGGTCAATTGTAAATAACACATGGTCTAATATTTTACAAAAATAAAGTGGTTCAAGTTGACATCAAATATTTGGTAGATCCTTCACAAAAAACCCCTACTTTTGTCACTCGGAAAATGGAAAATGGATTTTTCGTGCAAAGAAAATAAAAACTTCCTTTGGCAAACTTGTTGGCTAGTATAATATACACACATGTGCAAAATATGAGATCATTTGGGAAAACTATCCTTTTAAACTAGCTGTAACATCGGTCATTTGGCTTGAAAGTCATGAATCTTCATACTCGATAGCTCATTTTAAAAAGACTTTTATAAGATATTTGCCTTATTCCAAGTTTGTTCTTTTGTATGGTTACTAAGACATAAATTAGGATGCAACGCGAAGGTTTTACAATTTTTTTATTTTTTTTGAATTATTTTTGTCGATTTCAAAAAGTGGTCAAAACGGAGGGCATGACCGGTAATAGATAGGGGTGGAATCTTACAAAAGTCTTGGTGGATCCCTGATGAAATGACTACTTGTGTATCTAGAAATGATTTTTTCAAAAAATAAAGAGCAAACTATCAAGCACATGTAGTTCAAATTTGACCCCGTTCTAGTTGAATCTGCGGAAATTTGTCTTTTTCAGAAGAGGTATATAAAAACCATATTACATGGAAACTTTGGTCAATTGTAAATAACACATGGTCTAATATTTTACAAAAATAAAGTGGTTCAAGTTGACATCAAATATTTGGTAGATCCTTCACAAAAAACCCCTACTTTTGTCACTCGGAAAATGGAAAATGGATTTTTCGTGCAAAGAAAATAAAAACTTCCTTTGGCAAACTTGTTGGCTAGTATAATATACACACATGTGCAAAATTTGAGATCATTTGGTAAAACTATCCTTTCAAACTAGTTGTAACATCGGTCATTTGGCTTGAAAGTCGTGAATCTTCATACTCGATAGCTCATTTTTAAAAGACTTTTATAAGATATTTGCCTTATTCCAAGTTTGTTGTTTTGTATGGTTACTAAGACATAAATTAGGATGCAACGCGAAGGTTTTACAATTTTTTTATTTTTTTTGAATTATTTTTGTCGATTTCAAAAAGTGGTCAAAACGGAGGGCATGACCGGTAATAGATAGGGGTGGAATCTTACAAAAGTCTTGGTGGATCCCTCATGAAATGACTACTTGTGTATCTAGAAATTATTTTTTCAAAAAATAAAGAGCAAACTATCAAGCACATGTAGTTCAAATTTGACCCCGTTCCAGTTGAATCTGCGGAAATTTGTCTTTTTCAGAAGAGGTATATAAAAACCATATTACATGGAAACTTTGGTCAATTGTAAATAACACATGGTCTAATATTTTACAAAAATAAATTGGTTCAAGTTGACATCAAATATTTGGTAGATCCTTCACAAAAAACCCCTACTTTTGTCACTCGGAAAATGGAAAATGGATTTTTCGTGCAAAGAAAATAAAAACTTCCTTTGGCAAACTTGTTGGCTAGTATAATATACACACATGTGCAAAATATGAGATCATTTGGGAAAACTATCCTTTTAAACTAGCTGTAACATCGGTCATTTGGCTTGAAAGTCATGAATCTTCATACTCGATAGCTCATTTTAAAAAGACTTTTATAAGATATTTGCCTTATTCCAAGTTTGTTATTTTGTATGGTTACTAAGACATAAATTAGGATGCAACGCGAAGGTTTTACAATTTTTTTATTTTTTTTGAATTATTTTTGTCGATTTCAAAAAGTGGTCAAAACGGAGGGCATGACCGGTAATAGATAGGGGTGGAATCTTACAAAAGTCTTGGTGGATCCCTGATGAAATGACTACTTGTGTATCTAGAAATGATTTTTTCAAAAAATAAAGAGCAAACTATCAAGCACATGTAGTTCAAATTTGACCCCGTTCCAGTTGAATCTGCGGAAATTTGTCTTTTTCAGAAGAGGTATATAAAAACCATATTACATGGAAACTTTGGTCAATTGTAAATAACACATGGTCTAATATTTTACAAAAATAAAGTGGTTCAAGTTGACATCAAATATTTGGTAGATCCTTCACAAAAAACCCCTACTTTTGTCACTCGGAAAATGGAAAATGGATTTTTCGTGCAAAGAAAATAAAAACTTCCTTTGGCAAACTTGTTGGCTAGTATAATATACACCCATGTGCAAAATATGAGATGATTTGGGAAAACTATCCTTTCAAACTAGCTGTAACATCGGTCATTTGGCTTGAAAGTCATGAATCTTCATACTCGATAGCTCATTTTGAAAAGACTTTTATAAGATATTTGCTTTATTCCAAGTTTGTTGTTTTGTATGGTTACTAAGACATAAATTAGGATGCAACGCGAAGGTTTTACAATTATTTATTTTTTTTGAATTATTTTTGTCGATTTCAAAAAGTGGTCAAAACGGAGGGCATGACCGGTAATAGATAGGGGTGGAATCTTACAAAAGTCTTGGTGGATCCCTGATGAAATCACTACTTGTGTATCTAGAAATGATTTTTTCAAAAAATAAAGAGCAAACTATCAAGCACATGTAGTTCAAATTTGACCCCGTTCCAGTTGAATCTGCGGAAATTTGTCTTTTTCAGAAGAGGTATATAAAAACCATATTACATGGAAACTTTGGTCAATTGTAAATAACACATGGTCTAATATTTTACAAAAATAAATTGGTTCAAGTTGACATCAAATATTTGGTAGATCCTTCACAAAAAACCCCTACTTTTGTCACTCGGAAAATGGAAAATGGATTTTTCGTGCAAAGAAAATAAAAACTTCCTTTGGCAAACTTGTTGGCTAGTATAATATACACACATGTGCAAAATATGAGATCATTTGGGAAAACTATCCTTTTAAACTAGCTGTAACATCGGTCATTTGGCTTGAAAGTCATGAATCTTCATACTCGATAGCTCATTTTAAAAAGACTTTTATAAGATATTTGCCTTATTCCAAGTTTGTTATTTTGTATGGTTACTAAGACATAAATTAGGATGCAACGCGAAGGTTTTACAATTTTTTTATTTTTTTTGAATTATTTTTGTCGATTTCAAAAAGTGGTCAAAACGGAGGGCATGACCGGTAATAGATAGGGGTGGAATCTTACAAAAGTCTTGGTGGATCCCTCATGAAATGACTACTTGTGTATCTAGAAATTATTTTTTCAAAAAATAAAGAGCAAACTATCAAGCACATGTAGTTCAAATTTGACCCCGTTCCAGTTGAATCTGCGGAAATTTGTCTTTTTCAGAAGAGGTATATAAAAACCATATTACATGGAAACTTTGGTCAATTGTAAATAACACATGGTCTAATATTTTACAAAAATAAAGTGGTTCAAGTTGACATCAAATATTTGGTAGATCCTTCACAAAAAACCCCTACTTTTGTCACTCGGAAAATGGAAAATGGATTTTTCGTGCAAAGAAAATAAAAACTTCCTTTGGCAAACTTGTTGGCTAATATAATATACACCCATGTGCAAAATATGAGATGATTTGGGAAAACTATCCTTTCAAACTAGCTGTAACATCGGTCATTTGGCTTGAAAGTCATGAATCTTCATACTCGATAGCTCATTTTGAAAAGACTTTTATAAGATATTTGCTTTATTCCAAGTTTGTTGTTTTGTATGGTTACTAAGACATAAATTAGGATGCAACGCGAAGGTTTTACAATTTTTTTATTTTTTTTGAATTATTTTTGTCGATTTCAAAAAGTGGTCAAAACGGAGGGCATGACCGGTAATAGATAGGGGTGGAATCTTACAAAAGTCTTGGTGGATCCCTGATGAAATCACTACTTGTGTATCTAGAAATGATTTTTTCAAAAAATAAAGAGCAAACTATCAAGCACATGTAGTTCAAATTTGACCCCGTTCCAGTTGAATCTGCGGAAATTTGTCTTTTTCAGAAGAGGTATATAAAAACCATATTACATGGAAACTTTGGTCAATTGTAAATAACACATGGTCTAATATTTTACAAAAATAAATTGGTTCAAGTTGACATCAAATATTTGGTAGATCCTTCACAAAAAACCCCTACTTTTGTCACTCGGAAAATGGAAAATGGATTTTTCGTGCAAAGAAAATAAAAACTTCCTTTGGCAAACTTGTTGGCTAGTATAATATACACACATGTGCAAAATATGAGATCATTTGGGAAAACTATCCTTTTAAACTAGCTGTAACATCGGTCATTTGGCTTGAAAGTCATGAATCTTCATACTCGATAGCTCATTTTAAAAAGACTTTTATAAGATATTTGCCTTATTCCAAGTTTGTTATTTTGTATGGTTACTAAGACATAAATTAGGATGCAACGCGAAGGTTTTACAATTTTTTTATTTTTTTTGAATTATTTTTGTCGATTTCAAAAAGTGGTCAAAACGGAGGGCATGACCGGTAATAGATAGGGGTGGAATCTTACAAAAGTCTTGGTGTATCCCTGATGAAATGACTACTTGTGTATCTAGAAATGATTTTTTCAAAAAATAAAGAGCAAACTATCAAGCACATGTAGTTCAAATTTGACCCCGTTCCAGTTGAATCTGCGGAAATTTGTCTTTTTCAGAAGAGGTATATAAAAACCATATTACATGGAAACTTTGGTCAATTGTAAATAACACATGGTCTAATATTTTACAAAAATAAAGTGGTTCAAGTTGACATCAAATATTTGGTAGATCCTTCACAAAAAACCCCTACTTTTGTCACTCGGAAAATGGAAAATGGATTTTTCGTGCAAAGAAAATAAAAACTTCCTTTGGCAAACTTGTTGGCTAGTATAATATACACACATGTGCAAAATATGAGATCATTTGGGAAAACTATCCTTTTAAACTAGCTGTAACATCGGTCATTTGGCTTGAAAGTCATGAATCTTCATACTCGATAGCTCATTTTAAAAAGACTTTTATAAGATATTTGCCTTATTCCAAGTTTGTTCTTTTGTATGGTTACTAAGACATAAATTAGGATGCAACGCGAAGGTTTTACAATTTTTTTATTTTTTTTGAATTATTTTTGTCGATTTCAAAAAGTGGTCAAAACGGAGGGCATGACCGGTAATAGATAGGGGTGGAATCTTACAAAAGTCTTGGTGGATCCCTGATGAAATGACTACTTGTGTATCTAGAAATGATTTTTTCAAAAAATAAAGAGCAAACTATCAAGCACATGTAGTTCAAATTTGACCCCGTTCTAGTTGAATCTGCGGAAATTTGTCTTTTTCAGAAGAGGTATATAAAAACCATATTACATGGAAACTTTGGTCAATTGTAAATAACACATGGTCTAATATTTTACAAAAATAAAGTGGTTCAAGTTGACATCAAATATTTGGTAGATCCTTCACAAAAAACCCCTACTTTTGTCACTCGGAAAATGGAAAATGGATTTTTCGTGCAAAGAAAATAAAAACTTCCTTTGGCAAACTTGTTGGCTAGTATAATATACACACATGTGCAAAATTTGAGATCATTTGGTAAAACTATCCTTTCAAACTAGTTGTAACATCGGTCATTTGGCTTGAAAGTCGTGAATCTTCATACTCGATAGCTCATTTTTAAAAGACTTTTATAAGATATTTGCCTTATTCCAAGTTTGTTGTTTTGTATGGTTACTAAGACATAAATTAGGATGCAACGCGAAGGTTTTACAATTTTTTTATTTTTTTTGAATTATTTTTGTCGATTTCAAAAAGTGGTCAAAACGGAGGGCATGACCGGTAATAGATAGGGGTGGAATCTTACAAAAGTCTTGGTGGATCCCTCATGAAATGACTACTTGTGTATCTAGAAATTATTTTTTCAAAAAATAAAGAGCAAACTATCAAGCACATGTAGTTCAAATTTGACCCCGTTCCAGTTGAATCTGCGGAAATTTGTCTTTTTCAGAAGAGGTATATAAAAACCATATTACATGGAAACTTTGGTCAATTGTAAATAACACATGGTCTAATATTTTACAAAAATAAATTGGTTCAAGTTGACATCAAATATTTGGTAGATCCTTCACAAAAAACCCCTACTTTTGTCACTCGGAAAATGGAAAATGGATTTTTCGTGCAAAGAAAATAAAAACTTCCTTTGGCAAACTTGTTGGCTAGTATAATATACACACATGTGCAAAATATGAGATCATTTGGGAAAACTATCCTTTTAAACTAGCTGTAACATCGGTCATTTGGCTTGAAAGTCATGAATCTTCATACTCGATAGCTCATTTTAAAAAGACTTTTATAAGATATTTGCCTTATTCCAAGTTTGTTATTTTGTATGGTTACTAAGACATAAATTAGGATGCAACGCGAAGGTTTTACAATTTTTTTATTTTTTTTGAATTATTTTTGTCGATTTCAAAAAGTGGTCAAAACGGAGGGCATGACCGGTAATAGATAGGGGTGGAATCTTACAAAAGTCTTGGTGGATCCCTGATGAAATGACTACTTGTGTATCTAGAAATGATTTTTTCAAAAAATAAAGAGCAAACTATCAAGCACATGTAGTTCAAATTTGACCCCGTTCCAGTTGAATCTGCGGAAATTTGTCTTTTTCAGAAGAGGTATATAAAAACCATATTACATGGAAACTTTGGTCAATTGTAAATAACACATGGTCTAATATTTTACAAAAATAAAGTGGTTCAAGTTGACATCAAATATTTGGTAGATCCTTCACAAAAAACCCCTACTTTTGTCACTCGGAAAATGGAAAATGGATTTTTCGTGCAAAGAAAATAAAAACTTCCTTTGGCAAACTTGTTGGCTAGTATAATATACACCCATGTGCAAAATATGAGATGATTTGGGAAAACTATCCTTTCAAACTAGCTGTAACATCGGTCATTTGGCTTGAAAGTCATGAATCTTCATACTCGATAGCTCATTTTGAAAAGACTTTTATAAGATATTTGCTTTATTCCAAGTTTGTTGTTTTGTATGGTTACTAAGACATAAATTAGGATGCAACGCGAAGGTTTTACAATTATTTATTTTTTTTGAATTATTTTTGTCGATTTCAAAAAGTGGTCAAAACGGAGGGCATGACCGGTAATAGATAGGGGTGGAATCTTACAAAAGTCTTGGTGGATCCCTGATGAAATCACTACTTGTGTATCTAGAAATGATTTTTTCAAAAAATAAAGAGCAAACTATCAAGCACATGTAGTTCAAATTTGACCCCGTTCCAGTTGAATCTGCGGAAATTTGTCTTTTTCAGAAGAGGTATATAAAAACCATATTACATGGAAACTTTGGTCAATTGTAAATAACACATGGTCTAATATTTTACAAAAATAAATTGGTTCAAGTTGACATCAAATATTTGGTAGATCCTTCACAAAAAACCCCTACTTTTGTCACTCGGAAAATGGAAAATGGATTTTTCGTGCAAAGAAAATAAAAACTTCCTTTGGCAAACTTGTTGGCTAGTATAATATACACACATGTGCAAAATATGAGATCATTTGGGAAAACTATCCTTTTAAACTAGCTGTAACATCGGTCATTTGGCTTGAAAGTCATGAATCTTCATACTCGATAGCTCATTTTAAAAAGACTTTTATAAGATATTTGCCTTATTCCAAGTTTGTTATTTTGTATGGTTACTAAGACATAAATTAGGATGCAACGCGAAGGTTTTACAATTTTTTTATTTTTTTTGAATTATTTTTGTCGATTTCAAAAAGTGGTCAAAACGGAGGGCATGACCGGTAATAGATAGGGGTGGAATCTTACAAAAGTCTTGGTGGATCCCTCATGAAATGACTACTTGTGTATCTAGAAATTATTTTTTCAAAAAATAAAGAGCAAACTATCAAGCACATGTAGTTCAAATTTGACCCCGTTCCAGTTGAATCTGCGGAAATTTGTCTTTTTCAGAAGAGGTATATAAAAACCATATTACATGGAAACTTTGGTCAATTGTAAATAACACATGGTCTAATATTTTACAAAAATAAAGTGGTTCAAGTTGACATCAAATATTTGGTAGATCCTTCACAAAAAACCCCTACTTTTGTCACTCGGAAAATGGAAAATGGATTTTTCGTGCAAAGAAAATAAAAACTTCCTTTGGCAAACTTGTTGGCTAATATAATATACACCCATGTGCAAAATATGAGATGATTTGGGAAAACTATCCTTTCAAACTAGCTGTAACATCGGTCATTTGGCTTGAAAGTCATGAATCTTCATACTCGATAGCTCATTTTGAAAAGACTTTTATAAGATATTTGCTTTATTCCAAGTTTGTTGTTTTGTATGGTTACTAAGACATAAATTAGGATGCAACGCGAAGGTTTTACAATTTTTTTATTTTTTTTGAATTATTTTTGTCGATTTCAAAAAGTGGTCAAAACGGAGGGCATGACCGGTAATAGATAGGGGTGGAATCTTACAAAAGTCTTGGTGGATCCCTGATGAAATCACTACTTGTGTATCTAGAAATGATTTTTTCAAAAAATAAAGAGCAAACTATCAAGCACATGTAGTTCAAATTTGACCCCGTTCCAGTTGAATCTGCGGAAATTTGTCTTTTTCAGAAGAGGTATATAAAAACCATATTACATGGAAACTTTGGTCAATTGTAAATAACACATGGTCTAATATTTTACAAAAATAAATTGGTTCAAGTTGACATCAAATATTTGGTAGATCCTTCACAAAAAACCCCTACTTTTGTCACTCGGAAAATGGAAAATGGATTTTTCGTGCAAAGAAAATAAAAACTTCCTTTGGCAAACTTGTTGGCTAGTATAATATACACACATGTGCAAAATATGAGATCATTTGGGAAAACTATCCTTTTAAACTAGCTGTAACATCGGTCATTTGGCTTGAAAGTCATGAATCTTCATACTCGATAGCTCATTTTAAAAAGACTTTTATAAGATATTTGCCTTATTCCAAGTTTGTTATTTTGTATGGTTACTAAGACATAAATTAGGATGCAACGCGAAGGTTTTACAATTTTTTTATTTTTTTTGAATTATTTTTGTCGATTTCAAAAAGTGGTCAAAACGGAGGGCATGACCGGTAATAGATAGGGGTGGAATCTTACAAAAGTCTTGGTGTATCCCTGATGAAATGACTACTTGTGTATCTAGAAATGATTTTTTCAAAAAATAAAGAGCAAACTATCAAGCACATGTAGTTCAAATTTGACCCCGTTCCAGTTGAATCTGCGGAAATTTGTCTTTTTCAGAAGAGGTATATAAAAACCATATTACATGGAAACTTTGGTCAATTGTAAATAACACATGGTCTAATATTTTACAAAAATAAAGTGGTTCAAGTTGACATCAAATATTTGGTAGATCCTTCACAAAAAACCCCTACTTTTGTCACTCGGAAAATGGAAAATGGATTTTTCGTGCAAAGAAAATAAAAACTTCCTTTGGCAAACTTGTTGGCTAGTATAATATACACACATGTGCAAAATATGAGATCATTTGGGAAAACTATCCTTTTAAACTAGCTGTAACATCGGTCATTTGGCTTGAAAGTCATGAATCTTCATACTCGATAGCTCATTTTAAAAAGACTTTTATAAGATATTTGCCTTATTCCAAGTTTGTTATTTTGTATGGTTACTAAGACATAAATTAGGATGCAACGCGAAGGTTTTACAATTTTTTTATTTTTTTTGAATTATTTTTGTCGATTTCAAAAAGTGGTCAAAACGGAGGGCATGACCGGTAATAGATAGGGGTGGAATCTTACAAAAGTCTTGGTGGATCCCTGATGAAATGACTACTTGTGTATCTAGAAATGATTTTTTCAAAAAATAAAGAGCAAACTATCAAGCACATGTAGTTCAAATTTGACCCCGTTCCAGCTGAATCTGCGGAAATTTGTATTTTTCAGAAGAGGTATATAAAAACCATATTACATGGAAACTTTGGTCAATTGTAAATAAAATATGGTCTAGTATTTTACAAAAATAAAGTGGTTCAAGTTTACATAAAAAATTTGGTAGAATCTTCACAAAAAACCCCATTTTTGTCACTCGGAAAATGAAAAATGTGTTTTCAAAATTAAAAAGAAATATATTTTTTCAGAAAAATAATTTAAAAACATTTAAAATATAATAGTTAACCGATCGGGAAGTTTCAATTTTTTTTAAAATTTCATCACAACATAGACATCAATAAGGTTTAATATGATTGATATGATACATATATCAACAAGTGTCTGTTAAGCGAGTTGGAGTAGGTGTTGAATGGAACTGA
This sequence comes from Bromus sterilis, assembly GCA_950022295.1. Lineage (NCBI taxonomy): Eukaryota > Viridiplantae > Streptophyta > Magnoliopsida > Poales > Poaceae > Bromus > Bromus sterilis. Next base: position 22,529,470 of record OX465597.1, on the reverse strand, counting down.
GAAGTTAAGCGTGCTGGGGCTGGAGTAGTGTGAGGATGGGTGACCCTTGGGGAAGTTTGACCACGAAGGTCAATTTGATCTGAGATTAACCATAATAATAAATAATAAATAATAAATAATAAATAATAAAAAAATAAAAAAATAAAAAAATAAAAATAAAAAATAAAAATAAAAAAATATGGAGGCCCGATCCAGGTTCTTCCTATCAACCGGGACCAATGACCCCTCCCCCCTCTTCGGTCCCGGTTCGTGGGCCAACCGGGACCAGCATTGGTCCCGGGTTATTGGTCCCGGGTGTTGAACCGGGACCAAAGGCCCATTTTAACCGGGACAATATGGGGGTCTCTCCACTAGTGCACTGACTGTGAGACCGACCAATGACATTTGCTCGGGTCGTTTCACTCGGCAATGCAGGTGGCGCGTGCATATGAAATTGAATCCTTGAATCTGCATGCATCATCGTTCATCAGAACTTCTCGAACGACCTCCTGTCGTCGAAGTTGTTCGACCCAATGGTGCCACTGTGTGGAGAGGTGGGAGGCTCACAAGCGCCTCAATGGCAATCGCATCAGTGAGGCATTCAAGACGGGCCTCCACCGCCGCTATCTTTAACTTTTCAAAGTGAAGCGGCGTTTATACGAGGATTGTGTGGCCGAGCAGATGGAGGTGATCGACCTCTCCGATTTCGATAGTGGCGAGGGGGTGACGACAATTAGCCCTTCACTGAATCCGATTGGAAACGACTCGCTAAGGAATCTAGCCCAGTAGTTTTAAGATTACTTTTATGCAATTGTAGTTATGCCTTTTTTTTATATTTTGAATCAAGTTTGTATCGAATCAAGTATATATCTAGTTAAATTTACACTGAACTTGTATTCAAATTTTTATACTTCGCTAAGTTTAAGGGTTTGTTAGAAAACGCCATTTTTTTAGAGAAGTAAAGATGCCCTGCAAAATAATTTTCGGTTGTATCTCTTTAAATTATAAAACATCGTTACATTTCATCAACGTCGATTTTTCTTCCCTAAACCTCCAGATCACCCGGTGAGGCTGCTACGGCTGGGGTTGACTTAATTTCGGGAATTTCTAGAGGAAACTAGGGTTCCTCACGGCTCGAAAGTATTGTTCATCAAACTAGGATTTTTTATGGAGTGGGATCCTTCAAGCACGGGCGAGGTTTTGAGAATCCATGCCAGCTATTTTGGTTGTAGTTCGTTCGGATGATACGGAGCACATGGGAGAAGTGGACCGCTGGATGGGTCAGGTAAAGCGTGTGGGCACTCGCCGCGTCCTTTTCAACAAAGGAAAAAGTATGAAATGAACCCTAAACTTGTAGACGAAAGCTAAATCGAATCCTCAACTTAAAATCCCAAAAATTAGCACCTCAATCTTTTATATCCCGGTCTAGTAGTTTAAACTTGAGTGGGATCGCTGGATATGAGTATGAACCGGGCCGACCCATTAGTGTGGTATCTCGCGCGCTTGTTTTTTATTTTTCTTTATGTTTTTTTATTTTCATTTTCTTTTTTGTTTTTATCATATTCATAGTTAATTTTATAATATTTTTGTAATTACTTATAAAATTTTATCCAATTTTTATAAAGTATTATAAAATGTTCAATCATCTCAAAAAAATATTTCATTTTTATCATTTTTTGATTTTGTGTTATATTTAGAAAACATTCACACTCGAAAAACTTCAAAATTAAAAATGATCGCGTATTCAAAAATTTCTAACACTTAAAAATACATTAATGTATATTTAAAATTGTTCACACTTAAAATTGCATTAAAGTGTAAAGGAATGTTAGCATGATCAGTCGTGGAATCGCCCTGCTTTGATTTTTAAAAATTATTTGCAATTAATAATAGGTAAAAGATTTTTTAAAAATTACACTGAAAATAATGTTTATGTGGGAAAATTTTAATACATTTAAGTGGGCAAACATTTAACAAATTTAAAAAATGTGAACTTTTCAATAAATGCGTTAATGGATTTAAAAAAAAATTGAAGTATGATTATTTTTGAAATTTTTATTTTTTAGTCCAAATATCTTTGAAAAGTGATGGAAAAAAGAATAAGAAATAAAAATAAAGTAAATTACGATCAAAGCAAACATTTTTAAGAGAGAATATTTTTGAAAAAAAATAATAAATTGAATAAGTTTTTTAATTTTTTTTACAACAATTGGAGTGCAAACACTTTTTAAAATTTAACACACTAAATGCATTTTTTCATGCAAAAAATTAATAAAGTAAACAAAAATAAAAGAAAGAAAAAATGAAAAAGGAAAAAAAAGAGCGAGCGCAAGTGACTACGCTAATGATTCGGCCAATTCGTTTTAATGTTCAGTCAGCGACCCCGACCGGGATACTCCATCTCCCGGTTCGTTAAACAGGTACAAGATTAAATTTAGACCAGGATTCAATAGTTCAGTGTGCAAATGATCAGGATTCAAAGTTTAGGGTTTGATTTAGCTTTCGTGAACAAGTTCAGTGTTCATATACTGCTTCCTTCGACAAATGATGCTATTTGTGTCTTAATTTTCTAAAGCAACAAAAAATTCTCTCTTGAAAAATCTACAAGATATGCTTTAAGTTTTTGGTCATGGTGGCACCCAGCTAATCCCAAATCGCACCCTTTCCCTTGGCTTATCATACAAAATCTTGTATACTTGGGCATCTTCAAGGTCGATTATTAAACCTTCTGTAACCATTTAAATGGAGCGGTTTAGATCTGTTTTGCCATTTAACATGGATCTATATTTATTCGTGAGTTGGTTTGCTTCTCAATTTTTTCATAAATTTGAAGAAAACTTGCGTAGGTTTTGCGGGAGTCCATACGATCGTCACGTAGGACTTCGACATCCGTGAACAGCCCCAAAAAAATCTCTCACAAACCCGCGATTATTTCACTCCCTTCTTCCTCTGTACCTGTTGACGTATGACGTTGTCTCGCCACTCTAGTGTTCGGCTGTTCGCTAAGGCCTTGTTGGAGCTCGTCTGCGCGGTCGGAACGTCAAGCCACTCTGTGAACGACACTCTTCCTCCTCTCGTCCATTCATGGCGTAGCTACCATCCTTCTCTGCGGATGCCATCGATGATGGTCACCTTGCCCGACAAATAGTTGTTGAAAGGGCGTGTCAATTTTACAGACAAATTTATTTTTTTAAGAAATAGATTAGGACAAGGATCAGTACATGTACAAGAACTTATCCTCAATGTTGATGCTTCCTTCAACGAGGATGATCACTCTGGTTCATCTGGAGTTGTAATGTGACTGTGAAGGTGTATGTTCATTGCAGCTGCCATTGGAAATTTGAGCATACATCGGAAGTTGTTGTTGCCAAAATGGTGGCTCTTGCAGAATGATTAAAATTGGCTCGTAGCTTGGGGTATCAAAAGTTACTTGCACATATGGACAACCTGATTGCTGTCGAAGCTTTGAATCATAATTCTGATCACTCTACGGTTGCAGCCCCAATTCTTGATGATTGATGTTTATTTAAGCAAAACTTTGATAATGTTATTATTGAACATTGTAATAGAGAATCTAACATGGCAGCCGACGTGCTAGCTCAGCAAGGACATCTTGATCCTCCGAATTTATGGATGGACACGCACCTCGTCATTTTATACGTACCTCTTTTATTAGCAGATGATGTAAGCATTTGTGGAGTAGTCATGAAGGTTTTCTGTAAAAATAAATCCTTTTTGTTTTCACATTTGGAAAGAGAAAAATCAAACCCTAGGTGGAATCGCGCGGTCGATCGGTCGAGCAGTGCATGCAGGACGCAGCTACCGAAGAGCCGCTTCTCTTTTCTCATCGCAATCGCAATGGATACGCTTCCAAGAAATCCATTGCAGCTGAGCACGCGCGCGCAAGCTATCCCGGCCGTCGCTTCTGATCGTTTCGCCTCCCGAGAATTGCCTATAAATTCTCAGAGTGGCCGGCGCTGCTTTTGCGCCATTGCCATCACGACGACTGGGCTTCCATTCGATCTTCATCTCAACCTGAACTGCAGGTTAATTAGCATATCTGAACCAAAGAAGGCCATGGCCACAACAACCAAGTGCAAAACGGAGCATGGAGATGAGTTCGAAGAAGAGATCGTCAACGTCTTCTCCCTTGAGATAGATACTCTGGAATGCGACGTATGCTCTTTACCATTCGAGTCGAAAGTTTACTCGGTAAGCACACAAACTTCTCAAACGTATTTTTCACATTATAGCAAACCAAAGAACTGCTGTTTTTTTTCTCTGTCTTAAAACTCTTAAATCTCTGATTGATCAGTGCAAGAACGGGCATGCCGTGTGCTTCAACTGCTGCATCAGCATTGACCCCAAGTGCAAGTCCTGCCGCCAGCCAACCGACGACTTCCGGTGCCTGGCAATGGAGAAGATCCTCGCTGGCATGACGAGGCCCTGCCGGTTCAAGAAGCACGGCTGCCCGGAGACCGTCCGGTACACCAAGGCACGCGCCCACGAGGAGGCATGTCCCTTCGCGCCCTACCGCTGCCCGTTCGACGGCTGCGCCTATCGCGGCGCCCTCCTCTACGGTCATGTCCAGGACGCCCACGAACCACGCGGCGGCGGCACCACCTTCTTGGATCGCCATGGCTGGTGGTCCGTCGAGGTGACCCTGCAGAAGGCGCCGCCATTCCTCGCTCTGCTCCACCCCGAAGCCAAGAGCGTGTACCTCCTGCTCAACAGCCGCGACGTCCTCACGGGCCGCTCGCTGTCGTTGGTCCGCGTGTCCCCATACGCGGCCGAGCTGTATGAGGAGGACTACGAGATGACGGTGAAGGCGGCTGCAGGGCCGTGGTCGTTGTCAGCGAGGGGGATAGTGCAGTTCGTCCGTCAGTTCCAGGGGTACAAGGCCAAACGCTTCCTGTTCGTACCTGACGAATTCTGGGGCTCCTCGTCCGGCAGCGTCACCGTCAGCGTGAACCTCCTCTGATGTTTGGTTTCTGTTTGATCGATCGAGACCTTGAGATGTGTTTACTATCTGCTGAATCCCCCGTTATCCTGCCTGCCGGGTGTACTCTCTTTTAGGTATTCAGTGCGCTAGACGTACGGTCTGTTGGTGTTGCCCGGCCTGTTTATCTTGGAGGGTTTCTACTCGTATATATGCAGTTTCTAATGTGGGATTAATTGTGCATGCATGCATGCACACTTTTGCTTTGATGGGACTATGAATTATGTATTTGTTGGATCATGCATGCACTAATGTTGTTCTCTCTTGCAAACTCGGTACAGAAGTGCTTTAGCACTTACTAACACTGTTCGTGGCCCGGTGCTTCTTATGTATGACCATGTTGTGCCATCTACTACTCTAGAAGAACATCATCTCCAGTCAGCGTATCTACAGTGAAAACAAAGAGCATACTTACAAGCTTGTACGACAAGTAATTCAGAGGCATGCTTAAGTTTGCTGTAAGGTGTGAACGATTTGAGAGAGCAAGAAAGAGCAATGGGAACTTAATTAGTAGCACAAAACTAGAAATGCAAAGGCTTTAACTAAAGTACCAAGGGTATATATGCAAGGGACCAGGAAGGGAAGCTCACGCCTCAAACCACTGCAAGTTCAGCTCATCTCCATGGCTAGTTCACAACTAAACAACCAATGGTTGAAGAAAATGACGGTGTCAAAGGAGGGCGGTGTGACAGGAATGGGGGGGTGTGAGAGGAGGATGGTGCGAAAGGAGCGGGGTAGAGCTGCAAGTGGAGAAGAGGAAGAGGCAACGACGGGGCAAGACGTGCTATACGCACCCCTCGTCCCAACGACGGAGAGATAGAAGCAGGAGAGCGAGGCATAACACCTCCCGTTAATAATAGTATCATAAACTAGTATCATGCATATGATACTATTGTATATTACTTTAGGCTTCGTCCCAACGATAGCGAGCTAGAAGGAGAGTGAGGCACAAACAGAACTCAGCGCACCATGAGCGAGCGAATACCAAGGTTACCAACAAGCTAGACACCAACCAATCAGGCCGCCTCTCCCGGACCGCACCCACCGTCTCCCGTAGCGCACATGGCAACCACCCGAGCGAGGCCCACCGGTCATCGATACTAAGCAAGATTTACCGCGGTACTAACCTTTGTTCAGGAGCAAATCGTGTGACGCAGATCAGTTAAAGAGCTCAAATAGGCTACAAAGCCGGGTAGCATAGTGTCGTGTAGTATAAGAGCAACTATATACGCCATAAGTTGAGTTGAGACGCTAAATTTAGTATGCAGGTCGCTGTACACGAAAAATGCAACCCGAAATTCCGCGGGATAGAACAGATGCGTTAAATTCATATGACATATTTAAAACTGAAGTTTTCCGCGATACAAACCCCACCAAAACATCGCCGGAGTTTATAAAAGAAAAAAAACAACTTACTCTAATCATCAGAGATCAATGAGAATCGCGCCTCACTTCCTCGCTGGACGGTAGAAGTAGTACCTCCGCCAGCTCCAGCTCGTCCTCAGCCGCCGCAAGGCGCTCGGCTACTCCCTCCTCGCCGACGTCCACCGCTTTTTTGGCGGCAAGGAGTTCCCCAAAGGAGCTCGTGCAGTGATGGAAGCGCGCCCATCCGCTCTGCTCGATGCGGGATAGGGCACCACGAGTGCGGGCTTGCGCGGAGCGGCGGGGATAGATCGTACCACGGGGGGAGTCGTGGGGCGGTGGGAGCTGCCCGCCTCATGGTAGTTCTCGCTCCGCTTGGCCGGCGGTAGCCCTCCACGACAACCATGATAGCTGCACCCGCCGAGCATCATTCCGATTGCTCGTCGTAGTTTGGATCGAAGGCGATGAAGGGGAAATGGGATACGACGAAAGGAGGGGAACGAATGCGAGATGGTAACCCTAAATGCCCTCCGCATCGTAGACATAGCACACCGGAGAAAATTTTGTGGGTCGCCCATACAAAATTGACGTATCGAACAGGAAATGGTGTATCTGTTCTGACCGAAAAATATGTCCATCTGTCAAGAGTACCGTATATACGCTGACCGGAAGCAAGATGACCAATCTAGAGTTGCTCTAACTAGATGATACCCCGCGCGTTGATGCAGAACTATTAAAATAGAATTTGATATTTTAAAACATGTGAAAAAATATAAAATATAGTATAATTTGATTATAATTTATTTTTTAAACAAATATTTAAAGTAAAAATATACGAAAAATTTGAAGAAAAATTCAAAAATGAGTTTGATTTTTGTTTTGTTAATTTAGTTACTTGACAATATATCGATGAGATGATATGAGAAAAAAAACGTTGAGTATAAACAGTGAAGATGTTTCCATGCTTAAACGACATGCAGGTGTCATGCATCCACCAACGAATAACGCTACGTTATTAAAAAAAACTAATCCGGTTCCGTGCAATTTGCCCGCCGGATGCAGGGGTACAAGGCCAAGGAGTTCCTGTTCGTGCCGGACCATTTCTGGGGCTCCTCCGGCAACGTCACCGTCACCGTGCACATCGATCGACAGCTCCACCTCTCCTCTCCCCCGTTTCTTCTGCTCCCGCCGCAAGTCGTTGAAGACTGCGGCCCCCTCCCTCCTGCTCCCTCCGCCGGCGCTGCCGGTCGGAGTAGAGTAGGGGGGAGGTGGTGCTCGCGTGTAGTTAGGTTTCTTTCAAGCATATTTCCCTTTCTTTCGGAGTTGCTCCCGTGGCCTCCAGGCGGCGGCGGGATCTGGCGCATCCTCCCTCTACTCCGGCGCTCGTGGTGGGCGACGTGGTTGGCGGCAGGGTCTCGGAGCTCCTCTAATAAGCCTGCTTATCCAGATGGGGTGGATTTGCTTCGAATCTTGTGGATCTTGGTCCTCTGCTTCCATGGTGGTGGAAGAGGAAACAAGATGCACTTGGTTTGTGGGCGATTTGCATCTCGGAGCCTAGCTACAGCAATCTTCTTCATGAGCTCCATCTCGACGGCGAATCCCAGTCGGTCTTGTGCCGGCCCGTCGTCGAATCCTATGGCCGAAGGGCGGCCAGATTTGGCGCGGACGCGCTTGGCAGCTAGCCGGCGTCATCATCTCTTTTATCTCCAGGCCAAGATGCCAAAGTGGAGGCCCATGTGCTCCTGTTGCACGGCGTTCTTCGGCGATTTCATCCCAAGTGGCGAGTTCCCCGGTGATGTTCTTGCTGGCCGTGACGGGAGGCGACGATGCGTTGAAGACAGTGGTCGAGGACCGGATCGCGTTTCTAGTTTTAGCTTTAGGGTTCTCTTTGTTATTCACAAGCTCCTGTTTATTATTCTGAACTTTTTCAAGGGCTTTACTGTAAGATGTACCACTGTTAAAGATTAATGCAGTTGGGGTCTTCGGGACCCTTCTTTGTTAAAAAAAAACCCGTGTTTCGCTCTGTGAGCTCTGAAGTTTAGTTGCTCTCTCAAGTTAGTGCTACGTAGAAGTACTACAAACTTTGTACAAAATGAGCGACACTTATTATGGATCGGAGGGAGTATTATGCTAGTACTATGCCGAATCTTGGGTATCGCCCGATGATTATCAGTTGGTTTTGGGCGTGGCTAGGTCTCAGTCGACTGAGATTTAACAAAATCTCAATCATGTGACATAACATGCAAGAAAAAAAAGTAAAAATCGAAAAAAAAAGTTTTGCACCAATCTTAATGTAAAATCTCACGAATATAGCATCGACTGAGACCTAACAAAGTCTCAGTCGACTGAGATCTAGCAAGGCCGTTAGGTGTGGCTAGGTCTTAGTCGACTGAGATTTAACAAAGTATCAATCATATCACATAACATGTAAGAAAAAAAAATCGAATTTTTTTTTGCACCAATCTCAATGTAAAATCTCCTGCCAGTTTCGAGTTCGTAATTGCAAGGTGATGGTTGGATGTATCCCGGATCATACATCGATGTTTCCTTTTGCATGTACCCCGGCATGGGGCACGTTCTCTTGTGCATCTTCTCTAGTCTATGCAATACTAGTTCAACTAAATCTGATAGATATCCATCCAGAGCAATGCAGAGACCGATGATGTTAACGACTTTATGAAAAGAAAAGAAAAAAGTTAGCCAATGACTCGACCAGGATTTGTAAATAAAGAGGAACATCACGATGGATTTACTATTTTGATTCAAACTACTCCCAGCGTCATGATTTAGAAGGCACAGTTAAATTTTCGTGTGTTTCCATAATAGACAAGAATTAAGGCGCGAAGACAATTACTTTTATTAATTAGTACTACTATTTCACTCATGTATGGATGCACCATCTCAATTCTTTGCTGCTCACGCCGGGTGGAGTTGATACTTGCATGGTGTGAATGTAATTAGTACTACTACAAAACTCATCTATTGATGCTACATCTCACAACCAATCGGTGACTATCTTGGTTTCAGAGATTTTCCAAGCGTGTCTTCTAAACCGTGACGGAGGGAGTACTGATTTGTCAGCGATGCTCACTTTGATCATTGTAGGCCTGAAGGGGGCACATGGGAGGGGGGGTGGGGAGCTCCAGAAGTTCTGTCTTGGCACCCAGGGGCGAAGCCAGGATGAAAAATGAGAGGGGGCAAAGTGGTAATGTGGTATCCAAATATTTTTTCCAGAAACACAAACTAAGGGCTAAATCATTTAAGAAACCAACTACGCAAGCATATAGTATAACAAGCGTGATCACATATTTCCTTATAAAATAAGGTCATCACTCACACAAGTATAACAAATTCATTGCAAAAATAAAAGTAAACTAACCACTTAACACACAATGACTTGAGAAATATGATATCTTTTCGTTCCTTTTTATTGGTACGTCCCTCATTTTTCTAGCCTTCAAGCTGCATGAAAAAGAATCATGATCAAATAAAGAAATAATATAAACATTAAGTAATAAAAATATAAGCTTGAGCACATTACCTCCTTTCGTTTTATCCCACGACGATTTTTTGCACGGAAGCGTTTAACTATTGCTTCATTAGGAATATTATCCAATATTTCCTTCTCTACAAAGCAAATAAGGCTATGGCTCAAATAATCATCACCCATCTTGTTACGCAAAGCATTCTTCACAAGCTTCATTGCCGAAAAACATCTCTCAACAGTTGCAGTTGCAACAGGAAGAGTCAGTACTAGCTTTAGAAGTCGATAGACAGAAGGATAAGAAAGATGCTTCTTTGTAGACACCATCAATTTAGCGAGATCATTGATAGTTTCCAAGCTAGCAAATCTTGTATCATTGCGTACATTATCTATGTACAGGCAAAGCTCCATCTCAAGATGCTCCAACTCATTTTCGCTAAAATCGCTAGGATAAAACTTAGCCAACTTCATCAACTTCTCAACATCATAGTGACTAAACTGACCACTTGGGTTGAAAGCAGACATACAACAAAGCAACTCATTGTTTACCTCATTGAATCTGCGGTTTAGTTCTTCTGCCAATAAATCCAAGACAACAAAGAAACAATCAACCCGATAATGATGCTCATTATTAATGCCAGTCCTTTGCCTTGGCTTCTTTGGATTTACATAATCCTTTTCCATGTCCATAACTGAAATATCATACTTGTCGCAAAAAGAACATACCTTGCTCAAGAGAGAACTCCATCCATGCTCGGATCTAAGCTTATTTAGCTCTCGCTTAACAGATTCCACATCTGATATAGCATTTACAATGTCCATATCCTTTCTCTGGAAGGTTTTTGATAGCCCATTTGTTAAGGATAATATATTCATCATCATGTGTAGAAAGAATGCGGAATCAAATGATTGGAAATATTTTAGAAGACCATTAGCTTGACGTTTCTTAGTAGAATCCGAGCCCTCTTCCTCCACATATTCTAGTACCTTTATCACCGAGGGAAACATCTTAGACAAACCCAACAAAGTAGTATAGTGAGAATTCCATCTAGTATCTCCTGGTCTTTGAAGAGAAAGCTCCTGGTTTAATCCTGACCCTGTAGCAATCTCTCCCTTGCCAATCGCTTTCCTCACCTCTTCTCGATGGTTCTCTCTAAGTTTATCCTTTCTCTTGCAAGATGATCCAACGACTGTCACCAATAATGATATCATATCAAAGAAATCTCCAACATCAAATATCTTTTTTGCAATGGCCACAACAACTAAGTTAAGTTTGTGAGCAAAACAATGTACATAATAAGCTGAACTATTCTCCCTCATAATCTGGGCTTGCAGACCATTAAACTCACCTGCCATATTGCTCGCTCCATCATAACCTTGTCCTCTCACTTGTTGTAGACTCAAACCAATCTTTGCAATTATAAAGTCAATTTTAGACTTGAGATAAGCAGATGTTGTTTCCTCCACATGAAGAACACCAACAAACCTCTCATTTGATAGCCCATGTGTATCAACATAACGAAGAACCACTGCCATTTGCTCTTTGTCAGAAACATCACGACATTCATCAACTAATAAGCTGAACACACCATTGTCAAGCTCCTTCAGAATACAACTCAATACTTCTTCTGCAAAGCACTCAGTGATATCTTTTTGAATTGTTGAAGATGACAACTGATTATTACGTGGAGCATTTTTGAACGCCTTGGCTATAACATCATTGTGCATAATTGTATAATCTATCATCTCCAGATAGTTTCCTTTATTTGTAGACTCTTTTGACTCATCATGGCCACGGAACGCATGTCCTTGATGCAGCAAATATCTACATACATCAATTGCGGCATTTAATCGGATAAGATGCTCATTCTTTTCAAGTTCACTTTGTTTATGCAAGGCAGCAGGGATTGATTGTTCTGTTTTCATTAGATCCTCATAGTTTTTAAGTGCTTTGTTATGAAAACTATCATGGTCGCCCACATGAGTTGAAAATCTCTCTATTGCCTTCTTCCAATTGACAAATCCATCTACCACAAATGCATCATGACCAGGTTTGTTACCTTTAATATTGTCCCTGAACAAATAGCAATACAAGCAATATGCCTTGTCCTCTACCTCACTGTACTCTAGCCAATTACGATGCAGATCATACCATTCAGGATTGAAATACCGCTTACTCTTACCAATCCATCTGGGTTTAAACTTTGATGGACGAGGTTGATAAGGCCCCCATGTTAGGTACTTCCTTCTAATCTCCTCGTGCTGATTGATGTTAAAATCTGTAAGTCTCTTCCTTTTAGATGGATCCCGAGTAAGCTTGTTCAGATCGAAAATTTCAGGCATACTACCAGTTGTTGATTTTGCAAAAAATCTCTCCATTATCTTTCCTGTCAACATAAAATAATTAAACATCAGTTAAATAAATTGAAGTATATGAAGGCAGAATATTAATATAGTCTATATAGATTTTATTTTACTCCCATGTGCTTAAATCTATTCAGACAAAATTCAAGTACAATCATTCAATCTGCTATAATACTGATTCAACCTAAGTACCAGGTAGTACCTTTTCAATCTGTCACACGTCTTCTTCTTTCTGGAGACCTGGACGGTTGGACGTACGGTGCCTGTCCTAGCGGTCTGGCCGGCCGGCCTGCCGGCGTACGCGTCTATGCGATGCGGATCGGGGATGGCTGTCGGAGGGGATGGAGTATATGTGCAGCTCAAAGACGTAGGCGTGGAGATCGAGACGGTCGCTCGCTCAAGTAGCAGATGAACGAGGAGGCGGCGATTGTGTTCGGCAGATGACAGAACCTGTGTTCGCATAGGTTTGTGATTGGAAAAGCAACCGTGCCTGCTCGTTTCTACTAAATGGGTTGTTTTCTAGTATGGGCAATGGGCCAATTAAGACTTAAGCGCTCTCTCTCTCCCCAATTAAAAGGTTGTGGGCACGTGTAGTGGGGGCAAATACCTGGGCTTAGTGGGGGCAACGCCCTATACCCATGTATACGTATAAGTAGGCAAAAAAAACGAGTGGGGGCATTTGCCCCCACAATGATGCACGTACATTCGCCCCTGTTGGCACCTGATACGTCCCAAACGTATCTATAATTTCTGCTTGCTCCATGCATGTTTTGTGTGACTTTGCCATTATTTGCTTGAACTTTCATACACTTTTGAGCATATTTGGACTAATCTATTAACCCAGTGCACCCAGCTGCCAGTTGCTGTTTTCTGCTGTTTTTGTATTTCAGGTTTTCCGGTCATTAAAAGTGCTCCAAAAAATCCAGAAAAATCATATAAAAAATCAGCGTCACGGAATCTTCCGGAAACAACAAAGAAGCGGAGGAGGGCCACCACCAGGCAACCAGGAGGGCGCCTGGCGCGGCCCCACCCTAGGCCGCGCCAGGGAGCCTCACGGCTGCCCTGTGGCCCCTCTCGGTGCCCCCCTTCGCCTATATTTACCCCCCGTGACGAAAACCCTTGAGAGGAACTCCTTTTTCGCGATCTCGTCTCTGTACCGCCGCCACCGCCGTTTCTAGATCGGGGCTGCCTGGAGAAGCTGCTCCGGCACCCTGCCGGGAGAAGCTACCCCCTCCGGGAGCCCATCTATAGCCATGGACGCATCCCGTATGTACCGTGAGTAGTTTCCCTTGAACCATGGGTCCGTGACCAGTAACTATGTGATTTATCTCTCCCCTCTTTGTGCCTCCACTTTCGAGACCTCGTGAGATGCCTCACCTGATCGAGGCACCTTTGTAATTTTTTGCCGTTGCTATGCTGAGTTTGTTGGTATCTTATGGATTATGAGACTATGTTCAGATTTTGATGAGTAATATATTTGGTTCTTCTCTTTTATATTTTGTTCTTGAGAAAATTCTTGCATGTTCTCCGTTGCCGTATTTTACTTTGGCCCAGTGATTTGTTGCAACTCCAAGAGGGAGCGTTATGCTTGATTGTGGGTTCAGCCCCTTGATGTCTAGCTTGAGTGACAGAAACATGAGACTAGGGGATGTGTTGTTGCCACCAGGGATAAAACAATGGTGCTTGTATCCGCGGATGCAATGATTGTTTACTTTACTCAAAGTTCTTTTAATGCAGTTGTCTGTTGCTTTGGATTTACACTTTGGGTGGGATTCGCAACTTAATACCAGCGAGATGTTCTGGATAGATATCTCAAGGTGGATGATTCGTAGTAGATGCAGATGGATTTCGGTCTACTTACCTTGGCGTACTGCCCACTGCTTTTGAGCCCTTCCTTTCTTTGCAGCATAGTTAGCATTGCTGTGCCTTCATAATCCTGTCAATTGCCCAACTTTGATTTGTTTACCTCGCTAGCACTTTTATCGTCTTTTGGGAGAGAGACATCACTAGTGAAAATCACGGGACCCCGATCCATCTTCATATCACTGTTTACATCCTTAGTTTACTTTTCAGTTGCTATCACTATCATTATCCCGTGTGTTTTATCCTTTGTAAACAGCAAGGCCGGAGGAATTGACAACTCATCTGTACTCGTTGGGAGCAAAGTTATTTGTATCTGTGTGCAGGCCCAGGTGAAGTTAGCAATATCGTAAACTGCGCCTTGTTCACTTTACCACCTACTTGTATCTCTGTGAGTCCTCCTGGATGATACTCAACCTTAGCATCTTCGCTAAGGGAAATTTGCTGTTACGCTACATCTCACCTTCCACTTAGGGTAACCAACGAGGAGTGAGAGATCCTCACCGTATCAAGCCAATTTCTGGCGCCATTGCCGGAGACTCCAGTCTACAAGATAGGGAGTTGCACACTATCTTTTATCTTTGCTTTTTAGACCACGCAGGCGACCAGGTAGTTCAGGTACGACTGTGTTCCTCTCGATTCGCAACCTTACCTTCCTCCATCGGCCGGGGTCACCGCTGCCTCTGAATCATAATAAAATTTCTTGTTTATACGGTTTCCTGGTCAGAATACTTACATAGGCATCGTCGCTCTTATTACCCCAATAAAATGTACTGCTATCATATCGTGGCACGCCTAATTACACACAAATCATCATATGTGTTAAATTGAAATTGCAGTTTACTTGTTTTGTGGTTAATTGCGGCACATGTAGATCCTTACTTATTTTGTTGTTTTTTTCCTTTGATTCTTTGTCCAAAACAATTGTATTTCTAGCTAGCTTATGCAGAATGCACCAGAAAACTTCCAGTTCCATGAATTTTGTCACTACATCTTGTGGAACGGGACAACATGTGAAGGGAGCAGTGAGATTGTGTTGATCAATAGGTTTGTTTCTGTCATACTTCCAGTACACAGACCAAGGAAGGTAGTGAGGGCACCTTGGAATTTTGTTGGCGATGGCTGGTTGTAGCTCCAGCAAGAGAAAGGTTGAAGCGCAGCGAAAGAGTGGCACCAAGAGGCTGAATGTCACCTCATCTTTGTTGAATCTATTGTTGGATGTAGTGCTACTTGGAAAGAAATGGTTTCCTGTAAAAGAAACACAATAGCTATGTTAGCTCAAATAGTGGAATGTGTAGCAATAACCTACTATGAATGAGAGGTTCGCGGACGTGCTGCTCAGCGAGGGTAACGGCGTTGGCACGGCACTCGCAATCGCCAACACCATCAGCAATCTCGTCGGCCACGAGGAGGTTCTCACCCGCACCTGCAACCCCGTTCCTGTTCATTCTCGCTTCTCCCTCCCTTGAGAGCGTTCCACACTTCCACCTCATCTGCGTTCTCTCCAGGGCCGAAGTGAATTCAGATTCAGAGAACAATACACAATTCAGGTTCAGGCAGTATGACATTAGCCAGTACTGACAGTAGCCAATTCATATTCAGAGGACTTCTACAGGCATCTACATATGGCTAGACTTCTAGCTACCAATCTATAAATCCGATAGTAGCCAAGACAATATTTTTATTTGTTCAGATATTAATTTGTGTACAACCTCAGACCTCTCTTGCGGCGTACATCACCATCGTTGTTAGCTGCTTTAACTCTCGACCACAGCCCCGCCACAACTGTACAGCCGCCGGCCTCTCCTGGAGCGGACCTGTTGTCGTCCGCCCGACTTGGCTGCTGCCCCACGGAAGCAGTCGCCACACCATAGTTTTAAATAGCGGGCTATGGCAAATAGCGGCGGCCCTTCAAAACAGCCATAACGGGGCTATAGTAAGGCTATAGCCGGCTATTTTAAATCTTTTTCGCACATTTGTACATGAATAGCGGCGAGCATCATTTAGCGGCACCATGATCAAACAACCATAGCGTTGCTATAGCTGGGCTATAGCCGGCTATTTAAAACTTTGTGCCACACCCCTACAGCCGATGCTCTAGATGGCATGTACTTGGCGGCTGTATTTCCCTACTTCCACAAGCTCTTTACTTCACTGTTGTATTTCACCTAAACCATATCAGAATTTCCTACTGTTTTGGTTCTACCTGGTTTGTTTCATTTCTTTAATCTATACCTACTAATAAAGGACGATTAATTTCTTCAGATTTTTTGTCCGTCATCTTATTTGCTCTTAAAGTTGATAGAAATTACCATCAATACCACCTGTAAGTGAAAAAAAACTCTTCGTTAAGAAAATTTCTTCGAATTTTTCGTTCGTCATCTTATTTACCCTTAAAGTTGATAAAAAATAGCACCAATGCCACCTATAAGTGAGAAAAACTCTGCCACCACGGCCCATAGGCAACCACACCACCCAGATCTACGAGATCATCCGCGACCTATTGAAGACTATCTGGACTTTCGACACGTCGAGTATCAGCGTTCTGGCCGCTGAAACCACCGATGTCGCCTTCGTCACCACCGATGCCCCCACCGTCGCCATCCCCGCAGGTCTACTGAACCCAAGGCGTGTCCTACGCGCCACATTCATCCACCTCATCGACGGCGATGACGACGACATCGACACGAGTAGAGGATCAAAGACGAAGATTTATGTATGACTATTATATTTAAATCTGCATTTTTCTAGTATGTCAAAAGGATCACTGTTAGATTATTATCATTTTTTTCACTATCCCAAAATTGCCCCTGTAAGCCCTATTCCATCCCCTCGTACAAGAAGAGAAAATCTACAGAACCTCCGCAGTCATCGTGGCGGCGCACCGCCGCACCCAGCGCTGCCTGCTCCCGCCGCTTCCCTCTCCCTCTAACCTGCACTGCTCACTCCGGCGCCCACCCTAAACCTCTGGCTCCCCGCGGACGATTGGCTCCGGCGCCCACTGCCCCTGGTCGCCGCCCATCGTCGCTGTTCTGGTCGGCGACGACCGTCGCTGCTCCGGTGGCACCCGTGCGTTGTTCTGCAGGACCTCGCTCCTGGTACTCAGCGGCCCTCGACTCCCTCTGCTGCTCAGCAAGCTGCGACCTCAAACAACTCCACTGCATCTACTGACTTGCCATCCCAACAAACAGTATGACCCCCCCCCCCCCCCCCCCCCATCTGTTTCCACGGATTTGTGTTTTCATTGCAAGTGCAGGCTGCAACAAATTTAGAATGTTCTGTATTGGTGTGTTTCAGAGTAGATCCGATGGGAGATTTCAAAGTAGAAATAGATTTAAAATCCGATGAGCTGAAATGCATTTGAAATGGTACTATATTGATGTTAAATGATGGAAACTGAGATTATGTCGAATTGTTGTTCAAATATTGTTGAAATGCTGTTAAAATGCTGATGAAATGATGTCGAAGTGACACTAAAATGCTGCTGAAATGTTGCTCATTGATGCTAAATGATGTAGAATGAGATTTTGCTTAGTTGGTGATGTTTTGATGTCAATTTGCTGCTGAAATATTACAATATAGCTGCTCTTTTGCTGCTGAAATGTAATATTGGGATGTGAAAAGGTAAGGGCAAGTTCGGTTTTCACTAGTGGTATTTTGGCAACTGTCTCTTACTGAATCGAAACTACTTTACAGCTGACACTGCTGTGTCCGATCCTTGCACGATGGTTGATCCGGTGGGTGGTTGTGAACCAAAGAAGACCATGGTTTCTAGTGGTGGCAGCGTGCAAAAGAAGGCGAGAACCGCAACAACCAAGTCCAAGACGGATCATGGAGAGGAGGAAGAAGAAGAGATCATCAACGTCTTCTCCCTTGAGATGGATACTCTGGAATGCGACATATGCTCTTTTCCATTTGAGTCAGAAGTTTACTCGGCAAGCACCTAAACTTCTCAAGCATGTTTTCCACATTATCACCTAAACTGATGTACTTTATCTGTCTTTAACTCTTATAATTGATGATTGATCAGTGCAAGAACGGGCATGCCGCGTGCGCCAACTGCTGCATGAGCATGGACCGCAAGTGCCCATCCTGCAGCGAGCCCATCGGCGAGTTCCGGTGCCGGGCAACGGAGAAGATCCTCGCCGGCATGACCAGGCCCTGCCGGTTCAAGAGGCGCGGCTGCCCGGCGACTGTCCGGTACACAGAGGCACGCGCCCATGAGGAGGCATGTCGCTTTGAGCCGTACCGCTGCCCGTTCGACGGTTGCGCCTATCGCAGCCGTCTCCTCTACAGGCACATCGAGAACAACCGCGAATCGAGCTGCGGTGGCACCAGATCCTTGACTGGCGTCTGGTGGTCCTTTACGGTGACGCTACAGAAGACGACGCCCTTCCGCGCGCTGCTCCTCCCCCGCCAGAATTGCGTGCTCCTCCTTCTCAACAGCGGCGACGTCCTCACGGGCCGCTCGCTGTCGTTGGTCTGCGTCTGCCCATCCGCAGCCAAGGCCAATCTGGATGATGAGTACGAGCTGAAGGTGAGGGCTGGAGGGCTGAGTGGTTGTTGACATCGAGGGGTACATTGCAGTTCGTCAGTCAGCTGCAGGGGTACAAGGCCAAGCGCTTCCTGTTCGTACCTGACGATATGTGGGACTCTTGCGACTGCATCACCGTCTGTGTGAACCTCCTCTATTAGAACAACTTTATGAGGAGATTCTTTTGAACTTTGGGAACACATTACTACTAATTGTAGGGGTTGTTCTATGCCTATCCCATTAATGATGGAGGGACCATGTAGGGGTTGTTCTTAATGAAAAGGATGATGAAATACGTTGGTCCATTACTACTAAAAGTGGTGATTGCATCGTCAAATCCTTCTATGCCTATCCCACTAATGATGGAGGGAGATATGCATATAAATTTCTATGGTAGATTAAAATCCCCTCTAGAATCAAATTTTGTATGTGGTTGATTAGTGAGAATTATACCCTGACAAAAGACAACTTGATTAAAAGAAATTGGGCTGGAAGCCTTGCTTGTCCTTTTTGTGGACATAATAAAACTATTGGACATCTTTTTTTTAGGTGCTCAATGGTCAAAATGCTTTGGGACATTCTTTTATCCTCCTTTAATCTGACCAGTATACCAATTGATGTTACTGATACGCTTGAAGTATGGACTAATATTTTTGATGCTCATACTAGAAAATTGATGATGGTGGGAATTGCAGCTATGTTCTTGTCTATCTGGAGATCAATGAACAATGCTGTCTTTGATAATAAAAAGGTCACCAACCTAGTGTGTCTGTTAATCTAACTGCCAAATGGTTATGTGATTGGTCTATTCTGTCTGAAGTGGAGCTGCTCTATATATGGAAGCTGCTTGAGAAATTCTGAAGTCCATCCTTCAGTTCAGAAGGTTTCTCTGATTACCCCCTCTCCTACTTTGATGCTTGATGAACAATGTATTTTATCCCCTGTTGGCTTTTGCGTGCCGTTTTATTGAACAATGTATTTTATCCCCTGTTGGCTTTTGCATGCCGTTTTATTGTAATATGCTGCTGCTGGAAGAACTTAGACAGTCTACTCGATGAAGGTGGAGGCCGAAGATCGGTTGTTGTTAAAATATATGTGCCGAATATAGGTGTACTAGTTGTGTTACAGTTGGACTTGTAATAGCGGTGGGTTAGGTGTTTGAGTCGGACACGTGTAACCCGGACCTATTATATAAAGGCACCGCGGGGTAGCAAGATAGACTAGACACAAGTTGATAGTCTAGACAGAGATCACGAGAGGGACGGTCCGGCGCCCGTGGCAGGGGCGGCTGGACCGGTCGTGGCAAGGTGGTCGGAGCGCTGTCGGATGACCGTGGCGGACTTGTCGTCGACTGTATCATGTGGTATTGGTACATGGGAAGGAACGGCCGTAGTCAAGCCCCGGGGATTAGCCATGTTGGTGAACCTCGTTAACAAATCTCGGTGTCGTGCTCGTGCTTGATGATTGCTTGATCCTCGGTAGATCGATATGTGATCTCAGATTATTCTAACAAGTGGTATCATGAGCAAGGTTTTGAAGAGTTCGCAGATATTGGACTAGAGGAAGCGGAGGACAGATTAAATTGAGGCAGATCGATGAGATTTTATCCGCTGTTGTAGTAATCAGAAGCGTTCTCGGCGAAATTAGATAGCAGCAGCGAGCCGGATAGTTCCTCCAGGCGAGCGGTGCATGAGGAAAGCGGCTCACGTGAGTTCAGCGCTGCGTGGAAACGACTCGGATCAGGATTCAAGAGGAGTCTTGCCGTGCGCGGGCAGCCGCGCGTGACCGGACCAACTTGGGATGCTTCGAGAGGTGCGGGAACCAGGTGCTGGAAACCAGCGGTTGTTTTGTGAGCCGTTTTCTCTTGGTTGGTGCACGGACGGCGAAATCCAGGGCCAAGGATCGAGGTGCTGCATGGAAAGGTTTGCTGTGCAAATTTGATGGAGACGCTAGAGCAAGAGGCAGGCACGTATGAGGATTTGGTTGAGAAAAAAAAGCTACGTAATGGACTGGTGCTAATCCATCGAAAATAGGAGATATGGGAAGCTATGGGCATACAACCCACAGGAGCACGTGATGGAGGTTGTGTACATGATGGTAGCGTGAGGGTCTATGGTATGTGTGGCGAGGCGACGTGTGTATAAAGCTCGGAGAAGTTTGGAGCGCGTCGTGATAGGATCATGCAAATACAGGGCGTTAAGCAATGCACGGAGATGTGCGGGCGGATATGACGCAGGATGGAGCATGGTTGCAGTCCGATAATCTTCGGCTGGGTCGG
The DNA here is from genome assembly GCA_950022295.1 of Bromus sterilis. Classification (NCBI taxonomy): domain Eukaryota; kingdom Viridiplantae; phylum Streptophyta; class Magnoliopsida; order Poales; family Poaceae; genus Bromus; species Bromus sterilis. Next base: position 22,508,610 of record OX465597.1, on the reverse strand, counting down.
ACTGGATAGTCTGATGGATCGACGTGGATGTTGGTCAAAGTAGAAGACGGCGGTGATTTCAACGACGACGACGACATAGGAGCGTGATGTTGATGGTGGCCGACTTCTAGGGCGTGGAAACACGTGGTGCAGGCCCGATGGCTTGTGCGGTTCGACGTGACAATGGCGCAGGGTTGATTTAAGGCAGTGCACATGAGAGAGCTTGAAGACGACGGGGCGGGGGGTGGACTGATCATCTACCATGGAGTTATGTTGAAGGTGGAGCTGAGGTCCGAGGAAAGACTTCACTCGGTGTTGATGGAGGGGCTACGGTGTAAGTTAACGGAGAATCGGAGCCTATTTCAACGGGAAAAGCGAGGGACATGTTGTTCGAGCTGTGGCCAAGGGTTCGAGGGATACGTGGAACTCGGCATCGGTCGTGGATGATCGGTGTTTCTCTGCGGTGGGGGTTGAGATGGTGTGGGCTAGCTACCCAGGATACTCGACAGGGACAGCAGAGGCTCGACGCGAGGATAGCGGCGAGGTGTGCGATAAGCACAGGACACAGCGACAGGCCAAGACACTGGTGGTCAAACATGTGATCATGGAAAGTGTGCAGAGGGTGCTGAAGCAGTGTTGACGAGTACCAGATTCAAGTTGGTGGCAGGGTCTATCGGTGCCGGTTGATGGACATGAGTTGACCATGGAGAATCTGAGAAAGTGGCGGAAAGTCTGAAATTGTCAAGAAGCTGAGAGAGTACATGGCCGTATATTCTGTGGTGTTTCGTGCACATGGCAAAGTGCGGATGACGCGTACAGAAGGAGGCGAAGTACTATAGCGGTGGGACATATCAGAGACTATCCGGGAAAAGGGGTGAGACAACTGTGAATTTGACTCAGGGTGACACAGGGCAACAGTGACATTTCTTCAAGTCTCAGATATCAGTCAAGAAAGAGCTAGGATGTTGAGTTCGGATAACTCTTATATGTGGCGTCCAATATGTGAGTTGTTCATTTTCACGCAGACAGTGATCGGTGTGTGATGGTGTTGAACGGATAATCCGTAAGTTGGAAGCACAAAGTAGAGTAAAGGGTAACTTAATTTTGCTCATGTGTTGACTGTGGAGAAGGACAAGAAGGGACTACAGTTGCAGGTGGAGTCACAAGGAGTTTAGGAGTAGCAGTGGTGTTCATGGTTCAAGTCCAAGGTACACGGAGGTTCGCACATGGAGGCTTCAAGGTGGCGAGGATATATTCGTCAAGGTGGAGTGTTAAAATATATGTGCCGAATATAGGTGTACTAGTTGTGTTACAGTTGGACTTGTAATAGCGGTGGGTTAGGTGTTTGAGTCGGACACGTGTAACCCGGACCTATTATATAAAGGCACCGCGGGGTAGCAAGATAGACAAGACACAAGTTGATAGGCTAGACAGAGATCACGAGAGGGACGGTCCGGCCGCCCCGCCGGACCGATCGTGGCAAGGTGGTCGAAGCGTTGTCGGATGGCCGTGGCGGACTTGTCGTCGACTGTATCATGTGGTATTGGTACATGTGGAGGAGCGCCCGTAGTCAAGCCCCGGGGATTAGCCATGTTGGTGAACCTCGTTAACAAATCTCGGCGTCGTGCTCGTGCTTGATGATTGCTTGATCCTCGGTAGATCGATATGTGACCTCAGATTATTCTAACAGTTGTCGCTGTCGACGCCGTGGAAAGTGCAGTTCGTCCGTCAGCTGCAGGGGTACAAGGCAAAGCGCTTCCTGTTTTGTAACCGATGATTTTTTCAGGATTTAGTCTGTTTTCTTTTTGGACGCTGATAGATACCGAACGTCAGGTCGGCAGCTATTCAGACCGAACGAAATTGTTCGGCAGGTTCGTTTTTTGGACCGCACGTTTTTGTTCGGTAGATTTAAGCCACAGCCTGAACGGATACTAGTCAGCTAAGTCTTTCCTAGGCCTTCTAGATCAAAACCATGCAGATTTTTTTAATATAAAAAAATGTCCAAAGCTATATTGAGGAAAAAAGTTATGAATTTGCCGTAGCTTGTGGTCGTTGTTGCTCGCCATCTCCATCGCCGTCATCGATGTAGCTCAACGTCATCGTCGCTCCCTGTAGCTTGCCGCCGTTGTCGCTCGACAACTCCATCGCTGTCATCGATGTAGCTCAACGTCATCCGTCGCTCTCTGCAACTCGCCGTCGTCGTCATTGACGTAGCTCGCGTAACTTGCCGTTTTCGTTGTTGTCTTCGCAGCTCGTCGACATCGTCGTCGTCATTGGCGTAGCTCGCGCAACTTATCGCTTTCGTCGTGTCTCCGCAGCTCGCCGCCATCGTTGGCGTCATCATCGTCGTTCTCGTCGTAGCTCGACAATGTTGCCTTAGCTTCTAGACGACATCATCACCGTAGCTCGCCGTTATCGACGTAACTTGTCGTTGTTGTCGTCGTCGTAGCTCGCCGCAGCTCACCACCGTCGTCGCCTTCATTATTGTAGCTCGCTGTCGCTGCCGCCTTAATCGTCGATGAAAAATTTGCCATGTTCTACTCAAGATAGCCATGTCCAATAATTTTAAAATATCATATCCCGCATATAAGTATTGTCATGTCGTACAAATAAGAATGACCATGTTCCATATATAACGAGTGTCATGTTCCACGTAATATCATGTCCTGCATATAAGAATTAGCGTGTTCAACAAAAATTGTCATGGGATAGAAATCCTATTGCACCATTATAACCATGGAAAAATTGTCTTGTTCTACTATAAAATAGTCATGTCCAACAAAATCAACAAAAATTGCCGTGTTTTGCACAGTATCATGACCCACATGTAAAAATTGCCATGTTCTGCCAATAAGAATTGCCATGTCCTATCAGTAAGAATTGTCATATCCTACGAATAAGAATTGCCATGTCCTGTCAGTAAGAATTGTCATGTTCTACCAGTAAGAATTGTCATGTCCTACGAACAAGAATTGTCATGTTCTACCAGTAAGAATTTCCATGTACTACGAACAAGAATTGTCGTGTCCTGCCAGTAAGAGTTGCCATGTCCTACGAACTAGAATTGTCATGTCCTACAAACAAGAATTGCCATGTACTATGATCTAGAATTGCCATATCCTACAAACAAAAATTGCCATGTACTACGATCTAGAATTGTCATGTCCTACAAACAATAATTGTCATGTACTACAAGAAAGAACTACCATGTTTTACAAATATAAATTGCCAAGTCCTACGAACATGAATTGACATGTACTACAAAACAAGAATTGATAAACTAAAGTTGCCATGGTAAAATACTTAAAATTGCCTTGACATATAATTGCTATGATCATGGTACTAAAATTGTCATAGTTAGAAACTAAAATTGCCATGGTCATGGTCGATACGCGCCAAAAAATCTTCTATAGGCGTCCTTATCCCGGAAAACCTCATCGACGAATATGTACTAGACGCAACTCTCCGGAATGCTCTCCGATGAGTGAAAAAGTATGTGAAATACAATGGTAGATTTAAATCTAGAAAAAAATAGATGAAACAACTCATGGAAAATTTAGTGTATACATCATGGCAATTTTAGTGTAAGCATGATGGCAAATTTTGGTCCCAATTTTTTTTTGTCGAAACATGTCAATATGAGATCTAGTTTCAAAGATCTCGGCGCGACGGATTTAATGGCACAAATAAATTTTTAGTCACCTTTTTTATTTAAGTGATAAAAGCTTTTTAAGTTGAAAAAACACAAAAGATTCCCCTGACCTGTACACAAAGCCAGATGGGTTAAAAAAAAGAGAAGAGATGAATAGCGCGCGTGGAGTGTGCGGGCCAAAAGCAATTCCATCTAACGTTGGCCGGACGTGATATGGCAAATCAGCTTTGCATCAGGATGCATGCGCATGCACCAACGACAGATGCGGTGTTCGGGCGAACGGGTGCCTGCCGAACGTGTGGTGGCTATCTTTATCCTTCCTTTTTGACTAACAACAAATTTGAATCAGTCGATGTTTTACAGGGCCAAGGCCCATTATCTGGGTCGCCCAGCCTCCCCTCTCTCCCTTTTATTTTTTCTGTTTTTATGTGTTTTTCCTTTTGTCGTTGTTTTGTTAGTAGATTTATTTTTATTTTTTGTATATATTTTCTGAGATGTTCGATGAGTGTAAACGTATACACATAAAATATTATATAATATGTGAAAAATTACAATTTTATATGATTGGTGTTTGCATACTAGAAAGGGTGCAATTTTAATGCAAAGTGGCTTGCAAGTTTTTTTAATAGAAATTCATTATAGTTCTTCTTAAAGAGTAATATTAATACCACTAATTTATCGTCTCTTATAAAGATTTATTATTATGATATTGTTTAGTTTTTATTTCATTCTCTATTTACGGAAATACCGATGCCATTAATTCATTCCTTCTCCGAAAACTTATTTTTTGCTTAAATTTCACTATTATATGTTTATTCTATCTTTTTTAAAGGGTAATAACAAAGTCACTAAATCATTGTTTGTTTTATAGTTTTATATTATTTTTCTTCAAAAATAATATCAATGCAACTAACTCATGATCGCTTGGTTTTTATTTCATTTTATTTCTTTATAAAGGGTAATAACAAAGCAAAAAAAATCATTCGTTCTTGAAAAACTTCATTATTGTTGTAAAAATTATTTTTATTTTATTTTATTTCTTCTAAATGGGTAATGCCAATGCTACTAATTTATTTATTTTCTCAGAAAAACTTCATTAGTTTGATTTTTCTTTACTTTTTATTTCGTTTTCTTTCTTTTTAAGGGTAGTACCAACTCCACTAATTCATTCCTATTAGGAACTTTCCATTTTTTGGGAAAAATCCACTACTGTATGCTTATTCTTTTTAAAGGATAATACTAAAGCTACTAATTCATTCTTTTTAAAACAACTTCATTCTTTGATTTTTTTTGTTTTAATTTAATTTTCATCCTTTTTAATGGTAGTGACAGTGCCACTAAATCATTCATTCGTAACAATATTTATTTTTTTGTGAAAATTTCACTAGTATATGATTATTCTTGCAAATTAAAAAAAATCATTTTATGCAAAGAGATGAGTGCAATAATACTGAACCCTTTTGTTTTGCCCTTGGCAGCAACAATACTAATACGTGTCTTGTCCCAAACGGCGATGGCTACCAGAAAAAGAACTCTGCCTCGAGGGTTTTCGGTGAACGAGAAATAAAGGGCATCAGGGGTGGGCCCACCCCCCAAGCGTCCAGGGGGCTCGGCCTAGTCGTGGCCGTGCCCTCAAGTCACCTGGGCTGGTTGTGGCCCGTCTCTGGTCCTTCTTTGCACTTTCAGGTATCTCCTAGAACTTTAGAATTTTTGAAAGTTTTATAAATAATGTTGAGCATATTGATTTTTCATCTTTTTCTGCGATGCACAAACAATAACAAACAAACACTGGCACTAGGCACTGGGTTAATAGGTTAGTTCCCAAAAATATGTAAAAGGTATGAAAATGCATCAAAACATATAACAATATCAACGAAATAAGCATGAAACAAACAAAAAATTATAAATACATTTGGCGCATATCAGCGGCATAAGACAGAATTGTCGTCCCATGAAGGACTCGTGGAAGGTGTGTGTGGTGCGCAAAGTGGCCTAATAACTTCAACAGATGAACTGGCTCGGGACCATGGACCATTCCAGAATTGCTCAAGAACCTTACACTCAAATTGACCCCCTCTTTTTTTTATCATCGGTGACCATTGTGCCGCAACCCAAATAATCGATCTGAAAAATTTAACTTATAAAGATCCCTAGCCCATGGAGCTCCACGGCAAGCCTCAGGGGGCAACCTACGCTGGCCGTTGGATCCGTTGGTGGATCGCTGGGAGCCGTAGGATCCTGTCTGGTGGTCATATATATTTGCCCCTTTTCAGCCGCGATGAACCCTAGCCGCCAATCCCCGCACGCCCATTCGCCTCTCTGTTCCCCACGCCCCTCGCCTCGGCCGCCTCTCGCCTCAGCCGCCGCCTCCCCTCTACCATGGCGTCGGCCCCCATGACCCCCGTCGCTCCTGGAGGCCCCCTCGTCAGCAAGCAGGCCAACAAGGAGGGCAGGTGAGGGAAGGGACAACGGGAGGAGAAGCAACCCGAGGGGGAGAAGCAGCGCGATGCTCCGTGTTGGATGCCCGGCGTCCTGCCGTCCTCCTCCATCCTCAGGTGCCAAGATCCGCGGCGTTCGGGCGCGGAGGCGTGAAAGGTGGCGGCAGTCCCTCTCTCCTTGTTTGCTCGTTTCTGCGCTCACCTGCTCGTTTATGTGAGTTGTTAAGAACATGAAGCAGCGAGTCATGATGTGTGGTAGAACTATATGGAAGGAAGCGGTCAGCTGCGTCTCTAGGGTGCCTGTCGAGACCGAGGTGAGCCACGGCTAGCCCCCAGCCTTTCTTCTCATTCTGAGCCCTTCTCATTCATCACTGAACATGTTTTTTATATACTTGGCTTAGTTATGCATTTTTGTATGAAAATATATGGATGCTCATTTAACATTATTAATGATGCATATTTTCAGCAACAGAAATATTGATGTATTTTCTGCCTTTTACGGAAATATTTTTCTGATGAGGTCAAGGAAAAAAATGAAGATGTAGCAGAATGTCAGGCTATGTATGTGGTCGCCTAGGAGTGTTTTGCTTGGTTGATTTATATTTGAAATGAACGGTGGTCTCTTTCATGAGCTATTTTTATCAATGGATGGAATGTTGTTTCAGTGTTGTGGAGCTGACATTGTTTTGTTTTTATTTGGTTGAGATCCTGACATTGTTGTGCAGCAGTGGGCATGGTGGTCAGAGGACTTCAGTTGATAGTTTAGTTTGCAATCTGCTGTACCATTTACAATTCGAGCTTCACCTGATGGTTTAGTTAATCAGTCAGTCATCTACTTACTTGATAATCTGATTGGGCTCCAGTGGGTACTTTGCTTGTGTAACTGTAACTTAGAAGTGCCTCAGTGGGTACTTTGCTTGTGCTAATTTTCTCTACGCTCCTCTTACAGTACGATAATGTCAATCTTATTGGGCTTGTCTCTACACACCACACATGCTTGGGTGGAATTAATATTGAGTAACTCTTAATTACAACTTCAGTAATTGCTCATTTTTATTTCAACACAGAATATCGGAATTGGTGGTTGGGGAAGGTTCGCAGGCCACCGCATGGGTTGCTCCTGCCTCTTCCACGCGCCCAGCAGGAGGAGCACGAGGTGAGCAACCGGAAGCCTCTATCCTTCTTCATCCTTGTTGTAGTGCTACACCCCACATGAGTTCGTGTCGCTACTGTGTGTAGGTGTAAGATAGATTGAGAAATGAGACGATTCCAGAACGAGTGTACGTCAACTAAACGATGTGAAATAAGTTAATGAAGAGTAGGCGGTTAAATCAGTTTTTTCTTTCTATGCATTGAATGACACTCCTAATTGTTGTATTTTGTTGTTAAGAAGATGACTCCCATGCTCCTCCCAACTTCCCCTAACCTACTGTAGAAGTGGTTGTTCTGTAGTTATTAGATCCAGGATTGAACTGAACCTTCCCTAAAGTTTGATTATGTATCTGTAGCTATTAAGGTCGGTCATATTTTAATAGGTTGTATTTATTTCCTGAATATTTAGGTGTAAAACCGAGTGACACTTCAAAGAAGCTTGGAAATAAGTTTGCTAATCGAGCTTCTAACTATATTAGTGTTTGCTGCACCTAATATCTGACCCTTTCAGGTTTTTTTGATGAGTTTACAAAATTGTTTGAGTTAATTTTGTTGTTCTTTTTAAATCTTATGGGAATATATTGTGCTATGTGGACAGAGCTTGTTGTTCCATCTTTAATCTACTCATTTTTATTTATGTACAGATTGCTCCTAAAGTTATGCTAAATTAGTATGTATTGTACATCTAGATGAGCCTGAGGATTGATGACTATCATTGATTATTCATACTATCTCTAGATCTGGTCGTTCACTAATTCGTGGCACTGAAGCACTTCTAGCTGTGCAAAAATCGTTTACATATTGTACCAGCTGAAAGTCTTTTTTATTCTGAATTCGGTATTCAAGAGCTCCTCATTTTATAGAATCTTTAGGAGTTTAGTTAGTAATTTATCATTTCCCCAAAAACTATCTTAATTAGTACGGTATAATGCTTCAACTGAAAAGGTAGTACCTAGGCATCTTTTTAGAAAAGAAGTAAAGAAACTACTCTTCTGTTACTTACATATATATATGGTATAAAATATTAGCTTTGTGCTCTTTGTATTTAAGTATACGCCTGCGAAAAAAGTATGTCGTTAAGATGTCATTATGTCAATGAGCAGTTTTGGATAACATTCTCTTTGCATGCTTACAAAAGTTTTGAACAGGGCTACTCAGTTTTTATAATTATATGGTTGACATCTAATTATGGTTTATCAGTTTCCATTGCTTCCCTGGTTTTCTTTGACTATATTGGTGCTATAGCTGATGATGAGCTTACTCGGATTCCCCTGTAGGACATCACAATGGATGATGCAAAATCGAGTATCTGATGCATTTTATGCCCAAATTGCCTTATCTTTTGCCTTTTTTCTCATTTTTTGTTCTTGATTTTGATTACACTAGGATTTTCTTACTTCACTTTGAAGTGCTAAGTTGATACCCATTTCATTGGCTTTGTAATAATTTGCCTCTTGTCCCCTGCTTATTATTTGCGTAAGCCTGGAAGGTTGATTTCTGCGTGGTTGGTGTCAAATGACCTTACGACCTTGCCCCTTAACAATTTCAGATTTTATTACTTTTTTGGAGGGGGGTGGGGGCGTTTGGTTGGTACTTTTTCCTTGTTTGAACTCTCTTGCTTCAATCCTTTTGATTTGGTTGGTGTGGTATGCGTAACATCTGGACAATACTAACAATTATGTTCTTATGTGGCGAGTAATTGTAGTTCCTTTTTTATTTGTACTGATAGGAAGCCACATAAGCTACCAACATGACAAAGCTGTGATGAAAAGGTTAAACATGTAGTCTGCATTTTCTTTGACATAATTATGTTCTTATGTGGCGAGTAATTGTAGTTCCTTTTTTATTTTTACTGATAGGAAGCCACATAAGCTACCAACATGACAAAGCTGTGATGAAAAGGTTAAACATGTAGTCTGCATTTTCTTTGACATACTAATGTCAAACATGGTGAAATGTTAAAACTGATTTTTTGACAAATTGTTAAATTGAGCTGACGTGTATTCTGCATTTTCATGTCTTCAACATATTAATGATTAATGATTATTGACTACAATTCAGAATTGCATTTGTCCTTTGTGTTGTCAAGATGCATTTTATATTTTCCCTTCCTCTTAGTGTTCAAATTTCATCTTGAACAACACATACATATGCCAGAGACGGGCAATTTGTGAACATTCCAAACCGTACTGTTAATCATTTATAAACATGTCACTGTTATCTTCTGCCCCGCAGGCTAGAATCTTAGCCCTCAATGCTTCGTTCTTTTTGGAGAATGGTGGTCACTTTGTCGTTTCAATCAAGGTAAGTACTAATTCCACACTCAAGACCTATCACCACATTATGTGCCTCGGAATGTAATTTTGCCTTGATCTGACTGTTCGTTCTGTGACCAGGCAAACTGTATCGACTCAGCCAAGCTTGTCGAGGCTGTGTTCGCGAGCAAAGTGGAGAAGCTGAAGCTTGATCAGTTCAGGCCTTCAGAGCAAGTGACTCTCGAGCCCTTCGAGCAGGTAAATAGAGTTCACTTCATTTGGCCTAATACTGAAATTGACATCAGTAAACTGATCGGTATGGGCAGCAGCTTTTCTTTTATGACGCGGCAGCAAGCTATTCTAATGGCTGCTCTTAAATATGTAAATGAACACAAAATCTGGAAAACAAGCATCACCTCAGCCAATGGCTCATTATCAGTTTGAGCAGTTTTTTGTGGGTCAGCTGGCTCCTACTACTATTGGTCATCATGCACCAAATGTTTAGTTTTCAGCTGTGGTAGTTGATGGTTTAAAAAAGGCTATAGTAGTTTATGTGATATGTTTGCTGCAATGCATTCTAAAACAGAACTATAGTACTTAGTGTAAGCTCTCATTCTGGTTGTAGTAATTCCCAAGATCTTGCAGCTTAGTGGTCCGTGTTGTTTCAGACTTTGCATGCAAGAGGCTTCAGCATGATTAGAAAGTTATCGTCTTGTCGATTTTAATCAGAATTGTTATGGTAACAACTGAATTTACTTGTTCGCACCACTTTATTGAATTTAAAGAAAATCCAGTCATCAGACTGCAAGAACTACAACCTGTTATTACATTCATGTGAATTCTGTTATTTAATCATTTTTTACATAATGAGATTTAATGTGGATGCTAATCAGATGCAGGTGACCAAAACGAGCACGATGTGACTCGATCCTGACCCACCTCTGTCTACTCCCCTCTATTACTTTTGCTTCTGGACAGTAGGGGCGCACTGTGATGGTTCATGCGGGAAGAGGGGGTAGAGGATGACGACGACAAGGTGAGATTCCCATAATCCTCTCTCTGTCTCCCTCCCTCCCCCCCTCTCTCCCTCTCTCTCTCTATAATCTGTTCCCTTTTGTGGAGATCTTTTGTAGATGATAATTCAGTTATTTTATCACAGGACTTTGCATACACTAATTTGTGGCAATGAAATTCTGGTAGCTCTGCAAAAATCATTTCCATCTACAATAACTGTGTGCCTGGAGAGTCATCTAAAGAAACAGCGAGACGACCACCCTGTTTTGCTGCGCGGTCTCTCTGGATGGCTCTCTTGGGTGGTGTATGGAGGTGGTAGAAATACCTATCGATGTAAATGATTCCTCCTCGATGTTCTTTGGCTTTGTGTCGCTTGTGTATATGCTTGCTATCTTATGTAACTTTAGTAGCCTTAGGAGCCGACTTTGTAATGTAGCCAGTTAATCCGGACATATTGTTGAATCATGCGTGTAAGACTGATATTTTGGTGAATCACTTTGTTTGATTTTTATCCATATATAGTATGTATTTTGTTATATGGTCCATTGATTGCATTTGATATAATGTGGCTATATAGCACTGGCAATTGTAGGATTTGCTACACTGCCTTTTCACTTGCAGTTCATAATTTAGCTTCATTATTTGTTGGCTTGGTTAATAATTCCACATTTGAATGGTTATAACTACAAGAATGATTGGGTTTTGAAAATGCAAATTGTTTCTACGATTACATGGTTTCAATTGGGACTCTGCGCCATTTGGCGCAACGGGTCATCTAGTCATGATTTATGGAAACTAACGGTTGCTCTGGAGTGAAGCCCGTGTGTGCTCCTGTGTTGAAATATATGGTTTGAACCTATGGTGTGGGGTTTTTGAGCCTTGTTTATTTATGGAACTAAGTCATGTGATTATTTCTCCCATTGAAATGCACTAGCATGTTTGCTAATCTGAACCAACTTACGATGTGCAGGCCTGGGTAGCGGTGACCGGCGAACCAGTTACGTTTGTTAGCCTCTATTCTTTTCTGAACCAACATCGATGTATCTATTGAATGTGTACAAAAAGAAATAGTAATTTTTTCCTGAATTTACATATCACTTCGATTGAAGAGAGAGTAGTCCGTTCAATGTTCCATTTGTTATCAAGTGTAGTTTTGGATTGTTGTACAATCTTATTTCACTTTTACTGATGGATCCACGTTCTGTGATAATTTTGTGATCTATGATGATTATTGTCTATGGATAACTCAATATTCAGAAAATATTATAGACAAATGTTTCTTTGCCTGTTTTTGTAGCATGTATGTCCTTAGCATAATTTTTATTTGAGTAGAAAATGTTCGAAGCAACAAGTGATAGAATTCAACACAATTTTAGTCCAAAGCCATTACAAATATTTTAGCACACAACTCGTTTCACAATCTAAGACTACGATCTCTGAAAATAACTGGATGCCTGATTCTCTGGATAACTGATTCTCTGGGCAGTTCTCTAAAATCTTATTTTGAAGAATCAAAATTGAAAAAAACTGGCCCTATAACCATTATCCTTATATTTTCACACAGATGTTTTGCGAGGAGACTCACATGACTATTAAAAAGATTTCCCAAGACAACAAAAAATGTACAAGAAGTCTTCAATAATGGATGTTGTACACGGAGCAGTGTTTTGACATTTCATGAATTAGCACATGCACATGCTAATTAATGAAACATCATTAGCAAACTATCGTTAGCAGATGTCCAACACCGAACACCCGATTAGGATATGTACGCGCTCGTCCTCTCTCTCTAAAATGTAACTGATGCCTCTTTGAGGCGCTCCTTCAAGATGTATATAACCACTTTTAAAGAACAAAACCTCGATTGATTCAGAACCATTCAAATCTTTTACATTCAATAAATTATCTTGCATGGTTGGATCATTCTCTATGTTTTTTTACCAACTCGTACAGAAGTTCTTCATCACTTGACAACGTTCGTATCCCAGTAGTTCTTTTGGCCATGTTGTGTTTGTCTACAACGGTAGACAATAGTATATCATCCCTAGTGTGCAATACGAACTAAAAACTTAAAGATATAAAAATCATACATATTTTTACAAGGAGAAAAAATCTTATAACTTTGGATATCCATTCATCCAATTATGATCCCAACCATGACTTGTGTAAATAGGCACATCATAATGTATTTTCATGAAACAACACATCACACCATGTCTCCTTAAATTATAGGCCTTGATGTAGATTACTAGCAACAATAATACAATATTACAACATTAAGTACTACCAATGATGTATACATAAGTTTTGAAACTGCAAGTGATCTTCACACCTAACATCCCTCTAGTTCTATATGAAAATAGAGCACCATTTCAACTTCTCTTTCTAATCGGGAGAACTCATGTCCCAATGATAGCAATTGAAAAACCAACACCAAATCCCAACCCAACAAAGAGAAATAGCACAATGTCTGTTTGGTTTTTATTCAAAGGATGACTCGTCGTATATGGTGTTGCCTCTTCGCTGCATTTTTTGGATAATGGAGTCCCACATAACCCATCATTCCTCAGAAATGAGTTATTAGAAAATGCCTCAAAATGAGGTGATCTTGGTACTCTTCCCTCCAACTTGTTGTTGGACAAGTTTAGTGTCCCAAGAAAATCCAAAAATGCTAGCTCTTGTGGAATCCCTCCCGTAAGCTCGTTTGACGATAAATCCAAAGACTCTAGTTGCTTCAGATGACCGAGCTGCGATGGAATTGGTTGCATCAAGGAGTTGTGTGACATGTTGAGATTTTTTATCAAAACAAGTTCACCAATAGCTTGGGGGATGCTACCATGGAATGCATTGTTTGACACATCAATGAATACAAGGGTTCTGATGATCTTAGGAAGTGTGATGGAATTCCCTTTGTAAGTGAGCATAGTGGCGACTTGATATTCTTGTCGTAGCCTTTGTAGGTCACATATGTAGTTCATCGATGAAACCCCATTAGCAGTATTGACCATCATGGAATTTAGTTTTATGAACCAGTCCTCTCTCAATGTACCAGAGAAGTTGTTGGAGGCGAGATCCAAAATCCGCAGACTTGGAAATTGACAAGTGTTCTTATCATTGGCAACAAATGGTGCCACTTGTCCAAAGAATTTGTTAGTATTTAGGACAAGTACTTGAAGACTAGGAATTCCACTCATCCAACATGGAAAAGAATCACTGATCTGATTATTTCCGATATCAAGAACCTCCAAGTTCTTGCAAGAAGCAAGAGATCTAGGCAGTTGCCCTGTGATCCAATTTCCACTCAAGTCTAGCACCTCAAGCATGCAATTCTTGTTGACATCATGAGGAATCTCGCCTTGAAGTTGATTTTCTTTCAGATTTAGAACCGTCAATGCACTTGTATCCTCCATTAGGCACAAGGGTATTGTACCATGGAGGATATTGTAAGATAGATCAAGAAATTGTATCTTTGTACCACAAAAAGATGGTGCAATGTTCCCAGAGAGTTGGTTTCTTGACGCCTTGAAAATGATAGTTTTTGAAAGTTCAATAGAAATATTATGTGGAATGGATGAGAAATTGTTGCCTGAGTAATCTAGCACGCTACCAGAAGATCTTGGTATGGGTATAGGTCCCTCGAACTTGTTAAAGCTAAGATCCAACACGTCTAATAGCTCTAAAGGGAGAAATGTGTCATAACCAACACTAGTAAATATATTATGTGATAAATTTAGATAGAAAAGGTGTGAATTTGTCCATGTCTCCCATGCCCACTTAGGTATGGTCCCTTGAATTTTGTTGCTTGAAAGGTCAAGAGTATAAATCTTATTTAAATGCTTCAAAACATTGGGGAATTTACTTATGTTACAAGATGCTAGCCCTAAGAGTTGTATGTCTGGGAAAGATGCCAATGAAGATATATCTTCTCCGTCAATTACATTTAGTTTGTTGTTTGAGAGATCTAAGTAAGATAGATTTGGTAATTTCCACAGTGAGTTAAGTTCCACTTCTCCACTGAAATTATTCGATTCAAGTAACAGAATTTCTAGTGGAGTTAAGTTAAAAATACATGGAGGTATTTTCCCTGAAAAGCTACACTGATAAAGTGATAATATTCTTAGTTTTGACAACTCACATATGGAAGAAGGTATTGGTCCATGCAAGCCACAAAAGGAGAACTCAAGAACCTCCAAGGAAGTCAAGTTTGTGATCCATGGTGGCATATATCCTACTAATTCTGACCCAGAGACCTGCAATGAACTCAAGAGTTTGAGCTCACTGATTGACGAGGGAATATCACCAGCAAAACCTTGTACACCAAGGCCTAACTTCTTCAAAGATTTCAGATTACTTATGGACCATGGAATTGCACCAGAGAAATTGGTGTTGCCGATGAGCAAACTCTCAAGATTACTATCAGCTGAGAAATTTGGTAGAGTACCAGATAGGCCAGGAATTTGGTGAAGATCAATAGTCACCAATGTCTTGTGTTGAAAGATAGCCGGAGGGATCAATCCATGAAGGTTGTTATAACCGAGTTGGAGAACACTCAAAGAGGATAATTTGGCAAGAAACTCCGGAAATGCGCCGGTCAAATGATTATGTTGTAGATCAATGACGGACAAATATTGCAAACCGGCAATTGATCCACAAATAGGTCCGATGAGTTCACAGTATGGCATGCTAAGTACACGGAGATTTAGAGTGTACCTGGCCAAAGCAGTGCACCACTCACCCCGTTCATTGGAGAGATCCACGAAGCCAAGATGGAGCTCCCTCAAACTGCCCAAGCTTGCGAGTAAGGCTGTAAAGTTTGGGAGTGTGAGCTGCCCTCGGCGAGTTAAGTTGGCGTGAAACTTGCCATCGACATGGAACGGCCCAAGTGATGGTTCAAAGTAAAAGGAGAGGTCAAGAGAAACCAGGTTGGTGAGGTGGCCTATACTGCGTGGCACATGCCCTGAGAAGTTTGTGGTGGAGAGGTTGAGGTGGGTGAGCTTGGTGAGACGCTCAAAGCCTGTGGATGGTATCTCGGCCATGCGGAAGTCGTTTCCGGCTAGGTTGAGATACCCGAGGGAGGTTAGCTCGAAGAGTGAGAGATCGAGTTGGGGACTCTCCAAGCTGCGACCACCCAAATCGAGAGATGAGACGCTGCCGGTGACGCCATGACAACGAATACCTTCCCATCGACAGCAGTCCGTGCCGACCTTCCATGAACGAAAGGCGGCGGCGGAGTGAATTGTGGTGGAGAAGGATCGTTTCAGCCGGAGCAGCGCCGACGCATGGTCCGGAGAACACTCCAGCAACGCCGTGGTGTGGTTGGTGATCGTACTCCCCGAAAGGAGAAGCGAGTTCACGGCAAAAAGCTGTGATTGTAGTAGGAGAAGCAGTAGCAAGAGGAATGGCTTTTGATAGGCCATGATTGGGGAGCTCTAAGGGATATGTGTGCAAAGGGAATGTGCAATGGAAGCTCTAATCTGCGTGTTGTAACTTGTATGGCGCCACTGCACCTGTTTATATACACCACACATGTAGTACCATCGATGTATCTCTAGCGAGCTTGTGTGGTAGTTTACTGGATCGTACACTACGCGGTAAGGATGGCAGCAACGACCCGTCCGCGGGGGTGCTTATTAGCCGCACACGCCGTCATCATGGTGCGTGACACGCCAGTGGCGTTCCAGTCTCGAGCAAAGATGGACTCAAGACCTTGACTCACAATGGCCAGCCGGCCAGGTGTTGGTGATATATCGGTTCGCGTATCCTGTGCTTCGACCAGTGATAAGATTGGATTGGATTGGATTACCAGTGTATACTAGCTAGTAGTACTACACTCAGTTCTCTTGGTGGACACGTTCCGTTCTAGCCTAATTGCCTCATAAGAAAAAGGATGGTGAATGGAAAAGTTTTCAGAAATGAACAACCAACAATACAAGCATGGAGAAGAAACCTTGCACAGGACCTAAACCTTCTTTAGCATAGAATAAAACAAAGTCTTCAACGTACCCCCAAGCTTCAAGATTGGATTAGTAGTAATCTCAGATAATTCAATAATGTTACACAGAATTGGAGTTGGTTAAAAAAATTAATCCCTTTTCCCTTCTGTTTTTATTTTTTTCATTGTAATATACCATTGTATTTTGTTGCTTGAATAAAAAAAAAGATGATCCTGTGATAGGTGCATAAAGGAAGAAAACAATCTTTGAGAACTTGAGAAGGAACAACCACCAAAGGGAGGTCTAGAGTTGACAAAATAAAATAGCTCATCTACATGTATATATGGAGCAATAATTTTGGTGAGGGCAGAGTTCAGACCACCAAAGAGGTCACCATGTCAGATAACTTCAAGCTAGACATGAGTATGACAGGAGAGGCAGTCTTTGCCTTGCTTCAGACCTGGAGACGGAGAAAATAGGATTTAGCCATTCAGATAGGAGGAACAAGTGATGATTGGTCGGGTGAAAGCTTCGGCCAGTCTGCTGAATCATCGCTCAAATGCTTCACCTACTTAGTGATTCAATTGACTTAGTTGTTCCTCCCCTTGGCATGAGGGTTGTGGCATGAGTGTCTCGATTGATGCATGTTTTACATCTGTGTTTTTTTTTTCTAAAACTGTATGTTTTAAGATTTCAGATATATTTTCACACACTGTCGTGGTGATTATATTAATTTAAAGCTGATCGTACGCTTTTTATCTAAAAATTAAGCGCATAAGATTTATGGATTGAGAAGCAAATTGACGTTGTATGGGGATTTAATCTTCTCCAATCCACACCAAATTACCAATCCCCTTGAAATCCTTTGCAACCGAACAAGCCCTAAACCGTGCATTATGCGCCGTACCAATTACAAGAGCCTGGAAAATCAAGTTATGAATCGATCAGTTTCAATAAAGACTTTGTATTCGCTAATGTATGAGCATACAAATCATAACTTGTTTATCCTACTATGATGAGTCATCAGTGCCCAATTAAATTATTACCTTCGATTCATATTAATGAATTCAACTTTGTTTAGATTCGTATGTATCTAGTTAAGTATTTAGACTATATGCATATGTATCTAGACAAACTTAAGTTCATTAATATGGATCAAAGGAAGTACTACTAATGTCCAGTTGAAGCTGGGGAAGGGGTCAGCTCTGCTAGAAAGAAGTTGTGAGGCTGTGAGAAGAGCTGGGCCTAATAAGCAAGTAAGCAGACAACCTAGAGGCATCGATCCTAGCTAGCTATTCATCATCTCTGAACTCCACCACGGACAGCACCACAGGAGCGACCTCCGGCCGCTCCCTCATGGCATCCAACGACTCCGGATCCCCCTGCACCCATTTCCTGAGGAACGCCACCATGGCGCCGGCGACGAACCGCCTCATGGGCGCCCTGGCCCCGCCGCTCTTGCACAGGGCGCGCGTGGCCAGCCCCTTGGCGCCCGTCGTCACGTCGTCCATCATGTCGGTGTGCCCGTAGTCCCTCGCCACGAGGTGGCACGCCGGCGCGGCGCACTCGTCGTAGAAGGCCGCGTGGCTCACACCCAGCGGCGCGCACGGCGGGAACAGGGCGTTGCGAGGCAGCTCGCCGAGGCCCGTGCCGATGACCATGACGGGCGCCGGGACGCGCAGCGCGTTGGGCTTGTAGGCTAGGATGTGCGGCGGCGTCTGGGCGCCCATGCCGGTGCCGTCCACGGGGTCGACGGCGATGAGGGACGCCAGAGGCAGGGAGAACTTGGCGTGGCCCAGCGCGAGCGCGAATGCCACCTTGCCGCCGCGGCTGTGGCCGGAGATGGACACCTGATGGAGTGATGATGCAGCCGTTAGTACATCGAATAATTGTTCTGTGAATAAGAGAGCAATCGACGGCGACTGACCGCGGTTAGGTTCGGTCGAACACCGGGTGGGAGCTTGGAGGAGAGGCCGGCGGCGAGCCAGTCGATGACGGCGGCCGCCGAGTTTATCTCGGCGGTGGTGTCGGGCCCGGACACCGTGTACAGCTACAATCTTACTCGAGTTAATTGTCCATCTCTTGAGAAGATGTTAATTAATTAGCTTGATGGACCTTGTTAATGCGTGCATGTACCTGAGGACCGATGACGATGAAGCCATGGGAGGCGACGTGCTGGAGCAGCTGCGAGTAGAAGACGTTGTTGGCGAGGTAGCCGTGCAAGAACACCACCACCGGGTACTCCCCGGCGTCGCACGGCGCGGCGATCAGCAGCGGCTTCGGAGGAGCCTGCGCGTCGACGGGGACGGGACTGGCCGCGGAGCGGCGGCAGCTCGTGCTCTTGGCCTCCTCGACCTTGGCGAGGCTGGTGGCGTGGCGTCCATGGTCGAACACCTCGCCTGCAGACGCCATGGTGTGAAGCAGAGTAGCGACAGGATTCTGCTATGCTGATACCACCACACGGCTTGGTGAGGCCACCATGTGTGGTAACCTCGAGTTTGTGGTACTTTCGGGTGCTTGTGGCCGCACAACGGCCGTGTGTTCTCTTTGGGTCCTTATCTTTCTGGTTCTAGTAGAAGTATCTGAATGCAGTCTTTCCTGCGGTCGTGTCTGCCATTTCTTCATTTTAGTACGTGGATACGATGATGGAAGATGGGGACATTTCATTGGTGCCATGTTTTTATGTGAGATTAAATTGCGAGCTTGATTCAGAAGTACCTCCGCCGTTAAGA
Source organism: Bromus sterilis (assembly GCA_950022295.1). NCBI lineage: Eukaryota > Viridiplantae > Streptophyta > Magnoliopsida > Poales > Poaceae > Bromus > Bromus sterilis. The sequence goes on along the minus strand of OX465597.1, from coordinate 22,489,455 downwards.
AAATACTTATTAGAGAAATGGATAAAAATAGATGATCTAAAATTTAAATACATCTATTACCTTCTATCCATATTAATTGACTCAACTTTGTCTAGATTCGTATGTATCTAGTTAAGCATTTAGACTAGATGCATGTGTATCTAGACAAACTTAAGTACATTAATATGGATCGAAAAGAGTAGATACATCTATTTCTTCGACAAACATTTTTGGATGAAAGGAGTATGAGAAAGCAGCGGAAAAACTACATAATGAAGAGCCGAAGATCAAAGAACAAGAAAAACATCATACGCCGACGATGAACTTTAAAGAAACTAAGCAAGGTTAGATAAAACGGAAGATCATCGAACGAACCACCTGTCACAGTTATCGTACGCCATCGAGGCCCTACCACCACAACATTAATTTCACAGCAACAAACCACCAATGCAACTCCACCAACGAGGAGTGTATCTATACCAGCAAGCAATGAGGTCTTCGCGCGGTGTAGCGTTGGCGTGGCATGTATCGTTCACTCCTCTGCAAGGATAAGATGTCGACGACGCGACACCATTCTTGGTCACGTACTGGAATGCGTTGGCGTCTCCCCGCATCTCAATCAACCAACTCTTGCTAAGATAGATGCACCGACTTCTCCTTGTTTCTCGTGCCTATGATGGCGTGGTGAGCCTCCATGGCGCCCGTCGCAAAGAAGGCCCAGCAGGACTCACTGTTCTCCTGGGCCTTGAAGGGACCCAAGCACGGCTGGTCACCGCGCGTCTTCTAAGTCCGATCCCAGCCTGTTAGAGAATTGATAAGCAAATAACAACGATAGGAACGAAATCAATACAGGGGACGAAAGGATTTCCCATGAAAAACTCCTCTGGGGAGAAGGGTAAAAGCCACGGGCGTCAGCCAGTAAACTTTCACTATCGTGAAAAAGTTAACATCGAGGGATTTATAACTTGATCAACTTATCCCGTGCAGCGGCTTACAAGGAGTATATATAACAGGCGTGACCTAGGCCGACACTAATCCATACCGTAGAGGGAGGGGGGGAGTGCCCCCCCCCCGAGCGTTCCAGCGATAGGCCTCTGCTCCGCTCCGTCAGAAGTTAGTTTTTTTTCTTTTATTTATGCGGAAACAAAGTCATTTTATTTTATTTTTTATCATAAGTGCAATCGTACCTCTCGTGGAGGTACATGTTTGCTTTCCGTTATCTTTTATTTTATTTGCAAATTTTCATTATATAGGATGTTCAAGAAATTTTAAAGGTGTTGCGAATTAAAAAAGCATCAGTTTTCAAAAGCATGTTCGCAAATCAAAAAAATATTCATGATTTTTCAAATAAAATAAAATTTAAAAACTTCATAAACTTTGGTGTGCTCATGAACTTTACATTATTCATAAATGGAGAATGATAAGAAAAAAGTACTCCCTCCCATCCATAATAAGTGTCGCTCATCTAGTACTGACACTTATTATGGATCGGAGGGAGTAAAAATTAGAAGGTAAAAAAATGAAAAAAAAATATGAAATCAAGTGGAAGAAAACCAAAAGAAACCACCCCGATAGCATGTATGTATGTCCATATCGCACCGTCATGTCCATCTTAGCAACATTTTGAGCGTCAAATATTAATTCCCCAAAAGAGTACAACCTATATTATGTTGTATATTACTATTCCATAAGTTTTTTTAGGCAATCCCTCAAAGCTTTATTACGTCTTGGCAATCCCTCAAAGCTAATGTAGCTTTTTTTTAAAAAAAATTAAAAGAATACTTAAGCAGTTCAAAAAATTTGAATTTTTTTGATGGATATACATACACATGTATATGACAGTTGTGTAAATTTTCATTCTATTATACTTTAATGCGCCACGGGAAATAAATTGATAAATATTTTATTTAAATGGGCTTTTTTCTTCTTCTTTTTGTGCCAAAATTTTGTTATTTTTGTGCAGACTGCATATTACATTATTTTCGAACGAAACTTTACACGTTCGTGCGAAATTCATGTAAGTTTTCATGGAAAAAAATTAGAATTTTTTAAATAAAAATCTACATGTAGCTCGAGCTAAAGAAATTCGCTTTCAGGCCGAGGTTTGCGGCACGCCCACGGCCTCCCGAAGCCCGCGATTTACCATTTTTATATCCTTGAGGCCTCGTTTGGCGCTAGAGGATTGGAGAGGGTTCGAAGGGGTTTTTCACGGGTGGGCCGAAATCCTCTCAAATCCCCGACGGGCCATTTGGTACTAGGTTTACTCGGCCCAAACCTCGCCGATCCCCCTTTGACCCTAGCCAAAACGCGTGCTTCTGCAGCCTCTTCTCGCTAGATGTGGAAACAAATCCGCGAGAGACGCCGCAGTCGCAGCCGGCGCCGTCGCCGGCCGTCCCCAATGCCAAGGGCTGGCGTTTTCGCCGGTGAGTTCCTCCGCGCCGCTACTGTCGTCCATCCTTTCTCGTCTTCCGTGCCGTCCCACTCCCGTCCGGAGCAGAAGCGGCGGACGGCCTCCCTCCCTCCCCAGCGCCGCCCCCTCCCGTCCCGAGCAGCAGCGGCGGCCGGCCTCCCTCCCTCCCCAGCGCCGTCCCCCTCCCGTCCCGAGCAGCAGCGGCAGCCGGCCTCCTCCCTCCCTAGCGCCGCCCCCCTCTCGTCCCGAGCAGCAGCGACAGCCGGCCTCCTCCCGCCCTAGCGTCGTCTGCCCCCGCCACGGCAGGAACGCGGCGTGTCCTTGTGTGCGTGTGCAGTCATTGGAGTATTTTTTTTCTTTTGCCGGAGATGTTGGTACTACTGTATTAGGATAGAGCTCAGTTCTTCGTTCTGCCTAGATGTTCTGTTCTCCGAATTGGCATTAGGATAGATTTTAGTTTTAGCTCTGGCTAGATGTGCCAGGCGACGTAGGCCGCGACCTGAACTTTATTTCTCCTAGTCTTCTGAGCCATTTTCTGCTCGTAGTTTTCTGAGCCCATGTAGCTACTCTTGCATGAGTTAACACAGAGGGAGCAGCGCCACACCTCCTTTGGCACTTGTGTCGTGTGTGGCTGGACCAGAACAAGGTGGTCATGGGTGTGCGGTCATGCTGTGTGTCGTGTGTGGCAGGAAGCAGGGATTCTGGTCATGGTTATTTCGATTGATTGGTTCGGTTATTCTGGTATGTGTGTGCTCTCATCCTAGATGCAGTGGCATATTCTGTTCAGGAGGTGGAGGAGGTTTGATTCTGTTCATGGTTACTTTGATTGATTGGTTCAGTTATATTGTGATATATGGTTAGATCTTCTCGGGTGATGAAAGTTTAGGATCTCCCTTGCCAACACCTTGAACCTGCCATCTGTGTTTGGATAATATAAATCAATACCTCCCAATTTAGTTTCTTGGTTTGTGCAGTAGTCAACGGTAATTCTGATTTGGATCTGTTGGTGCTTCTGCAGAAATTGGAGCACGCAGCATAATAGTGAGAGCACCACCTATCTTGTTGTTGATCTGCGTTTGCATGAATTTTGCCATAGGATGAATTGTGTTTATCTGATTTCTCTGATTTGTTGATTGCATTGCATGGATACATTTCTCTGATTTGCTTTTCTAGTAGTTGCAGAATGCCCTGTACAGAAACTATACTGCTAGTAACTTGCTTGTCAATTTAAATTCATTTTTACCTCCATCAGCTTTGGTTTGGCCGTAGCTCATGCTTGTTGCTAATTGACTTTGTGCTTCTATTATTTTGACAGATACCCTCCCCTTGGAATCTGGTTGGAGTAGACGAATTACCTCCATCTTGGGGTCCGGTTTCAACGCCAAATTTATGATGGTAAATTTCAAAACAAATCCTTTCCTCTGTTTGACTTGCTAGTTGATCTTTATGATGGTAAGAAAAATGAATTTCCTTTCTTGATGTTGACCTCCATTGCTAGGTGGCCTTTATGATAGTAATTTGGGTGATTTGTGCAGGCCACATAGCCGAGGGAACTTACAATATCACATCTGTCGTTGATCCTCAAGTAACACAAGGTGATCCTGAAGCTGAAAGAGAAGGGCGTGCCTTCTCTCTTGATCTGAATGATGACTTCAAAATTCTTGACGACATTTTTGTTCTCTCTTACTACATTTTTTTGTATCAAATAGCGTGCTACTGTTTTTCTCTTGGTCGAATAGACAGCAGCAGGGGGTATAAATCTTCTTGCTGTTGGTCATCTATCCTTTGTTATTTTTTGCTGTTGGTCAAATGGATCTTTGGTCGAATAGACAACAGCAGGGGTCGAATAGTATCTATCCTTTTTTTTTGCATGCATCTTTTTGTTAATTCTGTAGAGCCATTTGTGTTGATTATATCCTTGTTTGGTAATGTTATCCTACATCTAATTTTTAAGCAGCAGGTGTTTCATTGGCAAGATGATGGAGGGTCTCGCTTTGCAAGGTGGTGTTGTGTTATGACGGTCGAGCAGTGGGAATTTTCTGTGATGTGAATATGTACCAGTGAACTTGTGTAAAGCTTATCCTCTAGTTAAGGTGCCTACTGATGTGTGTTGGGTAGACAGTTTGAATGTGCCATGTGATCTTTTGCTGTTTGATTGTCCTTTCTAATATGTATGGATGAATGATGTTATGAAGGATTAAAATTGTTCTGTCCGTTTATTGGTTGCTCGTGGTGATTGTTTGCCTACCTTGGACAGATTTGGTGATTGTTTTTATGCCAGAACCTGTAGCATGAACCTGTAGCATGAACCTGTGTACATCTTGAGGAACCTTGCCTTCCTGTGTATCAAAAGATTCGATTTTTTCACAGAATTGATTTTTTTCATAACACCTTGTACGAAACCCTGTGTACCAAATGTTTGCATTGGGAGAGGGATTTGAGGCTGTGAGGTGGATTTGAGGGGATTGGGTGAAAGGAGGGGATTCACCAAATTCTCTCCAATCCCCTTTCCCTTGGTGGCTTGAAATCCTCCTCTACCAAACAAGGCCTGACGAGGAGACGAATTGACGCCATCGATGGCGTCTGAGCACCCTGGTTACCGGCTGCTGTTGACAGTCACGTTCCATAGCGGTAGTTGCCTCACTGGCAATACAATACTTGGCGTATCACTTCAATTATAATATTGTCACTTGATTAGGCTGCTAATGAGTAATGATATGAGGCATATGATGCCATCGATGACGCCCCACACACACTTCCAGTGCAGGGACTCCCGTACTTTTGTTATACTATTATTATACTAATAAATTAGTACCAAAGTCTGACGTTCACGATGACCTGGCTGGCTGAGCTTGAGACCATCTATATATTCCGTCTCCCCCATCCCATGACCAGACATCACAGCCACAGCAAGCACCTGAGCTCCACATCCATCACTACCCAACCAAAGCTACTCCACTCTCAGGAACCAAACCATGGGATCGGTGACGGCGGCGGTGGCGGCGACGATGAAGCCCACCCTCCGTGTGGCCGCCTTCTGCGGCTCCCTCCGCAAGGACTCATGGCACCGCGGCCTCATCCGCGCCGGTACGCATCTTGCACAATGTTTCCTGCGAATTTTTATTTAAAATAATATTATTTTTTATAGAAATTACATTATTAGCACACATGTTTTCAAAAAATTGTGAAAATAGCATGTCATCGTTTTTAGTGGAGCCGGGAAGAAGAAACTGTGGCATTAGACTCTTATCCGCCCACAATCAAATGTTTCGTGTAACCGTACGGTTAATTAGTGTGTTTTGACCTTAGTAAGGCCTAAAGGTGTACTTTTACGTTTAGATCCAGTCCTTTGATTTTTTTTATTTTTCATGTCATATATCTCCTATGTCTATTGCTTAACGCCAGTTTTATGGCATCTATATTGTCTTAAATTAAATTATGTTTAACGTAAAAGTTGTTATAATAGTAAAGATGAAGAACTTTTATATTTTATTTATTTTCATCTCAGTTTATATCGAGGGAGAAAAATACTTAGAAATTACATGAAAACTCAAATTAAATTATGTTCAACAATCAACATGTGATTCTAAGCACTTATTTCTGCCTCGGTATAAACTCATATGAAGATGGTTAAAATATAAAAGTTCTTCATGTCCACTATTGTAAAAACTTTATGACCATATAGATCGTAGAACTAGCGTGAAGCAATATAGGCGTATGTGATATTAGGGTTTTTTAGTCACATTTAATTTATAATCACTATGTTTTCTCTTGATATAAACTTAAATGAAAATGAAACTTCATCTACACTATTGTAACAACTTTAATAATGAACATAATTTACATACATATGCCCTAAAATTGGCATCAAGCAACAGACATAAAAGATATATGGCGGAAAAATTAAAAGTGAATGGGTTGGATCTAAATGTAAAAAATACACCTTTCGGCCTTACTACTATTTCGGCTTGACTAAGGTCGAAACATGTGTTTCGGCTTTAGTAACACCCGACACCACATTACTTTTGAAGTTTTATGTAAACATGCACTAATAATGGATTTTGCATTAAAATATTATTTTAAATAAAACATCATTTCCTGCCACGCTTGCTGATTCTGCACCATTGAGCTTAATTTACGTGATCAATATAGCCGAGGAGCTGTGCGAGGAGTCCATCCCGGGGCTGCGCATTGACCACGTCGACATCTCCGGCCTGCCCATGGCCAACCCGGACCTGGAGACAGACCACGGCGAGGGTTTTCCGCCGTCCGTCGAGGCGTTTCGCGAAAGGGTCCACGCCGCCGACTGCTTCCTCTTCGCCTCACCCGAATACAACTACTCCGTCACCGCCTCCCTCAAGAACGCGCTGGACTGGGCGTCCAGGGGCAAGAAAAACTGCTGGGCGGACCGGGCGGCGGCGATCATCTGCGCTGGGGGTGACTTCGGCGGGGCCAGGGGATCGCTCCACCTCCGCCAGATCGGGATCTTCCTTGACCTCCACTTCATCAACAAGCCGGAGCTGCACATCAGGGCGTTCGCCGACCCGCCCAAGTTCGACGGCGAGGGGAACCTCATCGACGTCGAGATCAGGGAGCGGCTCAAGAGGGTGCTCCTCTCGCTCCAGGCATTCGCGCTCAGGCTCCAACCTCGCAAGGACGACTGAACTGAAGATCCATGAAATAGTTTGCTACCGTGTGTCATGTACCCCAAAAATAATACTTCATCCATTTCAAATTAGATGACTTTCATTTGGTCACATGTGTATATAGACATGTATACAAATGAAAGTCATTTAATTTAGAACGGAGAAAGTACGTGCTTGTAATCTGCATTTGCTCTTCAGTTTGATGACGAGTTTCTCCGTGCACTTAGTATTCGTGGTTCCGTGAAATCACTGTAAGCAGCGTGTGCTACTACTAGTACCTTGTAATAAAACATCAAAGAGTTGCTTTATACTTCCTCCGTTCTGATTTACTCCCTTCGATCCATAATAACTGTCGCTCATTTTGTACTAAGCTAGTACAAACTTTGTACTAAGTGAGCGACACTTATTATGGATCGAAGGGAGTATTAAATGACGCAACTATCTTTTTTATGAAAACCCCCTTGAAAAATACCAGACTCAACACACGGTTCCCTATCTCTTTATCGGACAGAACCCGCCGCCCCCGCAGTCGCTCACTCTGTCCCTCTCCCCTCCGGCTTCGGCGCTCCGCCGCCCTCACCGTCTCCACCATCTCTCTCGCCCTCACCTTCTCTGATCAGGCCCCACCTCTTGCTCCCGTTGCCGCACTGTGCTCCATGATCTCGCTGCAAAAAAGGATCGACCTTTCCGTCCAAGTCGACCGGGATCCACCGGTTGCGAGCCCGGAAGCGCCAAATCCAATCCAAGAATGCGAGGAGGTGGACTCCACCCTCAATTGTCGTGCCCACGGCATCCTCTTCGACGTTTTTCACATGTGTGGGCCCAGCCTGCGTGGCACCCAGGTCATCCCCTTCCTCGAGTCCCTCGCCGTCGCCCTCAAGGACGGCACGGGATCCCTCACCGTCTTCGCCAACGAGAAAGGTGGCGCCATCGACGACTCCGTTGTCACCAAGATCGACGACCACCACGCCTACCTCGTCGTCAACGTCGGCTGCCGCGACAAGGACCTCGCCCACATTAACGCCCACATGGAGGTGTTTCAGAAGAAGGGCGGGGATGTCAAGTGGCACATCCACGACGACCGCTCCCTCCTCGTGATGCAGGTCGGCTTGCTTCATCTTGATTGTTAAATTAGTTACTGGTGGATACTCCGAGTACATTTCTCTCTGGGAGTATTTGGAGCTACAGGGAGAAGATAAATACAGTACTCTGTTTCTGTCAGGAAGGAGTATTGGGAGTAGTATGATTGGCCATTCGGTTTACTTGCAAAATGCAGTTTCAATGTGATTTACTGTAATTAGTTTAGAATCATAGAAGAAATCAGTACCGACTCAAGCAGTTTTGCTTGCTTGATTAGTCAAGTTTTCATTCCTCACAATATGCAGTGTTTTGTCTGAATTCTGAGTAGTAGTTGAGTATGTTTGCATGTCCTTTTCTCAGTTGGTGGACTCTGGAGCTAAAGTTTCTGTGTGGGAAGGGGGGCTCGCGGCCAGGAGGCAGTCCCCGGCGAGGCGCGGGCGGGGAGGGGAGGCTCGCCGGTGACGGTCGCCGGCACGAGCGCTCTCTGGACATGAACATGACCTGATCGCTTATTCATGGTAGATTTTTGAAACGACGTCCCGAATTTTGATAGTTTTATGCTATTTGCTCGTGAGGAACCTGACAAAGTTGTACTGTACTCCGTAGGTGCTATGGGGTAAGCCGCTCAGTCTGAAACAAATTGTGCAAGCCGCGCGCTATGTTACCCGAATCCGCGTCTGATAGAAAACACACGCCCGTATGTATATTCCACCCCTGGCCCGTCTAATAAAAGGATAAGAAATCCTAATCTACTCGGACCCGGATATGTGATTCTCGGTCGATCCACACCGCCATGACACTATAATTATGCACCTCGCTTCCCTAGACGTACATGAACAGCTCCTCTCCCATCCAAAGTTCAGCATCAAGCACGTACGTAGCCGGACCAAGCTCTCCGATCTAGGGCGCAATTGCGAGTTTTTTACCTGATGGCGTCGCTTCCGGAGGACATCGCCGCGGATGAGGACTGGGTGCATCTGCTCCCCGAGGAAGACGACTACATGGACATGGAAGAAGACCAAGAAGGGGAGGAAGAAGAAGAAGAGGAGGAGGAGGGAGATGATTACGACGACGACGAGAATAGCTTCCTGCATATCCACCAAGACGAGGAAGATCAAGACGGCCACCAGCACAACATGGCCGTCAACTTCTGGATCCTCGAGGCGGGCGACGCTCGGCTCTACAGTGCCACCGAGCTGCAAGCGGCCGACATAATTCCTCCCGTCGTCGGCGTCACGGCTGCTCTAGACGACGATCCGGCGGTGGCCGAGGCGCTGAGGACAGTGGAGGCGCCGTCTGCCGACGGGCGCGACTGCCCGATCTGCCTGCAGGATGACGACGAGGATGCAACGGCGACGGCGGGCGAGTGGAAGGAGACGCCGTGCGGGCACCGGTTCCACGGGCGGTGCGTCGAGAGGTGGCTGCGAGCGGAAGGGAGCTGCCCCATGTGCCGGCACCAGGTGGTGACGGTGGCGACGAAGCCCGCCACCGCTGGCACTGGTAGTGCTGCATCGTCCTTATATTCAGCATTGGCAGTTTTCTTACAGATGCATCGTCAGAATGTTGTCATGGAGTAATAGGAATTGTAGGGTACATTGTCTCCCTAGGAAAATAGTAAATGCTGCTTAAGGGTTGTTGATTAAGTTGTGATGACATACCTGTGTTAGATAGTCAAACAGCATATAGAGGAATTATGTTGGGAAATGTAATCATAAGTTTATCCAGGAGTAACATTTTTGTTTGCGGCTCAATACTTTAATTAATTTAACCAGGAATCATTTTCCAAACAACTTGCTGGAAACTTAGAAATAAAATTAATCCACATACATCTTCTTTTGGGGACTACTTCCTCAGTACCACAATGTATGTCATTAATTTATCAGTTTCGCGTACAAAATCTCGTCACGTTACGTAAATTTTGAAGTTTCTCAAAAAGTCCTCCCACTCGTCAGCCTCACCGATCGTCATCGAGCCTCACTTCCTCCCCTCTCTCCCAGATCCTCTCCCTCGTCGCCAAGGGCGGAGGAGCGCCGCGGGACGAGGCGGACACGGGGTTGGCGGAGGGCGCTGCTGCTGGTCGCCCCACGCGGGCTAGCGATGGTCAACGCGGACGTTCTTCATTGGATCGGGAGGAGGCACGCGACGTCTGTTGTTTCTGACACCGGCGACCTATGCCGACAAGGGAGGATGGGCGACGGGTGAAGGACAACGGGAATGGGCAGAGGAGACGACGAGGGTGCCGGATCCGGCGATGGTGGATTTCCTGGCGGCATGATGCACATGCAGGCGACGACGAGCTCGGGAAACCATGGCCATGGGGCATCCTGGACGCACAGGAGGGAGCGACTAGAGAGGGAGAAGGAGAGAAATCAGGTAGAGAGGGAGGCAGGGGTGTCTACCTAGAGGTGCAGCGGCCGTCGGCGAGCAGGTGAGCAGCGTCATTTAACAGTTTATAATCCAAAAAATAAAGAAATAGAGAAAGAAAAAATAAAAATAAAAAAAGGTAAAAATAAAGGAGGTCTTTGTCTGAGCGCTAGTGCTGACCGAGTTAGTGAGAGTGAGGCTAGATTCTGTGTTGTCGCGTCTCTGCCGATTTCCATCTCCCGCCAGCCCCAAGCGATTTCGTGTTGCACCGCCGCGTGCGCGCTGCATCCCCTCGATGGCTTCACTCAGTCTAGTTGGCTGAAAACTATCAATTTTTTCGACCGTGTCCAACGGGGGGGCCTGAATGGAAGGTGCTTTGAGGTTCGTGCGATGCGGGCTAAACAGTGAACACAAACAATCAAATAGGTCAAAGTCTTCCCGCATGAACTTGGTAGGGATTTATGCAAGCAACCAAACACGTATCTCAATCGTTGAAGGCCTCAATTTATTTATACCTTGATGCAGAGGTAAAAGTTGAGCCTTGCAGTGCTAAGTTGGACCTTCGGCCTTCTCTGAAATGAAAGGAACCCAACCACGCGCCACTTGTTCCCCGTCTAGAAGCCGCGTGGCCTCCCCGGCGATGCGTCGCCACTAGCCTCCAACTGTGTGTCGGACGCCTACATCACCAGCGCCAAGCAGCCAACTTTTCCAAGCGCGAACCTTCTCCCCTCCTCCACCGAGCCCAAGAACCTCCGCGCCAACCGCCGCCCAGCCCTCGCCACCTCGCCATGGACATCGGCTCCGCGCCGTCCCAGGCCGACGCCGCCCCCTCCGCCGCCACGCCGCGGGAGGCCACGCTGGGGCGCCACCTGGCGCGGCGCCTGGCCGAGGTGGGCGCGCGCGACGTCTTCAGCGTGCCGGGGGACTTCAACCTCACGCTGCTCGACGAGCTCGAGGCGGACGGTGAGTTGCGCCTCGTCGGGTGCTGCAACGAGCTCAACGCCGCCTACGCCGCCGACGGCTACGCCCGCGCGCGCGGCGGCGGGGTTGGCGCCTGCGCCGTCACCTTCACCGTCGGCGGGCTCAGCGCCATCAACGCCGTCGCCGGCGCCTTCAGCGAGAACCTCCCCCTCGTCTGCATCGTCGGGGGCCCCAACAGCAACGACTACGGCAGCAACCGGATCCTCCACCACACCATCGGCCTCCCCGACTTCACGCAGGAGCTCCGCTGCTTTCAGAACGTCACCTGCTACCAGGTCAGTGCGCACTGCGCAGGACTTCTCTTTTTTACTTGTTCAGTTCATAGATGTTCAATTTAAACCACATCTTGTAAGTAGGGGTTCAGATTTTTCTTCTCCAAAGTCGAAATGTTCTGATTTTGTTAGGGATTTTGACACACCTTAGATTTCAGGGAAATTTCGGTTTAGTTTCGGTTTGTTCGATGGACCGAATCTGTGGCCTAATTCGCAGCCCCTTTGTCACATGTTCAGTTTGTGAATTGTGATATTCTCTAAGTGCTCCTCCATGTCGTCCGGTAGTATGGGGTTTGGGGTTTAGTTTCAATTGCCAGGGATGTGCCCAAGAATGGCTCTGCTGCAGTTCAAGCATTTTCGGCCTAAACAATTGGTTCCAGTGTTCTGTCCAACAGTATTATTATACAATTAGCAATCTTGCATTGTCGGGCCACCGCGATGGTAAAAATTCTGGAGCATGTAGTTCTGGATTCAATATTTAGTTTGAGCTTCAGTTATGAAAAAACTCTGTTTCTGAGATGAAATTGTTCTCTGAATATTGACAAGGTGCATGTATATCCCTAATTGGGGATATAACCAGTTTGATTATTGGTCATGTTATTTGCATCACATTTAAAATAGGCTTTGTGAGATCAATATAACAGTGCCTTCTAAGAGTATATTTTAAGAGAAGAGGGAAAAGGAACATGTTTAAATGAGCATGTGATATTTTCGTTTTTTACTAAGTTATAATTCCTTCTTCTATATTGCAGGCAGTGGTGAACAACTTGGAGGATGCACACGAACAGATCGACACTGCCATCTCCACTGCACTGAAGGAGAGCAAACCTGTTTACATCAGCATCAGCTGCAACCTCCCCTCGATCCCTCATCCTACCTTTAGCCGCCATCCCGTCCCTTTCTTTCTCTCCCCAAGGTATAAGTCGGCATGCTCCCTCAACATGCATACGAATGATGAGGTGGAAATAGGATTGGTATTTACTAACATGGATGTTTTTTCCATTTATCAGGTTGTCAAACCAGATGAACCTGGAAGCAGCAGTGGAAACCGCCGCGGCTTTCTTGAACAAATCGGTCAAGCCGGTCCTCGTCGGTGGACCGAAGATGAGGGTGGCCAAAGCATGCAAAGCATTTGTAGAGCTGGTCGATGCGTGCGGTTATCCCGTTGCGGTGATGCCTTCTGCAAAGGGGCTTGTGCCAGAGCACCACTCTCGGTTTATCGCCACATACTGGGGTGCTGTGAGCACTCCATTCTGTGCTGAGATTGTGGAGTCAGCTGATGCATATCTGTTTGCTGGCCCGATATTTAACGACTACAGCTCGGTTGGGTACTCACTTCTTCTCAAGAAGGAGAAGGCCATCATTGTCCAGCCGGACCGGGTGGTGATAGGGAATGGGCCTGCATTTGGGTGTGTTCTGATGAAGGACTTCCTGCATGCACTTGCAAGCCGGCTGAAGAAGAACACAGCTGCACATGAGAACTATTGTCGGATTTTTGTGCCGCAGGGCGAACCCCTTTCGTGTGAGCCTGGAGAGCCTTTGAGAGTGAATGTACTTTTCAAGCATATTCAGAAGATGTTGTGTGGCAACTCAGCTGTGATTGCAGAGACTGGGGACTCATGGTTTAACTGCCAGAAGCTAAAACTTCCAGAAGGCTGTGGGTAAGCTCCCTTGAATATTTCAGAGCTCAACTTCTGTCTATGAGTTCTTTTAAACTCCCCAGATTGGTTATTCGTCACATCTGTTATCTTAGTACTTATAATTTAGGTATAATCAAATTATATTGATATATTTTATTCTTATTTTTTTGCAAATTCATTATTTATCTGGAAAAATTGATACAATGCCTCATAGTAGTTTGAACATTGCTAAAATAACCTATTATGCGTCACTGATTGGTGGGGCCATATTATCAGCTGGTTTCATGTAAGAGTCTCAACACGTTTCAAATTGAATGATAGAAGAAGTCTAGACTATTCTTACGTTGGTGACAACCAACAAGCCACTTTGGGTCAGTAAGTAGGATGTGTTATGATCATTATATTTATAATCAAGCACCATTTTCTTTCGGCAGGTATGAATTTCAGATGCAATATGGATCAATTGGTTGGTCGGTGGGTGCAACTCTGGGATATGCCCAGGCTGCTAAGGATAAGCGTGTCATTTCATTCATTGGAGATGGAAGTTTTCAGGTACAAAAAATTCAGAATCACCAAACATTCAATGTTACTTTATATTTAAAGCTCTATCAAAATATGCAACTAACAAAAAAAATGGACTGGTATACAGGTGACGGCGCAAGAAGTGTCGACGATGCTCCGGTGGGGACAGAACAACATCATCTTTCTCATAAACAACGGGGGTTACACCATCGAGGTGGAGATCCATGACGGTCCTTACAACGTCATCAAGAATTGGAACTACACCGGCGTGGTGGAAGCATTCCATAATGGCGAGGGCAAATGCTATACCGCTAAGGTTGGTGATGCAACTGTAGGCTGTATTTCTACACTTTAAAAATGTTTCAACAAACACTGCATTGCAATGACATTACACACTTTTGTGTCTTCATAGGTCCGAACAGAGGAGCAACTGAAGAAGGCGATTGAGGCTTCCCTAGGACCTAACAAGGACAGCCTGTGCTTTATAGAGGTAATTGTGCACAAGGATGACACTAGTAAGGAGCTTCTTGAGTGGGGTTCTAGGGTTTCCGCCGCAAACAGCCGCCCGCCAAATCCTCAGTGAACACGTCAGGCCTCTACAGGATCCTCATCCAGCTTAGTGAGGCCATGTTAAAGTTCAGATGTAGTGATCTCTGAATAAGTCCTCCATTTGAGTCCACTGCTTTTGCAAGTGCTCATGGTTACTGTACATAGTTGTTCTTAGTTCAGGAACTGGTACCTGTATTACCTCAATAAATCTGAATTCGACATTGTGGCCAGCCAAAGACACTCTTGGTTTGGCATATTTCTTGAGTTATTCCAACTGACAGAAGTTTCAGACTTGCCGTTTTTCAAAAGCAAGAGTTAGCATTAGTAAGAAGAAGAAAGGCTGTGTTTCTAGAACCTGAAGAAGATTGAATTATGTGATGAAGTAGCAGTGCAATTTACAATAGTGCACCTGGAACACGTGCTCCTGGGCTAGAACAATTTCTGAATGTCAAAATACTATAGAAAGAACACGTGTAAGTTCACTAGTCTGTTTTGTGTGTTGTAAAATTTCACGGGAGAAGGTTACTTTGTGCGCTGGATTAGATATGTTTCATCCAAAATAAGCATTGCATAGTTATTTTCCTTCACTTTCATCTTCTGTTTTCTTCTCGTTTCACCTTCTTTATTCCGCTCTTCATGATGGAGCTAATGTAGTTTTATGACCTGTAATGCTAATATCAATGAAGAGTGATGCATATCTATTAATAAGCAGAATACATAAACTGCTTGAGCTCAGTTCAATATGAGAATCAACTCTGACAAAATATAATCTGTCCTACACTTTGTGTTTGAAGGAACAGTACTGTTGTTCTATATGATGTTTATATGACACCATCCATCCTGTATGCTTTGCTCTAACTTCTTCTATTACAATGGTCTGAGATGTCTGTTTTGATTCTGATCTCAAATGTGTAAAAAATGTGACTCAACTTACAAAATGAGTCTCCATGTACTACTTACTGTACATAACATTGCATATTATATTACCTGGCAATCTAGCTCTGGGACAAACAAACCTACATCTAAGTGAACTGATGCAAAAGTGCAACCTGATATTACAACTTAACAATGATCACATGTCATAGAAGAACTTGTAGGTCTTTACGTCGAGCGCAATCGCTCTGATGGCGCCGATACACGCAAGAACTCCGATGACAGAGAACAAGATGGCGACGGCGCAGCAAAGGGCCTTGACAGTACGCCGCAGCCCTAGGTTTTCGGGCATCTTCCCAGCCTTGAGAAATGCCAATGCTGGGAGCACAAAGTCCAGTGGGGTGAAACCTACTGCTCCACAAACTGAAACAAAGTCCCCAAAGAACGGCATTGCGGCGGCAATGAGGGTGATCACCGCCATGTATGCAGAGGTGTACATCAGTCGCCACAACCATGCTTTGTGCACCGCATTCTTTGCCCGAACGCGCTCTTCAAAGTGCGCGTATGTCGGCCTGCAGTATATCTTTGTGAAGTAGTACAGTTACTGGTTTTGTTGCAAAGAAATTTCTGATGGAACTAGGGAGGTTTGCCATGAGTTGCAGTTACCTGAAAGCAACCTGTGATCTGTATAACTGCAAATAAGTTTGCCATTACAGTTGCCCACCTTGGAACAGTCAGGGAGGACAAGATGTATGGCTGGACTTCAGAACCAAATGCCCAGTAGCCACTGAATGCCAGTGTCCAGTAGGACACGACGATCAATACGTACGCCGTCGAGGCGCCCTTGTACATGTTCGTCGTCGCCGGCTCTCGCACGGTGCTCTGCATTTTAGCCAATTTTTTACACAAAGAATGATTGACTGCACACTTAACTCATCTATACATCAACTGAATGAATTTCAGATGGGCACCTGAATTTCTGGCAGCATTGCATCACCAAACGAGAAAGCTATGGTGCCCAACGCATTGAAGCCTCTGAACACCTTGTTTGCGGCGCTTCCTTGCAGGCCGTAACCCACATCGTTCCGGTCGATCCGATATCCTGCGGTAGGGGATGCTCTGACGATTTTTCGTTCATATCTTGAGCAGTTTCAGTACTTTATGCAGAGTGGAAATTTACTGAACTTCATTTTTTACCATCGTGTATCGTGACGCCGATGGCCGTCCCGGCGAACCCGACGGTGGACGCGGTGCAGGCGGCGTTCACCCACCGGAGCGAGTGGATGTCAGGAAGCTGGGAGAGGAGCAGCTCGAACGCGCCGAAGAGAAGGATGAAGTGCTGCAGCGTCAACGTCGCGCCATGGCCGTCGTCGGCGTGGTAGTGGATGTAGACGGCCTTGAGGCTGCTGCCCGCCGCAATCTGGATGGCAATGTTGTTGCCAACTGATGCCACTTGCTGGAAGAATGTCACATACCAGTAGCCCCAGGGACCTTCAACAAAACGTGTACAGAACTACAGATCACTCTCAAGGTAAATTTGTCACAAACTGCTGTGCTGTTAACAGTAGTTACTTGGGCATTTCAACTGATGAGAAAATTACAGCTAAATAAATGATCAAAACAGCATTTTTCTGTATTTCTGACGAGTAACTAAGCTAGTAGTCTCATTGGTCCCTCAGTAACTTTATTTTATGACAATCACAAAGGTTTCTGCAGATGGTAAGCATCTCTGGTTGGAAGAAGAATTGCACTGACCAAATATGCTCTGTGCAAGCAGCCGGTAGCTGGTGTGCTTCTCGCCGTTCCACCGCCAGAGCGAGGCAACGGCCAGGCTAGAGCACCAGGTGACCAGCGTTCCTATGACCAAGCTGGAAGCACCAAGAGGCCAGCCCAGGGACGCGAGAGCAAAGGGCAAGGGGGCGTAGGCTGCCGGCGTGGCGATCGTCGTCGCCACGTGGAACGCCGCGTGCCTCCACGTGCCCTTCCCTCCCTCTCCGGCGACGCCGACGATCACGTCCTTGTCCACGCCGGTGCCGGCTTCGCCGTCGCCGGCCTGGTCCTCCTGAGCACCACCTCTCGCCGTCGCCGGTGACATGTCCACTGCTGGTGCTGCTTCTCCTCGCCTCACTGGAGAAGAGCAAGTGATCCAGTAGCTTATGTCACGTCTCTTATCTTGTGTTGACCCAGGCTCGTCTCGTATTGGAGTAGCGTGGGACTGTGGGAACGGAAGACATGCTTTGGAATGGTAGAAACGAAAACCAACCGCTTCTTTCCAAGCATGCTGTTGTCTTGTGAGGAAAATTAGAGCCACCTCATGACTAAGAACAAAATAAAGCTGATAATATTACTAACTATAAGGTGTTGAGTCAAACATAGTACTTCTGATATCGACCTTATTGGTTAGTGGTGGCCATGTCAGATAGAGGGTTTCAAAGCATCACTTGAGTGGGGATCAATCTAGGGTTTCCTTTCCTCCTGCCGAATCCTCGGTGACCACATAAGGTCTCCCTCCACAAGATCCTCCTCATCCAGCTTAACGAGTTGATGTCGAAGTTCTGAATAGGAGATGTTACTGTTTACTGATTTCTGAATAAATGATCGATCCGTGGAAGTCCACCTGCTATTGCAAGTGGTCATGGTTACTGCGCATAGATGGTCCAGTTGTTCAGGAATCGGTACTTGTATGACCTCCACCAATCTGAAATCGACGTTTTCCTGGTCGTAACCAACTAAAGTTCTGAACATGAGCATGTGCTTCCTGTGTGAAAAAATATACTCTCGTAATAAGTAATAACACATCTAAGATGGGGATGCCGGGGATCTGATCCCCGATGATCTCATGGGCCGTCGATGGGGGTCCTCTTAGGGGAAGCGGGTGGTGGTCGTTGGACCACCAAGCGCGATGGCCAGGGCGGACTCCTTTGGTCGGGCGGCGGTGGTGGTCGCTTCCATGACAGAAGGGTTACTGGGGATCGGTCTTCGGCGTGCTCTAAGGCGATAGTTGGTGGCGGTGGCCGTGGATTTGATCATGTTCAGATCCATTGCAGTGTATGGAGGGGTTGGTGAGGGTGACTGGAGGTCCTCTATCGGCATTCAGATGGATGTGTGCGCCTTTATGGCCCGACATCGTGCGGATCCAGTCAACAGCGGAGTCACGATGGCGCGAATGCCGGTGAAAATAGACTGACTTTAGTCATGGCGGACGATGACAGTGTCTGTGACGTTGTTTTCTTGTCGAGGCATCGTCGTTGCAATTTGCACTCGAGCTGCTCCAGGGGGACCCTAGATCTGGGTCTCCGGGATCGGATGATGTCGACACTTTTGGTGTCGTTTTCCTTCCTAGGGGCATTATTTGGAGCACGTGTAGGCTTTAGGGGCCAAGAGGTAGTGCGGTGTTGCATCCACTGCATTGGCGATGTCGAATCTCGACGTCGTGGCACAATAGAGTCTCAACATTGAAACCGTGTGGATGGATGCGCGCGGGGTGGCGGCGTCAACGACAGTTAGGCCTTACAAGTTCAATGCGTTGATCCCACCTGAATATGGGACGACAGAAGATGGCGGCGGTGGATTCTAGAGTGTGTGCATGCATTGCACGATAAGGTTTGTGATCTCGGATCACCGTGGGACGTCTTGACGAGGCCATCGTGTTTAATGGTACGAGGTATAGTAGCAGAGGTCACCAGGAGATGGCTTTGGATTGATCCACGCAGTTGTTTTGTCAAGTCCCATTGAATAATTTACACCCTCCGGTCCATATTACTTGTCTTGAAATGGATGTACATAGATACATCCATTCGAAGGAAGTAATAAACAAGGGTTGCGTGCATCTTTGAATGCAGAGGCCTTCTTTTTAAAAAAAATAAAGAAAACAAATTCACTGCTCCCTTTTGCTCTCGTAACTTTTCATGGAAAAATGTTATCTTTGTGCCATATGCAAAAAAAGAAAGTTTTAGTGCTCTTTAGAATATTTTTCTTCAAAAGGTGATAAATTCATATCATTAGGTCTCTACACATCCTCATCCAGCTTAATGAGGTCATGTGGAAGTTTTGGATAGAAGTTACTGATCTCTGAATAATCATCCATAAAGTCGACTGCTGTTGCAAGTGCTTATGGTCTCACGGTTACTGTGCATACTTGGTTTCAGTTCAGGAACTGGTACCTGTATTGCCCCCAATAAATATGAAATCGACGTTTTGTTGGCTGTACTCAGCTAAACACACACTTGAGATGTTGGCACACTTGAGTTAATCCAATTGACAATCGTGTACTACCTTTTTATATCTAGAGAATCATCTACTGTTCTCGGACTGAAGTTTCAGGCTTGCTGTGTTTCTCAAAAGCAAAAATTAGCCATGATTAAGAAAAAGAAAGCTGCACTTCTAGAATCTGAAGAAGATTGAATTATGTGGTAAAGTACCGTAGGCATAAGCATAAGGGACTACCTAAATTCAATGATGCCCAAGCATAAAGGGGTAGGTGAATGGTGCCCCGCAGTTTCTTAATGCCAAAATATTACGTACAAAGAGAGCACATGCAAATTAAGTAGTCTGTCCGATCTGTGCTCGCAACTTTTCATGGAAAAAATGTTATTTTCACGCCCTACAGTTTTAGTGCCTTTTTAGAGCACAAAGCTTTCTCTGAAGGTGCTAAAAGGCTTTAATTTGTTTGAAAACTTACATGGGTGTGAAAATTTTGAAAACTCAGAAGTTATTTTCATTTGAATTTGAAAGTGTTCTTGCACTCTTAAACCGTGAAGCATGGATTCTCCGAACACCGAGGACATCTGGACGTCAGACTTGCAGGCTGCAGCACCCGGCGAGCAGGAGGAAAACTTGATGATACTCCTTCTGTAAACTAATATAAGATGTTTTAGATCACTATTTAATTATCTAACACATCTTATATTAATTTAAGACGGAGTACCTAACAAAAGTAAAAAAAGACAAAAGTAGCTCTATCGTACGTGTGTCACCAATGAGTATCAGCCTACCCCCCAAGCGAGTGCAGAGTGCTGAATCATCAAACCAATCATGTGAGCCTGCGCCGTCATCTAGGACTTCCGCAATCTGAATGTCGGCAGCCACACACAGTGAAAACGACCCTGTTGCCATGATACCGCATCTATCTTATCTTGCAGCACTAATTCACACCTCAAATCCGGCAGCACAGTCATCAGATATGTTCCGGCGTGGAGCATCGATCGAATCGTCTACTATATGGACATGATTGAGCAATGTGAGTCAAGAATCCTCTGCCTCTTGCTCTGGATTTGGAACAGAGCGCTGCCGCTGGCCGGAGAAGCGACCTTGGCCAGAGCCTGCCTCACAGCCTCCTTCAGACACTTTAGTCCAGCACAACCTGCACTTCCTTCCTCCTCCCTGCACAGCGTGAGGACATGATGCACCCGTCTTCCCATGGAGGACATCTCCGCTCTCACCGTCCTCAGCCTCAGGCCGTGGAGCGCCTGGATGAGCCCCGCGACGAGGTCCGGCCTGTCGTTGCAGCTCACCGAAGCCTTCATGTACATGTTGTTACAGTCGTTGCCGTCGTCGTCATCGTCGTCTCCGGTGCAGCAGAATTCGACGGAGACCTCGTCGGTCTCCGGCGGGAGGGCCGGCGTCTGCTGTGCGGCCTCGGTGGCTCTCCTCTTCAGCTGCCTCACTTGGTCCACCACCCTGGCTAGCAAGGTGGCCTTGTCCATCTGTAAGTGCAGAAGAGAAAATGAGAAACATTTCTCTGACAAGTCACATAACCCAGCAGTGCTGCGCTTCTCATCGTAGAAGAATTTTGTAGGGTGAAGAGTCTGATGAAATGTGAACGCTTGTGAGCCGAAAGGTCATGGCTTTCATGCAGGTATTTTCAATGTTCTTGACAAAGTTCTGTTTTATTGCGGGAATGTTCTTCATAAAAGTTATGTCTGAAGCTGACACAAAGGCCCATCAGAATTATTTGAACTTCTTGTTAACAAATTGCAAAGCTAGTTTCTAGAAAAAAGAGGAAAGAAAAGCTGACCAGTTAACCAAAGTAAATTAAATTATGTGCAGCTGGGCTTTGTTTGGCCAATGCTTCACACGCAGCACGGATGAAAATGAAATGGCTAAAATATTGTTGCAAAAATGCTTCAAAGTCACAACACTGAGAAGAAAGGAGAGGTGACACAAACCTGCTTGGTATCAGGGACCATCCTCCTGAGGGCGGCCAGATGGGCGTTGATCCTCTCCCGGCGCCGCCGCTCGGCCTCGCTGTGGATCCTCAGGGCCCTTGCCTCCGTCGCGCTCCTCCCCGACCCCGTGGACGACGACGTCGTCGTCGACGCCTCCGGCGGCCCAGAGCTGGCCTTCCGGGGCACCATAGCCGGACCTCCGTGCACCACAGGGTCACAATCATCGTACGGCATCAGCTCATTCCCTTCTTGCAGAGGTTGGCATGCAGCTGCCATCCGGTCAAGCATCTTACAGCTCCTGGGCACCTGCAAGAACAAGGAAGAATGTGGTTTTCTGATGATGAACCAGATGAAGTGGTGGAGAGGAAATGGGAGTGAGAGGAAGATAGTGGGATAGGGTGCTTACAATGATTGATTAGTGCAGCGGCGTCTTGTCACCTCGTTCTCTTGATGTATGTATATAGGAGGATGGATAGGTAGGAGTAGGAGGCAGATGATGAGCTTGTCTGTCTATGAGAGATGCATGAGATGACCGCCCTACACATGCATCTCTTTTCTCACATGTGGTTACCCCCACCATGGGGATAATATAGGGGGAATTTGGGAGTTGGATTGGCATGGATTTGGCCAATGGTTGAGGTGGCGTGCATGAGTGTGCCATGAGTAGGATATATGTGGAAAGAATCATGCAAACTCTTATGAATATATTGTATATAGTGTTGCATAGTACTCCGTAGTATCTTTTAGTTTATTATGCACAACGTCCTGTCATGTGTGCATCCTACCTCCTTCGTACCGAAATATAGATAGTTGGGCTTCCTTGAGTACATGACACCAGATTCACGTATAGGGAACTAGATTAGCTTAGCCACCTATCTAATTTATTGCTTCTTTCCAATTTTATGGTGGATTTGATAAGTACCCTTCTTGCTTGATGATTCTCACATTCCACTTGGGAAAGTATCGGTTATATCTATCAGTAGGCGCCAAAATGTTTGCCTTCCGGCCAGAATGTATGAGCAATTTTTAGTACTCACACATACACTTAAGAAAAGAAACCGAAATGTTTCTGCAACCTCAGTCTGAAAGCATATGCTTGTGAGTGACCACTGTCTGACGATCTATCCATCATGGACATGTGATGAGGCAAGAACTGTTTCTGCACGCCGCATTGGGGATGGGAAGCAGGACACGAAATTCTCCTTCTCAGGGCTCCATCAGGAAAACGCGGCGTCGCTCGTTGACTCAGCGTTCAGCGGCAGTGTCGGGCTTGGCCTTTTCCTACAGCTTCTTCTTCACCCAGCTTCTTTCCAACCAGAAATTTCACTCACGCTCTTGCATAGCTCGAGGGAAATACCCCATGGCATGGGAAAAAGATATTAAATATTTCAAGAAAAAGACAAGTTCTGAAACTTTTGTTGAACATATCTGACTTTATTTCGCATCTGTAAAAATTGTTTCACAAACCAAAAACCACCTACTTTATTCAGGAGAAAGAAAAAACTGGCAAAAAAACGTGTCGATGGTCAATTGTTTGTAGCGGAGTTTTTTTTTTGCCCCGAAGTCAACAGAAGTTTTTGTTCGGGAATTTTTTATACGAGTAGAACATGAAGTCTAATTTATTTACATAAGTTTCAAAAAAAATTGAACTTTTTTTTTGAAATTACTAAAGGCTTTTTTAAAGGGTGCAATGGCACCCAAGAGCCAAAACGTCAGCTTCGAGATTCTAATAAAGTAACTTGGCACTACTCAAATGGCTTGAACTTGAATAATCACTCGTTTACAATACTCGGCGATGATACAATTCCTTCTGCTTAAGTTGCCTTAATAACCACATGTTTCAATCCACAACTGCTCAAGCTTTGTTCCAGGACAACGAGAAGATTAATACAATCTCAATGTTAAGACGATGGCTGACAAATCATGACTGGAACTTTTACAATTGAATTATGCCGGGACAGATTAGATTAACGGGGCTTCTGCGCGGCAAGGACCAAAATTGTTTAGTATAAAATGGTAGATATCAAAGATGCACCAACAAATGCAGGGCCTGGTTGCATCGTGTGAATCCCTAGGTATGGCCGCTTATATCTCTGACTTCGACGCTTGTGGAAAAAATAATAGCAAGAGGTAAATTAACATAAGTACAAAAAGGGGATGATCATGAATTTTGAAAATAGTAGGTAACAAGAATTCAATTTACCTGTGTCCTACTCCTTTGGATCAATCGAGCCAAATCTTGTCAGTGGCCAAATCTGAGAACAAACACCCCTGTCAATAGACTGAATACTCGCACTTTGACTAGCATGAAAACTTTTTTTAAAAGGAGGTTGAAATCCCCGGCCTTTGCATCCAAGGATGCACAGAGCCATCTTTATTACATTATTCAACGAAGGCTGACAAAATGATATACATGGATCAACCCAAAGCCACCTTTCTAGGGACCTTTGTCGCTATCCCTACAAGATTAATGGTGTGCCCTGTCCTTGCACCAACAAACACCATGTAATCCAATGGTCTCACCAAGCCACCCAACGGCAAGCCACCCATCATCGTCGATGCGGTAGATGCAACACCGCTCCACCTCTTGGACCCTCCAGCCAGCCACATGCTTCAAAACGATGCACCCAGGAGGGTCGCCACTGCCGCTGGAAATGCCGCTCGCCCCCGCCATGGAGGGTTGACCCATGCCACCCCTTGGTCCACGCAGGAGGAGGAGAATCCCCGCCGCCGCCAGCACCATGAGCTTTGCCCACCGGCGCGAGGGGGGAAAAGGAGGGAAGGGGCTGGAGGGAGGGGACGCTAGAGTTATGGCCGTATCACTCGCGTGACAAAATTCATTAACAAATCAGTTAATCCACACTGGAAGGAGGCGGCGCTAGAGTTACGGCCGTATCACACGCGGGAAGGGGCTGGAGGAAGGGGCTGGAGGGAAGGGTCAAGAAATCCACACTGTCTACCAGCAGGAAAAACTGAGTGACAAAATTCTAAGGAGGATGACCCCCAATACTCATGTTGATGCTTCCGCATTTGACATTTGGCTAATGCATTAAAAATCAGTGCAGGACCTGGAATGGGACCCTAAATCTTAGGTTTGCTAATTGCTACCATAAACATAAACAAGTACTAGTGAATATAAGCAAGATAGCGCCCAATCCACATTGAGTGAGTAAACACTAAACATTGTTCCAACTACCAGATCATGCAAATAAATTTTTATGGCTTATGAGATCTAATTGAAATTCCACATATAAATTGATATCCAGTGTGCGAAAATGATTATCAACAATACATTAGCCAAATAACCTTGACAACGCAGTAGCTAAATAACATTGTAAACTGGTAAACTTATTTTTTCCAGTTCAAACCAACACCCATTTAATCTCTGATTTTATCCTGGTAATTTGCACTGTACTTGTCCAGCTTAGAAAAATGCCTAATAGACAGAGGATGGCCTGGTATCCAAGCAGACTTTCAGTGTTCCAAGCAAATTTTATTAAAGAACAATTGTGATATTATTAAGGGCAATATTGCCCCCCGCGCGCGTAACTGGACGGAGAATTTCTTCAGTGCATAGACACTAAATCAACCAACACGCAGAGTGCTCAGTCACCAAACAGTTCATTATGTTGGGCCTATATAAGTCCACACATGTCTGCTGTACAACATAATCAATAATCAAATTTGGTCAATATTCTGAACCATGGTAATTAAACGTGGAACTATATGAAGACACTGGAGCACTTGAAAGTCAGTTTTGGCCAATAAAATATGATCATTAATTGACCTAATATTCACACAGTGTAATATAAAGCTATAAATCTATAACATGTCAGTTTCAGTTTAAAAAATGATTACTCAAAAAATTTAAGATCAAAACCATCACTAGTTGACAATGACAAAAACAAAGGTTAATCTCTAAGTGACACCAAATCTGATTTCAGCAATTTTAAGATGTACATATAAATCATATAACAGGGTACAAACCAGACCAAAGCTTCATCAGTCATTTATTAAGCTAACGAGGAAGAAAAACAGAGAAGTTACTCAACATACCCGATAGGAAACCTTCCCTTTTACGAGACCATAAGGTACAGGTCCAAACTTCCTCGAGTCATTAGATACATAAATATTGTCACCCTGCACCCAAATATGACCTTGTGGTACCTACAATTATACATCCATCAGGTACCTGATCATACCCTTATCCAAAAATACAATCAGTGATTCTCCTATTGGGGTAGCACCCATTCTGATACTGATCAGATACATAAGTTGCCATACATCAAGGAAATCTGAAATCATGAGTCAAATCTAGAGACAACAATCTAGTATACATACATGGTGTGCTGCATACATGTTTCACGCTAGAAAAATAGTCGCCCTGGCCCAAGTAGGCACCACAGACAGAAGATGTAACATGGGCTCAGACTCTCCCAAGCGACGTTCGCCCGTTATCATTTCCGTTTTGAAAACCAATCGAGTTGGTGAAGAAAGCTCGTGATAGCTCATTCATACCCTGAAATACAATCAAGTATTCTAGCTTACTCAACTCACCACAACGGTCTTGGAGGCATCACTGTTTCCGGCGTCGACGAAGTAGGTAACGGCGTCGCCCTCCACCCCGAGCACGCGCTTGGCGATAAGATTGCGCGGGTCATCCGGCGAGAGGAGGAGCACAACGTCCCCTGGCACCACCCACCCGTACCGTGCGCTCACCTTGTCGGAGAGCACCACATCACCCGTCAGGTTCAACGCCGGCAGCATGCTAGGGCCCCGTGGCTGCAACAAAGATGAGAGGGAGAGCACGTCAGGGCATCGTGAGAGAGAGAGAGAGAGAGAGAGAGGGGGTGCATACGAAGGCGACGCCGACAACGTGCTCGCTGAAGACGTGGACACCGCAGAAACCCAGCGCGGCCCAAGAGGCGACGGTGAAGGCCTCCCCGGCAAGGCGTCGCACGAAATGGGACATGACGACGACGAGGAGGGGAGAGAAGAGCACGGATTATTTCTGTTAGCGACCCTGACGCTACAGCCAACCACCAGGGGACTGCTACAGAAAAAAGCAGTGCCAATTAACAGCAGAAAACAATAATTATTCACAGCAAAGAGCAGTATCATTTAACAGAAGAAAACAATGTCTATTAATAACATATAGCAGTATCTATTAACAACAAAAAACAGTGTCTATTAACAGCATATAGCAGTGCAGTGGCGGCGCCAGGATATGGTGGCTGGGTATTCAAGCAAAAAAAAATTGCTCTAAATGCAAAATATATAAACAAAACAGTATGGAAACAATGTTTTTTCAATGCATCAAATCATAATCTTTCATAATAATTGTACATAAACATGAAAACATCAATACCCACAATGCAAAAAATGCTACTGTCACCACTAATCCCACTCTTCTTCTCCATCTACATTTCTACGTTACAACAAAACAACGGGGGAAATAGCATCTAGAAATTAAATCAACTACTTGCAGTAATAGATAAGAAAAATCGAATCAAATCAAAAATTGGGACTGTCCTCTGTGCTTGTGTAGCCTGTACCTGGCCGCAGGGGGGCGAGGGGAGAAAGTGCTGGTGATCTCGTCCTTGTGCTGGGCGGCTGGAACTTGGTGAAGACGGAGCTTCGGGCGAGCACAGGGGCGGGGCGGCGGGCGGTAGACGAGCGCCGGCGCAGTTTGGTCCGGACTCCGGAGGCGTTGGCGGCTAGGGTTGGGAGTTCGGGCGCTGGCTCTGTTTGTGCGACCGTGCGTGCTGTTCTGGTCGAGCGAGCGGTAGCGGCTGGCAAGCTGGGCTGGGCTTAGCGAGTTAGTGCATGGGGCTGCAGGCCTATATGTATTAAAAAAGATCTTGCGCTAAATCATGGGTATTCACCTGAATACACCCAGCGCCGCCAGTGTAGCAGTGCCAAAATAAAAGAAAAAAAACTGAATACACCCAGCGCCGCCAGTGTAGCAGTGCCAAACAACAGCAAAAAACAGTGTCTATTAACAGCATATAGCAGTGACAATTAACAACAAAAACAGTGTCAATTAATAGTATATAGCAGTACTTATTCACAGCAAAAAGCAGTGGCAATTAACAACATATAGCAGTGGCAATCCAAGTGCCAATTCACAGCCTAGCACACTGCACACACATGTAAACCACCGCCCACTGCACGTACACGCACGCCCAGCCCACTGCACGCACGCATACAGCCAGTGGCGGATCTAGGAAAAAAAATGGAAGGTGGGCTCAAGTTAATGGCGGGCAAACTAAACGCAGTCGAAGAAAAAAAAACATTATCTCATAATCCTTTAGTGCAAATAAGCTGAAATTTTACCAAATGACAACCGGAAAGATGCAGTATTGACTGGATTTTTTCAATTTTTTGAATGAAAAATTGGACCTATCTAGCTAAATTGCCATTATCTTCCAACTATTTTGTCCAATTTAGCTCAAAATTTCCCAGATTACTAATGGAAACCCTCCGTCCCAAAATAAGTGTCTTAACTAGTATTTACTCGATTTTCACTGAATTTTTTGAACTAAAATTTTGGTTTTGCAAATTTAAACAGACAATACCTGTCAAACATGTGCTCAAATTGATAAGAAAATTTTAAGACCAATTGGTAGTAACGTGTTTGAGCAGCTAACTAGCTAGTACTACAATTAGAATATCTTAAGTCTTCAAAACTAGCATTACCTCCGATCCATATTGATGGACTCAACTTTGTCTAGATTCGTATGTATCTAGTTAAGTATTTAGACTAGATGCATGTGTATCTAGACAAACTTAAGTCCATTAATATGGATCGGAGGGAGTACCTATTTCTTAAATCTTACACTTAACTCTAAAACCAGTAACAACTAGCTAGCACTCCTAGTATAAAACAGTAGCGAAAGCACAACCTTGAGAGTTGAGAGCAAACGAAACCTTGAGAGTTGAGAAATGAGCAGCGGCAGCAGATGGAGGACCACAGAGCAGGACGCCTGAGCTTGCAGGTCGCCGTAGAGCAAGAGGCAGAGCAACCGAGCAAGTCCGTGGCCGCGCCATCGCTGATGGACCAGATGGGGATGCCCAGAGGCCAGAGGCGGACCACGGAGGCGCTGGGCAAGGGGAGGACTAGGGGAGGTCCGGCTTTGTGGAGGTCGATGTCGAGGACGGGGCGAAGCCGCGAAGGAGGAGATTCCGCCGGCGGTGGTGGCTAGGGTACTGACGACATGGCGTGCGGTCGTCTTGTGCGGGCGTATATGGACAGTTGTTTGGTTGTCATGCATGTGCTGAGACTATTACCTGTGTAAATATCTACTAATGACTTCCACAGATCTTCTAAAGACCGGTTGTACTGTCCTATACCTTTGGTTATGGCCAACTATTAGAAGAAACATGGCTACTTGTTCCTCGATACAAGTATGGATGCTGTCGAATAACAATCCTCTCTCTCTCTCTAAACAAAGCACACAAACGAAAAAAAAAAAGGAGTTTTTCTCATTCTTAGCTGATTTGAACAATTGGTGTCACTAGAGTGATAAATGTATCTTAAATTTGAATCTCTAGCTATGGCACGATCAGCCATACTACCGACGGTTATCCTCGGGGTTTGTTGATTAGCTCTTCTAAACATAAACATCATGTAAGCATACAAAGCAACTACTAGACCGGCCCATCTCACAATTAGTTGTAATCGTGTTCTTGACAGTTCATCCATCTAACACAACAAAAAAACAATCAACTTAGCAGAAAAGATTTTTGTTCAACATGCCATGCAATCAAAATAGCACACATCAATAACTAAAATAAAATAGGTACAATTAGCACACATGAATAACTAAATTAAACAGATCTACCTACACAGAGTGTAAAAAAATTGATAAATAAAAAAGAGTGAAGAAGAAGAGACAGAGGAGGGAGGAGGGAGATGGCAGTGAGGGAGGAGGAAGATGGGGGGAGAGAGAGATCAGTGAGAGAGGAGAGAGATGGGCGAGCAGGGGGCGGCGGAAACCTTGGAGCGGCGGCGACCTTGGACCGGCGACGAGCTTGGGGAGAGGCGGCAAGCAGGGGGCGGCGGCGACGACCAGGGGAGAGGCTGAGTCCAGGGGCGCGGCGGTGCTCAGGGGATCGAGGAGGACGGCGACAGGAGGGCGGCGACCAGGGGGCGGCGAGGTGCTAGGCAGGGCCGGCCATGGTCGCGGGAGACGGCGGCTAGGGTAGGGCGTGGGATGGGGTTGGAGAGGGGAACTGGATCTCCAGCGCGCTAGGTGGGTCGAGGAGAGCCTCGCTCGCTAGCGAACGGGGTACCGGTGGTGTTCGCTACGGTCCTACGGGGCATAGCTCAGGTTTTTTTCTTTTCATCTGATGAGCATAGTTCAACAGAGAACATGCATTCTACCAAACAGCGAAAAGTGGGTTTTGGAGAGAACTTTTGGTCTCACGCACCCTCGAGATTAAAGTCATTGAGATTCGTCGAACCCTACAGAAAGCAACGATCTTTTCGGTTTTCACCTTTGCCCTTCTATTTTTTCATACGAAAACAATTCAAACGAGGGGTAATTCAGAAAACGACATTGAACCGGCTGGTTCGGAGTAAACCGCACGGTTTACCAATTTTCCGAAAAAATGGCTGTTTTCTCCGGTTTTTTCTGGTTCGTTGGTGGGGCGGTTCAGCACGCTTAAAAAACCGAAAAGGTCATTGTTTTGGTTTTTTCCGGTTTAATCGTCGGTCCGGTCTCGTTTTTTAAACTATGTCATGTACCCCTCAGAATAAAAACAGAAGCTAATATATTGATGATATTAAGCAAGGAACACGCGGATTATATGGTTTAATAATTAGAGATATTATAGCTAGGAGAGATGAGTTTGTAAATTGTAAGTTATATTCCATCAGCAAAACTTTCAACAATGAGGTCCATACTTTGGCCAAGTTCGAACAAGCTTTAGATGTAGGTAGACATGCATGGTTAGGACAACCGCACGATGTTAATTGTATATCTATGATGTACCCAACAATCAATAAAGCATGTTGAAATCTATAATACTATAATAGATCATCCCACTATTTTATCTATCTCAACATGCAAGCATGCCACATCATCACACAATTATGATTGGAATAAGCTCCACCTCAACATGCAACCATGCATAAGACAAGACCCACACCACATGCATGGATTTTTTTTCATTCCTTTACTATATTTATATTCAAAAAATAATTTATAAATATACACAATCAAATATAGTAAGTTGTATGTGTTTTTAATTTTTTGGTTCATTTGTTATTAATCAAAATATTTAAAATTCACGTAATTAAATTTTATTGAAATATAAGACGACCAATTCCCTGGATCTCCACTAACTTATTTATCTCAACATACAAGCATGCCACATCACCACCCAATTACAGATGGGATAAAGACCACATCAACATACGACCATGCATGAAAAAATATTTTCCATTCTTTTATTATACTTATATTAAAAAAATCAATAACTAAACATATCTAAATATAATAAACTGTATGCATTTTTAAATTTTTTGTTCGTTTGTTATTAATCTAAATATTTAAAATTTACATAATTATTTTGTTGAAATATAGAGCGGCCAATTCCCGCAGCAAGGCGCGGGGTATCATCTAGTTCTTAAAAAATGTTGAAGCTAATGTACAACTCAAAAAAAACTGAAGCTGATGTACACGCGCACTAGATGCTTACACATACCGCATGCATGCACAGATCATGCACAACGGGGAGACGAGGGAAGCTAAATCACCAATGGCAGGACGGATCGAGATCCAATGCAGGGAGGAGTTCGTCGCACGGGTCGTGCCCTACATACCAGAGAGTGGGTTTGAGAAGGATACGTTCCTCCGATCTGTTAGAATAAATCTGAGGCGAATAGTCCATGATTCGAGGATTACGTAATCACACGAGAACGACATCGAGATTTGTTAATGAGGTTCACCGATACGACTACATCCCGAGGCATGACTATGGGCGGTCCTCCCATGACACCGCTACAATACCGATCACCCGGGCGCAGGCACGTGCTGGCTCCCCCTGCGTGCATGTGCTATTATGTTGGTATGGATTACATCGTGTGTCTATCCTCACATTATATATGACGCCTAGAATACATGTGTCCTATTAGGATATGACTCTGTACTCTGTCTAAACTCTAAAGTCTAAACACAATACAACTCAGATTCCAAATGTAACCTACCTTATACAAAATATTCAACATAACTTTAATAAACTTCACATTGGCGAATATTCTTTATCATCTTGGATTCGTCTATGCATCGAACCTCCATGTACATTGGACTTGAGTTACGACATAAGCACTAGTGCTACTCCCACACTCCATGTGACTCCAATTGCAATTGTAGTTCCATCTTGTCTTCTTCACAGCCAACACTCGAGCAAAATTAAGTTACTTTTTACTCCACTTTGTGCTCCGAACTTCCGGGGTATATGTTCAACAACATCACACACCGATCACAGTTTGGGCGAAAGTGAACAACCCACATGTTGGACGCCACATTACCCGAACTCAACATTTTAGCTCTTTCTTGACTAATATATGAAAGTTGAAGAAATTTTACCGTTGTCTTGTATCATGTTGAGTCAAATTTGTAGCTGTCTCACAATTTTTCGGGTAGTCTCTAACATATCCACTGCTATAGCACTCTGCCTCCTTTACTTTCTATTCGCACTTTGTCATGTGCACTAAACACCTCAAAATACACGGCTATGTACTATCTCAGCTTTTGACAATTACAATTTTTTCGCCACTTTCTCAGATTCTCCATGGTCAACTCATGTACTTCAAACCGGCACCGATAGACCATGTTACCAACTTGAATCTGGTACTCATCAACACTGCTTCAACACCATCTACACGCTTTATATGACCACATTTCTGACCACCAGTGCCTTGGCCTTTCATTGTGTCTCATGCTTAACATAGGTTTAACATGACCAAATCCAACATAGGTTTAACATGATCAAATCCCACATAGGTTCAACATGACCAAATACAACATGGGTCCAACATTACATTAAACACACATGCTTCAACACATGATTTAAAGCCATCATAGGTTCAACATGCTTTAAACCCCAACATGATATCTTATAAATTTCTACTTGCCATCTCACCTCTCTTCCTTGTACCTATTCTAGCACTTGTTCCTCTTCCACATCTCACTGACCTTAACTTTGCACCAGTACTAGAAGAAATTCCTTCACAAAGTTAATTAGTTGCAACAACATCAGAAGAATTAGCACATGCATTTCTTGGTGCTGAAAATGTAGTCCTTTGAGCAATATTTTTTGGGGTCCTTCTTGTCATGATTAGAGGAGTAGCATGGTTGGCATCCTTTCCAGGACTGCTTGTAGGAGTAGGGCTAGCGTCCTTTGTAGGAATGATTGTAAGAGTAGGGCTAGCAACTCTTGTAGTAGTAGATGATGTACCAACATGTGGAATGTCAGTAGTAGCTTTGAGCTTTCTTTTTTCCTAAAATTTAAGAGCAACTACGCATGAGATGGTATTAATGTTAATTTGGAATGTAAATATTGAAGGGAAAAGCTTATGTATTACTATGTCCATGTTCTTCCTCATTTGGAGATCATGCCTCAAAGATTGCTTGCAATATGTAAATCTATGTTCCATTAGTTTGTAGTTGCCACACTTAATGGAAGCCATCCTGGAAGTATCCTTTGGTTTAGGTATTTCAAACCTCCCCTTCTTCCTTTTTTCCACCTTTCTTCCACTCTAGCATTCTTTGTGGAATATTGGTGGCTCAATGTCATGTTCACATGTGTTAACTCAAGCATCTGGTTAAAAATACATAGCTTAAAAAAGGAATAACAAAGTCCTCTGGTTGCATCTTGACTTTGTAAATTACACCGCAAGCATGATTACAGGGCAACATAGTCACGCCATCCCACTTCCTGCAACCACAAGTTTCTTCTAAAATATTCACACCATATGTTTTAGGTCCACTGCTCACTTGCCACAAGTTTGGTTGATCCAACCCTAATTTTTTGTATTCTCTTGTAAAAAAATTGTTCATCTCCAGCATTTGTGCATAAGTAGGAGCTATTTCCCATCTAGATGTTTCCCCACCTTCTCTCTTTCCACTAAATCCCATAAGCAACTTATCTTTTGTCCCATTTGTCATTGTGACAACTCGTTTGTCCTCACATTAAGTATATATCTATTGAAGACCTGATAGAGGCGAAGATGTCCCGATGTTTCGATGAGATGGTGGAGATCGATTATGGTGGAGACGACTTTCATGACCCGACTACGAACGTGCGAAGACGTTGCGCCTTAGCGATCGTTAAACCAACTCCGAGAGGTTATTGATCCCGCGGATGCACGATCAACCTGACCACGAAGGTCTAATTCCTGCAAGCAATCGAAAGAACAAGCAAGAACTAAGAATTGCAATCTGGATATTGCGAATATAAGATGAATGATTGACGAAAGTTGGGGTTCCAATGCGGTCTTGGCCTGGTCGGATAACACAAACGAAGAGCTCGAAGTTACGGCTATGGCTAACTTAAATCTAATTAAAACCCAAGTCTAAACGACGCCCTAAGGGCTGTATATATGGGGGAACAAAGGGGATTTTCGTGACCCCTTGGAGGTGGGGTCCGAAAACAACCCTAACTCGGTTTCCCCACACATACGGACTCTAAAAACAGCCTATAATGTGGTATTTCGAAATTACATGGGCCCAGCCCAATATTAAGGTGACGCAGCACCTATAATTCTCCTTGGACGAAAATAATGAAGTGGCATCTCGTGTATTTCGTCCAAGCCTTCATGCACTCCTTATGGTGGCTTCAAAGTGCGAAAATCACCACTGGAAGCTCCATTGTCCTTTCCCGTGCGCGCACCTTCCTCTCCATGCTTGATCCCGCTCCAACGACCATCATTCTTGTCCATGCTCGGTCCTTCATTCATAAGCAAAACAAAAGTATCTTATTTAGGCAGCATCATATGTTCATGAACATTAGAAGGATTCGCAAGAAACGAAAGTACCTGATAATTTAGTTGACGTGCGTGTGCTCTAGTAACTGGTCCAATATGTTTAGTTGGTGACGATGTGGGTGTAACAGTAGTAGGGATGTCCTCATCAATACCTCACTGATATTTTTAACCACTAGATTTGTTTTGCAATTTGTGTCCATTTCATGCCTAGCCCATATGTGCACTGGAATAGGAGATAGTCATTTCTGGGCATCGTCACACAGTAGGTCCTCTCCACTAAAATCAACTCTCTATAAATTGGCATAAATGTGCCTGAAACAAAATCTTTGCAGGCAAGTTGGAAATACTGCGTTGATTGCATTAAGTAAACCTTGTTTATGAATCAATAACAGGAATAACAATTAAATTATTGTTTTTTGCACATTAACTTTATACACACTATTACTTAAAAACTACAAACTTTCACCCTTTGATTTTCACTTGTAGCCAACTTGCATGCATAATACATTAAATCTCCGCGAGGAATATAAGTCCATTTCCCGTGTTTCATGTAGGATCGATACTCTTACTTAAAAAAAAGTTAAAATTGTATCATGTGCACTTGCAGACTGCCAGGAACCCTGCATCTTCCTAGGCGCATTCATCTTTTTTTATCAACGCGATCTCAATCTTTTTTCTTCATCGGTAAAGTCCTGGTGGAGGTACGATGCTAGAGAGAACAATTGTATTCTTGGATCTTCTCCTGCTGTGGTGAAGCTTTATCGGGTGTTGCTGATACGTCCCAAACGTTATAATTTCTGCTTGCTCCATGCATGTTTTGTGTGACTTTGCCATGTTTTGCTTGAACTTTCATACACTTTTGAGCATATTTGGACTAACCTACTAACTCAGTGCACCCAGTTGCCAGTTGTTGTTTTCTGCTGTTTTGTATTTCAGGTTTTCCGGCCATTAAAAGTGCTCCAAAAAATCCGGAAAAATCAGATAAAAAATCAGCGTCACGGAAGCTTCCGGAAACACCAAAGGAGCAAAGGGGGGCCACCACCAGGAAGCCTCTAGGCTGCCTGGTGGGTCCCCTCGACGCCCCCCTTCGCCTATATTTACCCCTCGGGGTGGAAACCCCTAAGACGGACTCCTCTTTCGCGATCTCGCCTCTGTTCCGCCGCCGCCGCCGTTTCTAGATCAGGGCTGCCTGGAGAAGCTGCTCCGGCACCCTGCCGGGAGAAGCTACCCCCTCCGGGAGACCCTCCATAGCCATGGACGCCTCCCGTATGTACCGTGAGTAGTTTCCCTTGGACCATGGGTCCGTGACCAGTAGCTATGTGATCTATCTCTCCCCCTTTTGTGCTTCCACTTTCGAGTCCTCGTGAGCTGCCTCACATGATCGAGGCATCTATGTAATTTCTGTTGTTGCTATGCTGAGTTTGTTGGGATTTGATGGATTATGAGACTATGTTTAGATTGTGATGAGTAATATATTTGGTTCTTCTCTTTTATATTTTGTTCTCGAGTAAATTCTTCCATGTTCTCCGTTGCGGTTTTGCTTTGGCCAAGTATTTTATTTGCAACTCCAAGAGAGAGCGTTATGCTCGATTGTGGGTTCAGCCCCCTGATGTCTACCTTGAGTGACAGAAACATGAGACTAGGGGATGTGCTGTTGCCACCAGGGATAAAATAACGTTGCTTTTACTTGCGGGTGCAAGGATTGTTTACTTTACGCAAAGTTCTTTTAATGCAGTTGTCTGTTGCTTTGAGTTTACACTTTGGGTGGGATTCGCAACTTAATACCAGCGAGATGTTCTGGATAGATATCTCAAGGTGGATGATTCGTAGTAGATGCAAATGGATTTCGGTCTACTTACCTTGGCGTACTGCCCATTACTTTTGAGCCCTTCCTTTATTTGCAGCATAGTTAGCATTGCGGTGCCTTCATAATCCTGTCAATTGCCCAACTGTGATTTGTTTACCTCGCTAGCACTTTTATCGTCTTTTGGGAGAGAGACTGACGGGGATCAACCCCGGAAAATCCCATGGTCAGGGACCCTGGGTTAGTCATGAGAGGCGCAGGTTGGACGATAGCTCGTCGGCAAACAGGGAGGCTTGCTCCTGATCGATATTATTGATTGGGGAGATGCGATTACAGTGGAGGCCAAGGCTGGAGCGCTCAAGGCTAGGGTTACAAGTGAGATTCGATGCCTTTGGCGTCACCCCTCCTAGCCCTTATATACCGGGTTAGGTCTCGGGGAGTTCATCTACGTGTACAGGTAAACTTTCCTAACCCTAGCTTGCTCCGTACGGCAGGTCTTCGCACCTTCCTTGTGAGTCGAGGACTCCTACGTCGGTGCCAACTAGCGGGCCAAGGCCGTATCTTCATGGGCCTTCTGCCGTCATGGACAGCAGGTACGCTCATCTGTAGGAGTCATGGGGTCACCCCCTCGTCAGTAGCCCCCGAGTGCCTGGGGGACTCGAAGAGTCGCGCAGGGACTCGAGTACATTCATTTGTCGTTCATTGATATGCACGGTTCATCCGTGGGTCGCTGGCAGTCTGGTGGCCATGACAAAACCTGTTTCAAGGGATGCTAAGCTGAAAGGGCCCAAGGAGTCGATGGATCGAGCCTTGGTGAATTGCGCTAGGGCAACTACCACAGTAGCCCAATCAAACCCACATCCCTCGACGTGAGCTTGGAACACTTGTGTCGAGCAAAAGTCCGGCCGCTTCAGGTCTTACGGTGTTCATTTGCCGCCAGTAATGTGTGTAGCCTAAGGCGCGTCCGCCCGGCTTATCTATCATGCTCTGCGCATGGGAAGGTTGGGAATGAAATCGCTCTTCGGCAAGTCCCAGCCCGGCCGTACTTTGCAGCGGGGTCTTACCTACACGCTAATCTTGTGTGGCTTCTGGGCACAGTGTATCGTGTTCCAGGAATGTGTGTTTTTGAGGCGCGGAGCCTTTTAGCATTGCACCCGCTTGGAACAGAACATCAAGAGAGCTGTTCACTCATTCACCCAAGGAGCTTTGTTTCGAGTGCTCAGTCGGGGAGTTTTTGCGAGTAATCACTCGAATGCCGTTTTTCGGCTCCTGAGGTGAGGGAGCACCTGGGACTCGTAGCGCCGTATGGTCCTGGCGAGTGTTTTGTTTGTCTTTGCGTCGGGTTGAGGGAGCACCCGAGACTCTCATTGGTGCGAGTGTTCACTCGAGCACGTGGTTGGCCTTTAGGTGAGGGAGCACCTGCGACTTTTATGATGTACGCTCCCGATGGGAGTAAGATGTTTTTTCTTTCTTGAGGAAAAGATCTGAAAAGATGGAATCTCTGGACCTTGATGGCGTACTAAGTACGCCTTGTTGTTTGGTTTTCTTCGCCATTCGTCATGGATAGTGATGCCTCTGTTTGATGGCTGTCAGTGATGTGCTGCCAGTGAACCGTCACATCTCGAGGACCGGTCATAATGATGGCCGTTTGTGGCG
Organism: Bromus sterilis; assembly: GCA_950022295.1. Lineage (NCBI taxonomy): Eukaryota > Viridiplantae > Streptophyta > Magnoliopsida > Poales > Poaceae > Bromus > Bromus sterilis. Next base: position 22,451,518 of record OX465597.1, on the reverse strand, counting down.
TGCGGCAGGCGCCGGTTGAGTTTCCCATGTGTGCGTTGGAAACACGCGCGAATTGACGCGCCCTGCGTACAGTGCTTCCTGTGGGAAAGCATCTTCGTCTTGGAGTTCGAGACGGCTGGGTCGTTTGGTCTTTGAATTAATTGCTGATTTCGTCTTGGCTTCCTTGTGCTTCGAGGATTTTTGTTCTATAAATAGGCCTTTCTCTTCTACGCTTCTATCCAACTCGCTGCTTCACCTCTTTCTTCATCTCTCCTTCAGCTCATGGTTCCTAGGCGAGGCGTTGGCCGTGGTCGTGGTCGTCGTGGCCGTGGTGGCCGCACACCGCGCTCATGTCGTGGAGGTCGTCATGGTGCGATATCAATGCATTCCTCTTCTCCCTTGGAGGAGGGGTTCTGGCGCTATGATTTTATTTTGCGCGTTCGTGGCCAGAGTGCCAATCACATCCTTCTTCCTTCTGCTTTTTCTGCCATTGTCTCTGAACGTGGCTTGGATGGGCTGCTTCTGCACCTTCAGGGGAGCTGTCGATCTCCTTCTTATGTTGAGTTGGAGGTTGATAGCTCTCGCTTGATTTTTCTTGGCTCTGGATGGGGTTTGTTTGCTCGGCGGTTGAATTTGCGAGATGGTGATATGCTCAGCTGTCGCTTTGACGGTGAGAGCACTGTCATTGTTCGCGCATTCGATACGAGTGGCAATAGCATGAATTCGCATGGGCAGGAGTCGAGCAGCGACGGCTCCATGAAGTCGAGGAGTCCTTCGCCTGCGTCTTCGACTGCTTCATCCTCCGGAGGTTCTTCTGGTGGTGGTGGAGAGCCGTCTTCAACTGCTTCCTCCTCTGCCTCTGAAGAAGACCTCGATGTCAAGCCACCGGTTAAACGAGCGCGGAAGGCGACCTTGTAGAACTGGAGGCATCAGCGTCATCTTCGCCGGCAGCTTGGGTGGAGCTGGAGAAGAAGCTAGAGGAGCAGGAGAAGAAGCTGGTGGAGCAGCGTCTCCAATGACTCCTGCAAATAAGTCGAGCTTCACCTTTTGTTATGTCATTGACATCATGAGCCCGCTGCTTCGACTCCTACTTTGTATGTGATGATGCTCTTGTACTAGAATAAATTACCCCTCATGGTCACACATGTAGAAGTCATAGTTCCTTGGGTGATTTCCTTTTGTAATAGGAGCTGCCTTCTATCCGAATGTAGTTGAGTCCTTTTGTACTGAAGATGATCCTTATGATGTAAACTGTGCTATATCCTTTGCAATGGAGTTTATGTTTGAGCCTCTTTGCCACCGAAAAAACTGTGTTCAAGTCCTTGATTATTAGGAGCTGTCTTTGATTTCCTTTGGAACTGAGAGTTGTGTTTGAGTTTTTTGCGGCCGAGAACTGTCTTCGAGTCCGTCCGATACTTTGAACTGTGGGTTCTACCGGGTGCGCGACAGCGCTCCCGATGGGAGTAGTCCCCGAGGCTGCGCTTTGAGTCGAAGGGTCATGCGTAGGCTGGATTTTGTTTTCTTTGTTGTCTTTTATCGGGTGCGCGGCAGCGCTCCCGATGGGAGTAGCCCCCGAGTCTTTAGGCGATCGTTGGCGATCGGGTGAAGACTAAAAGAACTTGTGCTTCCTCCAAAGTCTTTTCAAAAGTGTTCGGATGCCATTGGAGTGTTGATGGTCGTCTCTCGGGTGGGGTTTGTACTCGAGGCCCCGAGTGCTTCATGAAGAATATCGCGTAAGCGATAGCGTTGCTTGGGGGGTGCTCTTAAGCCCCCGAGTGCGTTGATTTAAGATCGCGTGTGTGATGGCAGTTGCTCGGGGGGGGGGAGTTTCCTCTTCATCCCCCGAGTGCTTTGATTGAGATCGCGAGTGCGATAACAGTTGCTCGGGGGGGAGTTTCCTCTTCAGCCTCCGAGTGCTTTGATTTAGATCGCGAGTGCGATAACAGTTGCTCGGGGGGGGGGGGAGTTTCCTCTTCAGCCCCCGAGTGCTTTGATTTAGATCGCGAGTGCGATAACAGTTGCTCGGGGGGGGGAGTTTCCTCTTCAGCCCCCGAGTGCTTTGATTAAGATCGCGAGTGCGATAAAAGTTTCTCGGGGGGAGTTTCCTCTTCAGCCCCCGAGTGCTTTGATTTAGATCACGAGTGCGATAACAGTTGCTCGGGGGTGAAGTTTCCTCTTCAGCCCCCGAGTGCTTTGAGATGGTAGTATTTGGGCAACACTTATTTTATTGCTGTCAAGCGATTTACATGAGCTGCCAGTCATGTCCGACCGATAGGGGATATGGATAGAACAGTCGCAAGTTTGCTACGTTCCATGGGTTGCCCACGTCCTCGTCTGTCTTTGGGTTCTTCAGTCTGTAGGCGCCGCCTGCAATGACTTCTGAGATTATGAATGGTCCTTCCCATTGGGGGGCAAGTTTGTGGACCTTCTCTTGTATTAGTCGTAGGACTAGGTCACCTTTGTTGAAGGTTCTGGTGCGCGGTCGACTGCTTTGGTAGGTACGCAGTTTGTCTTGGTACCCTTCTGATTTTGCCAGGGCTGTGTCTCTTGCTTCGTCAGCCGTATCTTTGTCGTCTCGTAATGCTTCTTCTCCTTCTTCTTCCTCGTATCTTGTGACCCGGGGTGCTCCGAACTTGAGGTCATGTGGTAGAACTGCCTCTGCCCCGTATACCATGAAGAAGGGCGTGTATTGGGTCGCAGTGTTTGGCGTGGTTCGTAAGCTCCACAGGACCGCGGGGAGTTCTTCTACCCAGTTACCGGCGGCTTGTTCGAGTGGTGCGAGTAGCCGTTTCTTGATTCCTCCACAGACAAGGCCGTTTGCTTTTTCCACCTGGCCGTTGGACTGCGGGTGCGTGACTGATGAATAATTGATTTTGTTGCCCAGTTCTTTGCAGAAGTTCTGAAATTCTGCGGCCGTGAAGTTCGTGCCGTTGTCCGTGATGATGTTGTGTGGCACTCCGAATCTGAAGATGATTGATTTGATGAAGTTGACAACCGTGAGAGCTGTAGAGCTGGTGATGGGCACTGCTTCGATCCACTTGGTGAACTTGTCGACTGCGACGAGCAGGTGTGTTCTTCCGCCCTTTGATTATTTCTTTAGTGGGCCCACCATGTTGAGTCCCCAGGTGGCGAACGGACAGGATAGTGGTATGGTCTTGAGTTCTGATGCGGGAGCGTGTGGCCTGTTGGCGAATTTTTGACAGGCGACGCAACGTCGCACGATTTCCTCTGCGTTTTTCATGGCTGTGGGCCAGTAGAATCCAGCTCGGAATGCTTTGGACACGAGCACTCGATTGCTCCCGTGGTGCCCGCAGGTGCCTTCGTGGATTTCTAGCAATAGGGCTTTGCCGTCTTCTTCGTCAATGCACCTTTGGAGTATCTGGGTGATGCTGCGCTTGTATAGTTGTCTGTTGATCACAGTGAATGCCTTGGACCGTCGGCTAATGCGTCGTGCTTCGGCTACGTCTTGTGGAAGCGTGCCTTCGATTAGGAATCGGAGGAACGGTTTTGTCCAGACAGGTCCTTCGAACTCTGTCGGGGCTGTGCTGTCGGATGCGCTGGTGCTTGTTTCTTCTGATGGTGTTGCTGCTGCCACCTGCGTTATTTCTGGTACGTCTTCGCCGTCCACGACCGCTTCATGTGTTGCTACCTGCGCCTTGATGGATCTCCGGTTGATGCTTTCGAGAAAAACACCAGGTGGGACAGGCGCCCGGGTCGAACCGATGTTCGCGAGCTCGTCAGCTTCTGTGTTGTTGTCCCTGGTGATGTAGTTGAGCTCGCAGCAGTCGAAATTTCCTTCGAGTTCGTTGTAGAGCTTTTGGTAGGCCGCCATGTTGTCGACTATTGCGTTGCAGTTTCTCATCGTCTGCTGGACGACGAGATTGGAGTCCCCATAAATTATGAGGCGAGTGGCTCCGCATGTTTTGGCCATGCACATGCCATGTAGGAGTGCCTCGTATTATGCTTCGTTGTTGGAGGCGTGACTGAAATTGATCTAGAGGACGTATTTTAACTTTGTTCCTTTGGGGGAGATGAGTACAACTCCTGCCCCAGCTCCTTGTTGTCTCTTTGACCCATCGAAGAACATTGACCATGAGCTTGATAGGTCTGGGGGGCCTGGTGTTTGAACCTCCGTCCACTCAACCAGGAAATCTGGGAGTACTTGGGATTTGATGGTTGTTGGCTGCTTGTACTGCAGGTCTCGTGGGCTGAGCTCGATATTCCACTCGGCGAATCGCCCGGTTGCTCCGGGGTTGTTTAGTATGTCAGCGAGTGGTGCGCTGCTCACGATTGTGATAGGGTGCTCGTCGAAGTATTGGGACACCTTTCTTGAAGTCATGACGATGGCTAGTAGTAGCTTCTGATAGTGCGGGTACCGCTGCTGGGATTTGTTCAGGAGCATGCTGAGGTAGTAGATTGGTCTTTGAATGCTCTGGACCTTGCCTTCTTCTGCGCGTTCAACAATGAGCGCCGTGCTTACTACACTGCTATGTGTTGCCACGTAGAGGTATAGCTTCTCTCATTCCTTGGGTACCGCCAGGATTGGTGGAGTTGAGAGTGTCTTTTTCAGGTCCGCGAATGCTTGGCGGGCTTCCTCCGTCCACTCGAATTTCTTTCCTTTCCTGAGCAGTTGATAGAAAGGCAGCGTGCGTTCTCCAAGCCTGCTGATGAAGCGGCTGAAAGATGCGAGTTTTCCAGTGAGCTGCTGCACTCCTTTGACGTCGGTTGGTTCTTGCATGCGGGTGATGTCTTGGACTTTCTCGGGATTTGCCTCGATTCCGCGGACAGAGACCATGTAGCCCAGCAGCTTTCCCGCCGGTACGCCGAATGCGCACTTCTTTGGGTTGAGTTTGATTCTGTATTTGTTGAGTGCTGCGAAGGTTTCACGCATGTCGTCGAGTAGTGTGGCTGCTTTGTAGGTCTTGATGACGATGTCGTCTACGTAGACTTGTACGTTTCTTCCTATTTGCTCCTTTAGGCAGTCCTGCATCATTCGTTGATAAGTGGCGCCTACGTTTTTTAGCCCGAAGGGCATGGTCTTGTAGCAAAATACTCCATAGGGGGTGATGAACGATGTGTACTCTTCGCCTTCTTCCTTCATCCTGATCTGGTTGTATCCTGAGTAAGCGTCCAGAAAGGAGAGTAGGTCGCACCCTGCTGTTGAGTCGATTATCTGATCGATTCTAGGCAGGGGGAAATGATCCTTCGGGCAATGTTTGTTGAATGGTCCGTAGTCGACGCACATGCGCAACACGGTCGTGTCTTTCTTTGGTACCAGCACTGGGTTTGCTATCCAGGTGGCTTTCTTCGTTTCTCGGATGAATTGAGCATCGAGTAACCGGTTGACTTCCTCTCCGATTGCTCTGCGCTTGGGCTCCGAGAATCGTCTCAGCGCTTGCTTCACTGGCCTCGTGTTTGGCTTGATGCGTAGGCGTGTTCCACAAATTCACGTGGTATCCTAGGCATGTCGGCTGGGCACCAGGCGAATATTTCCCACTCGTCTCGGAGGAAGGTGAGGAGGGCTGCTGCCTGCTCCTTTGGTAAGTGGGCGTACACGCGGACTGTTTTGTCCGGGTCCGTCGGGTGCACTTGGTAAGTGACCGTGTCGCTGTCGATGCTGAAGTCGCGTCCGTATTCCCTGGATTCGCTTCGGTTCACCAATGGGAAGGTGCTCTTGTCCGTCACCATGGCTATTTCTCCGAGTTCTTGTTTGGCTCCGAATGTGTCGGAGATCCTGTGGAAGTCGCGATCACATTGATCTGATTTGATGAAGCTTCCGTTGATCGTGAGGACTCCTGATGATCCTGGCATCTTGAGCTTGAGGTAGGCGTAGTGTGGGACCGCCATGAATTGCGCGAATGCTGGCCGTCCCAATATGGCATGGTACTGTGATTGCCAGTCGAGTATCTCGAACTCGAGGACGTGCTTTGCGAAGTTACGACGGTTGCCAAAGACGACTTCGAGCTCGATGACTCCGAGCGATGTGGCTGCTTCTCCTGGGACTACCCCGTGCAATTCGGTGCTTGATTTTCTCCATACTGATCGTGGGATCAGCATCTTTTGCAGGGTGTTGGCGAAGATGATGTTCATGCTGCTGCCTCCGTCCATGAAGATCCGGTCCATGTCGTATCCTCTGATTTGTGCATATAACACTAAGGGTGCATGCCCCGGTCTTGGTACTGCGGGGGGATGGTCGTCCTGTGAGAACGTGATGCTGGTCTCCGTTCCATGTACCAGGTAGACGTCGACTGTGTTTATGCTCTCAGCTGCTCTGGCCTGCAGGGTTTGGGCGTCGCGTTGTGTTTGCGGTATCCTTCCTTCTTGGATCATGAGCACCTGTGCTCGCGACGGGCTGTGACGTCCTTCCGGGCTTGAGGTCAGCGCTTGCTCGGGTCGTTGGTTGCGTCTGTCTTCTTTCTGCTTCTCCTTCTTGAGGCCGTCGGCTAGCTCGTTGAACAGACGGCAGTCTCTCAAAGTGTGACTTGATCTGACGCGTCCCCAGTCATCCTCGAAGCTGTGGATCGTGCAGGGTCCTGCTAGCTGCTCTTTGGCCGTGAGTTTGCTAGACCCGGCGTGCCTCTTCCTTCTTGAGATTCTGAAGATCTTCTCGTGATCCTCCGGGTGCTCGTGGAAGCGAGGATCGGTTTCGATTCCTCGGCTCATGTCTTGCTTCTTGATGAGGTTGGCAAATTCGTCCGGCCTTCGATCTGGGTCGTAGTACTCGCCAACAGGTGTCTCGGAGTCGCTGTCTTGGTTGGCGGCGGCTGCCCGTGAGCGCCTTTTGGGTCGTCGATTCCTTCTGCCTTGGCGATGGTTCTGCTGATCGTTAAATTCGATCTCGTAGTCATCGTCTTGATGTGCGGCGGGTGCCCGGGCGGTGGAGGGTTGTCGGAAGATTTGCGAGTCCTCCGCTGCGCGTCGCAGTTCGTCGAGTGGAATTCCTTCGTAAAGGCCCCTCGCCGTTCTTCTGGGTCGTCGACTCCTTCTACGCTGGCGCTGTACTTGGCCGTTACCGTAGTATCGGTCCTGGCGTGACTGCAGCTCGAGTGGTCTTGATGGGGTGGCGAAGATGTCCGCCGTGATCTTGAATCCTTCGAGTGGGCTAGGTCGGGTTCTTGCCCTCGAGTCGTGGCTTGCTGAAGATGGGACCGCCGAGATCGTGCTCCCAACCTGCGTAGTTCCCACAGACAGCGCCAATTGACGGGGATCAACCCCGGCAAATCCCATGGTCAGGGACCCTGGGTTAGTCATGAGAGGCGCAGGTTGGACGATAGCTCGTCGGCAAACAGGGAGGCTTGCTCCTGCTCGATATTATTGATTGGGGAGATGCGATTATAGTGGAGGCCAAGGCTGGAGCGCTCAAGGCTAGGGTTACAGGTGAGATTCGATGCCTTTGGCGTCACCCCTCCTAGCCCTTATATACCAGGTTAGGTCTCGGGGAGTTCATCTACGTGTACAGGTAAACTTTCCTAACCCTAGCTTGCTCCGTACGGCAGGTCTTCGCACCTTCCTTGTGAGTCGAGGACTCCTACGTCGGTGCCAACTAGTGGGCCTTCTGCCGTATCTTCATGGGCCTTCTGCCGTCATGGACACCAGGTAGGCTCATCTGTAGGAGTCGTGGGGTCACCCCCTCGTTAGAGACATCACTAGTGAAAATCACGTGACCTTGGTCCATCTTCATATCATTGTTTACACCCTCAATTTAATTTCAGTCTTTACTTTCAGTTGCCACTATTATTATCTCTTGCGTTGATCCTTTGTAAACAGCAAGGCCGGAGGAATTGACAACTCCTCTGTACTCGTTGGGAGCAAAGTTATTTGTATTTGTGTGCAGGTCCGGGTGAGGTTAGCAACCTCGGCGCCATTGTTCCCTTTACCACCTTCTTGTATCCTTCGGAGTCATACGGGAGACAAACCTTGGTATCTTTGCCAAGGGAAAACTTGCCGATGCACTATATCTCACTCTGCACTTGGGGTAATCAACGAGGGCTTGAAGAGTATAACACTCTCTTGCCATCAGCAAGTTTTCTGGCGCCGTTGCCGGGGACTCAAGTCTACAAGATAGGGGAGTTGCACACTATCTTTTATCTTTGCTTTTTAGTCTTGTTAGTTTACCTTTCAGTTTTTTGCTTTTGTGTCTTATATAAAAAATCAAAAATATATATATATTATGTCTAGTTCTTACTTGCCAATCAATGTCTAACTTCTTTGAAACCAGATCTTATTGGCATGGAGGATTCACTGAGGATCAACAAAAGTGGTACAAGGAACACCGCTTGTCTCAAAAGGGGATACACTTATGGAAACAAATACATCAGTTGTATGAGTATGCTAGAAACTTGTGCTCAATATATAATATATCTTTCTGCAGGGATGAATCTTGTTGCTTTATCAGGCACAAACACCTTGCTTTCCAATGTGAGTACAATTATGATGAAACCTTATCTTCTTATGCTAAGAGAAACTATGCTTTTTATGATGCAGAGGAAATAGAAGAATTTGTTGCTTATAAGGGTGCCTATGAAATTACTTCTCTTCTTAAAAATATTGATGATGCCCCTTACAAATCTGAGAGTCTTGCTATACTTAACTATTGTTTGGAAAATTAAGATGCAAATTATTATATTACTGATCATCTTGAGAGAATCTCTCCCCCAAAGGAAGAGACTAATGATTTGCAGGACTCTATGGAAAAAGAAATCGCTGAACCTGAAAGCTCCTTGGATGAAAAAGAGGAGGAGAGTGACGAACAAAAGGAGGAAGAATGGATCCATCCACGTCTACCTTCTAATGAGAGTAACTCTTTGACTCTTACCTTATATGAGTGTTATGATCCCATGGATTCTTTTGAAATATCCATTTTTGATGAAGTTGATGCCTTCTATGCTTATGGCCGTGATGCCACTATGGATGATGCTAACGGAGATGAACTTGCTATAGTTCCTTATGTTAAGCATGAATTTTTTTCTATTGCACCCACACTTGATTGTCCTATTATCTTTTTGAAATCTCCAACTCATATTCCAGAGAATTGTGCTCTTATCAAGACTCGATGTGATGGGTTGCATTTATCTTATAATCCTAAAGACCGTGTTGAAAACTATACACGTGTGCTTGTAGGTCATGAGCAACATGATTTATGTGACATTTATATTCTTGATGTTGTTCATGATACTACTGAAAATTATTTTGAGAGAGGAAAGTTTGGTTATAGAAACTCCCATGTTACTAAAACACCTCTCTTCATGTTGAAAGTTTTGAAGTTGTTCTTTTTCGACCTTCCTATGCATGTCACTTTGTGCTTCTTTGATTTATTTTCTTACGAGATGCCTATGCATAGGAAGTGGGTTAGGCTTAAATGTGTTTCATATTTTCTTCTTGATGCTCTCTTTTGCTTCAAAATTCTTATTCTTGTGAGAGCATCTTCTATAATCTTTAAGCCTAGCTAATGGCTTTAAAGAAGCGCTTTCGGGAGGCAGCTGTGACGCCCCTAAAATCAATCCGTGTACAGTAATCATACACGCAGGGTACACGACTGAGATTAGGGTGCCACGGTGATAATATCACAGCACAACACTAAACACAAAAGGATAAACCAATATGTTACAATAAAGGGGGGGTCACGCGGACCCGAATACATAAGTTATACAAACCATAATATCTGAGTACAGACATAGTTAGTCAAGTTTTGCCTTAAGAAGGCTAGCACAAATAACATCAGAGATACAGATCGAAAAGGCAAGGCCTCCTGCCTGGGAGCCTCCGAAACTACTCCTGGTCCTGGTCAGCGGGGGTCTCGACGTAGTAGTATCCGCCTCCGGGGTACTCCTGCTCCTGGGCTCCAACGTCGACTACAGCGGCCGATCAGGCAAAACAGTAAAGGAAATAAAGCAGGTGAGTATCTAGTATACTCGCGAGTCTTACGTCCGCTACTAAGCCTTATGCATTGTATCAACGGAAAGAAGAGGCTGTATACAGTGGACTAAAAGACAGAAATCCAGAGCAAGGGTAAGAAGCTAGGCCTATCGAAGACTAGCATCTTCCGACGATGTCTTGCAGCATGGGGTAAGAATCAGCCAACAATTTATATAAAGCATAAAGTAACAACGAAGCAGAAGTTGCTGCAACATTGTATAATATAAGTTGTAATGATTAACAATAATAATAATGCCTCCGAGTTCCCTTCCTCGACTCCCTGCGAGGAAGAAGACCCGAAACCATACAGTTTAATAGTAATAGTTTCTAGTGGTAAGATCCAGCTTCAGCATAAAGCATCCTGTTACCGTGGACACGGCTATTCGAATAGATTAATCTTCCCTGCAGGGGTGCACTGGCGTGACTCTACGACGCTCGGATCTCCAGGGTGGCGGGAACCTTGTTAGGGAACGCTCCACCAAAGCTATCCGACACAAAGTAGCCCATCCTTCGGCAATCAACAGAGAGGTAATCCGCCGGACTATATCCTATGTACGCCGGGCTTTGGACCCTAACCCGAACGTACTCCTGCACGGTGCGTGACTGGCCGGTGAAGCAAAATCAAAGCAAATACAAATACACCGCTCGAGCAAGAGAAGACAACACCACTTCCCGGCAATCAGCTCGCGATACTGCTGACGTCTGAAGACCCTCGAACGAGACTACGATGCAGGGGAGCCCACACTCCTTATCCCACGTGTAGGTAGTGCGTACAAGCCAAAAGGCTACTCAAGACATCCGCCGAACCATTTAGCATTTTAATTAACCTCCGTGACAACCGTTATCGTTGCCTCAACTTAACCAAGCCGCGGTCAACGACAGCAGTCAGGTCCACCAGTACATCGGTGCCTGCCCTGTCATCCCGCCAAGTCACTGCGATTACCAACAAGGTGAACCGTCTCCTTACCTTGTCTCGCGTGTGCTCCTGGAGGAGCTCGACTTCCGTGGTTTGGTAACTCTCGCGGCCAACGATCAGGGGCCAAGCACACCGGTACACTGGTCGTACCCTCCCCGTCGTCCCGTCGCAATACCTCTCGCGGGCACCGTTGGGTCGCCCGACTTCTTACCTGAAGGACAATCGTTTTTCAAGACCCTATGGCGGTAAGACAAAGTCAGCCTCGAGGGGAGTACAAGGATTACTCCTTGATACCTCACACTTCAGGTGACTAGGCATAACCCAGATAGGGGCCTTTGGCGGTGTCTGCTTTGTACCGTACCTGTGCAATTGTATAGATTGTATCCGTGTTCACCCCCCCTGAGTGATCACGGCCCGCTATCTAGTCCTAGCTAACAATGCGCAGGGTTCACTGCTGAATATATGCATAATTATAACAGGCAGCATAGGATAAAGGAAGGTACATCAAGGGGCAACAAAATCAGGCTATGCAATTGAATAGGATTGCAATCGTAGCAGCAGCAGTAAACATGCCTAGTGCAAGAAATGTACGGAAAGATAGGCGATATCTGGGGAAGAGAATGGCTCTGCTTGCCTGGAAGCTCGACGGTAGGGGTACGGTCGTCAACGACGTAGTCGTACTCAGCAGCGGTGTAGTCGACGGCAGCAGCGGGGTCTACCGGAGATTAAGGGGGGGAAGAAACAGTAAATACACAACAAGCATATACAAACAGATGCATGACAAGACGGATGAAATATTAACGGTGTTCTAACGCAGTGCAATGCACGTTTCTCGGAGAGGAAATTCATCTGAGGATGAACTACCGGCTCCGGATGATTGCCGGACAGGGTGTCCGGAGGGGGGGAGGGTTCATGACAGAGGTGTCGTGGACATCCGACAAAGATAACGGGGGTGTATACGTGTTAGTTGAACCATTCCGGACAACTTTCGTGTTCGGAATAAATTCATCCGGGTACTTTTTATCGGTACCGGGAATTATCGACAGACAGCCCGGAGGGGGGGGAATGTCGATGATCGGTGTGTTAGGGGGGTGGGATAAACATACAGATAGCGTATTCTTATTCGTTGTATTTTTCTGATCAATTTTGATGTATAAAGTTTTTCGATCCGATATACGGATTAAAAGATATTGATTTTATAAGTTTAATCAATTTTAAAACATTTTCTGAATTTCTTTTATTAAATAAATAAACCTTATCCAGAACAGGGGTTTGACCAGTCAAACCTGACCAATGGGACCCACTGATCAGCCTCACATGCAATTAAACATTTTAATTAAACCTAATTACAGTGGGGTCCCACATGTCATAGGAACATTGCATTTCTATTTTAATTAAACTAATTAATTTACAGGTGGGCCCTAGGTGTAAGTGACACAGGGGGTTTAACTAACAGGTTTTATTTAGTTAATAGGGCATGGGGCCCATCTGTCATACACATGGGGGTAGTTTAACAGGGGGCTTAGGCTTAATCAAAACATTAGCACTAATCCTAATCGGGCGGGCCCCGCGCGTCAGAGACACGGGCCATGGGCCGGACTCGACGGCCGGTGAGCTAGTGCTCGCTAGGGGCCACCATTCCACGCGCCGTTTGAAGCTACGGCTTCCTGGAGGCGAGGCGCAGCGAGTGGTGGCGGTGGTTTGGTCGGAGACCCGCCGGAGCGCCCACGACGGCGAGCGCGGCGGCGGCCCGAGGGGGGTCGACGGCGACGGCGCCCTACGGAGTGATTTGTCTAGCGCGCGCTACATGGCTCGGGTCCTGGGAACGTGGGGAGTACAGGGGACACGCTTGGCGGCCATATGCGCTAGCCAGGCCGCGAGGGCGAGCTCGCCGGCGGCGAGGAGTTACGGCTCCCATGGCACGGGAGGCTACGGGGAAGGGGAAGCTAAAGGGGCCACGATGGTGATAGGGGGGGTCACAAGAGCTTGTAGCCGTGTACGCGGGCTCGGGGAAGGGCTCGTTGGCGTCGGATTTGCGACGGCGAGCGGCGGGGCAGAGTAGGGGAACGACAGCGCAGCGGTGCGAGGGGGGCTCCCGGCTTCGATTCGCCTGGCTCGGAGATGAAGACGACGACCGCGCACCTGGTGGACACGGCGGCTCTGGCAACGGTGGCCGTTGGCCGCGCGAGCGCGCAACGGCGGCGACGGTGCAGCGACGGCCGGGCGGTTTGGCTGGGGGAACGAACTCGGGGGAGCACGAGGGGGAACAAGGGGAATGGAGGGAGGCGCGATCCACAATTCACGGGGGGGGGAGATATTTCTCCCGGGGCTGCACTGTCGCGACCGTGCGCCGGCGTCGAGCTGGTCCAGCCACGCCATGGCCGGCTCGGCCGAAGGAACAGGACGGGGGAGGTGGAAAAAAAGAGAAGAGGGCCCGGGTGGGCCGATGGGGTGGGCCTCGCCTGCGGCGGGAGATAGATTTAGCTTTGAATTTTATCTCTTTTCTTTTCTATTAAATTCCATGGCATTTATTTTGATGTCTTTTACATTTTAGTAAAACATGACACATGTACCATAATTAGTATGGCACCATACCAAAGTGCCACAAAAAGATTAGGGTTTTCCTAAACTCTTTGGGTATTTTATTTTATTATAAAATGTGTAATTGGCCTGGAATTGCTACTGTTATTAATTGTTAACAATTTTCAGTAGTCCAATAAATACCAATGATCACATGGGTATGGTCCAATGATTAATTGGGATTTTATAAAAATGGTTCCAATATTTTTGGAAAATATTTTATTGTCACCATATTTTAATATTCACAAAAGGCATTTAGGATTTGCTTGAATTTCAATTCAAATGGCTTGGACTTGTTTTGATTCCAGATGATCAAGGTCCATGATCACCATGCATTCAAGAACATCAAAGTGAAATTTGAATATGAACTGTTCCAAGTTGATCAACAAAAGATTTGAACAGTACAGATGAACAGTAACCATGATTACTGTTCATTGACAGCGAGGGTGTTACAGCAGCCCGCAACGAATTTAGGTTTTTATTTTTGCTTTTGTTCTGTTCTTAGTGGTCTTGATGATTGTTACTACTGTAGCAACATCATTGTATCTTTACTTTTCAAGCTTTGTGCCAAGTTTAGCCTCATACGAGAAGGAAGTGAAAGTTGTGACATGCTGTCCAGAAAATAGATTCTGTCCTTGTGACTAGAAAAATCATGGAAAAATCTCAGTTCGTTTTTTTGAGCTGAATTTTTTACACAGCGTGCTTTATACAATTACAAGACTTCCGTATTATCTGAGTTTTTTTATTTGAGTAGCAGAAGTATCTCTCAAAAATTCGTTTCTATCTGTTGTTCTGTTTTTCACAGATTCTGCCACGTTTTGTCTCGCTTCACTTTTGCAAACCTTAAGCTTATTTTTCTTTGCAAAAACCTTTTGGAAATCTTGGAAACAGTAGCTCTTCAAGTTTATCTTTATTTCCAGTAGAGGAAAAATTACATTATTAAGGTACTAATCTCTCTAATCAGCCTACAATGAGTTATGTATGAAGGGAGTTTTCAAGTGCGCGATGGAGGATGATGAAAGAAGATTCAGGAGGGTCAAACGCTCAAGCTTGGGGATGCCCATGTGCACCCCCAATAAATATTCAAGAAGAATCAAGCGTCTAAGCTTGGGGATGCCCCCGTGCATCCCCTTCTTCATCAACAATTATCAATTCGTCTCTCGTTGCACTATATTTTTATCACTTCATGCGTTATGTGCTTTTCTTGGAGCGTCTCGCTCTTACTTTTTGTTTTTAGTTTTCTTTTGCTTTGTTTGCTGTAGTAACAAGTTAGACCCCAACTTACTCTTTTGTGTGGGAGAGATTCATGCTCCGTTTGAACTAGAAATCCTCATAGGATTTGCATGCTTATTCTTTTAGCTGTGAGCTTTTATTTTTCTTTTCTTAGCTGTTGTTCTGTTTAGTTGTAGTGCTTTAGTGTTTCTAGAGCTTTTCTTTTTGTCTTAGGTTGAACTTTCTATAGGTTGCATGTTTTATCTTGTTAGAGAGTTTGCCTGTTGCACTGAGTTCTGTGTCTTGACTGAAAGTAGGTAGTTTAAGTTGCTATTCTCTTTGTAGTAGTAACTTGCAATAGTTTTGAGGTATTGATTAGAGTAATGTTTGAACTTGTGGTGTCAAGAGCTCTTGCCTATTAGTGAGAGATGTCGTATTTTGGGCAATCCGTGTGTTTTTCGAAACCCAAAAATCCCTGTTGAGAACTCTAGCTACTAGATGGATCACTAACCTCTGGAGGGTTCGAATATTAGAGTACACTCACGTACCATGAGTCGAGGATGCGCAAGGATAACCAAACCCCCATACACTCCTGCTCAGGGTACCTGTCTCTTTGTGAACCTCCTGATTAGATTCAGAGTTACCAATAATAAGTGCATGAGTTCTTCGGACTAATGTGAGTATTCGAAAGTTGACACTTCCACCCACCTATACTTTTTCTAGCCTCCTCGGTACCGTGCATTGCCCTTTCTCACCTCGAGAGTTGGCGCATACTTCGCCGGTGCATCCAAACCCCTGGCATGATACGCTATGTCATCATAAGCCTCCTTATATCTTTCCTCAAAACAGCCACCATACCTACCTACAAGGCATTTCCATAGCCTTTCCGAGATACATTGACATGCAACATCCACCTTCTCATGACTTGATCTTCATGTCATACATGCTACTTGCTTGATCGATGAGCCGCATGCTAGTTGGGCCTTGCCCTAATCATTGCTACATGACGCGCTAGTATCATTGCATATCCTGCTACCCTGGCAGAGGCATACATTTGTATCATGATAGTTACATTTTCTTTATGTGAGTACCTTTGTAAAGTGTGAAAGATCTTCTATATTCTTGTAAAACATAGAGTATTGCCCCTAAAGTGAGGAAAAGATCCCAAAGAGGACAAAATCAAAAGATCCCAAAGAGGACAAATGAGAGTTAAATAGAAAGAGCCATTGAGGCCACCAAAAAAATAAAAAATAAAGAGAAAAGAGAAAAGAAAGAGAAGGGGGCATACTACTATTCCTTTTGAGAGATCCACACTAGTACTTCATCTCCTATCCCTTGTACTCCATAGAGATCATCATCATGCATATAGCTATGTGGGGACCCTTCACACTATAGAACTTGGCTTGTATATTCCAATGATGAGCCTCCTTAAACGAGCTCTAGGTCTTCTTGAGCAAGCAAGTTAGATGCACCCCCACTAGTTCCTTTGGAGAGATTTTAGCTCACATGTGCATCCGTTGTATGGCAATCCTTACTCCTCACATCATATCTATCATATGGCCTTCTCTCGCCTATGATTGTCCTCAATAATGTGAGCCTTTCACACCTTTTTGTCTTCCTCCTCCACCTTCTTTCTGTTTCGCCTTTTTTGTGTCAACTTTCTTGATCACGCTCATTCATTGCATGAGTGCTCAAAATATCGAAAGGGAGTGGATCAGTTTGACTTGTACCTGACTAGTGGTCTGGGGACGAGTCGAGATAAGAATCCAAAGGAGACCAAGTGTGAAACTTTAGTAGATAGTTGTTCTCAACAACCTTTTTTTTCTCTCGTATTTCCCTATCCATTGCTTGCACGCAAACACCATATTGAGACATTCGAGTCACGGACAGCGAGACCTCTTGCACCCTTTGTTCTTTTGTTGCTTGTGTCAATGCTAATATAGACTCTTGCTTGTTAAGACTTGAATTGAATTGCATGCTTTGATTTCTTTACTTAAAAGTCCTTTTATGGTTGTGTGGCATGTCACCACAGAAATTATGCTTGTTATCATTTACCTACTCGAGGACGAGCAGGAATTAAGCTTGGGGGTGTTGATACGTCCCAAACGTATTTATAATTTCTGCTTGCTCCATGCATGTTTTGTGTGACTTTGCCATGTTTTGCTTGAACTTTCATACAATTTTGAGCATATTTGGACTAACCTACTAACTCAGTGCACCCAGTTTCCACTTGTTGTTTTATGCTGTTTTTGTATTTCAGGTTTTCCGGCCACTAAAAGTGCTCAAAAAAATCCGGAAAAATCAGATAAAAAATCAGCGTCACGGAAGCTTCCGGAAACACCAAAGGAGCGAAGGGGGGCCACCACGAGGAGGCCAGGAGGTTCCCTGGCGCGGCCCCACCCTAGGCCGTGCCAGGAGGCCTCCTGGATGCCTGGTGGGTCCCCTCGACGCCCCCTTCGCCTATATTTACCCCTTGGGGTGGAAACCCTAAGACGGACTCCTCTTTCGCGATCTCGCCTCTGTTCCGCCGCTGCCGCCCTTTCTAGATCGGGGCTTCCTGGAGAAGCTGCTCCGGCACCCTGCCGGGAGAAGCTACCCCCTCCGGGAGACCCTCCATAGCCATGGACGCCTCCCGTATGTACCGTGAGTAGTTTCCCTTGGACCATGGGTCCGTGACCAGTAGCTATGTGATCTATCTCTCCCCCTTTCGTGCTTCCACTTTCGAGTCCTCGTGAGCTGCCTCACATGATCGAGGCATCTATGTAATTTCTGTTGTTGCTATGCTGAGTTTGTTGGGATCTGATGGATTATGAGACTATGTTCAGATTGTGATGAGTAATATATTTGGTTCTTCTCTTTTATATTTTGTTCTCGAGTAAATTCTTTCATGTTCTCCGTTGCGGTATTTGCTTTGGCCAAGTATTTTATTTGCAACTCCAAGAGAGAGCGTTATGCTCGATTGTGGGTTCAGCCCCCTGATGTCTAGCTTGAGTGACAGAAACATGAGACTAGGGGATGTGTTGTTGCCACCAGGGATAAAACAACGGTGCTTATACTTGCGGGTGCAAGGATTGTTTACTTTACGCAAAGTTCTTTTAATGCAGTTGTCTGTTGCTTTGAGTTTACACTTTGGGTGGGATTCGCAACTTAATACCAGCGAGATGTTCTGGATAGATATCTAAAGGTAGATGATTCGTAGTAGATGCAGATGGATTTTGGTCTACTTACCTTCGCGTACTGCCCATTGCTTTTGAGCCCTTCCTTTCTTTGCAGCATAGTTAGCATTGCGGTGCCTTCATAATCCTGTCAATTGCCCAACTGTGATTTGTTTACCTCGCTAGCACTTTTATCATCTTTTGGGAGAGAGACATCACTAGTGAAAATCACGTGACCTTGGTCCATCTTCATATCATTGTTTACACCCTCAATTTACTTTCAGTCTTTACTTTCAGTTGCCACTATTATTATCCCTTGCGTTGATCCTTTGTAAACAGCAAGGCCGGAGGAATTGACAACTCCTCTGTACTCGTTGGGAGCAAAGTTATTTGTATCTGTGTGCAGGTCCGGGTGAGGTTAGCAACCTCGGCGCCATTGTTCACTTTATCACCTTCTTGTATACTTCGGAGTCCTACGGGATACAAACCTTGGTATCTTTGCCAAGGGAAAACTTGCCACTGCACTATATCTCACTCTGCACTTATCAACGAGGGCTTGAAGAGTATAACACTCTCTTTCCATCAGCTGCCATGAAGGCAGAGAGTTTGTGTCTCTCTAAAAGTTTGTTGTATCCAGCCTTGCAGACTTTAGGTCTATGTTCTCGTAGATTTGTTCATGTACACCTGGTGAGTTTCTTTTAGTGTTTTCCACGCTTTTGTTGGAGCAATTTGTTATGACTTTGGAGTCATGGTTTGATGTTCTATTGAAGATCTTGTAGTTCAACGAATTGTACATTTATAGGATTACCCCGGGTCCAAGTATGTTCAAAGATGACGACTTTCCATCAACTTTTATGGGCGACTAAAAGGATTTATAAAACCGGAAATGCAATACGGTGCTTGAGCTCGTCTGCTCCTGGAATCACCAAAACATAGCTAACTTGAGATATGGGATCTGCCTTATACTGTATTTGGCAGTGTATTCCGATTGTATTTTGACTTTGTGGTGTCTGCCATGCCAAAGAATTGATAATGGTGGAGCCCATCAATAAAGATAGTCAAGTTCATGTGGGCCGGCCGATGTAAAAACCGCGGTATCGTTGCTCCGATCTAATTGCGGTTTCTTTACTAAAGGCTTGACAACATTACATATTCCAAAGATCAATACCACGAAACAGATTGTTTTGAGAAATTTCATTGTAATTTTTAGGTACTTATATAAGTTATTTGGTGCTAGTTTCTTGGATCTATAATCCAAAGCATTGTACCGGTAGCTGATTCTGAATAAAGTTGTCGTTCTTAAAAGAAGTGAAAAAAACAGTCACCTTACAAAATTGTAAGAAATGTCTATCTCTAATCAACGTCGGCATGGCTAAACAAGAAGGATGGCAATTCAGAGTGAATGTTCGCTCTGGAGCATGGCAAGTGCGAATGTTTTTATGGCAACTGTAGTTCATGCGCGATGACAACTTGTTGGATATATTAGCAATTTTCCAAGCAGTTTAATCCCTAGATAAATCATGAACATGACGCATGCAAGATTAATCTCATACCGATACTTAGCCATGCAACTCAGATCTACGCAAATAACACATATATGTACGCAGACAATAAGCATGGCATAGATGATAACAATGATGAACGGGATGAGTAGATCATACCCTCCGTTCGGCCAGATAGCAGCAGCGAATGCGCTGCTAGCAGCAGCAAGTTCGTCGGCGGTCTTCTTGGCGGCGGCGGCTTCCTCCTGAGCGAGCTTCTCGGCGGCGGCCTTCTCAGCTTCGGTAGACATGGCGACGTAGAGGAAGTAGTCGAAGTAGACGAGCCGGAGCGGAAGCGAGCAGTCGCGTCGTAGACGCTCCCCAAAAACCTTATTGCTCCTCTCCCGGTGCAGGATCGCAAGGAGCACGGTTCCGGAGGCCTGCTCTCCCGCACAGCCGTGCACGCGGCGGACGGGATGGGATCGCCGGAGGCAGCGGCAGTGCGTGGAACGACGTGGGCGGTGCGCGAGGAAGAACATATGCGATCTATTCTGTTGTGTGGCGGCTAGGGTTGCCGCGGCTCCTTTTATACACAGCCGAGGTAGGGCGACGTGGGACTGGATACCCGCGACCGAGTCGGCCCACGATTGACGTCTCAGATCGTGCAGCGGTTAATTAGCCTTTTTTGCCTGGCAAAAATTATAATTAGCCGTTCCTGACTAGCAAAAATTAAGCGCACACATGACATAGGTTTTAGCCCGGCTCAATTCCGCAAACCGCGGCGCGCGCGCGCGTCGTGACGAGGCGAGGCGGGCGGCGGAGGAGGAGCGCGCGTGAGCTCTCACCCTTCTACTTGCTCAATAGCATGTAGAAGAGCTCACCTTATAAAGAGGTGCAACTCACCCTCCACTTCCGAGGTGGGACTAAACTTAGCACCACACCCATGTCATTTTTCCCACATGGGCCCTTAGAGATTTTTCTGAAATTGTTAGATGGGCCTAAAGCCCATGCCTTATTTCAACAATCCCCCACCAGACCTCAAGGTCCCATGGTGTTGTCCTCAGTTCCAAACACTGTTTGATATATCAGTATTTTTAGTGGAGACCAGTTAAGGTTGAACATCCACCTAGAGCAAAGAATTACATTCCTTCACAACTGAACAATGGACTGTGCCTTGAATTGACAGTTTGGCGTAAAGAAGTTTCACTCCTTGTCTTACCGATACTAGGCTGCCGAAGGCTGACCTCGCGGGTGGAGCATATTAGTCACACTCCTTGCCCATTCATGAGCTTCCTAGAGATTACCCTATCTCATAGACTGTGACCAGCAGTCGGGCTCATATAGGTGTGTTCTTCCAGAGATCGCTCTGTAGGATAGCATCTCGCTTATGAAAGCCTCAGAACACATTAAGACAAAAGTCAACCTACCATACAGTTACCGAGAGTATTGCATCTCCAACGGAGTGGGTAATAAAATTACTCTCCTCAGTTAACCACTAGCTTGTTTTCCCAGGTCCTATTTCACGGGATCTCCGATCATGTAGGTTGGGTTACCACCACGGCAACTAATGTGGGTCTCATACCCATCTCCCTCGATGCATTGTCTATCACAATACGTGATAGACCCTTGGTGAAGGGATCTGCCAGATTCTTAGCCGATTGGATGTAATCCAGTGCTATTACTCCGGAGTTTCTCAAATGTCTGACATACTTCAATCTCCTTCTTATATGCTTTGTGGATTGCATGTTGTCCTTTGAACTCTTTGCCTTAACAATCACCGTTTGGTTATCACTGTTCATAAGGATAGCCGGAATCGACTTATCAACCACTGACAAGTCCATCAAAAGCTCTCAAAGCCATTCTGCTTCAGTGCAGGATTTATCAAGTGTTGTGAGTTCTGCTTCCATTCTCGACTTCGTTAAGATAGTCTACTTGCATGACTTCCATGAAACAACGCCACCTCCAAGTGTGAACACATATCCACTTGTGGCCTTCATCTCGTCAGCATCAGAAATCCAATTTGCATTACTATACCCTTCAAGTACCGACGGGTATCCGGTATAGTGAAGTCCATGGCTCATTGTACCCTTTAGATAGCGCATAACTCTTTCAATAGCATGCCAATGCACATCTCCCGGATTTGAGACAAACCGGCTCAATTTGCTCACAACAAATGCGATGTCAGGCCTCGTAGCGCAAGCTAGGTACATGAGTGATCCAATCACTTGAGAATATCTCAACTGATCTACAGCTGTGCCTTCAAACTTTCGAATCCGCACACTAGGATCATATGGCGTTGGAGAAGATTTGCAATCTGAATATCCAAAGCGACTCAGAATCTTCTCAACGTAGTGGGATTGCAAAAACGTAATTCCACCCTCATTATCTCTCAATAGCTTGATGTTCAAGATAACATCAGCCACACCAAGATCTTTCATCTCAAAGTTTTAAGATAGAAATGTCTTAACCTCCTCAATAACTTTGAGGTTGGTTCCAAATATCAGTATATCATCAACATATAAGCACAGTATAACTCCTTCGCCCCCACCATGGCGATGGTATACACATTTGTCAGCTTCACTTACAAGGAAGCCAGCAGATGTCAAAGTTTTATCAAACTTCTCATGCCACTGCTTAGGTGCTTGCTTCAGGCCATTTAGGAAAGCCGTCTTAACGTCCATTTGATGGACGAGAAGACCATGCGAGGCAGCCATCAGTCTGGCCACCGGTGCATAAGTATCGAAGAAATCTTCTCCTTCCTTCTGGGTAGGTATAGCCAATTAATTAGCCGTTCCTGACTGGCAAAAAAATTAAGCGCACACATGACATAGGTTTTAGCTCGGCTCGGCACAATTCCGCAAACCACGGCGCGGCGGGCGGCGGAGGAGGAGCGCGCGTGAGCTCTCACTCTTCTACTTGCTCAATAGCATGTAGAAGAGCTCACATTATAAAGAGGTGCAACTCACCCTCCACTTTCGGGGTGGGACTAAACTTAGCACCACACCCATGTCATTTTTCCCACATGGACCCTTAGAGATTTTTCTGAAATTGTTAGATGGTCCTAAAGCCTATGCCTTATTTCAACACAACTGCAGTACAAATGCATGCCAACTTGTTGTGTTTTTTATTTTTTATGGCAATCGCGTGTCAGATTTGCCATATATTTATAGTGCATTTACTAAGTAACTCTTTGGGTCTTAACATGTCTTGGAGCGAACGAGTCCGCTTCCTATGATTACCCAAGTAGAAAGTAAACTATTGGTGAGCAAACACACGGTACGCACGTACTCCTACGCCCGTGGCCGCCTGCAACAACACACAAGCAAACCACTTCGAAAACAAACAAAATGAAGAACACAAACACACGAGTGCCATCTGCGCTAGCTCGATCACCCTGCCGGCCGGCCGGCCGCAACGCCGACGTTACGTGCGTGCGTGCGTATCAACCGCGGCACTTGGCTTGGGCGTGGCATCCGCGCGAGTACTCGTTGGCCTGCTGCGGTATGTACGAGCCCCCATTCTCCTTGAGCACGCGCGCCGTCGTCGTCTCCGGCTGCCCCGCCGCCGCCTCCTCCGCCGCGGCGTGGGCCTCCTGCAGTCCCGCCATCACCAGGCAGCCGGCCAGCAGCAGGACCGCCAGCCCCAGACGCAGGTTCTTCTCCATGGACGTGCGACGAGAGATCGGTCGCCGGTCGAGATCTCCCGAGTGTCTCCTCGATCGCGCCTTCTTGTTTTCTCTTTCGGGGTTTCAAATTGGGCCGCCGAGAGTCTCCTCAATCGCCTAAAATAAAAATGGACGGGAGGAATCGTCGGAGTAGCTCCCTTTTTCTTTGTTGTGTTCCAAACTGTTCGTCTATTATTCATGCAGGGAGAGACTAGTTACATTTGTGTAAGGTCATCTATAGCAGGTCTTCTTAACTGGATCAGTCAAAAAAAAAAACTATCTAAACGAACGCCCTAAATTGCACCAAATCGCTCTAACCTTGTCGATTTGATCTTGTTCCTTTCCTTTCTTCTTCCTTGTCCGCACCGGACCGCACTAGCTCCAGCTCCAGCCTTGCTCCGCCACAACACTCCCACCTTCATTTTCTCAGCCACATATATAGTCATCGGCCCAGACGCCGCTGTTGTACGCTCCGGCTACTCGCAAACTGTACCTTGCCCTTCATGTATTTTTTTTGAGGGTTGCCCTTCATGTATTTGGTACACTGTCCGATAAGTTTTCTGTGATTGATGCTGGAATGTGGTCGGAGGTGCCGGGCAGACCCATGCTGGTGGCAGTCCCTGGCGCGGGTGAAGGCCACCATGGTGGATCTGGCCCTTCATTGCTCGATGGATGTCGCGACTCCTACTCGAGGTTGAAGGTGGTGGTTTGAGGCGTGTTTCCTCGGTAGTGAGGCGGGACTTCGATGGCAAGTTGTTGTGGTGACGGCGGTGAGAGGCACCTTGTCGGGGCTGATCGGAATCTTGGTGGCGGGGAGATGTGCAGCGCTACGGATGAAAATCCTGTTCGATTGTGGTTGGACCGGCGTCGATGGCACCCGTGGGTGTCATTCACCTTCCTGGAGGCGTCGTCGAGTGTGCCACCATCTTCCTCGCGTCCTCGTGTCGACATCTGTCTCCGGGGTGAAAGCCTTGTATCCCCGGATCAGCATGATGGCAGTGTCTTCGACGTTGTTCCTCTGTTGGGAGCATTGTGCTAGGACACTAGAGGCCCTATGTGCGCTCCTCCGGCGTTCACTGCGGCCCGGGTCATGCTTCTCCGGCGCAAGGTACGGTTGTCGATGGGTTCTCCAAGGATGCTGGAGTTGTTGTTCTTCGGAGGTCTTCGGTGTCGACCGAGACGTGGCGAGGTGCTCAGTTTTGGGTAGGCGCTTTTCATTGTAGTCTTGTATGGTAATCCTTGTATGTTCCGGTTGTGGTGTGTGCTACACTCGTTGTTAGCAGCGAGTTGTAGATGTTGTTGTATGTCTCATTTCTCTCCTTCTATAAACCTAAGGTACGCATTTTACGTACTCTAAAAAAATGTTTTCTTTGATTGTTTTATAGGAAAAATGATTGAGTCGGATGGTTCGTCGGACGAGGAGTATGGATTGAAAGAGCTTGATGAATTAATTCGAAAGAATTTCTTTGATTCATCGGATTAGAGGAAGAAGTCTAGACGATAATGATGATGATCGTCCAATAGGAAATGGCTCAGGATGTCGAGAAAATTCTAAACTTCTAGGGCTCGATCAATGGGGGAAGATTTCTGAACCAGGAAATGATATGTGGAGCAAGACTGCTCTACAAGGACTAGCTACTTTGATTCCGTACCAACAATTCCCTTATGAATGGTTTCATTAACGCTTCCATGTGTGCAAACCCTTGTTCTTGCATGTGATGGAGGGAGTGGAGGCACACGATCCTTTCTTCAAGCCCACCAAGGATTTTTGCGGACAACTCTGGTTCTTCACTAAGCAGAAATGCATGACTGATATGAGGATGCTTCACTTGGTACCATCGCCGATGCCGTTGGTGAGATGGTATGGGTGGGGTAGAGGACATGCATTGGGGAATTTCATGGCTCGACGAGGGAGAATTTCATCGATGCCGAACTAGGAGTCTTTCTTGGACTTTTTCTTTTGTTGTTGTTCATACTACTTCTTCTTCAGAACCTTGTGTTGCCTCTCTATGCCCACAGTGCCTCTGCCCACTCTAATATTTTGCTCTTACAAGTGTCATTGTCATGTGTCTCCACACCATGGTCGTTGTTATCAACATCAACAATCATCATGGTTGCCTCATCCATAACAAGCTAGTCAAAACCCCATTCTAGGATCCAGTTATGGAGCATGCAACGTGAAAGAACAAACCTCACTTGAGTGGGTAAAGGACGGAATGACTTCTGATCCAAGATCTAAAATATATTTTCCAGAGCGCTCTAAATGCCACCGTAACTCTAAGGCTGGTGTCTAATATTGAACAATTCTTCATCATTCTTAGGATAGTTCTTAGCAGATAACTCATTCGGATGGTACCCGGTTTTCCTGAATGGTGAAATTACATCACGATGACATGCATATCCAGCATCTCTTAGGTAAAACTTACCCTCAGGTATAATGATACCATCAGGTCGAGCCATGTTGTTAGCAAGAACGTTAGCATCATGGTATGATCCTTCCCAACTAGCTAACACATATGTGAACTTCATATCAAAATCAACAACCACAAGCATATTCTCACTTGTGTAATGCTTTCTACCCCTCTATGTTGCAGCATGTGAACTCGACACTCTAGCAGTCAGCCAGTCACATGAGTACCATCTATTACGTCAATACAATCATGTGATGGCATGAAAAATATTTTTATCTGTTTATGAAAACATAGCAAGCATGTTATGGCATGGACTATGATCATATGATCACCCTGAAATACCGATATCATGTTGGACTTGTGTGATCTTGTTTGGAGTCATCCAACTTGGTGGCTTGATCATCCATCCTTTGAGATCCCCATTACCAAACAAGACTTGCTTGAAATACCTAGAAATGGTCTTACTAGATCTCCTGGATGTGATATGAATAACCATAAACATTTGATTATAACCTACAACACGAAGGAACATGGCAACTTGCTCTTCAACGGAGGTGTGGATACTATCTGCTAGCAGCCCCCTATTCCTAAATGTCTCCACAAACATGGAAAAATGTGATATTCGCACTCGAAGCATGTTCACAACATCCGTGTCATTGCTTTTATAGATGCAATTCAGATTTGTCATCCTCTTCCTATCTCGTGTTAACAACAAACCATAACGGGTGACTTCCTTATCACTCAAACGAACATATCTCTTGAGGACCAACATGAAGCAGGCCTGAACCATAGCTATGATTATTGATGCCATGAACAACCAACTTCATCCACTCGTCCTAAGCATGTGATGGCGATGTGGCGGTAAGGAATGATGAAATAGACCCTACACCGTACCTAACAACATAACATAGATGGAGGGTTGTATGTAGCTTATCCCTTTGGAGCCGACGACCCACCCATGACGAAGAAGAATAGGACGAGATGAAGTCAGAGACAAAGGGGAGAAGCCAGGGATTGTAGTCACCGATGTCGTCGCCGGTGCCAAGAACTCGAGATGGACTTGTCCCATCGCTAGAGGTGGACGAGTAAATGAGGGAGGATAAGGCTAGATTTTGCATTATCCCGTGACGAAGGATTTTGTTCTCCCACCATCTCTGTGTGCATCACTCCCTACACCATCGCGTACTCCGTTTCCCCTTTGCCACTCGACTTAAGGCCAGTTCTTTTCGGTGATTCTGGTCGATTCTCCCAGGATCGCCCCCCTCCCCAGCTTTTCTCAGAATCATCACTTCAATTTTTTTACAATGCTATCTAATTGGACCTTAACTAGATAAGATTGTCAAAAAAATATGGAGTAAAGGAGAGGGTGATTCTGAAAAAAGCTGGGGAACGGGGCGATTCTAGGAGAATCGCCAAAAAGAACCGAGACTTAGCCCGATCTGTTGAAAACGGATGATTCAAGCGATTTCTAACGAGTCAGGCTATGGATTGCTTTAAGGTATGTGCACGTGTGAACCAGACCTCCGTGTACATACCAAACGTGTCTTCCTTGCCTCAAGTGGACCTGTTTGAAGGATGCAGGTAACTAAACAGACCAAAGACTGCTACTGTTTGACAGATGAATGCTTGTTCCCTTCTGTACTTTCTTCAGAGTATACGTGTCATATTTTTGTAGAAAACAATGCAAAAATGTTAGGAGCCCAAGCAACCACCCTAAGGGAAAAAAAAACTAACTACGGAGTACTCAAATAAACCAGGGAATGAACTGTGAAACACCCTGGCATTGCGTTGCTTCCAGAGGGATGCAAGCAGCAGCCCGCTTCATCCCACAAAACAAATCAACAAGTTCAAAATGTGCACAACATCTATTTAATTTAACAATACGTTTGTACTATGCTACTGTCCGCCATCTCGCCCCCAGCTCGCAAAGTTCTAGCACGCTTGCGGCCACCAGACTTCCAACAAAATGCCAGGGTGTGGGCAACGATCTTACCATACGAATTAGTGCATGCACATAGCCACCAACGTCAAACAGCACTGAAGTCATCGATCTGGTTTGTGCAACAATAACCAAACGACTGAGTGCTGAAACCATATCAAGTTTTTTTAAGAGGAAAACCATAACAAGTTAACCGGCACCAATGCCCGGCTGATTTGCCAACACACCTCAGACCAACGTCATTCCATACACTACATGACAGTAACACCAAAGCACCTCATGTGCTGTCACAGTTAAATAAACGCCTAACTAGAGAAATTTCTGGCAATTGCTTGTTGAAACAAAAGTTTTTACAGCAAAGGCATAACACAGCTACCACTGCAGCCCACGAAACAAGCCGTCCTAGCGCACTTATTTCCATGGCTCAGACACGAAAGAATGGACCGATCGGCATAACTCAAATCTCAATCTAGAATAAATGGAGAGGAAGATCAAATTATTCAGCTTCCTCTCCTGCCCTAAGCCGCGGTAGATTTGCATACCGGGCATGCGTTCTTCACCTGCAGCCACTTCTTGATGCAGTCAGTGTGGAAGTCATGCTTGCACTTCAGTATTCCCAGGAGATCATTGTCTTTGTATTCCTCCTGCCATAGTACGAAAACCACACATAAGAATTGGATCGGAGGAACAAATGATTCGAGGCATGGCTGTGGTAAGTTGTTCAACATGGAACACTAGCGATTAAACAGAGAGGAGCACAAGAAAACCGTACCAGGCAGACTAGACAGCGCCCATCATCTTCATCTTCTTGTGTCTCATCAGCACTGCAACAGACCACTTCTTTCACACAAGCTGAAATCTTTTCGTCGGCAAGACCAGTGTTGACATTGCCTATGGATTCCCCTAAAGCCAACAGCTCCTGTACATAAATACAAGAGGAAAAATGTTAGGAAAAGATCCTCAAGTATCCTGAGCAGAACAAGTAAACAACATCTCTACCTCATAACTCATCTCATCAATGTTGAGTCTCAGGTCCCTGTGGGGGTCAGCAGCAGCTTGTCTTGATTGGTGAATCAAAGCCAACCGCTCCATCATAGCCCGCTTCACAAACAGAAGCTAGATGAATTAAAAATTCAAACTTGCATTATACCAACAAAATTACCTGAAAACAGGAAACAAGATATCTACCTGTGCCTCAGCCATCAAATAGATTGAGCTCCTATCTACGAATCTACTCCTTGCACTGTTGGCCTGCGCAATGGATACCCTCGCCTGCCTAGAAGATGCAGCGGTGCAGATAGGAGATGGCTGATTGATCCTCATGGATGTAGAGGTAGCAGCTGGATAACTCGGAATGACAGCATCATGGGAAATTGCTCTTGAGCTAGAGGAAACTGGGGA
This sequence comes from Bromus sterilis, assembly GCA_950022295.1. Taxonomy (NCBI): domain Eukaryota; kingdom Viridiplantae; phylum Streptophyta; class Magnoliopsida; order Poales; family Poaceae; genus Bromus; species Bromus sterilis. The sequence continues at coordinate 22,422,865 of OX465597.1, read as the reverse complement.
GAATGGATGAGCGTAGCTAGGAATCACGCCACCATGAACAGCTCTAGGAGCAGTAAATCCACCATTAGCAAATAACGCACTGTCTGAAGAACCATGGACAGTTGGGGCAGCAGCAACACTTGAGCCATGAACACCTCTAGGAGCAGTAAAGTCACCATTGGTAAATAACACACTGTCTGAAGAACCATGGACAGTTGGGGCAGCAGCAGCAACACTTGAGCTGTTGCCATGCATAGCAGGGTATAGCCTTCCCACCGTGATATCAGCGGACCCTAAACACAACCAAAACACATACTGTAAGATAACTACTAAAACATGTATGCTGTATCATATGGGGACACTAATAATCCAAATTTTCAGGTAAAATTGCATCACTGCAGTGAAAAACAGCAGCAGATAACTACTAAAATCCACAAAGATGTTTCTCATTTATTATTATACAAACAAAGACTTGGTGATGCTAATTGTCAAGAGAAAAACAGGGGGAGGGGTACATTAGCAAGAGACACATCAAGCACATTAAGCAAAGGATTAATTACTGACCTGAAGGTAATGTTCTTGCTGGCAAAGAAAAAGGAGCTTGGTTCCTTTCTTCTGATGTTCTCAGGAAAGCACTTGCAGTTGAATGGAATGGCAGCGGATGATTGTTACTTTGTGTGTAAGCTGAAGCTGGTCTAGGCTCCAATGAAATATTGGCACTATCATGGCGTGCTCTGACATTCCTATGTGATCCTTCCTGATTAACTAAGAGTTGGTCATTCCAGTTGCTTGGACCAATGCTTAAAGACATATGTGGATGGAAGGGGTCAGCAAGTGCACTAGGATTTGGCTGCACAAAATCAGAGAAGTGGCTGTTGGAAGAGCTTCCGACATAATAGTCAACAGCGTCCATTCCATCCACTGAAGGATGGAGGTTCTTTCGCTTCATTGCAACCATTCTGTTGTCCACATGGGAACTTGGGGCATCATATGGCACATGGCCACTGGATCTTCCAGTGCGATAGGGAACAAAAGAAACATGTGAGGTTCCTAGGTTCCCAACTCTGTGACCTGGAAACTGTGTAGCTTGACTTGAAGATGAAATGTCGTTTGATCTACTTGCCATACTCCCAAGGCCTGACGGACCAATTCTAAGGGTTGCATCACTTCCCGAATGCTCAAAAAGCATCTGACCTGAGATTGAAACAAAAAGAGTGTTAATATATTATCATAACTAAGATAAAACAGCAGAACAGAGCATAGGTGAAGTCCAGCTACCTAAAGGCACAGGTTGATTGCCATGCACATCCCTGGGTTGAGTATGATCCATCTCTCGCACTTGGAGATGGTTCAGATGATGTCTAGCCAAGAAACAGTGTCGTCTGGTCGCCCTTAACCTGGAATCACAAATTGACTCATCAATAATCTAGCATCAGACAACAATGTCAGACTCATAAAAAACAATGTGTGAGCATGAAGCTCAACATGGACTATGGACACCAAAACATGGAAATAACAATATTTACTCCCCAAATACTGCAAATCAGACTACAGAAAGAACTCATCTCACTGCTTTGAACAAGTATGTCATGGTTGAAGCGAAATCACACCATTGACAAGCATTCCATGACTAAAAAGAACTGAACTTTGAGATATATTATTGAACAACTAGCGCCTGAAGGTGAGAGAATTTAGCAAATGTGAAGAATTGATACAGAAAGGGGGGAACATTGGCCTCCTAAATGGAGTGTAGTGGCTTCTAACAACAAGCTCTGGTTCCAGAACATTACTGGCTTCCAACAAGAAGCTCAGGTTCTAGAATTTTAAGTTTCCCCAGATACAGCAGCTGATAAAATACAAGGCCTGGTTATCAATCAACTTATCAGCAGATGCACGTGTAAAAGATGCTTCTTTCATGTTTAGCTTGATGGGTTAACCAAAGCGACCAAAATGGTTGCTGAGAGCAATCTAATACCACTAAACAAGCCCATCAGGAAGCAATCAACCTGTTTCCTCTGTCAATGGGGAGCAAAGCACAACACCAACTCTGCTTTACCATCAAATTAATCCTATCTAGGAGATAACTGAGCAATACAAACACGTATCCGAATCCCACACCACCGAAATCACGCATACAGATGAACCCACCAACAGGACAATGCTTATAGGCGCCAGGGATTTAGTAAAACGTCAAGAATCATCACGGAATCGGATGAGTACATACAAGTTGCAGCAACAAACAGTGATTCCAGAATTTTTGAACTTGGCCTCCCTGCCCAGATATGGAAGGCAATAAAAGCAAACAACGGCAAGCTTATCCGCCAGCAGATGAGACGCGGGAGTAAAGCATTGCTATTTCCTTGTAATCATCCGCCGATGCGGCTATCTATCAAAAATGGGCGCCGGGAGCAGAGCTCCGCTGCCTCTGCACGCCTTGAATACGGACGGACACGAAAGTTACTAGAGTACGATACAGGGACGGGAACGGCAACTAACCAGCGGGGATTAAACAAAGCAATCGGGATAAATCTACACGTTTCCTTTTAGGAGGTGGGATGGAGCAATCAAGCAGGGACGCACGTGACGGACTCTGCCTGCTCCATCCATCCATCCATCATCGTGAGGCTAATCTTATCCGCGCGGTTAGCTAGACAGCGCAAACACGCAAGGACAGCCGTACCCCGGGCCGCCGACGGCAGGTAGAGACCCCGGCGGACGAATCCGGCGCGGCGGAGGAGGGGCGGGCGGCCAATCGCGAGCGGGGACCGGAGGGAGCGCGGCGGAATCGTGCGGAACGGAGGGGGGATCGGGAGGGTTGGCCGTACCTGCTCGGCGCGGCGGCCGATCCGGAGCGGGAAGCGGCGCGATCCGGGCGGATCGGCGCGGGGAAACGGGCGGCGGGCGGCGGGGCGCTGGGGTCTCGGTTGTGTGCAAGGAAGAAACAAATTTGTCCGCGTGGGGAGGGAGGGAGGGAGACGGTGATGGTGGGGTGGGGACGAAGCGGGGGAGTATTTATAACGGAAGAGAGCGTTGGGGGAGGCGGAGAAGGAGAAGGAGAAGGGGAGGAAGGAGTAGCGTCCCCTCGCGTGGGCGGCGGGCCCCACCCCGCGCTGCCTGCCACTTTACTGCCAAAAACATGAGCCTCTCCTCTCCCCTGCCTGCTTTCGCTTCCGTTTTCAAAATTCGAAACCGGGCCCGGGGCGGCAGCGAGAGGGGAGCGGGGCCTGCGCGGTGGGCCTCGGGGTCCCGGCCGACTGGTGGAGCGCCACGTGTCGGCGCGCGGGTAGACGGGGGTGGTGGTGTATGGACGCGGCTCGTATGAAGGCCGTATACGTACTCCTACGTGGGGTCCGTGGGATGATGGATGCACGGGAAGATACGGGTTGGTTGGGTAGGGTAGGAGAAGGAGGAGGCGTGGGGCCCGCGTGTCAGAGGGGGTTTGACTCACGGCGTTTTAGCTCTGGCTTTTTTGGTGTGGTTTGGACGGTTGGACGACGCCTTTTCGGCTTTTGCTTGCAGGAAAGAAAGGCTGTGTTTTGGAGGGAGCTTTTGGTTTTTGGTCCGGACGCGCCACGCAAGGCACCAACTGCAGCATTCTTGGGTTGGCATGTATGCCCAGGGCCAGGCCGGGCTTGGCTAGCGGATAGCTGTGGCCACCCTTCCTTTCGTGCTGAGATATATGGTGGAGTAATAAACAAGTATATTACCCTGGCGTTTTTGGCAAGTTTTTTAATGATCGTATAAACATTTGTATCTATGGACGATTAAACGAGGCAGCAGCATGCGGACAATAAATAAATAAATTGCGGGGGATTTTGTGATCTCTTATGGGTTGCTGTTTCTCCCAAGATACTGCGAAAATTCGGTGCGTGGATTTGTTTTTCAAGCGGGTGTATCTAATCTATCTAGGAGTATGATCTATCTATCCATCCCGTCGTCGGTTCTGTTTATGGGGGGTATTGACGTTGACCCGCCCCGCCGTGGAGGATGCGAAAAGGTCTGCCTGCCTGCGCCCCCTGTCCATCCGTCGTCCACCAGTCCAATGGCCCATCCCGGGTCCACCCGTCGGTGGGGGCCAGGTCAGGTCAGGTACGGCACGACATGGCCATCTATCTTCCCCCCATGGGCGGGCCCACGCTGACGGAGAGCTTGCGGAGCAGAGGAGGGCATCCGACTCTGTGTGGTGTGGTGTGGGTCACGTTCCATCCATCACGCGGGCCAAAGTCGCGGGAGGAGCCAACGGATGGATGGATGGATGCCCCTGACGGACGGCTGACGCTGGCCTGAGCGCGCAACGCAGCTGCTACACGTTACACCCTACTCCTACTACCACCGCTACATTTATCACGGCCTATACCTGTGTACTGCTGGCACTACGAGTAGTACGTAGAGCTTTTATCGCACAGCTGCCTGCCCATCGATAGATAAATGCAGGTGGAGCGCCAAACCGTGCCAGTACGTACCACCACATTGAACGATCATGAGCCCCGATTGCACCGTATGCTTGTTTGTGTTTATCCTGCAGATACGTATGCTAGGTATGCACTCGTACGTAGTAGTATTTCGTATATTCAGATAATAAATAATGTACGTACGTATTTCGTGTGATGCGCCACTGTTACGACCACGTCCAAGGCAAATCTGATTTTGTGCGTACTAGTATCTCTTTCTGCGTAGTAGTAGTAGTAGTATCTGCAGCTGCGGAAGAAAAACTCGCTCAACCACCTCTTGTTCATAATCGTCCATAACGACCAGGGCATCGCCGCGAACTATAGCCAGAAGAGGTGTATCCTCTTCCAGGGTTGTACGGCCCGAGTGTGGAGGAACTCGCCCAAGATATGGGCCTAGCAATCCGTCCCAAGGGTCTCGCGAACAAAGGTCCACATGAAGCGCGCCGCTAAGCAGGAGAAGAAGATATGGGTTTTTCCAGGACCCAACACATGGGACATCGCCAAGACTGTGACGCTTGAGGACTTCGGTACCAGACTATAGCCTGTCCCGTAGAAGCTACCAAAGGAAGGTTTAATTCTTCAAGGGGATGGTGCCTTACATATGGGACCCAGCCATGGAAGCGAAGGCCTCCATCAAGCCTTTAATACGATGAGCCAACCGAGAATAGTTTTGAGGGAGTCAGTCCCCAAGAGAAGATATCCGACACGTATGGAAGGGAGAGCGGAAGGGCCACCCGAAGGGAGTCCCTAGTGATGACCTCAACGGGTCCAAATGTCCGTCGGAACGAATTGTTCCAGTTTGCATCGAGGAGGGCCTCCGAGACCACAATATGGGGTCGGAGCAGATAGCGAACATGGATGGGAAAAGAGTCTTCATGGATTCCTCGTTAACCCACAGATCCATCCGTAATAAAGTGTTATCGACATTGCCTAGTGCAACGGAGTGCCCGGGGAGAATCTACGGTTTGATGGATTAGATGGACCGCAAAAACTGGTAGCCGCCCCTCTGGTCACAGGCAAGGAGGGGGCGTCCCCGAAGGTACTTGGCCTCAAACAACCGAAGCCATAAACTTCCCTCACGGCGTAGGATGCGCCGAACCCACCGAAGCATAAGGGCCATATTCATATGACGGGATGAGAGGATTCCAATGCCGCCCATATCTCTAAGGAAGCAGAGGTCATCCCGCTTCACCATGTGGTATTTCTGGTTCCCGTTCAACCCCTGCCAAAAGAACCTCGTGAGGTCTTTATCAAAGGAGCCGTGAAGCCCCTCGGCAACCCCATCATATACATGGGGATACTATACATGCACGCATCGATCACTATTGTTTTACTTCCTTTAAAAGTAAACTAGCCACACCATAGCTCGACATTTGGGTGCCACTTGCTGCATAAGTGTAAGGCCCGATATGCGGTACTGTTCTAGATCTAGGTGTTTTCATCCAGATCCGGGGACGAAGCACATATCGGTCCCACCGCGACATATGACAATGTCATATGCCCCGGATTTCCAACATGATTTCACAACATTACAGATACAAGGATACAACATCTCATACAATCGGCATACAACTTCCTTAATACAATACAATAGCGGAAGATACATGTCTGAGTACAGACTACAATCAAAATGCCTACTGGCAAAGAGAAAAACATCGGGCCCATAACCACACGGGTCCAGGCCCTCCACCGGGATCCTCCTAACTAGTCGTCGTCGATTCTCCACGTGAAACGTCGATCACCATAACTGTTGTCGATCAAGAACCCTGAAAAGAGTTTGGGGGTAGTATCATGAGTACAGAGGTACTCAGCATCCAACTGTAGTGGTCAACTGACCCAACAAGGACTTCATCACTCGTCATGCTAGGACAACTAGTAGTTTACGGTAAGGAAGGGGTAAGTGGTGAGGTTGCTGCCTCACTAGCATTTATGAAGTGACTAACGATCTAGAGAGTAAGATAAGAAGCCAAGCATTCGATGAGGAATCGCCTCCAACAAGTCTTGCTATCAGCTACTTACGCAAACATAACACCTATCCTATCCTTGTCCTCCTCTTCGCATCCCGACGAAGAAGAAGCAGTCAAGGCACACACACATTGATCAAGTTATATTAAGATTATCTCAGTTGTTGTTGTCTATGAACAAGGAGTAGGTCTCAAGTCGTCCATAACCGTGGACATGGCTTCTCGAAAAGATTTAACCCTGCAGGGGTGTACCAACTGCCCATTACAAGGCTCCGCATGCACGCCCATCTCTCTCAGTTGCTACCCATCATAGGCAACCATTTTATGATTTAGTTCCAAGAGATCCGAAACGACAGGTCCCTCTAACTAACAACGAACAAATCCGGGTGGCCCCTGGTGAGTCGACATCCATCTCAGGAGCCGGCCGCTCTCTCGATCTGGTCTCTACCATCTGTCGCAGGTTTGGATAGCCGGTTAATCACACATGGGAAACCGGGTCCTCAGCCGGACAAGATGGGCCAGCAAGGGAACTAAGGCCTCACTGGTCCGGGTTGGTTTAAAAACTACTGGCAGCTGACCAGCACACACACGGTTTCAAATGGTAAATCAACTTGGGCCACCACTAGAAATGCTTGAAGCCAGGTAGGTAAGAAAAGGGGACCCCATAAAATCCCACACGCGGTTAGGCACGCTCAGTCTTAAAACCAATACCCGGAACTCAGATCCTGGGTGACTCGAATGGAACAAAGCGTCGGGACGGGATAGCCTAGACCTTCCATCCTTCGTCGAATATAGTCAACATTATAATAATCATATCATCCACAACAATATAATAATGTGATATCCCAAACCAAGGAGTAACAGGGTAACATCGTAGCATCCTAAGCATGCATACTAAGTAGGGGCTGAGCAACGAGCAATAGTAACATAACAGTACAAGGTTTGCTGGGAAGGGACATGGCTGTATCGGTTTGAAAGAGGTTGTAAACATGTGGTAGGATCAAACATCGAACCTAACCTAGACTAGCATGCAAACCGCTAGTTGAAATAGAATGGATCATAAGTAATGTATAGTCCTTGCCTGTTGATAAGTCAGGTTTCGAAGGTGTAGTTGATCGCAAGCTCGCATCGTCTCCGAGGGTACTCGCGGAAGCACACAAGACGATAAACACTTGAAAGCAATCAACGAGCAAGCACTCTATTACTACGGGAAAACACGAGCAAGCAGGAAACACAAGACATCGCGCCTACCGTCGAGAGCGGTTACTCACAGGTTAAGTGGAGTACTCGTCACACACGACGATAGTGCACATTTAGAATGATTCAAGTTGTTTAGCTACACAAGGTGAGCAAAGGTTATTAACATGGCATCTCACTCAAGCATGGTATAACACACAAACATTACAAGAGGTGAAGCATAAATAAACTATCTAATCTAGTCACTTTAAGTGGGGGGTAAAACCTATACATGGAAAACTATTGCGGACCCCACGATAAAAATGGAATTCGGTACTGTTTTTCCCTAAACAATATTTTATTATTTTTATTATCAAGCAAGAGAAGCATAGACACAATATACATGCAATTCTAGTCAAGTTACATATAAGAAACATTTTAAACCGAGCAACGGTTAAAAAGTTATTAGATAAACCGTTACGGTGGCATGCGATGTAATTAACAGGTAAACAACATGTAAACAATGTCAAACATGGAAACAAGCAACATTTTATTAATCTACGCGTAAAACGGAGCAACTTTCATGTAGAAAGCGTCTCCATCGGAGCTACCGGTGAAAAGATATTCGCGTTGCAAAAATAATAAGTAAATCTGCCAAAATATATAAATACAGAAAAGAAAAAAAAAGAACGCTGAGGAAAAAAAAAGGGTGCGGTGGGCTGTCACCCTAACTGGGCCGGCCCAACAGTGACCGGTGGCTGGTGCTGGAGGCGGCTTGGTCCGGCTGGGCCTGGCAGGTCGTGCTAGGGCAGGCCGGCCCAAGTGGGCGCGGTTGGTGGTGGCCGCTGGAGCTGGGCGCTCGGGATCCCGCCCGATCCCGCGAGCAGGTGGCGGCGGCGCGGCGCCGGCCTCCGGCGAGGTCCTGGCAACAAGGAGGAGGCGCGGGCAGGTCGGAACGGAGGCGCGGGGCACCGGATCGGCGACGGGGCGGCCGGCTTGGAGGAGGTGGCGGTTGGGCAGAGCTCGGGCTCACGGCGAGGAAGTCCAAGGCCATGGCGCTCCGGTTGCTCTCAGGGGAGGCACAGTGCAAAGCGGCGGCTCGCCGGCTGCTCGCCGGAGTGGCCGAGGCGGCGACGCTCGGGAGCCAGGTGGGCTCGTGCGGGCCTGGCGGCGCGGCTCCAGGGCCCTGCGGGGCCCGTGCTGGGTGGAGGATCTGGGAGGGCAACGTGGCATGATCTGAGCCCTCCGGGGCCAGATCCGACGGCTAGAAAAATTCTAGGGCTAGTGTTTCCGATTTTGGAGGGCTTGGGGAAAAATTTGGAGGCACATCTGAGGGGGTGGCTGTAGTTTTGTGGCTAGGGAAACCCTAGAAGGAGGTGGGAGTGTGGTGGTCTTTATATAGCCTCGGTGTCTGGCAGTTTGCAAAAACATCCCCGGTTTTTCTCTCTCGCGCGCGGTGTCTACGGTTCTGACCGCCGGGGGTCCGCAGGACCTCCGATTCGGGTAAAACTTCGAACTGCGCGATCAGCGCGTCGAGCCGGCGGCGTTCACCTCGTGTTGGAACCGTTCCGACAACACTTTCCGGCGCGCTATAAAAATAACCCGTTTAATTATTAAACGGGGTTTTTCGTTCCGTTGGTTGCGGCTGGTCTCATGCGGTTTTCGCGACGGTGATCGGGTGAAACCCGGTGCCGCAAAGGTCGAGTGTCAGGGTGGCAAGGGCGGTCTCCGTCCGATACGAGATAAGAGGGGGAAAAATAATCGTCGATCGATAAATCGGGGATGCAAACTGTTGGGATGCGGGGTAGAAGACACAAATTTTTCATACCTACGGTACCCGAACCCAAGATCTATGCTATGGCGATGTAAAGTAACGGAGGGAATCGGTGTTCATACCTTTGAAGACCGAAAGAGGGAAACGTTCTTGCGAACGTGGCTGGCGTAGACTCGGAACTACGACCTCTCTGTCGTGTAGAAGACCACCACCGGCGAGGATGACTCCCGGTAAACCTCCAGCGACGAAGTAGCACCACAGGCGTAGTGCCTCGAAGAGATTATACACATACGGTACAATCGATGTTCCTCCCGGGCCTCGAACCAAGCGAGCAGCGGAAGAAAGACGGCTACGGATCCCGACTCCAGCAGAACGACGGCCTGCCTTATGGTGGAGAACTCCAATCCAGGTGCAGACTCCAAACAAGGGGAGTCCACTTCCGGGAAGGAGAAGGAGGAAGAAGGAGATATTGGTGTGTTCGAAAAAGGGGGGTCTACCCCTCCTTATATAGGCCAAGGGGGGTGCCATCCTCCTCCCCTCCCCCATGTGGGACTAAACTCCCAAGGGGGGGGGGAGTGCGCCGGCCAAGGGGGTGGTGGGCCCCACCCTTGGCACCAAGCCCAAGGGGGGAGACCCCCTCCTCCCTTAATGGGCCCCATGGGCCCATTTAGCCTTTTCCCATTTTTTAATTTATTTAATATGTTTTAAATATTTAATTTAGATAATGAAATAATAAAACATTATTAAAACAATTAAACTTTATTTTGAACTATTCAAAATGTCCGGAAACCATTCCGTCCTCCTTCGGAACTATTCCGGTGATTCCTCCTAATTCACCGATTGATCCTGTAACTGTCCTATGCATCGATTGCCCTTAAGTGTAACACCCTAACGGTCCGGGAAACAGCAGACATGGTCGAGACTCTTCTCATTGACCAATGACTAGTCAGTTGGATCTGGTTACAATCCTTGACAGCCCCTGCGCTTCCATCGAATGAACTTCGATCGCTTTTGGAAACGGTTAACGATACGACGTAATCCCTTTGTGCTGCGGTACTTTGTTTGTCCGAGGTTTGATCGTCGGTATCCTACATACCGTGTTCACATCTCGTTCACAACAAACAACTTCTCTCTCGTCCATGATCATTGCATCTCTTGTGACCTAGTCACGTCCTTGCAAGGTGTTAATGCAATATCACTGAGTGGTCCCAGAGTACCTGTCCTGTCACAAGGACTGACAAATCCCGCTCTAATCTATTAACATACTCATCAACCATCTATTTCGGGATACCCAAAGTGCACCATTATAGCCAGCATATTTCAGTCAGGCGGTGGGATACAAATCAAAGTCTCCTCATAGATGGCAATTACGTATGATCGTTACGGTCTAAGGACTAAGCCATACGTTACAAAGTCATAGCAACGCTGAACTATGTGACTCGATCACATTGCAATACTTTAGGTGGGTGTACGTCCATCACATCATTCCCCTTAACGATATGACCTCATTGTCAATGGACTTAAGTGTCTCCATGATCAGGAAAGCTTGATCAATCAATTGCCCAATGAGATAGTTTACCCGAGTTAAACTACGGACCATGTTTTATACTACACCTGTATTAGTATTTCCAAGTAATACAGTTATAGCACAATATAAAACGTATTATGAACAAAACGGATATGTGACAAATATCTTTATTAATTTGTCTCTAGGGCACATATCCAACAGTCTCCTAGGTCCTTCATGGAAAATTGTCCATTCAGATATTCCTTCACTTCCTCTAAGGATTTCTTATCGTTCCCTATTAGTAATATGTCATCTATATATAACACAAGGAATGCTACAGAGCTCCCACTCAGTTTCTTATAGACGCAGAACTCTTCGACGTTTTGGACAAATCCAAAAGCTTTAATGACCTCATCAAATCGAAGATTCCAGCTCCGAGATGCTTGCTTCAACCCATAGATGGACCGTTGAAGCTTGCACACCTTACCAGTGTTCCTTGGATCGACAAAACCCTCTGGTTGCATCATATACAACTCTTCCTCAATGTTGCCATTTAGGAATACAGTTTTCACATCCATCTGACATATCTCGTAATCATGATATGCAGCTATTGCTAGTAGGATCCGAATAGACTTTATCATTGCTACAGGAGAGAACATGTCCTCGTAGTCAACTCCTTGAATTTGTCGGAACCCCTTCGCGACAAGTCAAGCTTTGTAGACAGATACTGACGAGGGGGTGACCCCATGACTCCCACGGATGAACCTACCTGGTGTCCGTGAAGGCAGAAGGCCCATGAAGATATGGCCTAGGCCCACTAGATGGCACCGACATAGAAGTCCTCGACTCACAAGGAAGGTGCGAAGACCTGCCGTACGGAGCAAGCTAGGGTTAGGAAAGTTTACCTGTACACGTAGATGAACTCCCCGAGACCTAGCCCGGTATATAAGGGCTAGGAGGGGCGACACCAAGGACATCGAATCTCACCTGTAGCCCTAGCCCTGAGCGCTCCAGCCTCGGCTTCCTCTGTAATCGCATCTCCCCAATCAATAATATCGAGCAGGAGCGAGCCTCCTTGTTTGCCGACGAGTTATCATCCAACATGCACCTCTCATGACTAACCCAGGGTCCCTGACCATGGGATTTTCCGGGGTTGATCCCCGTCAATTGGCGCCGTCTGTGGGAACACCGCAGGTTGGGAACGCGATCTCGGAGGCCTCACCATCACCAGCACTCATCGACTCGTCGGCTCCGGCAAGATCCAACCTGTTCGAGTCCCTCGGATTCACGGCCCACCTCCCGGCCCTCAAACCAGTCTTCACCGACCTACACTCCGGCGTCAATCTGATCTTCGGAGAATACCGGATCTACATCAACTATTGGGGAACCCTTCGCCTCATCGACGACACCCAAACGCCCACAACAACATCTACAACAACGACCATAGCAGACGCCGTCCGCACAGACGATCTATCTGGCGGTTGCAGTTACGCACCCAACCCACGGCTCCACGCTACTTACGACCGCTCGAGTGAAGCCCCAGCATGGAGAAACACGATCGCACGCACCAGCAAGGAAACGGCAAGGGCACCTTCACAGGTGTTCATGGCAGAAGTTGGCGCATCAACGCCAGGTGACAACGGACGAGCCGACGACCCGGGCACTCGAGGAGACACTCCAACCACCAACAGGGCGGCTGGCCCCGGCAACAACAGTCAGATGGTCGTACAGCTAGGAGAGACGGGAACCATACCAAAGAAAGTCCCGGTGGAGCAAGGACCAAGCAATCAAAAAAGCAGTCAGCAGCCAAGCAACAAACAGCAAGCACCTGGCCAAGGCAGCCAGCCATCACGCAGCAGGCAGCAAACCCCGGTTGCAGTGGCGGGCGAACCGCCCAAAGAAAAAATATACCTGTCCAAGGAATCGATGGCAATGGTAAAAGAAGAAGTCGCCCGCGGTGGGTTATTACCATCAGACGCCACAAGAAATGAGCTAAGGGCATACAACAAGCTAGCGGGAGAGATAACAAAGCAGACGAGACAGTGGCGCCTAGCCATGGCGAAGCAAGCCAAAGCGGAACCCGAAAGGAAAAGCAGCCACAAACAGTCTCCCAGAAGTGACTCGCCAGGTCACGACTCCCCCATCCGCAATAGATCGAAACTCAACAACCTGCGGAAGACAGAAAGGGCGAGAGTAGTGCGGAAACTGGAAGACGACTTCAGGTCAGAGGAAGACGACGACGAAGAGGAACCCCTCACTCCGGCGGAAGCACTCATAAGCGCCCAAGACTACCTGTCTCGTGCCCAGAAAAGCGGAAAGGGAAAAAACGGATTGCTACACTTCAATAGCTCTGCAGATAATGAAGGACGCCATTGACGCCTCGGTACCTAAAAAATCCAGCGCAAAGTGGCAGACTCGCGAGCGGACACCGGACAGGGACCCCAGTTCGCCAGACGACGACGACAACGACAGTAACGATGACAGACGCAGGCGCTCCGACAAGCACAAGAAACGCGACATCGACGACAACGGCAGACGCCGCAGCACTCGACGAGACGCGCGGGATGACATCACGCAGAACAGAGTCAACCGCAGCAGGCGAAGACGCGCAGCACGCGAGGAGTACTCAGAGGAAGAGACTTCCGACGAGGAAATCGAGCCATGTGGAGCACTCTGCTTCACACGTGCCATACGTGAGACGCGCATGCCCAACGGGTTCAAACTGAACTCCACGACTCCAAAGTACAACGGACTCGAGGAGCCAGAGGCATGGCTCGACGACTACCTAACAGCAGTCAAGTTTCAAAGAGGGACCAATGTCACGGCGATGCAGTACGTACAGCTCATGCTCGAGAGCTCCGCTCGACACTGGCTAAAAAATCTTCGGCGCGGATCCATCAGCTCCTGGAGCCAGTTCCGAGGAGCCTTCATAGAAAACTTCAAATCAACATACAAGCGACCAGCCTCACTCGAGGAGTTGCGGGCATGCAAACAAGGAACAAGGGAGGCCCTGCGAGCATACATCCAGCGATGGACGATACTCAAGAATTCAGCGGAAGACATCTCGGACGAAAGTGCGATCGACGCATTCAGGCAAGGTCTTCAGCGCGTTGAATTCAAAGAGAAGCTCGGACAGATGAAAGTCCGAACACTCGCACGTCTACTAGAACTAGCCAACAGCTGGGCAGACGGGGAAGACTCCGTTCGTAATGAAACAGAAACCCACACTGCACGATCAGAGTACGACTACGACTACAACGGAGATAGAGGAGACGACAGAAGAAGGAAGCGACCCAGACGGAACTTCTACAACGACAGAGGACCTGACATGGTCGCCGCCGGTTTCTCGGACGACCGGAATGGCAGGCACCATGATGACAACAGACCACAGCGCCGAGACAACCCAGAAGACGAGCCCCAGGCTCAAAGACGAGAATGAAGGACAAGACAGCCACGCGACGGCACCCGCACATTCCGCTCCGTCAAAGAACAACTCGATGGACCATGCTCTTTACACGGATTTAGAAACGAGCGAGGAGATCTCAAATCATCCCACACCCTCAGGAACTGTCGAAGCTTCAATGAGTTGGCTGAAGAAAAAAGCCGCTCCTCGGTCGCAGTAGCACGACCACTCGCAAGCGTAGCAGTTGGGCCAGTCGCCCACGGTGCGCCACCAGCCCCCCTGCCAACAAGACAGGTGGCCGCCATCCAGGAACGACAAAGGACGTCAGAAGAAGAAAACCAATACCCAGAAGCCCATGGGAGGATCTACATGATACAAGAAGGCAGACCTTCCAACAGGCAGCAGAAACAAGTCACCAGACAAGTTTTCCTGGCAACCTCCGCACACCCGGCCGTCCCAGAGTACATGCGCGGGTCGGAGACAGAAATCTCCTTCTCCCGGGACGACCACCCACCAGTCGTCCCCCAACCAGGGCACGCCGCGCTGGTACTCGAGGCCAGAATCGGAAATTACGACATGTCGCGAGTATTCATGGATGGCGGCAGCGGGATCAACATCATCTTCACCCGAACACTCGCCGACATGCTCATCCAAAACAACGCACTCAAATCCTCAGGCACAACCTTCCACGGGATCGTACCAGGAAAAGCAGTCTACCCCCTCGGGAGGATAAGCCTGGAGGTAGTCTTCGGGAACGCGACGAACTTCCGCAAGGAAACACTTGACTTCGAAGTGGTCGATTGGAAGTCGCAATACCACGCAATCCTTGGGCGGCCAAATTTCGCTCGCTTCATGGCCGTACCCCACTACGCCTACCTCAAGCTGGAGATGCCAGACCCAAACGGGGTCATCACAATCAGCGGCAGTTTCGTCAGATCCGACCGCTGCGACAAAGAATTCCACAAGATAGCAGAAGCATTCGTCGGCCACCAAGACAGCAGAACCACGAGACTCGCGGAAGAAGCGCTCCCGTAGAAGGAAAGTAACATCGCCCGACGAAACCCAGAAGTGGGAGACAAAGATACCAGGCCCTTAGATCCACTACATCATCGCTCTAAAAGGAACCTACCCTCTTCATATTTGTAAAGGAACAGCAGGAAAGATATTTCATAAATATTTTTCCACAAAATTTCTCGACACTCGGGGGCTCGCCAAAGCAGCTACCCCCCGACGCGTCCTCCGCAATCGCGGCAAACTAAACTCGACACTCGTGGGCTCGCCAAAGCAGCCACCCCCGACGCGTCCTCCGCAATCGCGGAAAACTAAACTCGACACTCGGGGGCTCGCCAAAGCAGCCATGTCGGGACCCGGGGTTAGCGTATGCAAGTCCCGCTACGACATAGTCATATGGAGAGCCGAGAACCGTACCCACTTGTCTAAGCAGACAAGGCCAAGCACAGAACGTTCTCGGAAAGCATCGTACGTGAGGGGCATCCCATCCAGGCCGGATGATCAACTGAGATGGGTCCTCATCGTCCGCACACAAGTCTAATGATATGGGTGATGAACTCCCATATTCAAAGACAAGTCGCCTCAACCATACTATCGACTATCTCATAACCCTTACATAGACTTACTCCAGCCCGATCACTTAGTCGGGGTCTGGGGCGGGCTCGATCATACATCAAAGTGTGCACGAGACAGAGTCTCGAACAATCGCATCGCGATGCCCCAAGCTGCGCACATCTAAGGGCCACTTGGTGTATAAAAGACCGCCAGCCAGATCACAACTAAGGTCTCGAAAACCCATACAAAGACATGCATGTTATAAACATACACGCAGCACACATGCCTTGTATGAACAGTAGGTATCATTGCAATTCTCTACAAAATATATACTTTTATTAATAACTCTTACAGAGTGCACACAGAGATCACAAGCATGTGATCCAACATTACAACAAGCATGCGGAAGCAAAGTAGGTCTGAGTACAGACAAGTTTAACAAATGGCTTAGAGAAGCCTTATCTAAAAACAAGCCCTCCACGAGGGAACCAGTCGTCTGACTGGGACTACACTAGCTTGGTCTTGGTCCGAGTCTTCATTCTTCGAGCTTCAGGTAGAAGCCACCATCGGGTTCGGTGGGTTCATCTAAAACATAGATTAAGCAAACGTGAGTACAAAATCGTACTCAGCAAGACTTACATAGGAACTATACTACTCATGCATATGTATCAAGGTAAAAGGGGGTGGGGTTTCACTTGCAGAAGTGCCAGCTTTGACTTGGCTAGTCCTGAGCTACGAGTACCAGACTTGAGATAAGAAGCGTACACGAGTCCACTACATCTCTTCAACCAATTACACCACTATGGTTACTTCCTCGACTTCCCCACGAGAAGCACACCATAGCACTCACGCTTATCTTGCGAGTTTTAGATGTATCCAGTTCAAGTTGTCTAATAATCGAGCACAGCTCTCCAAGCAGTCCTTAATCGCGGACGCGGCTATTCGAATAGTTTTGTTAACCTTGCAAGGGTGTACCGCTACACACACGTGTCATCAGTTACCGCCTTTTGCGTGTCACCGTTCAAGAAGTGACAGCGATGATGCCACCACAACACTTCGCCCACAGCTCCGTTCTAGTCCAGAGAGTCGCCTATCTGAGGGGGATCCGTATGGAAGTCCGGCCGAGGTTCCAGTACAGCCTCAAACGATGTGTGCAGGGTCCCAAGCCGGTCTTGAAAAGCCGTTCATCCACTTCGCAGACCGTGCCACAGCCCTACCAGAACTCCGAACTACTGCGACTCTTGGGGTTCGAACGGGGTGAGGTACTAGGATGAGAGGGGTCAGTGAGCCCAATGTGTGGTTGTACTCTTCTTCTTGGATCACTACACAAGAACTCGGGCTTAGGGCGGTGTTCAACGAGACAACCCACTGTGTACTCCTACACAGCCTCTCATCGTTCACCTTGTATTAGGGTAGATTCACCAACACGTTTCACTTTCATCAACACCATGTTTATCATCCCGACTCACATCATAAGCAACCTCATTGTACCACTAAGCATGCAATAAGCAGTAACAGTTGCAGGGGCCACATGATATCAACCAACTCCTACATCTGCTAGGATTGTGGTTTGCTTACTACTGTGACAAGATGATAGGTCCTGCAAAGGATATGGGTTCAACTATGCGGTAGAAACGTTATCATGGTGATCATCCTAATAATGCATAAGCGAGACATGAGAGGGAAGTGGGATTTTATCGACATGATCAAAGGGGGTTTGCTTGCCTTGCTGACGAGGTTTCGATAACTGAGTCTTCAACGAAGGGGGGTGATCTCGAGCTCCGGATCCACTTCTATCCGAACAAACAATACAAACAAAGCATAAATAAGTTGCAATGCTCAAGCACATGATTATGTTGTCAAATGATGTGAATTGCATTGATGTGATCTAGGTTCCATTTGCAACAATTTAAATTGAAGTTGATTTGAAAATGAATTCAAATTCCAAACTCCAAATGTATTTAATTTGATCCAAGTTGCATTTGCTAGCATTTGTATTTTGTAATCCAAATGATCATGTGTGTGATAAGCTTCTGAAGTGTAGGTGAAAGGTAGCATAATTCCATGGTCCAAGTTGCAAAATCAAATGATTTGAATTTGAATTGAATTCAAATAAACCAAATGACATATGCTACTGGTCCCATTTTAAATTCAACTCAAATATAGTTGAAAGTTGCATATTTGGAAAGATAATTTTCTCCTGATCATTTTTCATATATTATTTGTCCAATTTGGAGTTAATATGAATTTTCTATGAATTTCCAAAGTTTGGGGTATTTTCTGGAATTTCTGTAATATTTTAAATCTCTGGAAAATCTTTACTGCGTCAGCATGACGCAGTGCTGATGTCACCAGGGGGCCTGATCAGTGGGTCCGAGCTGTCAGCCTCAGGGGGGTTAATCCCCTGTTTAAAATTTAACCCGAGGGGTTAATTAGGACAGGGCCCCACCTGTCAGTGAGTGCTTAGGGTTAGGATTAGGGTTGGGTTAGCTCTAATGGAGGAGCTCGCCGGAGGGGGCCGCCGGAGTTTCGCCGGAGTTGCAAAACGGGCTCGGTTTGGGGTTTGGCTGGCACGGTTGTGTAGCTGGGGCTCGTCCTCATCGGCTAGGGCTAGCTGGGGCTCGCCGGGAGGCCTCTGGCCACGGCAACTTCAACAACGGCGGCGGCCGGAGCACGGTGCTCGCCGGGAAAGGGCTCCAGGGCACGGGAAGCCACGGGAAGGACGCCGTTGCGTAGCTTGTGCTCCCGCGCGTCTAGTAGACCCATTGGGGGGTCACTGGCGTGCTCCAGAGCTCGGAGGCGACGACAATGGCGACGGCTGGGCTCGGCCAACGACGAAAATGCGAGGGAGAGCA
The DNA here is from genome assembly GCA_950022295.1 of Bromus sterilis. Lineage (NCBI taxonomy): Eukaryota > Viridiplantae > Streptophyta > Magnoliopsida > Poales > Poaceae > Bromus > Bromus sterilis. The sequence goes on along the minus strand of OX465597.1, from coordinate 22,404,190 downwards.
CGAGGGGAGCCATGAGAGGGGGCAATCGAGGAAGGAGGCTCACCAAAACGCGACGGTGAGCTCGACGGGGTTGGGGAAGAGCTGGAGGAGGCTGAATTTGCTGCCGACGTCGCGGCGGCCGGCGGTGAGAACGACGAAGGGGACGGCGTCTAGGGTGCGGCTGAGCTCGAATTGGCGCTGCAGGTCGAAGGAGTCGTCTCCGGGGAGTCTTCTGGACAGCACGGCGGCACGGGGGAGGCACGGTGGCCACGGTGACGCAGGACGACGGCGAGTCGGGGGTCCTCGGCTGGTGTTGGAACTCGCGAGAGAGAGAGGGGAAGAGCCAGGGAAGGGGGAAGGAGTGCTGCGGGGCTCTGGCGTCTCCGTGGCACGCTTAGGAGGAGGGGGAGGCCCTGGAAGCCGCGAGGCGTCGCGGTGGCGCCGCGGCCACGTCCTGCCTCCACCGAGCAGCTTGGCTCGGCGGGGAAGAAGACGACAACGGCTCGGGGGTGGGCTGGGCCAGGCCAAGGTAAGTGGGCCTCGCTTGAGGCGCAAGGTAGGTCTCTCCCTTTCTCTTTCTTTTTATTTTTCTGCAATATGTTTTGCTTTGAAATAAAATAGCAAAGCATTTTATTAAATGCCCAATTAATTTTATAATTCCTAGGTGACCAGTAGCTAGTCACTTGTGGAATTTGAGCATTTTTGAAATTCAAAACATTTGAATTTCAAATCAAATAGAGGTCAATTTTAATTTCCAGAGCACCTTTTGAATTTTAGAATATTCCATGGGCATGGGAAAATACCCAAACCACTTTAAAAATGATCAGCACCATTTATAGGAATTTTCCAAATGTTCAAATGATTTTTGGAAAAAGATTTTTATCTGGCCATTTGATATAAATTCTCAGGGCTTTTCTTTTCCCCAAATTTTGATTTTCTTTTTGAATTTTTGGCATGAATGCAAGGTACCTCTGATCCTAGCACATACCTAACTTGGGGTTGTGACAACTCGCCCCCACTCAAAAGAATCTCGTCCCGAGATTCAGAAGTCTGCGGGAGGAAGGTGGGGTACTCGGCACGGAGACGGTCTTCTCTTTCCCACGTGGCTTCTTTCTCGGAGTGATGAGACCACTGAACTTTCAGAACTTGATCTTCTTTCGACGAGTGACACGCTCTGCTGAATCAAGAATACGAACAGGGTATTCTCGATAAGAAAGGTCATCTTGGAGATCAAGCGTTTCATGGTCGACTTCGCGGATGGGGTCCTTGAAGCAACGCCTGAGTTGTGACACATGGAATACATCATGTACTCGGGAAAGGTGAGGGGGTAGTTCAAGTTGGTAGGCAACTTCTCCACGTTTAGCGAGAATGCGGAAAGGTCCGATGTAACGTGGGGCCAACTTGCCTTTGATATCGAATCGTTGGGTACCCTACAGAGGAGTAACCCGGAGGTAAGCCTTCTCATCCAGATTGTAGCTTTCCTTTCTATGATGACGATCATAGTAGCTTTTCTGACGAGACTGTGCGGCTTTCAAACGATCACGAACAATGCGAACTTGCTCTTCTGCTTCCTTGATCATATCCGGTCCAAAGAATTGTCTTTCACCGGTTTCTGACCAGTTTAGGGGTGTTCGACATCGTCGTCCATATAGGAGTTCAAAAGGAGCCATGTTCAGACTAGATTGAAAACTATTGTTATAAGCAAATTCGGCAAATGGAAGAGACTTCTCCCAATTCTTTCCGAATGAGATAACACAAGCTCTGAGCATGTCTTCAAGAATTTGGTTAACCCTTTCGACTTGACCGCTAGATTGAGGGTGGAAAGCCGTACTAAAGGAGAGATGAGTTCCCATAGCACGTTGGAAGCTTCCCCAAAATTTAGAGGTGAAAAGGCTACCACGATCAGAATTGATTTCCAAAGGAACACCATGAAGGGATACAATCCTAGAGACATACAAGTCCGCTAACTGGCTAGCAGTTATAGACTCGCGAACTGGAAGGAAGTGAGCAACTTTGGAAAGCCTATCTATGACAACGAAGATGGCATTGTTTCCTTTCTGGGTTTTTGGAAAGCCGGTGATGAAGTCCATATCGACTTTGTCCCATTTCCACTCGGGAATAGGCAAAGGTTGAAGTGTACCAGCAGGTCTTTGATGTTCTGCCTTAATGCGACGACAAACATCACATTCGGCAACAAATTGAGCAATGTCTCTCTTCATCCTAGTCCACCAAAATCTCTGGCGTAGATCTCGGTACATTTTTGTGCTACCGGGATGAATTGAGAGGAGTGTGTCATGGGCTTCTTTGAGGATGAGTTGCCTTAGTTCCCTATTCTTAGGTACTACCAAACGATTTTCAAAGAATACCGTTCCTTTGCTATCTGTGGAGAAACATTTAGCAACTCCGCTAGCAATGTTCTCTTTGATCCGGCGTACACCTCGTGCACGTCTTTGGGCAACTATAATTTGATCCTCAAGGGTTGGTTTCGCCACCAAGTTGAAAATGGATCCACGAGGAACAATCTCGAGATTAAGCTTTCGAAATTCCTCATGAAGAAGTGGTTGATACTGTTGTAACATGAGGTTGTTACAATACGACTTACGACTTAGTGCATCAGCCATGACATTGGCTTTGCCTGGGGTGTAAGAAATTCCTAAGTCATAATCTTTTATCAACTCAATCCAGCGTCTTTGCCTGAGATTAAGATCTGGCTGGGTGAAAATATATTTGAGGCTTTGGTGGTCGGAATAGATCTCGCAACGGTTACCAAGGAGGTATTGTCGCCAAGTTGTTAGGGCATGAACTACGGCAGCGAGTTCAAGGTCATGGGTCGGATAATTCTCTTCATGTGGCCGCAACTGGCGTGAAGCATAAGCCACCACATGTCGATCTTGCAGAAGTATGCATCCTAACCCTTGCCGTGATGCATCACAATAGATCTCGAAATGCTTTTTAGTGTCTGGAGGTGCAAGTACGGGTGCAGAAGTCAATCTTCTTTTTAGCTCTTGAAAGCTTTCCTCGCACTTGGGAGTCCATAGGAATTTCTTATCTTTCTTGAGGAGTTCAGTAAGAGGCTTTGCAACTTTAGAAAAGTTCTCGACGAAGCGACGGCAATAGCTGGCTAGGCCAAGAAAACTCCTAACTTGCTTAACCGATTCAGGTGGAGTCCAGTCAAGGACGGCCTGAACTCTCTCGGGATTCACAGCAATGCCTTTTGCAGAAATCACGTGGCCTAAGTAGGTCACTTCTGGTAGCCAAAATTCACACTTGGAGAATTTAGCGTACAGGCGATGCTCTCTAAGTTTCATCAATACCAGCCTTAAGTGTTCGGCATGTTCTTCTTCGTTCTTCGAGTACATAAGGATGTCATCGAGGTAAACCACAACGAACTGGTCCAAATACTCCATGAAGATCGAATTCATCATGCGTGAGAAAGTGGCGGGGGCATTGGTTAAACCGAAGGACATGACGGTATACTCGTAAAGACCATAACGAGTAGTAAAAGCCGTTTTGGGAATGTCCTCGTTTCGGATTTTGATTTGATGATAACCTAATCTCAAATACATCTTGGAGAAGACAGAGGATCCTGCAAGTTGATCATAAAGATCATTGATCCTGGGCAGTGGGTACTTGTTCTTTATCGTCGCCAAATTTAGCGGGCGATAATCTACGCACATCCTTTCTGTTCCATCTTTCTTCGTTACGAACAGAACGGGGCAACCCCATGGCGATGAGCTAGGGCGGATGAAGCCTTTCTCCAACAAAGCTTCCAGTTGGGTTTTAAGCTTAGCTAACTCACGTGGGGCCATTTTGTATGGGCGTCTAGAAATGGGTGCGGTTCCTGGGGCAAGATCCACTATGAACTCTACACATCTGTCGGGTGGCATTCCCGGCATCTCTTCAGGAAAGACATCCGGGAAGTCACGAACCACCGGAATATCTTCAAGGTTAGGAAGGGGAAGCACATTCAAAGATTGTACTTGGTTTCTTGTTCTGGGTGAGGTGTAATCTATTGTCTGGCCTGAAGGTTGTGTAAGTCTAACTGACTTGGCTTTACAATCAAGAAAAGCATGTTGTCTTGATAACCAATCCATACCAAGGATGACATCAATGTCTGAAGACTTGAGGGCTATGAGTGAAGCAAGGAATACTAAACCCTCAATTGCAATTTGATTGCCATGGCTTACTCTATTAGTTTGCCACTTGGAACGAGGAGTTTGAATGATCATAGGGGTGAACATTTCTTCAAAGGATACATCATGTCGAAGTGCATGACTTTCCGACATGAATGAGTGAGATGCTCCTGGATCGAAAAGAACAGAAGTGGGAACAAAATTGACTAGGAGTGTGCCAAGAATGACGTCAGAAGTAGCATCAGTTTCCTCAGTTGAGATTTGGTTCACACGTCCAAGATTTTCTGAGGTGGATGGCTTAGCGGTGGGAACCTTTGGGGGTGGTTTGGCACGAACAGTGGGTTTTCCTTTGGTATGGGGTGGAGCATTTTGGTTGACGGGGCACTCACGAGAGTAGTGACCAGGCTGGCCACATCTAAAACAGGCTCCAAAGATAGTGCGGGGAGCTGGGTTGTTTGGTGGAGCTGGTGGACGAGGCGGCACAAGGGATGGCCTCGGTGGGTTGTTCTGGTGGATCAAACTGTTAGGAATCCAGATCATGCGCTTCTGAGGGCGTGAACTGGAAGAAGGGGCAAGCTCAAGAGCATGCTTGCGAGACTTCTCGAAAACTTCATTGCCATGCTCAGCTCTGAAGGATCTGTTGACTAAATCCTCAAAGGTGGAAAATTCGATGAGGTTGAGATCATGACGGAGGATGGGGCTCAGTCCCTTACGGAACCTTGCCTGCTTTCTGGCATCGGTGGTGATCTCATCCTGGGCATACCGAGCAAGACGGTTGAATTCTCTCACATACTTATGAATGGACATCTCTCCTTGATTCAGATTGCAGAACTCTTCCTTCTTGCGCTCCATCAACTCATCCAGAATGTGGTACCCTCGAAAGGCAACACAGAACTCCTGCCAAGTCACTAGGTGACCATCTGGCTGCATTGCAACATAGTTCTCCCACCATTGAAGAGCAACACCTTCCAAGAAGTATACCGCGAAAACGACTCGGTCATCGGGAGCAACATGTGCAGTATCAAGCTTACGCTCGATGGAACGGAGCCAATCATCAGCTTCAAGGGGCTCAGAAGAACATTGGAATACCGGTGGCTTGAGGAGGATGAAGTCCTGAATGCTCACAACCACATTGCGTTGACGCAAGGTATTCTACTCGATGAGCTCCAGAAGGCGTGTTTGATCACGTTGATTCTTCTCAGCTTCCATCATGATTTCCGCCGCAGAAGGCGGTGGTGGAAGTTCATCATCATTTCGATTCCGATCACGGTCTCGATTCTGAGGAACAGCACTACGAGTTCCACCTGACATCCTGTGTGATAAAAATCAACAATCAGAACAGGTTGTACGATGGAGGCAAGGATAAAAGGATATGATTTCAGAAGGAGAAGACTATAATGCAAAGGCAATGATTCAAAGAGACACGGAACAAATCCGGCAGCATAACGGCTACACGGGGATGGAAATTGAGACAATCTTGAAGAAATTGGACAGAACTTCTTCAAGGGACTCATAACACGGAGACTCTGGACAACCACAACAATCCTACGGCTATAAGGAGGCAATCAACGAGATGTTCTAATCAGACATAGATGAGCCTAGTCCTATCATCCCGTAGAAAAGATAAGGGTGACACCAGAACTCAGATCGATGAGGGTAAGGAGAAAAAGAAGCCTTACGTTGTTCCCTTATATACCCAGAGTAACTATATAACTATAGAATGCTAGACTCGACTTCGGCCAAGGCTGATAATCCTACAGTCAGTCCTGCTCTGATACCAAGTCTGTCGGGACCCGGGGTTAGCGTATGCAAGTCCCGCTACGACATAGTCATATGGAGAGCCGAGAACCGTACCCACTTGTCTAAGCAGACAAGGCCAAGCACAGAACGTTCTCGGAAAGCATCGTACGTGAGGGGCATCCCATCCAGGCCGTATGATCAACTGAGATGGGTCCTCATCGTCCGCACACAAGTCTAATGATATGGGTGATGAACTCCCATATTCAAAGACAAGTCGCCTCAACCATACTATCGACTATCTCATAACCCTTACATAGACTTACTCCAGCCCGATCACTTAGTCGGGGTCTGGGGCGGGCTCGATCATACATCAAAGTGTGCATGAGACAGAGTCTCGAACAATCGCATCGCGATGCCCCAAGCTGCGCACATCTAAGGGCCACTTGGTGTATAAAAGACCGCCAGCCAGATCACAACTAAGGTCTCGAAAACCCATACAAAGACATGCATGTTATAAACATACACGCAGCACACATGCCTTGTATGAACAGTAGGTATCATTGCAATTCTCTACAAAATATATACTTTTATTAATAACTCTTACAGAGTGCACACAGAGATCACAAGCATGTGATCCAACATTACAACAAGCATGCGGAAGCAAAGTAGGTCTGAGTACAGACAAGTTTAACAAATGGCTTAGAGAAGCCTTATCTAAAAACAAGCCCTCCACGAGGGAACCAGTCGTCTGACTGGGACTACACTAGCTTGGTCTTGGTCTGAGTCTTCATTCTTCAAGCTTCAGGTAGAAGCCACCATCGGGTTCGGTGGGTTCATCTAAAACATAGATTAAGCAAACGTGAGTACAAAATCGTACTCAGCAAGACTTACATAGGAACTATACTACTCATGCATATGTATCAAGGTAAAAGGGGGTGGGGTTTCACTTGCAGAAGTGCCAGCTTTGACTTGGCTAGTCCTGAGCTATGAGTACCAGACTTGAGATAAGAAGCGTACACGAGTCCACTACATCTCTTCAACCAATTACACCACTATGGTTACTTCCTCGACTTCCCCACGAGAAGCACACCATAGCACTCACGCTTATCTTGCGAGTTTTAGATGTATCCAGTTCAAGTTGTCTAATAATCGAGCACAGCTCTCCAAGCAGTCCTTAACCGCGGACGCGGCTATTCGAATAGTTTTGTTAACCTTGCAAGGGTGTACCGCTACACACACGTGTCATCAGTTACCGCCTTTTGCGTGTCACCGTTCAAGAAGTGACAGCGATGATGCCACCACAACACTTCGCCCACAGCTCCGTTCTAGTCCAGAGAGTCGCCTATCTGAGGGGGATCCGTATGGAAGTCCGGCCGAGGTTCCAGTACAGCCTCAAACGATGTGTGCAGGGTCCCAAGCCGGTCTTGAAAAGCCGTTCATCCACTTCGCAGACCGTGCCACAGCCCTACCAGAACTCCGAACTACTGCGACTCTTGGGGTTCGAACGGGGTGAGGTACTAGGATGAGAGGGGTCAGTGAGCCCAATGTGTGGTTGTACTCTTCTTCTTGGATCACTACACAAGAACTCGGGCTTAGGGCGGTGTTCAACGAGACAACCCACTGTGTACTCCTACACAGCCTCTCATCGTTCACCTTGTATTAGGGTAGATTCACCAACACGTTTCACTTTCATCAACACCATGTTTATCATCCCGACTCACATCATAAGCAACCTCATTGTACCACTAAGCATGCAATAAGCAGTAACAGTTGCAGGGGCCACATGATATCAACCAACTCCTACATCTGCTAGGATTTTGGTTTGCTTACTACTGTGACAAGATGATAGGTCATGCAAAGGATATGGGTTCAACTATGCGGTAGAAACGTTATCATGGTGATCATCCTAATAATGCATAAGCGAGACATGAGAGGGAAGTGGGATTTTATCGACATGATCAAAGGGGGTTTGCTTGCCTTGCTGACGAGGTTTCGATAACTGAGTCTTCAACGAAGGGGGGTGATCTCGAGCTCCGGATCCACTTCTATCCGAACAAACAATACAAACAAAGCATAAATAAGTTGCAATGCTCAAGCACATGATTATGTTGTCAAATGATGTGAATTGCATTGATGTGATCTAGGTTCCATTTGCAACAATTTAAATTGAAGTTGATTTGAAAATGAATTCAAATTCCAAACTCCAAATGTATTTAATTTGATCCAAGTTGCATTTGCTAGCATTTGTATTTTGTAATCCAAATGATCATGTGTGTGATAAGCTTCTGAAGTGTAGGTGAAAGGTAGCATAATTCCATGGTCCAAGTTGCAAAATCAAATGATTTGAATTTGAATTAAATTCAAATAAACCAAATGACATATGCTACTGGTCCCATTTTAAATTCAACTCAAACATAGTTGAAAGTTGCATATTTGGAAAGATAATTTTCTCCTGATCATTTTTTATATATTATTTGTCCAATTTGGAGTTAATATGAATTTTCTATGAATTTCCAAAGTTTGGGGTATTTTCTGGAATTTCTGTAATATTTTAAATCTCTGGAAAATCTTTACTGCGTCAGCATGACGCAGTGCTGATGTCACCAGGGGGCCTGATCAGTGGGTCCGAGCTGTCAGCCTCAGGGGGGTTAATCCCCTGTTTAAAATTTAACCCGAGGGGTTAATTAGGACAGGGCCCCACCTGTCAGTGAGTGCTTAGGGTTAGGATTAGGGTTGGGTTAGCTCTAATGGAGGAGCTCGCCGGAGGGGGCCGCCGGAGTTTCGCCGGAGTTGCAAAACGGGCTCGGTTTGGGGTTTGGCTGGCACGGTTGTGTAGCTGGGGCTCGTCCTCATCGGCTAGGGCTAGCTGGGGCTCGCCGGGAGGCCTCTGGCCACGACAACTTCAACAACGGCGGCGGCCGGAGCACGGTGCTCGCCGGGAAAGGGCTCCAGGGCACGGGAAGCCACGGGAAGGACGCCGTTGCGTAGCTTGTGCTCCCGCGCGTCCAGTAGACCCATTGGGGGGTCACTGGCGTGCTCCAGAGCTCGGAGGCGACGACAATGGCGACGACTGGGCTCGGCCAACGACGAAAATGCGAGGGAGAGCACGAGGGGAGCCATGAGAGGGGGCAATCGAGGAAGGAGGCTCACCCAAACGCGACGGTGAGCTCGACGGGGTTGGGGAAGAGCTGGAGGAGGCTGAATTTGCTGCCGACGTCGCGGCGGCCGGCGGTGAGAATGACGAAGGGCACGGCGTCTAGGGTGCGTCTGAGCTCGAATTGGCGCTGCAGGTCGAAGGAGTCATCTCCGGGGAGTCTTCTGGACAGCACGGCGGCACGGGGGAGGCACGGTGGCCACGGTGACGCAGGACGGCGGCGAGTCGGGGGTCCTCGGCTGGTGCTGGAACTCGCGAGAGAGAGAGAGGGGAAGAACCAGGGAAGGGGGAAGGAGTGCTGCGGGGCTCTGGCGTCTCCGTGGCACGCTTAGGAGGAGGGGGAGGCCCTGGAAGCCGCGAGGCGTCGCGGTGGCGCCGCGGCCACGTCCTGCCTCCACCGAGCAGCTTGGCTCGGCGGGGAAGAAGACGACAACGGCTCGGGGGTGGGCTGGGCCAGGCCAAGGTAAGTGGGCCTCGCTTGAGGCGCAAGGTAGGTCTCTCCCTTTCTCTTTCTTTTTATTTTTCTGCAATATGTTTTGCTTTGAAATAAAATAGCAAAGCATTTTATTAAATGCCCAATTAATTTTATAATTCCTAGGTGACCAGTAGCTAGTCACTTGTGGAATTTGAGCATTTTTGAAATTCAAAACATTTGAATTTCAAATCAAATAGAGGTCAATTTTAATTTCCAGAGCACCTTTTGAATTTTAGAATATTCCATGGGCATGGGAAAATACCCAAACCACTTTTAAAATGATCAACACCATTTATAGGAATTTTCCAAATGTTCAAATGATTTTTGGAAAAAGATTTTTATCTGGCCATTTGATATAAATTCTCAGGGCTTTTCTTTTCCCCAAATTTTGTTTTTCTTTTTGAATTTTTGGCATGAATGCAAGGTACCTCTGATCCTAGCACATACCTAACTTGGGGTTGTGACAAGCCACCCCCCGACGCGTCCTCCGCAATCGCGGCAAACTAAACTCGGCACTCGGGGGCTCGCCAAAGCAGCCACCCCCCGACGCGTCCCCCGCAATCGCGGCAAACTAAACTCGACACTCGGGGGCTCGTCAAAGCAGCCAACCCCGACGCGTCCTCCGCAATCGCGGCAAACTAAACTCGACACTCGGGGGCTCGCCAAAGCAGCCACCCCCCGACGCGTCCTCCGCAATCGCGGCAAACTAACTCGACACTCGGGGCTCGCCAAAAGCAACACCCCCCGACGCGTCCTCCGCAATCGCGGCAAACTAAACTCGACACTCGGGGGCTCGCCAAAGCATCCACCCCCCGACGCGTCCTCCGCAATCGCGGCAAACTAAACTCGACACTCGGGGGCTCGCCAAAGCAGCCACCCCCCGACGCGTCATCCGCAATCGCGGCAAACTAAACTCGACACTCGGGGGATCGCCAAAGCAGACACCCCCCGACGCGTCCTCCGCAATCGCGGCAAACTAACTTGACACTCGGGGGCTCGCCAAAAGCAGCCACCCCCCGACGCGTCCTCCGCAATCGCGGCAAACTAACTTGGCACTCGGGGGCTCGCCAAAGCAATCACCCCCGGACGCGTCCTCCGCAATCGCGGCAAACTAACTTGCCACTCGAGGGCTCACCAAAGCAGCCACCCCCCGAGGAGTCCTCCGCAATCGCGGCAAAAATAAATTCAACACTCGGGGGCTCGCAGAAGCAGCCACCCCCCGAGGCACCACACGCAACTGCAAATACAGATGATATATACAATCAAGAAGAAGCATATACAACGAAGGGAAGCACCTAATCTTTAGGCTCCAACTTCGCCTTAATAAGTGCACCAAGATGGCGGTCGTTCTCTTCGCAAACTCGCCTCACAACTTGGAGCGCATGCCTATCTACAGCCACGTAGTGCTCATTCATTGGGTGATCCCTACCACCTGGAGGACCCGCCACCACCTGAGAAAAATCTACCCCTGGCCAATGACTATGGACCAAGCCCAAAGCAGCTCGGGCTCCAGCACGAATTTGGTGGTCCATCACTCGGCGCAACTCGGCAGACTGACAAAATATGCGACAAAGCCTCTCAAGGGACGAAGGAACTACCTCCAACGGATAGAACTCAGCATGGATACCACCCAATACCCGCTGGCAATAACTGAGAGCTTCCGGAACTCGCTCAACGCGGCGACGAAGCAACGCAAACGCTTGAACACGAGCCCCATCTGCCCAAAAGGGATTGCTCGCCTGCACACTAGGGTCATCAAGCCGCGACATCTCCGACTGAACGGCCCTCTCTTCATCCCGAGTTTGCCCTGCCAGCACTTCGAAAGTCGAGAACTATGATCAAGACAGAGACGGCGAAAACCCACCAATCGGAACTAAGTGAGCAAGCAGAGGCAAGACTCACCCCGCAGGAGGTCAGAAAACTTCACCACCCATGAAGCAAGGCCCTCAACCACGGACTCGGCACGCTCACGCCGAGTACGATGAACGGCCACGGACCCCTTCAGTTGGACAACATCCCGCTCAGCGTCCTTCAGCCGCAAGCAAACAGACTCGTACGCACCCTCGCGAGTGTCATCCTTCAGTGAACTCCACGGACGAAGAAAACCCAGAGTGGCCTACCGCAGGATGAACAAAAAATAATCAAATTCAAACAAGAAGAACAACCAAAGCAGACATTCAGATAGAAGTTGCAAAAGATCAATCGTCCCAACAGAGTCGCGAATTACAGACAAAAGTTTCCAAAAACGGCGTAACACTACTGCACCTCCCCTTCACCTATGGCAGGAGGACCCTGAGCATCCACAACCTGTTGCAGGCGACGAGCCAGCTTATCGGCTCGGTCGTCCTGCTCACCAGAATATCGCGGGATGGTCTCAACCAAGGAATCATCAAAGGAAACCCCATGCCCTATAAGGACGACCAGGGCCGTGGAAGAACCACTCACCACGCTCTCCGCCACCAGTTCCACCACATCTTTGCCATCAGGTCCGAACGCAGCAACCCGAGCACCCAGGCCATCGGGCACCTTCGTACCCTCCGGCATAAGGTGCTCGTACGCAAGACCCACAACATTGGAAGCCCGGGCACAAACGTCTTCGACCACTGCAACAGCATCTGCAACAGCATCAACAACACCTTGGAGAATCCCAGACCCCGATGCAGCAGCTTCCTTCGGTTTCGCACCTACAGCAGCTGCACCAAACAAAGAAACGTCACCAAAGGCAAACAGTGGAGACAACAACAGTAAAAACACTAAACTTACACACAAGCGAGCCCGCCAAGGCGCGAAGACGTTTGCCCTCGAGCGCCTCCACCTGTGCACGCGCGTCCTCAGCCTGGCGAAGGCGAACAAACTCCTCATGTTGACCATGCAAATCTGCCTCCTTGGAAGCCAAGGCAACCTCGAGAACGGAAGTAGTCCTCTCCGCCTTTTTGGCTCGTTTCTCGGCAGCCTGGCGACGACCTGCGAGGCAAAGACAATACTCAGAACAAAAGACGAAGCACCCAAAAGCTCAGCAACACAAGAACAAAACTCACCCTCGATAGCAGATAAGGCATCCTGAGCAGACTCATGGGCCCGCTGCCAACGCTCAGCATCAAGAACCAAACGCTCACAGTGTTGGAAAACAGGCTGCAAGAACCAGGCAATCAGACGTTAATTAAAGACAAGACTACAAACAACTGCAAACAGTTACTTTTAGCCTCGGGGGCTACTCCCATCGGGAGCACTGCCATGCCCCCGATGATAAAACGACATAGACACGAATCATCTTACTAGCTTGGAGACATGGTCGAAAGCACGGGCTTTTTCTTCAATCGCCAGACCAGGACGGCCAAAGTATGGAGGACCAAGCTCGGTCGGCCTAGGCTCAGAAGCTGTAGTACCAGGCGCCCCAGAAGAAGGTACACCGGGAACTACACCGGCAGTCGAAACAACAAGAGTCGTCGCCGACCCAGACTGGCCAGCGGCAACCGAGTGGCCCTCAAAGTGCTTGGTTGCCGCCCCAGAACTGGTCGACCGCAACTAAGTAGCAGCCGCGTTGGTGCACGAAGCAGCCGGCGCAGGCACAACACTACAAAATAAAAGCAGGAATCAGTCGCAAGAACAAGGAAGACAGGCACAAATTCAGCAGAATCTTACCCGACACGCGCACCACGAGGACGCATCAACCTCCCAAGCCTGTCCCTCTTCGGAGGAGGGGCCGGAGCAACAGCCGGAGGGGAAGGCCCAGCCAAAGGAGCAGCGGAAGGGACAACATCACCTAACGCGGCATGATCTTCAACATCCAAGGGGCGCGACCGCCTCACACGGAAGGGACTCGAATCCTCACTATATCCGGTCTCTACCAGCACAATCTCAGCATTAACAACCGGTGCAACATTATCAGCTGCGGAAGCATCGGGCTCTTCTCGAATATCGGCGTCTTCCGGCTGCGGAGGATTACACGGCACTGGAGCATGGCCCTGCAAAAAAAGCAATATCAACAACAAAACAAAACTAGGTACTCGTCCAAACAGATGAAGGAACATGGGAACCAACCGGCGGCGGAGGATGATCAGAAGCATATGGAAGGACAAGGCGCATCTCGGAAATACTAGAGCACTTGGTCACGTGCTGGATGCGAGCCAGCAGGTCATCAGATTCTAGCTCTTCAGGCGAGCATCTCGTCGAGTCATCGAGTCCCTTGTACTGTCACATAGGGTGATCTCGATGCCGCAACGATTGAACTCGCCTCCCCACAAAAACAGAGATAAGTTGACCACCAGTCAAGTTATCCTTCAACACAGAGATCCTCTCCAAAAATGGAGTCAGTTCAGACGACTCCACCTCCGTCAAAGAATGAGACCACGTAGGTTGTCTGGCCACCCGTGTGCCCGGATTGAAAGAAGCAAGACCAAATTGCTGACCAACAATGAAGCGATCCTTCAGATAAAACCAGCCTCTCCGCCAGCCACTAACGGAATCAATCTTCTCCAAGTCAAAGTATGAATGTTTATCTCCAATGGAGATACCCACTCGACCCACGGCGTACTCACAGTTCGTCTTTTAACATTAAAAAGACGTCTCCAAAGTCCCCAATGGGGATAAATCCCCAGGAAAGCCTCACAAAGAGTGATGAAACACGCAATGTGCAAAATCCCATTGGGAGTAAGGTCATGCAACTGGAGCCGATAAGAATACAGCAACCCCCGAACGAAAGGATGCTGCGGAAGGGCAAACCCACGGTGGAAGAAAGCCTGAAAGCATACCCGCTCGTCCGCCGCCGGCGCTGGAGTCGACTCATCGCCAGGAAGACGGACATCGCCCGCCACCAACATGCCATCAGCAACCAGCGCATCCAGATCTTCATCCCCGAACGAAGACCGCTCCCACTTGCCGGACATCTTGGCCGACTCGATGGCAGCACGGGAGAGCTTGGACATAGATCTCACGGCAGCACATAGAGAAGAAAAGATGAAGACTCAGGAACACGAAGGAAACCAGAGAAATAGGAGGAAGGCAACGGCTGGGTAAAATCTACAAGTCACCGGCCGCATGGTATTTAACTCAAGAGCCTGGCAAGAAGGGTCACCGGCCGACCTTTTCGCCTAGTAAAACGTGCCACGATCCCCTACAGAGGCGAAAAAGCATGGAAAATCCAACCGACGCAGTAACAACACCGCCCACTACGCGCGCAAAAAGAGGACCATGATCGCACAACGCGGAAATTTCGGCGGGACAGCGCCAAGTCACTTCACACGATAGACCGCAACGGTCAAAAAATTGCAGAAGACCACGCCAACGTCATATCACAGCAAGGCGTACTCAGTACGCCATCAAGGCCCAGAGATTCCATCTTTCCAGATCTTTTTCCCAAGGAAGAAAAAACAGCTTACTCCCATCGGGAGCATACATCATAAGAGTCCCGGGTGCTCCCTCACCTAAAATCCAACCACGTGCTCGAGTGAACACTCGCACCAATGAGAGTCTCGGGTGCTCCCTCAACCCGACGCAAGACAAACAAAACACTCGCCAGGACCATACGACGCTACAAGTCTCAGGTGCTCCATAACCTCAAGAGCCGAAAACGGCATTCGAGTGATTACTCGCAAAAAAACCCCCGACTGAGCACTCGAAACAAAGCTCCTCGGGGTAAAAGAGTGAACAGCTCGCTTGATGTTTTGTTCCAAGCGGGTGCAATACTATAAGGCTCCGCGCCTCAAAAACACACATTCCTGGAACACGATACACTGTGCCCAGAAGCCACGCAAGATTAGCGTGTAGGTAAGACCCCGCTGTGAAGTACGGCCGGGCTGGGACTTGCCGAAGAGCGATTTCACTCCCAACCTTTCCCATGCGCAGAGCATGATAGATAAGCCGGGCGGACGCGCCTTAGGCTACACACATTACTGGCGGCAAATGAACACCGTAAGACCTGAAGCGGCCGGACTTTTGCTCGACACCAGTGTTCCAAGCTCACGTCGAGGGACGTGGGTTTGATTGGGCTACTGTGGTATTTTCCCTAGTGCAATTCGCCAAGGCTCGACCCGTCGACTCCTTAGGCCCTTTCAGCTTAGCATCCCTCGAAACAGGTTTTGTCATGGCCACCAGACTGCCAGCGACCCACGGATGAACCGTGCATATCAATAAACGACACATGAATGTACTCGAGCCCCTGCGCGACTCTTTGAGTCCCCCAGGCACTCGGGGGCTACTGCCGAGGGGGTGACCCCACGACTCCTACGGATGAACCTACCTGGTGTCCGTGAAGGCAGAAGGCCCATGAAGATACGGCCTAGGCCCACTAGATGGCACCGACGTAGAAGTCCTCGACTCACAAGGAAGGTGTGAAGACCTGCCGTACGGAGCAAGCTAGGGTTAGAAAAGTTTACCTGTACACGTAGATGAACTCCCCGAGACCTAGCCCGGTATATAAGGGCTAGGAGGGGCGACACCAAGGACATCGAATCTCACCTGTAGCCCTAGCCCTGAGCGCTCCAGCCTCGACTTCCTCTGTAATCACATCTCCCCAATCAATAATATCGAGCAGGAGCGAGCCTCCTTGTTTGCCGACGAGTTATCGTCCAACCTGCGCCTCTCATGACTAACCCAGGGTCCCTGACCATGGTATTTCCGGGGTTAATCCCCGTCAGATACGTTTCCGTCTGCGTCAGTCTTTTTCTTGAAAATCCATTTATTCTCGACGGCCTTGCGGTCCTCGGGAATATCCACCAAAGTACATACTTTGTTGGTGTACATGGAGTCTATTTCGGATTTCATGACTTCAAGCCATTTCTCGGACTCGGGTCCCTCCATTGCTTCTTTGTAACTTGTAGGTTCATCCGACTCATCAGCCGAGATTGCATTCACCAGATGTCCGTAAAACTCAGTAGGTTGACGGACTCTTGATGACCTACGGGGCATAAAAGGTTCCTCTTCATTCTCACCATGATCATCATCAATGTCATAATCGTTGTGAATGTCGTTCTGGCCATTCTCTTCAGCTCCCATTGTGGAAGATGGTTCCAGAACAATTTCCGTAGACGTTTCTTCCAATTGGAGTGATTGGTCAGTCACATCATCGAGGTCTATTTTCCTCCCACTCAACTCTTTCGCGATAAACTCCTTCTCAAGAAAGTGTCCCGTCTTGGCAACAAACGTTTTGCTGTCAGACTTGTTGTAGAAGGTGTATCCACAAGTTTCCTTGGGATAGCCCACAAAGATGCACTTATCCGCCTTGGATTCAAGCTTTTCAGGCTGTAGTTTCCTAATATAAGCCTCACAACCCCAAATCTTCAGGTGAGACAACTTAGATTTCGTGCCATGCCATTCTTCAAATGGTGTTGTCTTTACGGATTTGGATGGTGCCCTATTAAGGATATGAGCGGCAGTTTCTAATGCATACCTCCAGAATGACACAGGCAAGTCAGTATGAGACATCATCGATCGTACGCTATCCAATAGGGTTCGATTACGCCGCTCAGCCACACCGTTTCTCTGAGGTGTGCCTGCCGGCGTAAGCTGTGGTACTATGCCACAAGACTTCAGATGATTGCCAAACTCGTGACTCAAATACTCGCCACCTCGATCCGATCGAAGGTGCTTGATTTTCTTTCCGAGTTGATTTTCGACCTCATTCTGAAATTCCTTGAACTTTTCAAAGGTTTCAGACTTGTGCTTCATCAAGTAAATATACCCACATCTGCTCAAGTCATCAGTAAAGGTCACGAAGTAACGAAGACCATTGCGAGTGTGGACGTTCATGGGTCCACATACATCCGTGTGTATGATCCCCAATAAGTCATCCGCACGCTCCATTATCCCATTGAATGAAGTCCTTGTCATTTTTCCCATGAGGCATGGTTCACATGTATCAAGGGATCCAAAATCCAATGACTCAAGAAGTCCATCCTTATGGAGCTTCTCCATGCGCTTTATACCAATATGACCAAGTCGGCAATGCCACATTTTCATGTGATCTTCACCATTCTTCAATCTTTTGGCCTCAATATTGTTAATGTGACACACGTCACCATCGAGATCAAGTACGAATAAACCATGCAACTCCGGTGCGTGAACATAAAACATTTCATCCTTATAAATCGAACAACCAATTGTATCAGACTTAAAAGAATAGCGGTCTCGCTTCAAGCAAGAGCCACTAACGATGTTCACACTCAACGTGGGTACATAGTAGCAATTATTCAGAACTAAAAACCAATCCCGAAGGGAGACTAAGATGCTTCGTGCCGACCGCCAAGACTTCAATTTGACAGCCATCCCTCACGCGCATCGTCACTTCATCCTTGAGCAAGCGTCTCCTATTCCTTAGTCCCTGAATGGAATTAGAAATATGAGTGTCAGATCCTGTATCAAGTATCCAGGATGTGTTCCCGACGCTTGTCAAGAGAAGATCAACAATATGTATATCAAATATACCTTCGTCTCTCTTGGCGACCTTGCCAGCCTTCTTGTCCTTTAGGTACTTGGGGCAGTTGCGTTTCCAGTGACCTTCACCCTTGCAGTAGAAGCACTCCACTCCGGGTTTAGGCTTGGGTGCCTTGGGAGGAGCGGCAACTGACTTGCCATCCCTTTTGGGGCCACCTCTCTTGGCCTTCTCCTGCCTGCTTGACTTCTTGAAGTCAGTGGTCTTGTTGACCATGAAGACGGCGTGCTCCTTCTTGATCTCAACCTCGGCGCTCTTCAGCATGGCGAACAACTCAGAAGGGGTTTTGGTCATCCCCTGCATGTTGTAGTTCAGCACAAAGCCTTTGTATCTAGGGGGAAGCGACTACAACACCCTATCAACAGCAAGTTCATCTGGAATCTGGCATTCCAGAGCATTCAAGCGCTGAACGTATCCAGACATTTTGACTACGTGCTCACTCACGTTGCCGTGCTCGTCCATCTTTGCTGAGAAGAAGGCTTCAGAAGCCTCGTACCGTTCAGCCCTGGCTTGAGGTGCGAAGACCGCCTTGAGGTCGGTGATAATCTCATATGCATCCATCCTCTCAAAGCGTTTCTGCAGCTCAGCCTCCATGGAGTAGATCATGCCACTCTGGACAAGGTTGTAATCATCAGTCCTGGAGAGATAGACATTCTTCTCGTCCTGACTGGCATCATCTGCTGGTGCATCACCTAACGCGCCCTCTAGTACGTATGCCATGTTGAGGGGAACGAGGAGAATCCTCAGGGTGCAGAACCAGTTGGTGAAGTTTGTCCCATATGTTTTTAGCTTATCTTTCTCTAGGAATGATCCTTAGTTGAACGAGGGGCGAGGTGCTTCCATCTACAAGTGTGATTCACAAGGATACATATTTAGACTTTTGTTCATAATGTGGAGTTTCAATTTAATCTCAAAATTCTAGAAAGCTCCCACTTAGATAAACACCTCTCAATTTAACTAAGTGATTACACAATCCCAGCCCCCATACCTCCCCCGATCGTCACGGCCATCAGTATGCGAACCAGGTAGGCCTCTAAGCCAATCACATCAGGCATGTGACTCGTGCTCGACATTTCGGTCTCCTGTGTTCCAGGCCCGCATCTACATACGTCAAGCCTACCAATCGAACCTTGATGTTAGCTGTTCAGCAAGGCCATATCTGCATATGCCAGGCTTGCCGAACCCAACCTCATGCGAACTCCGTTGAATATGTAGGACAACACCGGTATGTACGGAGCATCAAGCCATATGGGAGAACCTTCCAGGCGGTTCCCACCAAGGGAGAACACAATGTTGGTATTGTGAGAGATGGTTCTGTTTCGTGCTACTGTCGATATATCTAGCATACTAGCATAAAACAGGAAGTAAAACTGTAAATCATACAACCTATGACCCCCATTCATGCAAAGCAAAGTTAAAGGCCTTTCTACTTTAGCTTGTGGAAGTTTTACGTGGCTGCTAGGGGTTTCGAGAGAGAGAACCGTTTCTATCCTGCGAAAAACATGCCACAACACCGTCTCCCATCGGTCTCTATTACACCCCTGTCGGGGCCCTCCGTTGCAAACATCTTCGCATCGCTAATGCAGAGAGACAGACACCCCCTAGCCAATTTATATGGTACAAGCCATATGTCAAGCGTGGAACCAGTCTCGCGTAAACGCGTAAGGTCGGTCGGGGGCCGCTTCATCAAACATTGCCGCAACGCTAAATGAGTACACGTGGGAGGGTAACGAATGAAGATTCGATGCCCACATCCTAGATGTGTTCTACCCGTACAATACATCTACGCATAGCTAGCTCTGATACCACTGTTGGGATACGGGGCAGAAAACACAAAATTTTCATACCTACGGTACCCGAACCCAAGATCTATGATATGGCGATGTAAAGTAACGGAGGGAATCGGTGTTCATACATTTGAAGTCCGAAAGAGGGAAACGTTCTTGTGAACGTGGCTGGCGTAGACTCGGAACTACGACCTCCCTGTCGTGTAGAAGACCACCACCGGCGAGGATGACTCCCGGTAAACCTCCAGCGACGAAGTAGCACCACAAGCGTAGTGCCTCGAAGAGATTATACACGTACGATACAATCGATGTTCCTCCCGGGCCCCGAACCAGGCGAGCAGCGGAAGAAAGACGGCTACGGATCCCGACTCCAGCAGAACGACGACCTGCCTTATGGTGGAGAACTCCAATCCAGGTGCAGACTCCAAACAAGGGGAGTCCACTTCCGGGAAGGAGAAGGAGGAAGAAGGAGATATTGGTGTGTTGGAAAAAGGGGGGTCTACTGATACGTCCAAAACTTATCTATAATTTCTGCTTGCTCCAT
Source organism: Bromus sterilis (assembly GCA_950022295.1). Taxonomy (NCBI): domain Eukaryota; kingdom Viridiplantae; phylum Streptophyta; class Magnoliopsida; order Poales; family Poaceae; genus Bromus; species Bromus sterilis. The sequence goes on along the minus strand of OX465597.1, from coordinate 22,383,950 downwards.
GCATGTTTTGTGTGATATTGCTATGATCTAGATACACTTTCATACATTTTTGATCATATTTGGACTAACCTATTAACTCAGTGCACCCCAGTGCCAGTTCCTGTTTTCTGCTGTTTTTCTATTTCAGTTTTCCCCCATATAAAAAGTGCCAGAAAAATTCGGGAAAACTCAGATAAAAAATCAGCGTGACGGAAGCTTCGCGAAGAGCCCGGGAGGGGCCAGAGGGGAGCCAGGGGGGCCCAGGCGGCCACCCGGCACGGCCCCACCCCTGGCCGCGCCAGGGGGGCGCCTGGGGCCCCTGGTCCACCTCTGGCTGCCCCCTTCGCCTATTTATTCTTCGTCACGGGAAAACTCGCCCCTGTTCCGCCGCCGCCGCGCTTCCGAGATCGGGAGCACCAGAAGACCTCTTCCCGGCACCCTGCCGGAGGGAGGATTGACCTCCGGGAGTCTCCTCTCCACCATGGATGCTCCCCGGATGTCTCGTGAGTAGTTTTCCTTAGACCATGGGTCCGTGATCAGTAGCTATGTGATGTTTTCCTCCCCTCTTTGATCTTCATTGTTTAGACCTCGTGAGCTGCCCTACATGATCGAGGCACTTTTGTAATATTTCTGCTATTGCTATGCTGAGTTTGATGGGATCTGATGGATTATGAGATTATGTTCAGATTGTGATAGAGTAATATATTTGGTTTTTATCTTTTATATTTTTGTTCCTAAGTAATTCTTGCATGTTCTTCGTTGCTGTTTATTGCTTTGGCCAAGTAGTAGGTAGTGACTCCAAGAGGGAACGTTGTGCTAGATTGTGGGTTCATGCCCCCCGATGACATGCTTGAGTGACAGAAACATGAGTCTAGGGGATGTGCTGTTGCCACAAGGGGGAAAACAACGGTGCTTGTAACCGCGGTTACAAGGATTGTTTACTTTACGCAGAGTTCTTTTTAATGCAGTTGTCTGTTGCTTTGGGTTTACACTTTGGGTGGGGCTCGCAACTTAATACCTGCGAGATGTTATGGATAGATATCTCAAGGTGGATGATTAATAGTAGATGCAGTTGGATTACGGTCTACTTATTTTGGCGTACTGCCCGTGCTTTTGAGCCTCTTCCTTTCTTTTGTAGCATAGTTAGCATTGCGGTGCGTTTATAATCCTGTCAATTGCCCTTCTGTAATTTGTTTACCTCGCATAGCAGTTTTATCGTCTTTTGGGAGAGAGACATCACTAGTGAACATCACGTATCCCAGTCCATATCCTTATTATTATTTCCACACTATATTTACTTTACTGCTTTTATTTGCTATCATTATCCCTTGCGTTTCACCCTTTGTGAACAACAAGACCGGAGAGATTGACAACCTCTCTGAACTTCGTTGGGAACAAAGTTATCTGTGTCTGTGTGTAGGTCCACGTCAGTTGCGCCGCTGACACCTACTTATCATCTCCGGAGTTCTATTGGAGACAAACCTTGGTATCTTCACCGAGGGAAACTTGTTGTTGCGCTACATCTCCACCTTCCACTTGGGGTAACCAACGAAGGGCGAGAAGCCATCATCTACCCCTCCTTATATAGGCCAAGGGGGGTGCCATCCTCCTCCCCTCCCCCATGTGGGACTAAACTCCCAAGGGGGGGGAGTGCGCCGGCCAAGGGGGGTGGTGGGCCCCACCCTTGGCGCCAAGCCCAAGGGGGGAGACCCCCTCCTCCCTTAATAGGCCCTATGGGCCCATTTAGCCTTTTCCCATTTTTTTAATTTATTTAATATGTTTAAAATATTTAATTCAGATAATTAAATAATAAAACATTATTAAAATAATTAAACTTTATTTTGAACTATTCAAAATGTCCAGAAACCATTCCGTCCTCCTCCGGAACTATTCCGGTGATTCCTCCTAATTCACCGATTGATCCCGTAACTGTCCTATGCATCGATTGCCCTTAAGTGTAACACCCTAACGGTCCGGGAAACAACAGACATGGTCGAGACTCTTCTCATTGACTAATGACTAGTCAGTTGGACCTGGTTACAATCCTTGACAGCCCATGCGCTTCCATCGAATGAACTTCGATCGCTTTTGGAAACCGTTAACGATACGACGTAATCCCTTTGTGTTGCGGTACTTTGTTTGTCCGAGGTTTGATCGTCGGTATCGTACATACCGTGTTCACATCTCGTTCACAACAAACAACTTCTCTCTCGTCCATGATCATTGCATCTCTTGTGACCTAGTCACGTCCTTGCAAGGTGTTGATGCAATATCACCGAGTGGGCCCAGAGTACCTGTCCTGTCACAAGGACTGACAAATCCCGCTCTGATCTATTAACATACTCATCAACCATCTATTTCGGAATACCCAAAGTGCACCGTTATAGCCAGCATATTTCAGTCAGGCGGTGGGATACAAATCAAAGTCTCCTCATAGATGACAATTACGTATGATCGTTACGGTCTAAGGACTAAGCCATACGTTACAAAGTCATAGCAACGCTGAACTATGTGACTCGATCACATTGCAATACTTTAGGTGGGTGTACGTCCATCACATCATTCCCCTTAACGATATGACCTCATTGTCAATGGACTTAAGTGTCGCCATGATCAGGAAAGCTTGATCAATCAATTTCCCAATGAGATAGTTTACCCGAGTTAAACTACGGACCATGTTTTATACTACACCTGCATTAGTATTTCCAAGTAATACAGTTATAGCACAGTATAAAACGTATTATGAGCAAAACGGATATTTGACAAATATCTTTATTAATTTGTCTCTAGGGCACATATCCAACACAAACACCGCAAACAAATCAGACAATCAAACAATTCACACCGAAAACAAAAATTTTAATTTTTGTGAAATCTGGGTTGTTACAATAAGGGGGTCAAACCCAGCCACCAAAATCCTAGCGTCAAACAACAACATCCACAGGTTTGAGACAGGAAGGTTGGTCAACCTACAATTCAGATTGTCTGTGATCCTATGTCTCTCCTCATCTAGATAGCCCAATATAATAACTTCACTTTTATCAAAGTTAATCTTGAGGCTAGACATGCCCTCAAAGCACATGATGAGGAACTTGAGGTTAATAATGTCAAGCTCTGACCCCTCCACCATGTTAAGGGATTGTCTATGTATTAGAGGTAGGTATTCCCACTCCCGGAACAAGATAGCTCACCCCACCATGTATGTGTCCAACCAACCTGGCTTTAGCAAGGATGGACACACGCGCGTCCACCACAAGGTTAAATGGGATAGGGGAAATAGGATCCCATGTCTAACCCCTAGTGAGTACCTAAAGCATGGGTCCACGAAGCCGTTAATATTAATGGCAGTGGACCCACTTCGAACTAGCTACATGATCCAACATTCAACAGTTGGGAGTGTACGTTACTCCATGGGGTCTATGGGAGTGCGGTTGTCCATATGGGTTCAGATGGGGGATCAAATGGGTTGAAACCATTAGAATTCAAATGGTTTGGTGTAGTTTGTTCCTGAAGTACGAGTTGGACTGGGGTGGATTTGTTTCTAGGAGTCCTATTATGGGTTGGTTTAGTGTGGGGTGTGGTAGCTCAATCAGGTGGAGCGGTGACGAGGGAATACCTCACGGGTACCCGGTGCGTGTCAAGACCGGTGGCCCACTAGAAGCCTTGGAAAGCCCAACATCAGCCTGCTGAGCCCACCCAAGGCCGACGTGGAGTCCAAGACTTGGCGTACAAGACTGCGTAGAATAGGAACTCTCCTATAACCCTAGACGGATTCCTCGGGACCTAACCTAGTATATAAATGCTGGGAGAGGGGGCGTCTAGGGACATCGCAATACATCTCGCAACACCTCCTGGCTTGTGCAAACTCACCGGTTCCGCCACTGTAAACACCTCCTTCATATAATAGATGGAGCAGGAAGTAGGGTTTTATCGATCAAGGGTTCTGAACCTGGGTAAATACATGTCTCCTGTTAGCCGACGAGATCACCAACTACACACTCCTTCCCCTTCAATCAATCTAGGGTACCTAATCATGGGATTTGCCAAGGTCTATCCTCGTCAAGCGGGTTGGTTATGGACTGGTTTTTGAACCATTCCCAGGCTTACGCCCCACCGTCGTCCAGAAGCCCCCAAACCACGCCACCTCGTCGGGTGTCATCGCACCGGTAGATCCACACCGTAACTTGCAAGAGAGTGCCACCCTGAGCCATGACCAGCGCGATGACCTAACCAGGCCGTCACCACTATGCCGGGTCGTCCGACGCGGTCAGGCTACAAGATTTGAAGACCCTAACCCAAGCAGTAGATGGCACGCTAGGCACGAACTACCATCGCCTTCATAGCCCTACAAGTCATCGCAATAAGCTTCGCAATGACGCACGCCTCATGCAAGGCAGCGCTGCGCCCAATTACATTGACCCGCGTCGTCTACCACCACGATGAGGGACGAGGAGGCCCCACCATCTCCCAAACCGACAAGGTTTTACCGGCCAATGAGACCGATGACAACGAGGAAGGGGAAGGGAGGAAGGGCCTAAGGTCGGCAGCGACGCAGATTGCCCCCCTTCGCGCGTGGGGGTTGGGTATTTCTTCGTGTGTGAGAAACATTCATCACATATTCACGGTTGGTCCTCCTGTTTAAATTTCTAGAGCTGTAGTTTATACTTCCTCCGTCTCAAAATTAATGTCTCAACTTTGTACTAGCTTTAGTACAAAGTTGTACTAAGGCTAAGACAAGTATTTTGGGACAGAGTGAGTATAAGATATTATACTTTCAATTAAGAGGAATGCTTTGGTACATCTCTTTTAAAAGTTTACAATTTCCTCACTAAAATTTTTACAATTTATGAGACAAATCAAATTGTAAACGTAAAAAAAGGTGTACCGATGCATTTGTCTCCAATTAAATGAATCGAAGATGTCGCTTGTTTTTTTCTTAAAAAAATACATGTCCAAAATTGTTAGGTTACTATTTTTCCGTTTCAAAATAATTGTCTTAGTCTTAGCACAACTTTGTAATAGATCTAGTATAAAGTTGAAATAGTTATTTTGAAACGGAGGGAATACAAATGATCAGAGGCAACAACGGGGTTGGGTAGCAAGAGCACACGATTATCCAATTTATTAGCTTGTGCATTTATGCTGTGAAAGCGATCCCTCCATTGAACAAAATCTTTGTTCAGGCCGTACTGACTTTGACGCCCCGGCGAAATTGGCTCTCAAATTCCAGCATCATTTCTGTGTTGTACCAGGCCTGCAACTGCATGTTTTTATTTTTATTTTCAAAATCTGCATTTACCTTTAAGGATGACCTGCAGGGAGACCAACTAGGAAATTGCTTTGTGTACGATCTTGTAAGTTAGACATGCATACAATTTTTAATCCAGCCTTCCTCGTTTAAGCAGCAGTCGGCGGAACTAGAAAATCAAGAGACCCGGCAAAGGAAAAACAACAATGAAATAAACGTTTGCATTTGGAATATTTTTTGGCTTCATTATTTATTCATTTCATTTGGAATTTCCCGTTTTCTCAATCCCTATTCTTTACATACAACGTTTGCATCCATGTACAATATTTTCATCTGTTTGAACCTATATTTTTCGGAGGGAGTATTTCATTTCAATCTCTTCCCAGAACTTTCCAAGAAATCTATGAACTAGAATTTTTTTGAAGGGTAAGACACTTTCTATTCAATCATAACCAACACTCTCGGAATACACGCTGAGTCATGAGGATCTAAAATCCATAAGTGCCTACCTTGATCTAAACTTGTTGCAAACTTAGCTAGGTGATGAGGGTCGGGGTTATAGTTTCTCCCCTCGAAAACAAAATTACACACCTTAAAAAGGCTCTTATTTGCTACTATCTCAGAAGTGATCATGTTATGGAGACCTCTGGCTTCCTCTCCGATGTCGCCTATTACATTTTTTGAATCCCCTGAAACAATGATTTTAGAGAACATTTGGTCTTGAGCAAAAGCCAGCGCTTCCTTACAGGCCATCATCTCCAAACACGCGGGGTCCGTGATACCCGGATAAACCACCGTGAAGGAGCCCTTGAAAACATCGTTGTGATCTCTACACACTGTCGCCACTGCTCTCACCAATCCGTTTCTGGATATGAACTAGATCGAAAGTTGAACTCTTAACCAACGCTCCATGCAGCCCTCGCGCGGCCGTCGGCAGACCATGGCCCATTTGTGCTCGTGCGGCCGGCTCGTTCACCCCTTCGCTCGTTTAAAACTTCGCTCATTTTTTTCTATTGTTGCACTACTGTCCACGACAAACAATCGTTACCATTTTTAAATTAGAAAATATTCACATGTTTGCAAAAATCAGTTAAGACATATGAATTAACAAAATGCAACTTTTTTATAAATTCAATGTATATTTGTGAATTCAAACAATTCTCACAAACTACAAACATGAAATCGTAATAAAAACTATTCATGGATTCAATAAATTGAAACTACGTTCATGAATTTGCAACATGTTCACTAATAGAAGAACTATTTTGTATTGTAAATTTTATATTAATTTAAAAAAAGTTTTTTTTTTATTTTCATTACTTTTCGAAAAACAAATTAGGAAGATATTCATTAACCTTATTAAAAAGAGAAAAAAATAAGAAAAGGAAATAAACAAAACAAAATCGAGTGAACAACCGACAAAAAGGAAAAATGTAAGATATCAAAATAGTATAAATAAAAATAATAAGCCATAGAAAACAAGCATAAAATTCAAAAAATAAGGAAAATAATTGGCCTGAAAACCGAGCTTAAATTTTTCCAAAACAAGACTGGAAAAAGGAAATTATCTAAAATTTGTGAAATCATTAGTTAATGAGTATTCCTTGCAAATGTTACTTTACCTTCCTAGCGTCCGATACGTTGCACACTACATGCCACCACTTATCGTAATTTGACAGTTTTCCTTTTTTGTGCAGATTCATTTTTTAAAGCGTTTTACCACTTGAATCGTGCGTTCAAATCCGTTTGCATTGTTGAATTCCTCACGTCGTTATCTTCAAAACTAGATCATACGTCAATAGGATACAAGAATTTGTTTAAAAAACATGTTTTTTTCTTTTTTACAAGTGGACAACTATGCCTCTCGCGAAAAAAAAACATGTCTCTGAAAGAAATTAATCTGCGCATCTCACAAAAAAAACATGTTTTTTTTTACTTTTTGAGAGGCATAGATGTGTCTCTCACGGAAGTAAATCTCTGACTCCACGAGTACCTCTCATAAAAAAATGTGTTTTCCCTTTCCGTGAGGCACAAACGTGCTTCTCACAAAAGCGAACATGTGTCTTCACGAGAGGCACACAACTATACCTCTAGTAAATAAAGAAAACGCCTATTGTCTCTTTCCGAAAGGCACACTCTCGCGAAAGCAAACAAATGCATCCACGAGAGGTACAATTGTGCCTCGAGTTAAAAAAAAACATTTTTTTCTTTTCGAGATGCATAGATGTGGCTCTTGCGGGTAAATATGTGCCTAAAAAAAGCAATTTGTGTCTCTCGTAGAAACAATTTTTTGTGCAATATTTTTGTGTTGTTTTTCTCGTAAATCTAGTAAAACCCGTGTGAAAACCTAAATGCCAAAGAAAACAATCTAAACCACAAAAATGTGTACGAAAATGAAAAACATAAAATCTCGAGGGAGCAATCAACGCGCGTTATGAAAAGCGCTCTCAACCCATAAAAATAACCCTTCTAAGGCTTCCACAAGAAAAATACTAGTTAACTAATTGTTATCTGGCGAATCAATGGGCTGACCCATACGAATGTTAGGTAGACATTGCCTATAATTAACACGTTACATGACTTCATGGTTCGGGAGGGAATGGATTTGGCCACGCACATCAATGTGCAAGATATCATTATTTCTTGTGATAATAGAGGCGAGGTAAAGGAGATCAATGATAAAGAAGGAGGAGTTCAAGCTGCAATAATCAAGGAGATTTCTTCTAGGGGAATGAACTTCAATTCCTGTAGTATAGGATATCTTAGTTCGTGCATCATCTTCTGAAGCAAATAGTTTAGCCAAGTTTTCTTGGGAAACTCCAAACGGAGCACGCGGGTATATGCACCCACTAATTCAAAAATTCAAAATAAAATGCAAAGCAATTTCAAAAAATTCAAAATTTTGTGGAACGCAACATAATCATGCAAGTGACATTCGTGCAAAATTTCAGGGTATTTCGACATTCGATTTGTGAAAACCAACGTAACACGAAATTCTTGATGAATAGTGTCGTTTTCCAAAAACCCTCACAGTCCTAAAATTTGTCATTTTTGAATTGGATTACTCGAATGTTCAAACTTCACGAAACTTTCCATGGACTTCACACACATGACCGTCTTGCATCATACAAAAAGTCCGAATTTTTTGATTTTGTTTACTTTTTGAAAAACAGTTTTCAATAATAATAGGTGCATATGCCCGCGCTATCAAAAAAGCCACTCGCAGTTTTCTTTATCTTTATCATTGGGTCGACACTTGTAGCGCATTACACCCCATGATGAATCTTGTATTCCTATGAACTTGTTGGTTGGGTAACAAAGCTTGGTTAAACCCCTCAAAAATATATGACTCCATGGGAAGCAAAATACGTGCTTCTCAAAAATAAATCTATAACTCCACAAGAAGTAAATGTGTTTCCATGAAAAGAACAATTTAGTTTCTAAAGCAATTTTAGTACGACTTTGAGGCATGATTGAGTACAGCTTTGAGCCATAGGTTTCATCCAAAAAATTTCATCGAAATTTATCAACATGGGATTAGTTTTTATGATCTCAAAGTGAGAAATATAATGGTGACAACGATTCATAATTTGAACAAACGAGCTGAGAGATAAATCATTAAAATAAATTTATGAACAAAAGCACAAACAACCAACCTTTCAACCTCAAGCATGGAGTGAGAAAACCACTTACAATTCTCTAGTTACCACAAATGATACACATGCATTGCACCATTTATCGTCATCAAAATAAAGAAGTAACATTTACAAAGAATATCCTCTAACTATTAATCTCGAAGACCTCTTAGTTGATGGTAGTGAGCATCAACTAGGTAAGTGATAACCCTCAACTGTAGGGGATCGAGATAGTCTTCGCGGACAAGATAACCCAATTTATTGATTCGACACTTGGGGACACAAAGAATACGTACAGGCTTTGACAATTGATTGTCAATTCAACCGCACCTGAAATAAACACTTGCTTGCACAAAGGTATTACTAGCAACTGTGATATGGTAATGGTGGTAATGATAATAGTGGTGATAGTGATAATGGAACAGCAAAGGTAAATAACTAGTAACCAGAAGGAAAACACTGTAGGCTAGGGAGATGGATGGTTGGGCGCTGCTTGGATGAGAACGAACATGTAACAGATTCTAACTTGGGCAAGGCTCACAGAAAAGAAAGGATCATCTAGGCAAATATCAAACATCAGGCATGTATCCCAAGATGTTGTACGTGCTTGCAATAAGAACTTTGCACAACATCTTTTGTCCTACCCTCCCGCTACAAACTGGGCCAAAAGAAACTTAGGGAAATTAAGGTACCCCTGTTAAAGAGCCCGGAAAAAAGCATTAACACTTCATGGATACACGAAATCCTCAAATTATAATCCATCCCCTTTGGTGTCCCAAGTTGTCACCATTGGGATTGCCGATTCCAGACTATAATAGGTGCATACAACTCATAGATAGGATCAAGAACACCACAAACTCAAGAAACAAAAGGGTGATCAGATCTGAAAATCATGGCACTCGGGCCCAAAGTGGCAAGCATTAACAGCAACAAGTTGTAACAGAGATGATAAACACCAAGTAGATGATAGGCAACATGCCCCCAACAATATGATTGAACTATTACATGATCTACCTCATCCAATCCCTACCATCCCCTTTGCCTACAACAGGGAATTACTCACACATGAGAGAAGAAGTCATGGAAGGGTGATGGAGAGGCGATGATGGTGACGATGGCGATGATTTCCTCCTCACCGGAGGCCAATTCAGCCTCCAGATTAGCTCTTCGAGGAAGGACAGAGGGTTGAGGCGGCTCCGCGACGTAATTTGGAAAAGCGACTTCTGTTTCGGGGTTTCTGCGTCGGGAGAATAAATAGGGGCCAAGGTAGGTCACCAGGGGGTGTGGGACCCAGCCAGGAGGGCAGGTGGCGCGACCAGGGGCTGGGCCTCGCCAGGCACCCTCCTGGCTGCCCCCTGGCTGCCCTGTGGCCCCCCTTTGGATTCTCGGAAGCTTCCGGAATGCTGATTTTTTATTTATATTTTTTTGGAATTTTTTCAGCGTACCTAAATATCCAGAAACCTGCACAAAAGAAAACAACACTGGTAGCTCTGCTGAAAACAGCGTCAATCCGGGTTAGTTTCGTTCAAATCATGCAAGAATGAGGGCAAAACAATAGCAAAAGTGTTTGGAAAAGTAGATACGTTTAGGACGTATCAGTAAGCCTTCGTCGAAGCACAAGCCAATGGGTCGGCCCATTCTGCTGGTGATGATTTTTTTTATTATAGTTTCACACTAAAAAGTGTTTTTAATTTTCTTTTTATTTGGAGCATTTTTTATTCTAAAACTGTTGTTAGTTTTAGAAATAAATATTTTAAAATCCCATTAAAAGTTTAATAATTTCTCTTGGAAAATTTTCCAGTATATATTTTATAGGAATGTTCAATGAATATTTTTTCATATATAAAAAATTGTTTGCTGTGTATTTTGAAAATGTCATCATATAATTTAAAAGAGATTGTGTATTAGAAAATGTTCTAGGTATGTATTTGAAAATTTTATTGAGTATAAAAATTATTCAATGTATACTGTAAAAAATATCACTATATTTTAATTTTCACGAAATCCCATAAGAAAATGTTCATCGTGTATTAATTTCAACATGTATTAATAAGAAAAGTGGTAAAAAATTAAAACAAAACAATTAAAAAATGCAGAAATGGAACCATAACCTAAAAGGCAATCTAAAAAGCAAACATAGAAAACTAAAAAGATAGCAACCCAGGCTACATGCTACGTCCAATTGGGCGCTACAATGCGAAGCCCTAAACTCATTACCACTCGCAAATGGCTAGATCAACTAATTAAGTAGTAGTAATAACGAAAGTTCCACAAGGATCATTTTTGGTGGATTGAGAGCGCGTCACGTGTTGGGTATTGGGCGCTTCATCAGGATGTTATTTTATTTACTTATTTACGCGTTGTTAGGATTCAGTTGACTGTTTTTTCGTGTATACAAGGATTCCTGGCGCATATTTTCGATGAACCATGGGTTTTCCTTTTTAGAAAATGCATTTTTTTATCGTGGAGGCACAATTTTATTTGTCTTGGAAGCACATTTTTTTACAAATGGTGCTCTGAATTTTTTGAAAACCACATATTTTTTTCCTGTGGAGGTACGATATGATCTTATACAGGAATATATTTTATTTCCGTGAAAGCATATATTTTATTTGAGTTGTGCTTTTTTATTTTTGAGAAGAACATACTTGCTTATTTTCCTCTCGTAAAGTTATAATTATTCTATAAACTATGTCTTTATTTTTGAAAAATATAAAGTTTCTCCTTATGGAGGCATAGATTTACTTCATACAAGAGAATATTTTTTCCGCCAAAACCCATAAAATACCAAAAAAAGTTAAACAAATCAAAACAAGTGAAGATAAATCAAAATCCCGCCATTGTGCCAAGCATGGGACATATGGCGAAGGTTGGGCAAGCCACTTAATGGTAAGTACCTTTAACTATTTGATTCCTAGTCATCAGGTCGTCCTATGTGCGGGAGCTATAGGAAGCTCTCCCCGTCGAATTGCCGCTTGATTGCACAGGGCTACTTCGATTGGATCGGGGCCGCGAACCGGAACAATAGCGATCTGACAAGTATTATTAATTAACTTTTCTCATTTGATATAAAAAAGGCATGATTTTCTCAAAAGTATGAACATTCTATTAAAAAGGAGATTTTCTTTTCATAATGCAATCATTTTTTAAAATATTGAACATTTTAAATGAATATTCAGAAAAACGATCTATCTTTGAAAACACATTTTATAAAACACAAATATATTTTAAAATTTCAAAATTTCTTATGATTTTTTTACCTTTTTTGAAAACATAAAAAAGAAAAAATATTTGTAAAAATCAATGGTTTTATCAAACGAGATTTTATTACAAAATTTCAATATTTCTAAAAACCAAAATTCCAATTTAAAGGATTTAGATTTACTTTTCTTGATTAAATAAACATATTACAGCAAAATAAACATTTAAAAAGCCCAAAACGAGGAAAACCAGAGTAGTAGACACCTTCCCAAAACCGAAATCCCTTTACATTTGATGGGCCAGTCCTTGTTTGATTGGACGGTATGAGTTAAGCCCGGACAATCTATTTAATGCGCTGTGCGTCTTATAGGATTATCCATACAATGCCAAGCTTCCGCACATAGGCAAAGTCCAGAGCGCGCGGCAGTTTATTTCCATTACTTCCTCTATGTTTAGAAACAAAATTTTAACAACTACTTCAAAAAAACTACATGTTTAAAATTGTTAATTGTAAGTTAAATATATTCTACATGTAACTAAAAATTCTAATACTATATCTATTTTTTCCTAATTATCGAAAATAAATATTCATATAATTTAAAAAGCGTGTTCAATGCAGTTTCAAACTTATTGTTTGATTAAGAAAATAATCCATTTAATTAGAAATGTGGTTGATATATTTTTGAAAAATATATTTACGTAAATAAAAAAACATCTTGAACCATTTCAAAAAATCTTCATATAATGAAAATGTGTTTTATGTAATTGAAATATATGAATTTATGAAAACCAGGTAATTAAAAAGGGTGTGATGCATTTAAAAAAAGAAGTAAATGTAACTAAAAAAATGTATTCAAACTATTTACAGAAGTGCTCACGTTATTAAGATAGTGTGGGATGCATCTTACATTCTTAAGAAGTTGATCCCCACTACTACCAATTCTCTCAACATGCAGACACTCCACCTCATCATGCATGGCACATCACCCTTCACTAGCATATTTCTCTCAACATGCAAGTATGTCACATTATCATCCAATATGCATGAGAAAGACCCACCTTAATATGCCATTATGCATAGTAAAAATCCACATGCAACATGCATGCATGGAATTTTTTATCCTATTATGATATTTATATTGAATCTATATATTAGTTCAAAAGTTATTGTTTCAAATATACATGTTTCCTTTAGCCAAACATTTTCACTGAAATATTTTGCAAAAAAATTCCGCAACAACGTGCGGGCATCATCTAGTTGTTTAAAATTCCTTATCAATTATCGAATATTCATGTAATTGAAAAAGTGTTTGAAATATTTTTGAAAATCGCTCATGTAATAAAATATGTTTGAACCACTTAATAAACTTCATTAAGTTAAAAAAAGTGCTTGATGTAATTGAAAAAAGAGCATACTTAGAAAATACACATGAAAAAACAATGTTCGACATACTTTTGAATAAGAATTCTTGTAGTTAAAAAAGTGTTTGACATATTTTTAAAATAATCATTTAATTAAAACATTTTCAATGCTTTTGAGATAATATGTGTGAATAAGAATTGACATAATTAAATAAACTATAGGATACATTTAGAAATATTTCTTTTAATTTATAAAGTGATCACACTGTTTTTAATTTAAAAGAAACTAAAAATAGAAAGAACAAAAATAAAAACATGCAAAGAGCAAAGAGAAAAATATAAATGGAAAAGAAAAGAAACAAAAATAAGAACCGAACAAAATTAAATGAAATAAAAATTAAAAACACTAACAAAACCAAACACAAACAAAGAAAAATGGATGCAAAAAGCAGGGAAACCCATGCAGGTGCTAGAGGTGTGTTGCGTAAGAAAACCACTACTCACTTGTGCCCTTGCTTGGTCGACCCCAAAGCGGGTGCTGGAGGTGAATGTGGGGTATACCCAAGCATGATTAATCGCATGTGTGCAAGTAGACCTGGGCATAAAAAACCTGGCCCGACCCTCCCATGCCCAAGGGCCGGGCTCGGGCTTGATTTTTAAGCCCGAAGGCTGCGTCGGGCCTGGCTCGGGGCTTGCTAAAACTATGATTGAGGGAAGGCGTGAAGCCTGGCGGCATTTTTTGCACTATTGGGCCGGGCTCGGGCTTAAATTCTAGGCCTGACGGCCGGGCTCGGGCCTTGATTTCTTGATACGGGCTTTTTTAGGCCCGCCCCGGCCTGAAATATGCCTAGGTCTATGTGCAAGTGTCTAGTTGAAATCTCATATAAGATATTAACTAAGTGAGCTCACTAAAGTAATGATGGTAGTCTAATGGAAAAAGGTTTTCTAAAGATAAATCCATTTAGGTCCTGTCTTCAGAAGCAACTGCAACCAAGATTGATTATGGACCTTAGATGACTAAAATAGAAGAAATCAAATGAAATTTATCAAGTATTGGAAAGAGGAAAGTGGCAATTTTCTTATTTGAAAATAAGAATGATATTGTTAGCATTTTCATATAAAAAACAATCACAATAGATCTAGTGTGCTTAACAAAACACACATAGAAATACATTCTTTTATAATTCTTCATAAGAAGCGAATATCATTCCATATTGATTTTCCCATAAACTAAACCTATGTAGATTCAGAATTATCCATCGCATCACAATTCAAACAAAATGTCGTAAGATAATCATTCAAGTTGACCTCACTGACACAAATACGCATAAGGACTTCATTAAGATTGTGGTATATTGGATGCCGCAAGGCAATTCAACAACAAACCTTTTATAACCCTTTATCTTTTTTTCTAAGGGATCTAAACCCCTCTATCATGTCATGGTTTTGTTGCATGTAATTAGAAAATCTTTTGGTATGTGTTTCCCCTAGAAGGTGCTCTCGATCGGTACAATTGGAAAATATTAAGTGTTCCCATGCCTCTAGGGTGCCTGCTTCCCCAATATCGTTGGATCAAAGATCTAATGAGTCAGATGTCTCAGGAGCATGGGAGCACCTAAGCCCCCGGGCACCTGGTTGAACTATCATGAAGTTGGAAAACGACTACAGGGTGAAAGTGGATTCAACTACAATCGGGTAGTGGTTGGAGAAATTATGCGGCGCTATCACCTTCAATAGCTCATGTAAAAAACCTTTCAATAAAGGTGGTTTTATGGGGTGTTGGAAAGTTGTCTAGTGAGTTTTTTTCTCAATTTTTGTAAATATCTTCCATAATTTTTCAATTTTCTGTTAAACAAGCACACCAATGACATATCCATATATATAGTATGACAATAATAATTCAAACAATGTTTATCATGCACATCCGTAATAATATTTTAAAATCCACAACTTTGAATTTGGTTCAAATTTCCACTTCAAATTTGAATATATCAAAATTTCCAAATAATTTAAAATAGATATGAAGGATTTTATTGATCGTGAAGCGCCTACAAATGGTCAACAATATCATCACAAAGTTGTTCATAACTCACACGATTTTTTATCCATCCATGAATTTAGATTTAAAAAAATCAACAATCATCGTTCATCCTTCTGTGGCTTAACTGGTGATATATAATATTTTGCCCTAGCCTTATAGTGATAATCTGGCGATTGTTCCTGGTCGTCCTCTATGGTCGTGTTATGAAAAACTATACAAATGGTCATGATGCGCCATAAATTCTTTTGATGCCACAATCGTGCATGCCCATGAACAATGGAAATAAGAGTTTGTAAAACCCCAAATGCCCGCTTGACAATGCACAATGGAAATAAGAGTTTGTAAAACCTCAAATGCCCGCTTGACATCATTTTTACCTTCTTCTTGACACTTAGCCAAGTGAATATTTTATTGTTTTAACTGTTCGATTGTCTTCAGAAAAGTAGACCATGTAGGATATATGCCATCAATAAGAGAGTCCATATGTGGACATAAAAACAATTCAACAAGAGAGTTAATCAATAGAATTCAACACAATGTGAAACATAAATCTTTTTGTACATACAATGTTTGAATGATGAAATTGAATGGAGGCGCGTCCGAACGAAGGGGGTCGTTGCGTGGAGGCGTTTGGACTGCGGGCGCCGCCGGTTCCTCTGGCTATTTGTGGGGTTACGTGCATGCGCAAAGAGTCGGCGGACTAGGGAGGCCGGTCTGGGGCGGCATGATGTGGGAAGGTGATGCGAACGGTGCCGTCGCTTCCATGCCAGGGATGGACTAACAAGGGGTGGCTGGGGGAGAGGGGACACATCCGGAAAGTTCAGCATGGTTGCCTCCTGCCAAGTTTTACGAGAAGCCTTATATTGCCATATATAAAGGGGAAATTTTATACCGCCTTCGTTCAAAAATATTTGGCGTGGTTTTATTTAAAATTTAAACTAAAATCACGTCAAGTATTTTCGAATGAAGAAATATAATTTACATGATCTCCTAAAATTATTGTGTGTTTACGTAAACTCTTGGAGATCTTTTTTTAACTCACTTCTCACGGTAGTTTTTATGCGGATACACAAACTACTAAAGATGCTGGAACTTCATGCATGAAAAGCATGTCCATGAACATAATCTAACTAAAGAGTGTTAGATCTAGAAATTAGCCTTCATGTTTGCTTACTAATCCTCCTGAACTACCTATATATTGTGTTTCCTACTAGTATCAGAATGCAATAAGTAGTTGTAGCTTCCTCTGTAAAAGAAAAAGAAAAAAAGATAACTTACACTAGTGCGTGGCTATGTGCATGTACGTGGATGCACCACCGGCCTGACAGAGACGGTTGGATCAAACGCTACCATCTGCAAGCAGGGCGAAGCATTTACCGGCCTGTCTGCATGATGTGCATTCTCCATTTGTAGATCCTATGTCCTTGTCCATCAGTTGGCCGTGTGTTTGTTCTCCACGTGAAAGAGGCAGGGGACCTTCCCTAGCTGCTCTCCAGAATGATCAAGAGCTATTCCAGTTTTCCGAAAGATA
Organism: Bromus sterilis; assembly: GCA_950022295.1. Taxonomy (NCBI): domain Eukaryota; kingdom Viridiplantae; phylum Streptophyta; class Magnoliopsida; order Poales; family Poaceae; genus Bromus; species Bromus sterilis. Next base: position 22,366,953 of record OX465597.1, on the reverse strand, counting down.
CGCAGCAGCTGCATATTCGTTAGCTTGGCTATTTTCCTTGTTCCTACCATACAATTAACAGGAGTTTTATTGACCCAAAACATCGCATTCAAACCTTCAAGGCGATATTAATTAAACGAGTCCGTTCACACTCTACATTTATATGTAGAGATCCTTAAAACTGTTTGAATCTGTGTTTTACTATTCAACGCGTGCATGCATTCATTCGTATACTGACCCGTCCGTTCGTTTTTTCATAAATTTGTGGAGGATTTGCGGAAGTTCAAAGTGCCGATACAATAGAACTATGATATACCCCTACCCACCACAAAACCCCACACAACCCACGATTGCACCATTTCCTTTTTCCTTTGTATCCGCTTGCTTTTCGATGGCCGTCGCCACCGCACGACCCCACCGCTTGTATAGGGTTTTCTCGGGACGATGAATATATAGGCCAAAGGAGAGCCAAAGGTGCTCACGTGGGCATACCCCGCGGATCCCCACCATGACCATACCCGATATGTGTGAAGCCTGGAGGCCCACTCGAAACTCGCAAGCCCACTTGAAGCCCAGTCGACCACACCGACCTGAATGTCCAAAAGTTAGAGTACAAGACAAGTTAGCTTAAGCTCTGTCTGTAAGCTGAGTCAGACTCCCCGAGACCCAACCTAGTATATAAAGGCTGGGAGGGACAATGACTCAGGGCACATCTAGTCTTCCACCTCTCTACAAGCACAAGGCCCAGGCGGGTTGGAAGCGCGGGTAACCCCTGGCCGCGCCCTTTGGTTGCATGGGGGTTGTGCCCCCCCCCCCCCCCTGACTAACCCTCCTGGATCTAGGAGTATTTCGGTGAATAATAATTTTTGAATTTTTTGCATACTTTGATTTTTGACCTATTTCTGCAATGCATAGCCAAAACAGATAAAAACTGGCACTGAGCACTTTGTCAGTAGGTTAGTTCCAGAAAATTCCTAAAATGATATAAAAGCGTAGTAAAAGCATGTAGAAATGTCATGAAAAAAGCATGGAACATTAAAAATTTATAGATACATTTGAACCAATACGTGCATAAGGCCATAGTCTCATTTTTTTTGGCATTGTCACCTGCTTGCTAAGAAAGGGGCAACATGCCATGTGATGTGAATGTCTTGTTAGTGGCGGGCTCTCATCCCCGAACACGATTGCTAGCATCGAGGGCCTCTTCCTCCTCGCGTGACGGGATCTTCGGTCGAAGTTTCACGTTGGCCCTAGACGGTGTGACTCGTCTGGTGGAGAAGGTCATCGAGGCTGCGATCGCCGGTCTTCTTCGGCGACCTTGGCGTCCGTCCTGGTCGCGAGGGCGGCATGGCGCTTGGTTCGGGGGGGGGGGGGACTCGATGCGGCGCCCGTTGAGATCTTCAGCCTGATGTTGGGAGCTAGCGAACGATGGTGTGAGGGCCTGGGCGATCTGCCTAATAAAGGAGGCAATCCTAGGGTTCTTCTCTCACCAAAAAATCGTTCTGCTTGATGCCTACCTCATTGATCTAGCCGATGACGAGTTTCGGAAGGCTTCGCCGACGATCTTCATTGGGGGCCTGATGCTTGTAGATTGCTGAATCGAATGAGATTCGATCGTGAGCACCCATTATTCTGGCCGCGTGGCTTCAGGAGGGAGTGACGTGAAGCTTCGTTGTCTATCATCATCATGAGACATCTCGGTGTTTTGATTTCCATGGTGAAAACGATGATGGAGAATGTCATGGCGGTTGGGGTCTAAGGTCTAGTAATGGCGGCCCGAGTCTTCAAGGCGACGAGGACTTTGCTTAGTGTTTATTGACTTGTAGCAGCAGCATCGCCAAGCGGGGGTAGCAACACAGGAGGAGTATAGAGTCTTATCTTTTAGGGTGAAAATCCAAGGCCTAGCCTTAATCGGTTTTTTCTGGCAATGGCCTTATTGAAGATATTGTTTTGAGAGCACGAACTTTCTTCGGGGTGAAACCTATGATCTATGATTGGGAGGCGATGATGTTTGTGCATTGTTTTCTTCTTGAAGGTGTCGCCTTTGAAAAATCTGGACTTCGGATATTGTCCTTGCAGTGATTTGTGTTACGGCTACCAGGCTTTGATCACCATAGTGAGATTAGTTTTCTTTTTCTTTTTATCGTAGGGGTGTGTGCATCCGTAATGTTTTTATGGCATTTTGTTGTTGCAGAGTCTGTGTGTAGTTGGTATCTTCACGATATTAATAAATTATTATACTTTTGTCACTAACTATTGTACAAGCCGGCTATAAAATAGGCTATAAGATGGCTTATAGTCAGCACTTGGCTCTACTATTAACCATGCTCTAACCATGCTAGGATCTACTCCCCAGTCCCCACCCATGTATGCCTCTGTTGGATGATCTTTTCAGCCAATCAACCAATAATACAGATTAAGGCCCTACTGAAAGAACAAACCAGCTCATCTAGCACATTGCATGTCATGCATGGAAAACCCAGGCCCTCCTGCCCAAAATAAAACCGCATCCCATTGTCCAGCTCAAAAATCACCATCACCACACCTCCGATTGTCAAAAGAAGAGGAAGAAAAACCGGAGTTCAATTCAAATCTAGAGAGTGAGCTGCTCCTTGAAGCAACCCGGCCAGCTGCCATTAGGTAGTTAGCCTGTTCCACCATGGCAACTCACCTCTCAGTGTCTGGTGCCCCGTAACTGTAACGGCACACTCACTTCCGCCCCACACAAACCCTACTGCCACCTCCCTCCTCCTACCTTACACCCACCATGTCGTCGTTATAAGCCACGAGCGCCACCCCTCTCAGGTCACCACCATTGTCGCATCGTCGAGCTGCACTAGCACCGTAGCACGCACGCCATGGCAGCCATGCAGAGACTGGTGCTCCTTCTCTCCGTGGCGATCGCGGCTTCGGCGCAGGGCCCCGCGGTGGCGCCGGCGGCCCCGACGACGCCGACGACCCCGGCCGCGCCCGCTCCGGCGGCCGGGACGACCAACATCACGGGGGTGCTGGCCAAGGCCGGGCAGTTCAACACCTTCATCCGGCTGCTCAAGTCGACGGGGGTGGCGGCGCAGATCGACAACCAGCTCAACAACAGCTTCGGGAGCGGCATGACGGTGTTCGCGCCCACGGACAACGCCTTCACATCCCTCCCCTCCGGCACGCTCAACTCGCTCTCCGACAGCCAGAAGAACGCGCTGATCCAGTACCACGTCCTCTCCACCGCCATCCCCATGTCGCAGTTCGACACCGTCAGCAACCCGCTGCGGACGCAGGCCGGCAGCGCCTCGCCGGGGCAGTACCCGCTCAACGTCACCGCCGAGGGCCAGCAGGTGAACATCACCACCGGCGTCGTCAACGCCACCGTCGACAACACGCTCTACACCGGCGACCAGCTCGTCGTCTACCAGGTCAGCAAGGTGCTGCTGCCCATGGCCATCGCCGGGACGCCCGCGCCCGCCCCCGCGCCTCTCCCGGCGACCAAGGCCAAGGGGAAGTCGCCGACGGCGACGGTCGCCGACGCGCCCGAGGCCGACGACGCGTCCACGGACACGTCGCTCGCGGCGGCGCCGGCGAGGGGTGCTGTCGCGGTGGTTCAGGTGCTCGTCGCCATGGCGTGCGTCTGGTGGGGGCTGTGACAGCGCCTGGCGGCCAGAGTGTGAGGCACGTCGATCCTTTTTTGCTCGCTTTTCAAAGGTTGTTGGGTCTTTTTTAATTTGATTTGTTCTTATATGTTTCAGCTCGTTAATACCGCTGTAATTGCTAGGGACTGTAAAGTGAAAATGTATTATTGGGGGTCTCATTTTTATGTAATGCTACTAAATAAATATACGTACGTACATTTTTATAGTGTGGTTGGTGTGTTTATCATGGACTATGCGTTTGCTTGATGCAGAGGCATGAGAAATGGGAAATGTCTTTAAAGTAAGGTAATATCATGGTCGAATTGCTAGCGTGCCGGCGACAAGGCCGCAATCTATTCAGCGTGGGAGGTTAATATTCAGACGATGGTGCCGGAGTCAGACTCTCAGATGGATGTAAGGAAGATCAAAGGTGAACAACAAGATTTATCTGCCTATGGAGGAGATTAATGACTTGCTTAGATCCTTTCAGGATTTCAGGGTAGCCTGGGTGGCGTACCCCGAGTAATAAATATTAAAAAATTACCATATTTTGGGAGACCTTTGTAAAAAAAGTACTACCACAATTGTGGGACCTAACAAAACAACTACCACTATAAGAGTAATTCACCGCAAAGAGCAATCATTTCTTCATTTTTAGTTAGTGGCCGATTCAGACATTTTAAACGCGATTATGACAAGAAAGGGCCACCTGTCAGGGCTGACATGGCACAATAGGCAATGCCGCATGTTTGAATGTTAAATTTGACGTTATGGCATGTGGGACCCTGAGAAGCATTGCCCAGAAGAAAGCCGCCACGTTTACAATTGCAGGGACAAACAAGAGCTAGGATGAGTTACACAATCCTGAGAGAAGGGATAGATGTTAATCAGGATGTTTTTCCCCAAGTGCTTGATCCCTTCTCAGCGGTTGGAGAAGACAACAGCACACAAGAGTTCCAAATTTTCAATGTTTCAGTGTTGCACGCTGAGGCTCCCTCACTGATCAATCTTGAAAAGAGTTTCATATAGACCACAGAAAACCGTACAACAGAGGCAATGCTCGCGTTAGCTTGCAGAACTCAGTCTTCCAGTCTCTCCGCTTCTCTTCCCGCCGCATCCTTCAGCTCGTACTTGATCTTCGCCAGCTCCGCCGCCACCATCTCATTACCCAGCAGAGAACCAACTGGAGGGTTGCCCCGTAGACCCTGCAGCTGAACACAAAGCAAAACAGATAAATATCCATAAGGATGGATTGCGGACAACAACATGCATCGCTAGCTACTTAAATACTAATACCAACCATCTCACGGCATTTGCCAACAACAAGTGCAGTTTTGCTCGTTGGGTAAGGACAGAAAAGCTCCTCCAGTGACCATTTGATGATCATTCCGCAGGCCACCATGCCGGAGACAGCTTTTGTCAGCCTGAAGATCAAATGAGCGCCTCTTTTATAAAGTTTCATTTTCTCTTCGAACGTAAGCGGATCATCATCGCCACCCTGAGACAATATCAATATGAACACAAAACAATGCTAACAATTATTTTGAGCTGCGTCAAGTACTAAGCTAAAGCATATTATTCGACAGTGCAGTAACTTAGAATAATGGTGATTTAGAATTAGAAGCTTATGCATGTCCCGTTTCAGTCAGTGTACAAAATCAACATGCCATTCTAAAAGTACAAACTGAATCTACATGACAATAACTTCAGAAGCAAATGATCTAATTATTAGCACATTGTAATATAACAGGGTTGTATTACGCAAATGTAAGCTAATCTTTTAGGGACATTTGAAGGAATACAGTAGATGGGGAAGCCATAACTTTAGAATTACAGAGTGGATTAGTGTGTATGGAAGTACACGGGGCTTAGTGTAACTGTCGGTTTACGTTGAGAACTCATATGTTTTTGGTTTATGATCTACCTTTGCTTAGCTGTTGCAACGTTAAATTAGTTTATTTCTCCCATGACATGGCAACTAAATAATTTTCCAGACAGCTTGCACAAATTCTGGAAGAAGGAGCATGCATGACTGGTGATGGAAGTAGTTCATGGAGTTGTCGAAGATTCAAGATGGTTTTCTTGTCGATGATCTCAATATCATAACTCAATTTCAAGTTATTAGGTATTAACTGCATGTAGAAGCATAAAATCAATTCAACACAAAACGAGTTATGGTTCAGAAAAGGGGATCACAGTACACTCTTGAGTTTGACACTTTTACAATTCTTCTTGTCAAATATGCAATAATTTCTGAGGCAAGAGTATTAAGTCTTGAAGTGGAGCGGAGTACCCCAAGTTACCAACATGCCTGTTAATGCATACTGTCTGCCTCTGTTACTAGAAGCCTTCTGCTACTACTACAAATTACTTGCTGTAGGTACAGCCAAATAGGGAGAAAAAAGGATAACGACAGCTAAAACTATCGCATCGGAGTATTTGTAGGGAGAGGAGTCCCCCAAGTAACTCCTGCTTCTGACTGCAAAGGAGTGAGAGGTGGTCAGTAGCAGGGTGCAGATTTGACTCAACCTACAGCCAGAGCCAATCTTCTACTGGTCCTGCCCATGAAACAGGAAAGAAGCTTGTGTGGAACTTATGACTTATGGAATGACAGCAGCAGAAGAAATCTAATTATTATGGATGCAACTTTCTGGCCTATGAAGGTTCTAAAAACCTCTATACATGTCTTCTCCCTGTAAATTCAGTTGTGGTGCGTGGTAGGGGGGTTCTCTCCCCTCCCGGTGAAAATTCAAAAAAAAAAAAACCTCTATACATAGTAGCATCAGAAACATATTCTAGTTCATATTGGAGGCTTTCCATAATATATATATATTTTGCGGGTAAAAAAAACCCTAGAAATTCTAGGTCGTATTGGAGGCATGCCATACACAAGAATCCTAGAAACCCAATAAATCATAGCACGAGTAGCAGTATCCGCTTAACACAGAGACAGCTGCACAAGCAGTGGGAGAGATCGTGTAATTTGGTTATATTTTCCTAGTGCATTCTGACTCCCTTCTTTTGTAAATTATGTTCTGAACATGGGGGCATAAATACTCTAGCATGTCCTTCTAAATGTTTTTATCTTGTGAAGATTAGAAAAGCTCCTGGTTTTTTCATATAAAAGAAAAAAAAACATACTAGCTATGACCTCGATCTCTTGATCTATTCTAAATCATTATCAAGTTATACCAGGCTAACAAGACATGTATGGAAGGGTTAAAATATAACTTGATGTATAGATAAATTCTAGATTCTCATCTAGTAAGTTTATATAGATAGAGAACTGACACAAACAAAAATAATAATAACGCATAGATCAATTGGAGAAGGCAGTACAACATCGCCCAAGGTAGTTTTTAATCTACATCACTTTGGTCAAATCAGCCAGAGGATTGATGCAATTATTACGCCATAACCAATGCCACAGCATAGATGATAAGAAAATATCCACCAAACAACAACTGAATTTAGAACTGAAATAGGATTTATCCGACCGCAATTTAGACAAAAGATCAAGGCCTTTCCCTTGTTCGATCTGGACAACTATTTCTCTAGTATTTATATGGATAAGCTATACAGCAGAAAAGGATTCAGCTAACTGTAGCTTTTAGTCACACCACGGACAACTAGAGTTTCCAAATGTTGGCTTGAGAGAAAATCGAATAACAGATTCAAGCAAAAGCACCAAGAGTGAGTATAAACAGTACTCCCTCCGTCCCATAATATAGTATCATTTTGCAAATTAGCATAGTTTACAAAATGATACTATATTGTGGGACGGAGGGAGTAGAACACAGGGTATGCCTATTCCAGAATCAATAAAACATCACTTTAATTCGAGATGCAAGAAACCACCCAAATAAACTGGATGGCACTGGCATCAGGAATATAAATCGTCAACCTGTCCAGAACGTTAAGACCCTCTAGTTAACACAGTAGCATCAGAATACTAAAAATAATACAGTAGTTCCTGTTGGAGGTCTACCTTGACTCGAAATTGAAGGAAAAAAGCAATGACTTTCCTAACAAAGAACAACTGATATAGGGGATTTCATGTTGCAAAACACTAGACGAAAACAGAAAGGGCCTGCTCCAAAACATAACATTATGCACGCAATAAACGTTTCAAAATAGCTTTGGAATTTAATTACTTAAACCAACACATGTCACATTGTCACTGAAAACATCTAAACAAAGTTTCCTCTTTCATATAAAGTCACATATAACCTATGTGAACAGAATAAATGGTCCATATGACTAACGACGCATTAATCCTACAAGGTCTGCTGCAGAGTAACATCTCATCCTCAACTTGACACTGTGTTGGATCCGTGAAACAATTATTAACAGACAAATTGCGTTATATCTGTTATAACTGTTACAATATAACACTGACAATCAACGCAATAACATTATGGAGTACTACTTTCTAGAGAAGCAACCAGCGAACCCTACTACTCCTATCGAACTAGCATATGATTTGTAGGTATCATAGCCGGGGTTAAGCTCCAACCATTACTGAACAAGTCAATGTATTGCACAATACGAATGCATTTATGGAATTTCAGGATTGATACTTAGGCTTTTACAGTCACCAGGCTCCACATGGTTAAAGACAATCCCCATTGCTTCTGTATACTGTAGTGCTGAAATATTCACATTGCTTAACTTGAGTTTAGTCGTTTTTGTTGGCACTTGACTCTGTCCTAGAAAATTAAAAATATATTCTTCGCCGTGGCCTTGCAAGGCATGATCTCGCAGCATCGAAACCTTCTTTGGACTGCTTCTTTGGAGTAGTATATTGGGAGGGGGTAAGCGAAATGGGGTTTTGGGGGATGAATCCCAACAGAGGGATTGGGTGAGGAAAAAATGTGCCCGCGCTTACCTGGGAGGAGAAGCGGCGAGGATGGGCGGCGCTGATGAACGCCGGAGGCAGACGCCGTCGCTCATCCGCGAAGGCCGCCCTGTAGACCGGCCGCGGTGCCTGGCCGCCGAGGATCCTCCTCGCCGCGTAGCGGAGCGCCGTCATCGCCGCAGCCGCGGTTTTTTTTTTCTCTTGCTGATCTCTGAGTGCGTGTGTGTTATTCTTCTTTACCGGAGAGGTCTATTTGGCGCGTTTGGCGCCAAGTTGTCGCCATGGCGCGCGAGATGAGCCGGCCCAAATTGACTCGCCAGGTCGATTTGCTTTTTTTTCGCTCGTTGTTGTTTCGTTCGTGGTCGGTCTCTGGAAGAAGCTGCTGGTCCACCACCGTCTTAGGAAAGAAACAGACATGTTTTGGTTCTGAAAATCTTGGTGAAATAAAAAAAGGATCAAGTTTTATTAAAAAACATGACTCTGAAAAATATATGCGAATTTAAGCAAAATGTTGTGAACTAAGAAAAAGTTGTGAATTTCAAAAGGTGTTTGTGAACTAGATTTTTTTTAAATGATGGGTTTGAAAATATATTCATGAATACTACTTAAAAGGCTCACTATATTTGTAAAATTTTCAGGAATTTTAAAAATCATGAATTCATAATTTAAAAATATATATATATATAAACTCCACAGAATTTAAAAACATAATTTTAAATAAAAAATATGAATATTAAATTTTTTTGGAATTATTCAATCGTTTTAAAATACACCAATTTAGAAGAAAATACATGAATTTAAAAATAAACACATATCAGTGAAAAACAGGAAAAACTGATCAAAAGCTTAAGATTCATGAATATGATTGAAAGCTTCTAGGAGCATGCATGACTAAACTGAAACTACTAAAACACACGCGTAGACGGGTATAGATGTTGTGTACAACTAGATGATACCCCGCACGTTGTTGCGGGATATTCTAGAATAATTTGAAGTGAATCAAATTGTGGATGTGTTGATTCATATTGATGGCCTTGACATGAAAAAAGAGCAACGGCAGCAGGCCTCAACTACAAATGGAATAAGTACTATAAGTGGCAAATCAACCGGTTCACATCACATTCAAATGTACATTGGGAGATGATCATTTTTAGACATATCGAAACTGAAAATCAGAAGTGTTACCTATCCTATTGTGTTATACTGATGTGTAACAAAGGAAATGGAGGCCAAGTAGATATAATCGAATGTACTTATTGTATTTGATAAAAAAAACACCTTCATTTTTGTAGAGGAGACGATTTCACTTCAAAGTTGTAGGAAAGTAAACTTGATAAAAACATAATAACTAAAGCTCAAATTAGTGCTCAAATGCATTATTTTTGGTGACGAAGTATAATTAACGAAGTACTCGGCGCCATAAACACCGAATAGGAAATACAGCTCTACCTGTATCAAGGGCCTATTTAGTTATGTGCATTATTTTTTGTGCTTTTGCATTTGTGATCCAACTGTGATGATATGAGTAGATACAGGCTAAAAACCACATTGGTGCACGAAGTTTAATTATGGGTATTGCACTGGTGAGAAGTTTTTGCATGTTGTTTGGATGTTTGCATGGATGATCAAATGCAAATCATATCTATTTATTTATGTGCAATGTATTATTATGGTCGCCATTTTCAAACCTGGTGAGCTTACCACCACATAGCAGCCAACGCATAATGCACCCATGGTATGTTGAACATAACGTCAACATACATTGATACGGTAAAAATAGTAGTCTTAAACCTACAGAGTGAGTAGTTTTAATACTATATGGGCATCACATGTCCTTGCACACCATCAAGGTGTTGAGGCCTGATAAAAAAAATGGTTTCTCAATAAAAGATCAGTGCAACAACTAGACAGGCAGACAACTAAACAAGGATAGCAGCACTATATCGTTGGACCAATAAAATCACTTTTCTCGCATATGTATTTGCATGTGATGGAGTTGGTGACATTGAAGATCAACACCTTGAAATCGAGGTTGCAAAGCTTGACTGAATTTCCATGCAACTTACATTTAGTCGGTCTTGTTTTATGATATGCCCATAGTTTACTGGAGCATCTCCAATGTCGGTCCTAAAATGAACACAATATTTATGCACGATCTGGTTTGGATCAGTCTACGAACATTAATACATGATTCGATCATTCAACTACATCCCCTAAACGCCTGCCCAGCTTCGATCACAATAAAAAAAAGATCCAGTTAAAAATGCATAGCAATACGAGCAAATTAGAGCCCGACCACAACAAAAGAAGATGAATGTTCATGCCCGAGCATAAAAATGGTCACAAAAGTTTTAGCCCGGCCATTCTGGGAAAAAACACCCTTTTCGGTCGGCAATCCGTGCCCTCCAAGTTCACTCTTCCGCTGGATCCTTCGCATTGGACGTTGCCGCTTTGGCCACCTCTGATTCATCCTCCGCCAAAAAGGTCATCATGCACTTCAACATCTGCATGTGGGAGGATCAAACGATCACTATCGCGTTGGGATCCAACTCTTTCATCTTCAAAGTGAGCATTTTGGTCTCGACTTTTTTCTCTTCGATGTTGATCTTCTTATCGGTCGTCGTTAAGAAGATGATAAACCTCTCTTCCTTCCTTCCTCTTTCACATCATTGCGTTTTATGCATGCCACATTCTTCTTTGCTAAGATATCATCAAACATTCATGTCATCTCGGTCGCCGCCCCTTCTAGCTTCTCCTTCTCCCCCACTTCTTTCCCATGCATGAACCTCCTTCTAATCTTCTTGGGCGACCTTTTTGCTAGGTCGATTGGCTCTCCCACATCCTCATCATTGTCGCTAGTCTTTAAGGTATTGATAATGGTTAGTTTCCATTTGGCTTGGACATTTAGTTTTAATCAACAATTCATAAGGACGAAGATTTTATTCTACATCTTCAAATACAAGTTGCAATTATAGGGGGGGGCTAAAGAAAAAAGAGATTGTCAACAATCATATCCATCCCATTGACCATCATAAAGAGTATTCAGACAAAAAAATTGTATATTGATAATTGGACAACATAATAAACAACTTACTTACTTGTTGATTTGTGTTCCGCTTGGCCATTGATTCATGAGTTGCTTGAGCTGGCTGCAATACTTGATCATAGACTCTTGGATGATGTACCATCGATGGTTGAACAATTTTGTCCCACGATCTCTGATGAGTTCATTGACATAGGGATCGAAATGTTTGTGCTCATGAAACCAAATATGCATTTTTGAACCAAAATGTTGAGCCACTTTGTTCTGTCTCATTGATCGGATCGATGCTAGTGGCTAATCATGAAACACACAACAATTCGTCCTCTCACATGTTGAAACTTTCTCATCTCTCCTTTTTATTTGCATCGATCGACCAATCACCCCCTCTTCGTCTTCTTGGGTGTATGATCCTGACGACTACTGACTAAGCGTACCTGAGTCTGTGGTGTCCGCAACCATCTACGGGTCATTCACTTGGTCATCCTCGAAGTCAGCTCCTCCGCCTTTGGTTCCTTCATTAATCATCTCGAACAATTCCTTGTTCTCATGCATCTTGATGGGCTGAGACATTGCGACAAACAAAGAACGAGCACCATGAAGATTAGTCCGACGTTCATGAACAAACAGGTTACATCGACGGTAAGTCCATGGAATGGATCAATGCCTCGGCATCCTCGACGGATGACTGCTCCTAACGATCGAGCTGGTTGAAGGCGTAGAAGTAGGTTGGCTGATACACGCACCTTTTACCAAAGTGGCACATGCATATAGGACAACGACGACGATGAGGTCCGTCCAGCCCCCGCATGTGCTCTCCCTCGCCTGGTCGAACCACACCATCCGGTCAACCACCTGGGCGTACCACACTCTCCGTGCTCCTGTCCGGACCATCCACACATTTCGTGCTCCCGCTTGGCGACTTGATCTTGGCTTATATTTTTTTAACGTGGTTGACTTGTCGTGATGTCGAGTTGATCTTGCGGATGGTCACCTTCTTCGCCTCATCCACCTTTTGGCTGCTTCGGTAGTTCTTTTTGAGTATCCATGAGATGGCGAAAGGGAACAACGTGAGAGTTAGGGTGAAAAATGGTGGCAATGGTCGAAGCGAAGAGAGCAGAGAAAGGGAGCCATGATTTGCGTCCACTTCATAAAAATAGACACAGGAATGACGAATCGATCCATAGACCATTACAAAACATCATCAAATGATAAAATACGTTGAAACCGTTTAATCTAAAAAACAACGAAAGACTTAAGATCTACGTTGAAAATGACATGCCGAATTGCCTCGAGTTGAGGCCGGTTCGATTGCAGTACGGTTAGAGCATCTCCAGCCGCGCCCCTAAGAGGCCCCCCAAGCCGGCGCTATTTGCGTCGAACGGACGAATTCCGCCAAGTCACGCCCCCAAGGGCCCAAATAGCGCTGGATTGAGCCAAAATTGAGTCCGGCGATCCCAAGCCGACCCGGCGCGCTGGGGTCGCTTGGGGGCGCCGGATGAAAGAAAACGACGCGAACGTGGGAACCGTTCGTGCGCGTCGCGTACACGGCCCCACTTGTCGGCGTCTTCCCACGTGACGGCCTCATCCTCTCGTCTCGTCTTCCCCGCTCCTGGCGTCACTGCAGGGGAAACAATGTGGCGTCGGAGTCGAGTCAAATCGTCGTGGCAGGCGATTTAATGCGGTCGCGGTGAGTAGTCCAATCGTCGCCCACAGCGCCGCCGCGCGTACACCCCCCCCCCCCCCCCGCTATATAAAGCGGGCTCGCCGTCGTGAAACGTCGCACCCTCATCTCCTTTCCTCCTCCTCTCGTCACGTTCTGCTTCTCATCACCTCGTCGCGCTCTTCTACTCGCCACCATGGCCAACCGCCGCACCCTCGCCGTCGTTGAGGCGGTCCTCCTCGCTCAGGCGGACTACCCCTGCCCGTCGGACACGCGCCCGCCGCGCGGCTGGGTGCTCAGTGTCGGCGGCGTGCCGGTACCGCCGGTGCCTCGTGAGGGGGCCCCCTTCGACAGGGAGGTCCAGGCCATCCGCGCCTCCATGACGGAGGCCGAGCGCACCGATCCAACGAACGCGCCGGGCAATGTCGCCCGCTGGACGGCGCACTTCGAGGAGCGTCGCGCGCAGGCGACCGTCTCCACCAACGGTCTAGAACCGGTGTCGGGCCTGCTGAATCGACATGGCCGGTGGCTGTGGTGGAGCGCGGAGGGACGCACCCTCCCCGTCGTCCTCGACTACATCGAGGACGACAACGAGTCGCGGTTTGAGTACCCGTGAAGACAACGACGGGGCCGCAGGAGGAGGCGTCGGAGGAGCCGCCGGAGTTTCCAGGAGTTTTTATTTATTTGTTATTTATGTAAATTAAGACCAAATATTATGAATTTCGTTCAACTTTGCCTAAGTTTAGTTGAATTTGATCGAACATCAAGGACTACTAAGGGGCCGCGGCTGGATGGTCGGTCGGCCTCAAGCCATTTTTGCCGCCGAGGCGTTTCAAGCGGCGCTAAAATAGCGTTGAAAAAAGGTTTGGAGGGCTGAAGATGCTGTTACGGCCGTGGCCGCTCGCTGCTTGAGTTGCGCCCGATTATATTTGGCGGTATCCGCGCTCCAGCACCCAGAGTCGCAGAGAGCAGCAGAAAACCATGTGCCCTCCCCACGCCACACAACGGCCGCCAAACATCTATCCACAAGTACAACCCCAGTGCGCCGCACGGAGCCGCGCGACGCCTTTTTTTGCTTATCGGCCAAGGAAGGAAGCCGTCGTGATCCACTTGCGACTGCATAAAAAAGGAAATCTCCGACGGTAGCCTCCACAAAACCCCTCTCTCGGGAGCCGGGCCGTCAATCCGATCCCAACCAAGTGGCCAACTTGCTGAGCTATCCGAGCAAAAATGGCGGGCCGACATGGTCACCACCGGCTCTGTCTGTCTGGATCGGCATGCGCACCGCGCGCGCGCGCGTCCAAAATGTGACGATGGAACTCTGCATCCGATGATAGAGGGGAGGGGCGATGCATGCACCAGAGAGAGGCCAGCTGCACCGCGGCTACCTACACATTCGGCTCAGTCCTACTCATCCTCCCTGCGTGGAACGCTGCTGGCCACCAAACGTGCTATTACTTTATCTTTTCTTCTATCTTTTGGTGAAGAAAGGTGCCATGGATAAAAATTACGCTTTGGAGAGGAGAATCACGTCGCGTGGACTAAACTCGCCAGTGTGACGACAGTGTGCGACTCTCATTACCATAACAAGTAAAGAAGATTATATATGCCAACCCTTCGACGTGGAAGCAACTCCACCAAGGAGTGGTAGCCTTGACAGATGCATCAAACAAAGGCCAAATTAAGGGGTTTTACCTTACAGCAATTCTAACAAAATCACATGTCAATATTTTGGCCGAAATTTCCCGCAAAAATAAAATATTTTGGCCGAAATGTTTGCTCTAGCAGTCCTCGTTTGATTTTGAGTCGGCGTAATTTATGAAAAGCTCTTTATATTAAACCCGTGACTCTGTATGTTTAAAGATTGTGAGCGTTGGTTTGACGCGTAGGACATTCGCTAATCGCTCCGTAAAAGAATAGTTTCAACTCCATTCTCAATCTTCCACGTTGGCTCGTGGCAATGGACCTTCAATATTTCCCGTCACCCATCTTTGTTTATTATTTTTATAGCCACACGCAACAATGAAAGATCCACATCCTCCACTTTCTTTCTCGCCATCCCTGATATTCACTTTCCTTCTGGCCGACACAAGCTCTTTTTAAAAATTTCTTCAAGCCGTCGGGATCGAAAGCATTGTTAAAATTCGTATTCATCACTTTTTTGGGACACATAATGGTTAGTACAACTTTTCTAGCGACACCCTCCGACACACCAACCCGCTGTGGTGCCAATTTAGGGAAGAAATAAACATCCAATGCCTAGTGGGGCCTACGTGTAAGGAATCCTTTTGCATATCAAGTTCTTGTGACTGAGTTTACGCATCACCTCAACGCCCTTCATAATGCATATAAAGAGCGATCCATATGAATATGAAGGCTCCTAATATGGTGATTTTGCTATAGGTGCTCTTGGAGAACATGACAACATAGTAATAATGTTGCCCATGCACGTAAAAATTAAGTATATAAATTTCTGCTACTCCCATCGACACTACATTATCATCACTTATCGACATTAACTTGACTAGAAACAGTTGCTTTATGGAGGACTTAATTGATCTTCGATTATCGTCTCACAAGAAAGATCGTGACCATGCATGAGATGGTGTGGGGTGAAATACCTCATGTTTTGTAAATAGTTTGAAAACCTTGAGTCCCCCCTCCTCAAGCCGTCAATGGCGACACAATGATGCTCTCAGGCATCGCTCGCAATGGGGCATCCTTTCGTTGGCTCTACGATGGCAGCGACGGGAGGGGCGATGGCATCAACCGCGAGTGAGGCGAGGGGCTAGACTGCGTGTGTCTGAGTAGGTACCCAATCGTGGCATCGCGAGGAGGAGTCCATGAAGCTTGACCAGGACCCCCTCTAGTACCTCTCGAGGGGCGACTATCGTCTCCTAACCGCCTACAAGATGGACGTGCACAACCATGAGAACGGGCTCATTGAGTTCATCGACAACACAAGGAATCCAATAGGGGTGGGCTTAGAAAGAAGGAGAGGACCATGATGATGCCTTTCTCGCCATGGCCAAGGAGGACACGACTTTAGTACATAGTCCAAACTTGTCGCTTCCTAAAGAATCAACGAGCAAGGTGTGTGTAGTTCTATTGCTCAACCCGGAACGTGCTCAAAATGTTCATCTTGAAGGGGCTCACAGTGCTCTGATATCGTTGTCATCGACATCTTGCATGTGCCGGATATAATGTGTGGTGGCATGGATCCGACCCTGGGGTGTGTTGGTCCCGGTGATAATGGCATGACGTGAACATGTCCTGAATCGGGGCGACACAACCTTACCTAGTACCCTGCTCTTGCCGATGGGCCCCATGATTGAGGAAGTTGAGTGGCGGCCCCTGAGACGTGGAAGGTGAATCTGCGTGGTAGCTACAACGACATCGATCTACGACATGGCTATATTGGCGATCAGATTAGAAGACTAACATATGTCAAGAGCATTGTTCCATCTTCCTCATCGAAGGGATCAAATGAGGTGTGATAGAACCAGAAGTAGGGGACAGCGTGAAACCCGCATCCATCATTTTCTTTTCTTTTTGTGTAAACCAATCCATTTACCAATGCTGATAGGCTTCGCTTTGATTCTTAAATAATCAATAATACTTCTTTCGTTTTATAATGTAAGATTATTTTTCAAGTTATGTTAACTATAGTATGTAAGTTGACTGAATTTTGAGTGGGTAAGTCAATTTTATGAAAATAAAGAACGGGTAGGATGGGTTTACAGAAAAAATTTAGTCGCCTATTCACCCCCCCCCCTCCCCAGTCGACATTCCGATCCTTTCACATGTCCTCGACCGGGGCGACACAACCTTACCTAGGACCCTGCTTCTGCCGATGGGCCCCGTGGTTGAGGAAGTTGGGTGGAGACCTTGAGACGTGGAAAGCGAATCCGCGTGGTAGCTAGAGTGACAATGATTTACGACATGGCCGTAATATCAAATGGATTAGAAGACTAACCTACGTCAAGATCATTGTTCTATCTTCCTCATCGAGGGGTCGGATGAGGTGTGACATGAACCAGAAGTAGAGGACGACGTGAAACCCGCATTCAACATTTTTATTTTCTTTTCCTGTAAACCCATCCATTTACCAATGCTGATAGGCTTCGTTTAATTCTTAAATAATCAATAATGTTTCCCTTGTTCTATAATGAATGATCATTTTGCAACATATGTTAACTATAGTATGTAAGTTAACTGAATTTGTGAGTTGGGTAAGTCAATTTTAAGAAAATAAAGAACGGCTAGGGAAAAAACAGTAAAGAAAAAAAAACGTTGAATCTTAATTTAATGGATCAGAAAATAATGTATTTAAAATTCAAGTAAATTACATATAACCGGTTCGATTTGTTTTTGTCTTAACCTGACAAAATATACGAGATAAATATAAAAACCCATCATCTTGTCGCATACCCATTTTGCCACCTTGAAAACCCACTCCCATCGTTCACTCCGAGGCCATTGAAACCTCCACCAACTGCCCCCCTACGCACAGCGAGCGAGAGCCACTTGGATCACCATGACCGCCACCTCGCGGCCACAGCATCCCGCTCACGGCAACGGCAACGGCAGCCTAGCCCCGCCGTCGGACGGCGGCAAGTCCTTCGCCAAGTTCTACGAGTGCTGGATCCTGGAGCAGTCCCGCGACCTGGCCGCGCTCCGCGCCGCGGCGACGGCGCGGCCCGACGACGCCGACCTCCGGCGCCTCGTCGACCGGGTCCTCGGCCACTACGAGCACTACTACCACGCCAAGTCGGCGGCCGCCTCCGCCGACGTGCACCCCATGTTCGCGCCCTCGTGGATCTCCTCCACCGAGAGCCTCTACCTGTGGTGCGGCGGCTGGCGCCCCACCGCCGCGATCCAGCTGCTCTACTCCAAGTCCGGCGTGCAGCTCGAGGCCCAGCTCCCGGCCTTCCTAAACGGCGGCAGCCTCGGGGACGGCGACCTGGCCGCCCTCTCCGCGGAGCAGCTCCAGGCCGCCGACCAGCTGCAGCGCCGCACCATCCGGAGGGAGCGGGAGATCGACGAGGCCGCCGCCGGCGCGCAGGTAAACCAATCAATCCGTGGACACTTCTATCGATCCAGCTTCTTCTTGTCATTTCGATCTTCGATCCGGTGCTGATCGATGGAGGAACAATGTGAGCAGGAGTCGCTGGCGACGACGAAGATGGTGGAGCTCGCCGGGAACGGAGGGGTGGGCGCGGCGGTGGAGGGGATGGAGCGGGAGATGGACGCCAAGGCGGAGGCGATGAAGCGCGTGCTGGGGATGGCGGACGGGCTGCGGCTGGAGACGCTGCGCGGCGTGGTGGCGCTGCTCCGGCCGGTGCAGGCCGTGCACTTCCTCGTGGCCGCCGCGGAGCTGCACCTCGCCGTGCACGAGTTCGGCCGGCGCAAGGACGGCGCCGCCGACGCGGCGGAGTGAGCCTGCCGCGGCGCCGGCGCCGGCGCGCGCGTGGTTGCTCTGCTCCGCCGCGCAACGCTCGTCGTCTAGCTAAGCTCCGAGCTGCCTTCGTTCCGCCTGGTCAACGCGTGGTGTGGCGATAAGCTTTGACCGTGATCCCCTTCCTGTTTGTTCTGTCACAGTGTCGAATCTGTGGTAACTTGTCCGGAGTGGGCTACGACGTGGCAGCGAAAGGGTGATGCCATGGTGGTTTTAGCAACTTACTTGTGTATGTATGCTGAATTATTATGGAAAATGGAGGCATAAAAGGGTCTCCAATACTGAAACTTCTTCAGCAGCAATCACGTTTTTGGCAGCTAAAACGGCTAAAATAAAAGGACAAAGATCAGCAACCAATGCAAGTTCTTGTTATTCATCAAACAACACCAATTATTCATCAACCAATACAACAGAGTTCATATGGAATAAAAAGACAGAACTAGATATTTTGTTTGTCATGCCACGGCCACCACTCCTCCATAAGATCCTTCTAAAGATCTAGACACGTGTTAGCATATCTAATATCATGGTACACCTGAAGAAAGCGTTAGGACTCGATCTGCCCTTCTACACGGATGCACTGGTTGAACCCGTAGAAACAAAATTTTAAATTTTATCCGCACTTATTCTCAATGATCATGTTATGCATGATCACACAAGCGGTCATGATGGGCAATATGATCTTTTGATCCCAAAACCTATACATGACCCTCTCACAATAGCAAATTGGGCTTGTAAAATTTCAAAAATCCTCTAAACATAGTTCCTAGCGGGCGCTTGAGCATTATGGAAATAAAGTTCGTTTATATCCAAAGGGTTGGAAATTGACTTCACAAAAGTAGTCCACTTCGGATATACCCCATCCGCAAGATAGTATCCCATGGTGTATGCACATCCATTGACCTGGAACTTAAACTGTGCCAATTCTACGTTGGCAAGCTTTGCAAAGAGAGGTGAATGTTGGAGCACTTTGATGCCATTGCAACTCTCGGACATGCCAAAATATGCATGCCAAATCCATGTCTGCTGATCGGTTGCGGCCTCAAGAATAATGGTGGCATCCTTCTTATATCCTTCAAACTGCCCATGCCATGTTGCTGCGCAGTTCTTTCAACTCCAATGTATGCCATCAATGGAGCCAAGCATACCTGAAAATTCTCAAGCTTTGTTCATCCCTAAAAGTCTTCGAGTGCCCTGATCATTGGGAGCTCTCGAATATTCTAGGCCAGACACAATGACCACTGCCTTTTCAAACCGTTTGGTATAAAAGATGTAAGTGTTCTCTCCCATTGCCAATTTATCATCAATAAAATTAGTCGGGACATCATAAGTCATCATGCGCAATGCGACTATCACTTTATGCTCAACGCTATGCCCGAGGGTACCGACATAGTTCCTCCTCTGCTTGAAGAGAGGTTCATGTTTCTTCACACCATCGACGATGTGAAGAAACTAGTCCGTGGACATCCCGAACCAGTGTCGAAAGTATATCTCGGGATACACCGAAGGCTTCGCAAAATAGTTCCTCATCAATCTCTTGTGAGCCTTTTTTGGTTTATACGCAAATATGCACGGCTGAAAACCGAACCAGCATGCTTTGGCTTTTTGTTGGCAACTTGGCATGTATGAACATGAACATGACAAGATCCTCCTCTTCGGTGATTACCATTTTCTCGTCTAAAGAGGAATCACCCCATGGTGAAGATGAATTAACCGACGAGGAACTCGTTTACAATAACAAATTCTCCGTCACTATCCATTTTTGCACCAAAAAAGGAATAAAGTTTGCTACTTTTTTCACCTTGTAGATAATTGATCGAACACCTATTAGGCGAGAGGAGCCATGGTGCTGAGAGAGCAAGGAGGTGGTTGTAGCTCTTCCAAGCCGCTGCTCGGCGGTGCGGCAAAGAGAGGGTGGCGGCTACTTCATCCGTCTTCTACCGCCACTTCGCAACGACGATAGATGGCGGAATTGAAGGCGACGACGGTGGCTGAATCGAAGGCCAACTCAACTGCGACGAATCCCAAATCGGCTGCATCCGACGGTGCGATGACGCGTCGGGGAGGAATCCGGGCAAGACCAAAGTCGCGGAACAAAGGGGAGCGGTGGGGCGAATCACAACGACGTGCAACGTGTTACCGACGGTACGGGAGCGAAGGAGAGGGTTAGAGGTGAGTCACGGACATGTTAGTTTTGTGGGCAGCATTGCTACTGCCCTAAATTTATAGCACGCGTTTATTTGTGATAAACACAAAAAATATTTGAACCTCCGGCCAGATTTTGGCCAGCTACTAGAGGCAATTTTTTGGCTTCCAAGCAGCAAAAAAAATAACACTATCGAAAAACACAACTTTTGTTGAAGATGCTCTTCAGTTCCGTTGTGTGATAGCTAGAATCATGAATCAATCAAGAACAACAATAACGAACGAGTAGGCCTTAGATGTACTTTGTCGTTCAAAGTTGTATGTGTGTTCGATTATAGGAACATCCTTAAATACACTATGCTCCCTAAGTTTGGAGGCATGTGAATCGATTGAGCAGTGAATTTACAGTTTGATTTTGACTTGGTCATGTTCTAGTCCGTGGACCCTTCTTCAGCGACGCTTCAGTCTTATAGGCTAGGCCTAACCTGTTGGGGTGTTCGGTGGGGTCTTACATCTCGCTGCGATTGCCTGGGCGTCGTGGCGGCTAGACAGGTGTGATGGGTGGCGTGGCGACTGGACATCTCGCGCTGTCCACGCATCCTTTGCTCGATGGCCGCCAGGGAAAGGAGACGACGGAGTGCTGGTCCGATGACACCCAGATTCACCATTGCTCCAGTCTGTTGGTATGGTCGGGGAGGGTTCCTTCGAGCTCTTCGATCCGTTGGTGTGGTCGTTGAAGTTGCCTGTGATTTTCTGGGATCATTGCTACGTCATTCTTTTACTGGCTTCGTGCTGCTCGCGAGGGACGCTCTTCCTACTGAAATCTGGTGCGGTATAATCACTTTTCCCCTCTTTTGTTCAGGTTTCCTGGTTTAGCTTCCTTTTGTGTTCGGTTTGGTTGGTGTTCTGGTGTAGGCTGGGTTGGTATTTTGGTTCTGCACTAGCGATTGGAGTGGAAATTACTACTATACCTTTAACTATAATCATGTATTGTCTTGCTATGAATTTGGATTGGAGAGGCAATGCAGAGGGGTGAACCTTGAAACAGTTTGCAGGAGCAATTTAATCCATAAGAACATGCATTTCAATTTTTGTTGGCTTGTTGTTGATGTGTGTTTTAATTATCAATTTGTTAAGGATTCATCCATATTGTGGACATGTGAAGGACAAGGACGGTGTGTTGTTCAAGGTCGATCTGTTGAAGGCCGATTTTAATTCCGTTCTTCGTGTTAGTGCTGAGGCTTGATGCCTTCATCTTGGTTTGCCGGGTCCTTCTTCTACAAGCGTGGTATGGATTCTTTATCCCCTTTTTTCTATGTTTTGTCTTTCACTTTATGTATATATGTGTTTCATGTAGGTTGGGTTGCAGATAGGCAAGAGTTGTTTATGTGAGATTTGTATCTCCTGTAGTGGCCGACCCCAAGGATGGGCGCGGCAGCCACAACTACGAACTCGGTGTTTTTTAAATCTCTACGGGGATTGCAGTTTCAGTGTTGTAATATGTATTTTGAAGTATCTATTCCATCAAACACCTTTTCATACGGCAAATAATTTTGCGGGTCGCCCGCAAACGGTTTTAGCGTATGAAAATATAGCATATTTGCTAGAGTTACTTTAAAGCACACATTTTTCTATCCAAAGTACCCATCTTTCGTCCTTAACACCCACCAAATCGTGAAAAAAACCAAGAATAAAAAATGGCGTAGCAAAGCGCGATGTCCGCTTCTAGTATTTGATTATTCAAAGTTGTATTCGAAATACTCACAAACTCTTTCCGATTCGAAATCCACTAAACCAAAAACAAACATCGATGCATTTTAGGAACGTTCTGACCGGTTCCGCATGTCAACCTTCACCCTTTTATCATCTATCTCTCACTCCTCCAAAAACACCATGTGACAATTCTCGTAGAAGGTTCGAGCGATGATGAGGGGAGGTCAAAGTGCGAACCAATAGATCATCACATCGGGCTTGTGGTTGGTCGGTGGGCAATCGAAGGCTGAAGCATCGCCTGCCACGGGTCACCATCGTCGTCGAGATGGACCCCTCCTTCAGGAAAAAGTTCTCATGTGTCATGTCGCTAGTCCCCTCTGGCCACCTGCTTATTCTCACCCCGCCGCCCCTCTTTGATTGTGACGAAGGGAGCTCAATGTCATCAACACACTTGGGGGTGGCAACCGCTTCATGGTTGTCGAGTTCCAAAACATCGTGCCATCCACGAAACCACCCTCCTCTGCTTCTCGTCTAAGCCCTGTTTGAAGGGGTTCATGTAGAACACCTGGAAATTCTATCCGGAGGTATTTGGCTGGTCAGGAATGGGAAGACCTTCAGGAATGAAAGAGTTGTTTTTCATACCTGGAGAAGGCACTTTGTGCATGACATCACCCTGCTTTCACATAGATTTCAGGGAGATACTAGATCACAGTTGCTAGATTGGATTAATTGTCTGCACTAGGTATAGTAGGTAAGTAGCCCCCTGTAATTATCCATGTTTTACTTTGAGAACTGAGGTTCTCCCCCTCCTGTACTGTTTTACTTTGCAATAAAATACTGTGGAACTCATGCTTCACAATCTTTAAAATTCAAAAAAATAATTCTATCCGGAGCAGGAGATTCAGTTAAGCAAGATTCCGAAGCTATAATTTTGCCTCTCCCATCAATAGGTTTAGCCAGAGCATTTATAACACGACCCAAGTAAGCCTCGCTCACGGGTATCTGAGCAATTCTTTCGTTTGCTTTTACAAAACTTCCCTCTTGATGCTAAACCATCGCTCTAACTAAGTCAAATTCCACATTTTTTAAGAACGATATGCTTTTTTTTCATTTTCAGGAGCGACACCTGGGTTGGCTTTGGACCTTCAACGTCGTCTCCTAGGATTCGAAAGCGAAGGAGGTGGTTCATGACCCGCACCACGGAGAGCAGAAGAGGGTCGAGCATCAGCAATACCGTCAACCGTGACGAGATTGATCGAGGAAGTGTCAAGGTTAGCAATGAAAATATAAATAAAAAAAAATTCATCCTAACGAGAAAACATTCAATGCGTGACAGGTGACGGCGCACCACGTGAATCGCTAGAGCACTCCCACAAGTAACCTATGTGAAGCCCATCCAGAGTATTATGGAGGTACCATTTCTTGCACACAAAAGATATGAACTAATAACGTTCAAAAAAAAAGATATGAACTAATAAAAATGAAATAAGTTATAGATGTGCGAAATGTCTTGGACCAAACTGCAAAAGCTGCATTCCCCTCACAAATCTCGCGCGCACCACCGATCTACCTCAACGCCGGCGATGCCGTCCTCCTACGCCGCGGCCGCCGCGTCCTCTTCGCGGAAACCAGCTCCTTCCACTACTGCTACTGCCACCACCACCCGCAAACCAGCACCCTTACCTGCACCCGCGCCCCCGCCGTCGAACCCTAGCCACATCTCCGATTCTGACCCCTCCTCCTACTCCTCCTCCGGGGACGAGACCGATCTCAGCGCCTGCGACCCGGCAACTGCGTCCGTCCTCTCCACCTACCTCTCCGTCGCCGGCAATGGCGCCGACCTCTCGAAAGTCGGCATCTTTCTCAACTCCGCCGCGCGCCGCCGATCGCCGCCGTGCCTGATCTGCTTGGATCCCATCCGCCCCTCCGACCCCGTCTGGTCCTGCTCCGCCTCATGCTTTGCCCTCCTCCACCTCCCCTGCATCCAGTCATGGGCACACCAGTCATCCTCCGCCGCTCCTTCCCCCACCTGGGGCTGCCCCAAGTGCCGCGTCGCCTACCCCAAATCCCAGACCCCCACCTCCTACCACTGCTTCTGCTCCAAGACCGAAGACCCTCCCGCGGACCCCTGGATCCTCCCCCACTCCTGCGGCGACGTTTGCGGCCGCCGCCTCAATTCAAATCCCGACTCAGGCTGCGAGCACACCTGCCTCCTGCTTTGCCACCCTGGGCCATGTCC
Source organism: Bromus sterilis (assembly GCA_950022295.1). Lineage (NCBI taxonomy): Eukaryota > Viridiplantae > Streptophyta > Magnoliopsida > Poales > Poaceae > Bromus > Bromus sterilis. Next base: position 22,342,235 of record OX465597.1, on the reverse strand, counting down.
TCCATGCCCTGCTGTGGTTCCTAATTCTCAGTGCTTTTGTGGGGCACGCCGTGAGCCCCGGCGCTGCGCACATCAGCGTTATTCTTGTAAGGGTAAATGCGATAAACGCCTTAGCTGCAAACTCCACCGGTGTCCGGTGGATTGCCATGATGGGCCATGCCCACCGTGTGCTGTGCGGGGGAATCACAAATGTGAATGTGGAGAGACAATGGTGGAGAGGTTGTGCTCTGAGAGAGTTTTCCAGTGCAAGAGGGAGTGTAGTGGGATGCTGGAGTGTGGGAAGCATAGGTGTGAGAGGGGATGCCATGGTGGGAAGTGCGGGGAATGTCCGCTTCGAGGACAGCGGACATGCCCTTGTGGCAAAAAGGATTATCCAAGATTGGAGTGTGATGTGGAGGCCGCCACATGTGGATCGACCTGCGAGAAGTTGCTTGGGTGTGGACGACACAAGTGCCCCGAGCGGTGCCATCGTGGCTCGTGTGATGTGACCTGTCGGCTTGTGATAAAAAAGTCCTGCCGCTGTGGGGTTCTGAAGAAGGAGGTAAATATCTGAAGAACTTATTTGTGAGCATAATCTTTAAACTTGCAAGGATTAAGCAACACAGATATTTGAGCACTTGCAAGCAGTTGACAACACTAAACTAGTTGCACCTGATTGGCAGGATGTTATCTGCGAGTAATTGCTTCATGAAAAGACCAGTTGTTTAAATCTACTTTTACATATTCTTAGTGTACAAACATAGAATATCTGAATACTCGTATGATTCAAATTGATTTTTGAGTCCAACGTTACCCCTTGCATGCATACTACCCAACAGAGTAACAATAAGTAGCAATTGGTTATTTTTCTTTCTCCTTAATCTGGTACTGTATTAATGCTACAGCCTGTTAGGTATACTTCTATAATAGTATTGCTTATTAGACAGCAATTGGCTAAATTCCCAATTCTCGAAGGGTCCTAAATTCCCCAATTCTTGTGATGCATTGAATCAGCTGCCTTGCCACCAAGACTTGACCTGCGAAAGGAAATGTCAGCGATTACGTGCCTGTGGGCGCCATGCTTGTAAGCGGCGTTGTTGTGTTGGTGATTGCCCACCCTGCGCAGAGGTACATCTTTTTTCCCCTCCTTTTCATGATTTTGGCTCCTTTCAAGTTTCAGGCATTAAAAAGATCTATGTTTGTAGATTTGTGATAGGAGGCTCAGATGTGGCAACCATAAGTGTCTCTCTCCATGCCACAGGTATTGCCCTCATCAAAGTTGCATCTTTGGCTTGTCATTTGCTATTGTTTAGTTGCATTGATACAGACATATATGCATGTGCTCCCATTTTGAACTGCAAGACCCATATTAAAATACCAGAAGTGTCGCACAACAGATTACAGATGTCAAAATATGTAGTGGTGTTTTGCTCTGGACTGGAATAGTCCCATTTCATTTTTGGATGGAAAACTCGTGTCTGTAGTTTTGAAGCTGTCATATTGGTTCATTTGTCTGAACTGAATTTCTACTTGTGTAGTAACATTTTGCTCCTTTTGTTTACCAGAGGCGCTTGTTCACCTTGTCCTTTGATGAAGACCATCTCATGCTTATGTGGGAAAACTTATTTTGAGGTTGAAATTGGTAGACTCTTAATTCTGTTGTTCATTTCATTGTATGAGTTATATTTGGTCTTATCTATTTCCTTAGAAAGATGATTAGGAGACACAATTAGCATGCACCAGCTGCATTGCAATCATTTTTACACGATCTTGTGCACTTCCCTGAATGTCAATTCTTGCTCCAGTTTCATTATACAGTACAGGTTCCTCCTCAGTGTTTCTCCTGACTCACTAGTTGCTAAGTTTCCTTCATAGATTTAAATGCACAATTCTATTGTAGGTTCCTTGTGGAACCGAGAAGAATCAGAAACCTCCCAAATGCTCAAAAAGATGCAATATAGATCGTCTTTGCAGACACAAGCTTGACTGCCGGGTAAACTGTTCCACCTCTTTTCTGTATCATTGTCATTACTCATTAATGATAATCTCTTGATAAATTTTATTGCTGATTGCCATTGCTAGGGTATTTGTCACATTGTTGTTGTTCAGAGTTTGTTCTTGTGAATTTAGTTGCATGTCATTCCTGAGTGTTTAATTACTTAAGTTATTATAAATTGGTTCTCAGAATTTACTTGACATTTTAATCTCCTTCATGTAGCCCCATAAATGCCACTATGGAGCGTGTCCACCTTGCAAACTGATCTGCGGGGAGGAACTTTCTTGTGGCCACATGTGTAAAGAAAGGTTAGTATTTAATTAGTAGTCATTGCAGTAGTATACCACAAACTACAGTGTCCTCTGATGTCTAACAATCTTAACACTACCCAGGTGTCATGGCTCTATTCCTCCACCGAACCCTGAGTTCACACTTAAACCAATGAAGAAGAAAATGGAAAAGCATGTAGAATGTACGCCTGGAACACCATGTCCACCATGCCAAGAAATAGTTTTGGTGCCATGTTTTGGAGAGCATGTAGGCCAAGAACGTGCAGTAAGTTTTGAACGCCATGGCCATCTTTTGGTCAACTTACCTCCCTCCTTCCCTCCCTCTCTGGCACACTTGAGCTTGTACACCTGATTATACAAATCATACAATTTCTTTTTCCGTGTTTTTGCAGATACCTTGCTCCAAAAGCAGGCAATTTCCCTGTCAGAATTTATGTGGAAACCTTCTGCACTGTGGCAACCATTATTGCACAAAGGATTGCCATGTGTTAGAGATCCCATCGGATCAACGCAAGGCCGATACCATATTGTCTCTCAGTAGAAAGAACACTCTTGCTGAGCCTTGCGAAAGATGCAATCTTCCTTGTCAAAGGGTCAGTTCTTCTTTGTTTCCCTTTGCAATACCTTCAGTTTGATTGTTTTGTTTATAAATTGTAATGTGAAATGGCTAGTTGAGCTTGGCATCTTTCTTTTAAGCTTGGTGCATAATATTTAGTCTTAATGCTTCTGCCAGGCCAGGGATCCTCCCTGTTCACATCCTTGCCCTTCGCGGTGCCATCTAAGCGATTGTCTACCTTGCAAAGTCCTTGTTAAAAGATCATGCCATTGTGGTACGATGACACATGCTTTCGAGTGTGTGTACTATAACAACTTAAATGCCAAGCAACAGCTGAAAGTAAGGTCCTGCAGTGGCCCGTGTCATAGGTCGGTGACCAATTCCTGTTTTTTAATTGTTTTTGTTTTGAATGCTCGTGTGAAAAAATTGGATTTATAACTTCATAGTACTGATTTCTTGGACCTGTTATTTATGGCATTGTGCAGGAAACTACCAAATTGCCCCCATCTGTGCTCAGAAATATGCCACCCTGGTCAATGCCCGTCAGTTGATCGGTGCATGAAAAAGGTATGGCATCAGCATATTTATTTAGTTTGAAATAACTGTAACCAGTAAGTTATCAGGTGCTCGGTCTGTTTAGCTGATGAAACTTTTCATCGAGAAGTTTCTGAGCATGTTTCTTTGTTGAAGCAAAATTTAATCCTGCAATTTCAAGCTATATACCTTCATAGCTGTATTTATTCCTTTGCCTGTTTGATACCTATGAAGGTTAATGTACGCTGTGCATGCAACACCCTGAAAAAAGAGTGGGTATGTCAAGATGTTCTCAAGGAGTACCGTAGTTCTGGCCGTGATCCAAAAGAAGTACCTAAAGGTCAGTTTGGAGTTGGCCTACTAGCATGTGGTGGAGACTGCGCGAAAAAGGTCAACGTTCCAGCTGCAGAGTTGCATCTCCGGAAAGTTCAGGAGACCAAGGTACCATATCCTACCATTGTAGCCAAACTTTGTATTGAACACACTGTTTTCGTCTGCAAACGTTTTAGCACCTAACTGTTGGATTTTGCGGTTACTATCGAATGAGTGCTCATATCCTGTAATTTCCATGCAGAAGCCTGCTGCAGAAGACGCAAACGTGCCCAAGCGTAGGAAGAAGCGTGACCGTGAAGCACAGGGGCCCGTTCCGGTTTCGATGTGGCAGGTGTGAAACACAGTCGCGATGCTTAGATATTTTTGGGTTTACTAAGTATTTGGTCCTTACAATACACTCACATCTTTGCAGCGGATCAAGTGGTATCTCCTGGTGATAATTGCCTTAGCCGGACTGGTCGTGCTGGGACTTGTTATTTGGAAGGCCATTTTCCAGATTTCGGACTGGATGAACGAAATGGAAAAGGAGAAGGCCAGGCAAAGGCTCCTGAGGGCCGGAAGGTTGTAAAAGAGTACATAATATATATGGATTGTTGTTGTGCCAGAAACGTTTACATTTGGAGAAATTTAGGCGAAGGATGTCATTCTTTCGCTCCCTCGTTGTATCAAAGGGAAACGGCTTTTGTATTCTGTTTGAATTATGTTGTTGTAAATGTAAAAATGGTGTCAGTTACACATCGGTGTCCGAAAACACTTGTACGGGTTACGGAACATGCCACTCTGCTGAAAATCCTCAACGTAGCTCTGCAAGCGCTGGTCACTTTGTGCAACATATTTTTGCAGATTCAAAAGTTGTGATATGGTGCACATCTGTGATTTTGTTGAGAATTTTTCGAAATGGACAAACGCACTAAACCCATGTACCTTTGTATCTTTGCACATCTTGTCAGGCCACCCTTTGCCTAGTAGGAGTACTTGGCAGGCACAGCAAGTAGAACAAGTACAAGACGATGTTGCATTCGGTCACATTAGCCAACTCTCTGAGTTACTACAAGTCTACAAGGCCTCTTGATATATTGCACTACAACAGACAGCTTAGCCATGATAAACATAGGTTTCCAGATTACAAGATCACCAAAAGCGGGCGCGCTCACACAAAATACAGCTACGAATCAACCTCATGTGCTGCTAAAACAGAACGGGAACTGCTGCTACCGCTTGCCATGGTGACGGATGATGTGGACCGTCATGGCAACCTTGCCTTGGTTCTTCTTGTTGCTCCCCCCCGTCAGCTGGAACAGGCACACGTCCTGCACCCGCAGCCGGTTGTCGCCGGCGAAATCGCGCCAACCTCGCACCAGCATCTTCGCACCGCCGGTCCTCGCGCGCAACTCGACCTCCCACGCCTTGTTGCTCCTCCCCGCCCTTACGAGTGTCACGGTGACCCGATCCCCGGAAGGAAGGTACTCGGCAGCATAGGTCCCGCAAATGGTCTGCCAAAGCGTTCGTTACAACGATATTTCTGAACAACAACAACAACAACAACAACAACAACAACAGCTACAGCTAGTGGTACATTCCAATAACAGGTTAGAAAAGGATTTGGACCCTTACTACGTTGTAGATTCTGCTGGCCACGCCGACGCTGCTCCTGTTCATCACCGAGACGTAGACGGGGACCCGAGACCCGATGGCGCGGGCTCTCCGGTCCACCTCCCTCTCCTGCTCCCTGGTCAGGCTCACGCGTGAAGCGGATGACATCATGTAGGGAGGCGCCAGCTCTGGTGGTTGGCGTGCTCTCTGACCGCCTCGGCTGCATCCTGAAACAGAACTCAACATGGCTTGTTAGAACGAGAGAATCTCAAGTGAACCAAGTTGTTATAGTCTACCACAAAGGGCGCCTGGATGTGCTACCATACCATCATCTTGCTCCTTGCCAACATGGCGGGTTGTTGCGGCCGCCTTTGTCGACTTCACCCTTGTTTCACCCTGAGTAGCAGTAGTAGTAGCAGCAGCACATCTTACTCTCTTCTTCGGACCACTACTTCCACTTGCACTTGCACCCAATGTTTCACGAAGCAGATGGACCGTGAACTTGCCCTTCTTCACCGGTTCCAGCACGCAGATGTCTCCCTCTTGGACGCTGTTGTCACGGAGGAACTCTACCCAGCGAGACCCGGAGAGGAGGTGCCCACACCGATCTTTGCTTATGTAAAACCAGGGGTGCCACTTCCTGTTCTTGCCCGGGCGCTGCAGCGTCACATTCTGACTCTCACATGGGAAGTGCTCCTCTGCAAAACACCTAGGGATCACCTGATTTCCAGATGCCACGGTATCAGTGGTGGCCAGATCATGTAAAAATAAAATGGGATTCATATAAAACTCTACTACGAATCAAGCATTTCAAGAATATAGAAAAATCCGAAGAGGGGAACTTACGAGACGAGGGTTTTGCGAGCCCAGTTTCATGATAGCCACAAACAAGGGAATTTGGGCTCGAATGTCCTGGAGAAGCCTAGTTACCATCTCATCCTGCGCTCCAGATAGTCTGGTTTTCTGGGATACGACATAGTCACGCACCCAAGAAGGTGTCTGATGATCATCATCTGGTTCAAAAGACGTTTCATGTTCAGAACGTTCCTCGGCAGTGTCACTGTCTTCTCCTGTACAGAAACTCAACAGTTAGTAATTAAAACCACGGCAATAATATCTAAAATGTGTTGTGGATACATACTTCAGAAAGTTGATGCACAAGAGAATAGAAATTCAACCTGAATCCTCCTCAGATGGGCAGTAGTTTACGGCAGTTTTTCTAGAATGGCTTGAGTCCCCTCTTTCACACGCTGCAAATCGTTTACTTCCTGAAGATCTTGTGGCATCATCATCATCATCATCATCATCATATTGTTCCTTGTTGACACGGGATGTCGCGGCCGCCTTTACCGTATTCACCCTTGTTTTACCATTACTAGTACACCTCACTCTTTTCTTTGGACCTCTTGTTCCACTTCCACTTGCACCCAGGGATTCGCGAAGCACATGGACTGTAAATTTGCTCCTGCCAGCAGTGCCCTTCTTCACTGGTTGGAACACGCAGATATCTCCCTCTTGCACGTCATTGTCACGGAGGAAGTCTAACCAACGAGACCCGGAGAGGACGTGCCCACATTGGTCTTTCCTGCTGTATAACATGGGGTGCCACCTCTTGCTCTTGCCCGGGCGCTGCAGCGTCACGTTTTGGCTTTCACGTGGGAAGTGCTGCTCCTCAGCAAAACACTTGGGAATCGCCTGATTTCCAGATGGTACAACATCAGTGCATTCATGCAATGATCATTGATATAAAATGGAAATAACAAAATGCTCATATAAAACCCTACAAGGCTATAGTACATATTAAGGATTTCAAGATCATGGCCGATAAACGTGACAGGAAAAAGGAATATTAGTGGTAAAACTTACAAGAGCACAGTTTCGTGAGCTCAGTCTCATGATAGCCACAAATACACGCGTTTCAGCTTGAACATCCTGGAGAAGCCTAGTCACTCTCTCCTTCTGCGATCCAGATAGACTACTCCTCTGACTCCGAGATAACACATAGTCACACACTGGCACCGAAGAAGGTGCCTGACGACCGTCTAGCTCAGAAGATGATTCATGTTCAGCATGTTCCTCAGCAGTGTCAGTGTCTTCACCTGCACACAAGCTCAAAAGTTAGTTAAAACGGCGGAAAATGTATGAATTGTGTTGTGGACACATAGTTCAGAAAGTAATGCTAATGCACAAGAAGATAGAAATGTAACCTGAATCCTCAGATGATGAGGGGTTCATGCTGACTTTTTTAGAATGGCTCGATTCGCCTCTTTCACACGTGGCAAATCGTTCACCTCCTGATGATCTTGTGGTATCATCACCCGAGCTGATTGATATATCAACACAATCTGCACTTCTTTCTTGAGCATTACAAGAAGTAACCTTGATGCCGGTACAGGGAAACACCTTTTCACAGTCATCAGAGTCGAGGACCAGGATCTCGAAGCGCGACTTCTCGATGTGGCGAAACAGCAGTGAGTCGTTCTCCTCGATGCGATGCACATCTACAAATGCCTCCCATCCACGCTGCCAGAGGAATGTTTCGTTCATGTGCTTGGCGACTTCAACGGGGTACATGTTGCCGTTACGGGATTCCAGTTCGATGGTCCTTGAGATCTTTCCACGGAAATGGTCGATGAACTTGTTTGGTATGATCTGCAAGAAAGAAAGAAAAGTGAAACATTCTAACTGGTATGAACAAGCACGTCAATTTCTTAGTACAATGGGAGCAACAGAAAAACATGGCATAGATGCGATGCAAAAATCATGTGCTATATGCAGACTAGTCGGGAAATGGACCGATGAATGAGAGCATTTTGCATTAACCATGACAACACGACACATGGTTGGTTTAAAAATTAGAACAGATCATTTTAAGTATTATCTGGACCTTAGAACTTCTTTTGCTGCAATGTTCCAGTGGTATGGGTTTTACTGCTAGTCTGAATTCTGAAACCCAAGAGTTTAAACTTAACATTTTTGTACAGAATCTAGCACCAACCACACTAGGATCAATTTAATATAACTGGCAAGCAACTATCCGTTACAAATTCCAACAAATCCTACATACAAAACATTATAAAAAAGAGACAGAAGATGTCTGAGCACACATGAGAAATGACTCCAAACTGTAACGGCTTACCATGCCATCTCTAAAATTAGCGGTCATGCGTCCGAGGAAACACTTCATGTTTACATCCAAATGGCCCTCATATCTCTTGCAGCAGTCACAAGATCGGTTCATCTGGGAAGCTAGTCCAGCCACGTGTAGCTTATGTCAGTTGCACATTCAACAAAGTAAGCAGTAAATCAAACTCTGAACATCAGCATAACGGTAGGTAATCTATCCTTCCTAGAGAGTAAGTGTCAGGTTCGTGTTATGTGTCACTCTTATCACACGTTTCTACCTTCAAAGAAAAAAGCATGCGCACAATCGTTGTATCGAAAGTGTAAACAACGCAGAGAAGCTGCAATCAAAGGAAGACTGAAAAGGTGCAAATCTAAGCAGAAATACCCCCAGTAAAACGGGACAGTAGAACAAATCAAAACAGGGAAAGATGTTGTTCATACAGTGATCTGGCAGAAATACCCCCAGTAAACGGGAGAGTAGAACAAATCAAAACAAGGAAAGATGTTGTTCATGCACTGATCTAGCAGAAACACCCAGTAAATGGGAGGTCCCAGCAGTAGAGTGAACATCTGCTCTGAAGCCTTGACCCTCTCGTTTCTTTCCTGATGGTAGGACGTGGGGGAGAGGAGGAGGAGGAGACACCTTACCGTGGCAAAGCAGCTCCAGGAGGCAATGGTGACTCAGAGAAGAAAGCTCAAGGCTACGGATACATATAAGGACATTTTGGTGCTACCATGAAGAATCTTTGCCGATGCAAAAGAGGACGCCAGCGAGATGCAGGTAATCATGTCGGTCCTGAAAAGGCATTGAAAGGAGCTTCATGAAGAGACAGTTCAATACTATATGCAGGTATTGGCAGTACTTGATGAAGTCACAGTACCTTTTTCACCACAAGAGTTGACGTAGAAATCTGCAGAGATCTGTCATGATGTTCTCCCCTAGCACCAGATAGTCTAAGATGCAGCAGTAAGGATGAACAGTGCTAGACTGAGATGAAAAGTCTTTTGACGGAATAGATGCATGCAGACAGAGGAGCCGTCACCTAGCTAGAGCCAGAGCTACAATTACTGCTGCAGAGCCAGAGCTATGTCCAGTCACCCAGTCTCAGTGCGTGTGCATAGCGCTGGCGTGCGCAGAGGAAAAGGAGCTCAGGCCAACACTCGGGAAGCAACTCAGCCTCCAACTTCCATCAAAGGGACAAAGCAATTAGAGATCACTCGCCAACAATTTATTAGGAGGACACACCTTTTTTTTGTTAGTTAATGAATCTTGGTCTAAACTTTTGAATTTTCATCAATCATGTGCATGCGTTTGTATAATGCATACACACCAACCATATCTGCTCCAAAATGGATGTAATTTCTGAACTAGATTCTTAGGTGTTGCAGCGGCAGCAACAATGGTGTTCAATGTTTATGTAAGCAACATAGGCCGTCATTCCGATGCATTGCCGGTTTGGCAGAAGACAGACAAAGAAGTTCAGCTTAACTGAAACCACTTGTTCAGAAAAGTTGAGCAAGTTTTAACAGGGTGCACATATACGATTTCATAGAGAATTTTTCCAAAAGATTAACTGCAACCACTTGTTGATGTAGGAAAGATCAGACATAACTTGTAAGCTATTATGATATACGTATGTCCCAGAAAGTGGCATGGGGGATGATACTGATATTTACAACTGAAGATATCTAATATTTACAAGATCCCGTCCACTAAAACTGTCATTTACAAGAGTTCAGTGAACATTTGCTAATAAGGCCGGAGATGAAGTACTAACTCATCGACTTCTATAGCTTGTACACCGGTGTTATGCCCAGCAGGTGGAAGCACTGGCGCATGATGATGGCCGTCGCTTGGCACAGCAACAAGCGGCTCGTTTCCTCCGGTGACCCGACCACCTGCCAGAATCATGGTACAAGGGGAAAGACAGTTAAGCATGAGGTGATCCGAGAGAGAGATACTTATGTTCTTTGGCAAGCAGATTGGTGTACCTGGCAGTTGGTGTAGAATTGTGAGAATTTTTCAGATAGGGCGTATAGATATTCACACAGGAAATGGGGCGACAGGTCGTCGCTGGCCTTCTCAACAACCTAAATGATTGCATTATAGCTAGAGTTAACAGCACATTACTATACAATATATGCATACATATATACAAGGATGATTCAACTTTAATAAAAAAATGACAAGCATGCACCTCTGCAAATTGGATGAGATGCAATCCTAAGGAACGCTCGTCAGGATGGCCTAGAGTAATGGCTTCAGTCTGAATCCAAATAACAACCATCAGCAAGCACGCGATGCTGCAAACGGCGTATTGGTTACAAGTATGACGAGATGCTCACCATTTTTAACTCTTCAACATCCTTGTTGGATCTCTGGATGATGGAACAGATACGGGAGTGTGCATACTGAAGATAGACAGCGGTATTTCCCTGCTCATTAGAAAAGTGTCAGATCTTCATAATATGCTCTGCTTCGGTAGCTTAAAAAGAGTACTTCGGTACCGAAATACACCAAGATAAAATAATCACACGTCACTAGTTACATGCGTGCTGGAGTACCTTGTCACTTAGCATTTGTTTGTAACTAAATTTGTAGTCTGTCAGCCGATTGTTTTTAAGATCTGCATACCTGAATTGAAGAAATTGTAGAAAATTAAGCATCATCAAAACGGCAATACTATGATCAGTTAAGTATCCACAATAAGGAAAAGTAAGGAAGTCTTCATAAGTTGTAAATCTCACATATGCATCCAAGTTCTAATACATGCAGGTGCACATAAATAGGCACAAGTAGAGTCGTACGATATAAACTTTCATGCTTACATGCACAAGCCATTGAGTACGAGCAGTTATACGACAGAGTGGAACTTTAATGCTTTCAAAGTTTGATTCATGGAACGGAATATAGGAGATAAAATGACCCAGGGTTTCTCTCCAATAAAGGTGATAGAAAGAGAATATAAACTCACTTAACAGCACCATATCCTATAGCCTCTGAAGTTTTATCCAGCTCTTCGTCTGTCCAGTTAGCAATTTGACCTGAATAAAATCGTCATAATTGCAGGCATAGTGAGAGTACATTTTTTTATGAACAAGGGGACAAAAAACAATATCAAACATCAATTACCATTTTCAGTGAGACGTTTGACAAGTTGTGCCAGGCTCTGAGATTTAGCCTCATCAAGTAGATCTACCAGTCGAGCAACTTGATCAGAGGAACGAGTCCGGAAGCGCGAGCCGTCTGCACCAAGAACAAAGCCAAACCCAACATGGCTCGTCTTTGGGTACTTCTCTTCTTTTTGATCTGGTAGCCAGCCAGCCATCCTAGCAGCCTATGATCAGTTTCACAAAAGGTATTGTGACACAAAAAATCAGAGTTGGTCCTCTTCATATGATAAGAACAGACTAGTATACCAAGATTGCATTTGAAACACTGTTTCTACACGTCCTACAAAGAAAAGGGATATGGTACTCACACTGAAAAACGAATGGAAGTGTTGCTGCTGACCTACGTCAGTTACATATATTATCCATTCTGCCATCTCCACATTAAGCCGGTACCTTCATGAAGATAAGAACCACATATGAGTTTAAAAGCTATGCAGTTCAATAGGGAGCCTACATCTTTTTGAGCACTACTTGTTTCACATTCTCTGAAAAATACGTGAAAAGAATTTATGTTCTTAGGGCGAGAAGTTGCAAGAGAAACAATGTGTTAATAAATGTTGTAGCAACTGACCAAAGAGCAGCCAAGTCTGTAGAAGCATAGTTGAAGCCCCCATCTCTCTTGACCACTATCAGAGGAGGTTTTTGGACTTCAATTACTCGAGCGCCTTTACTTTCTGTAATCAGGCCTTTGCTAGTCAATTCCTCCAAAACACGGGGAATGTAAGGATTGTAAAAGCTCTCACCCTGAGAAAATTAACAATTTAGTTAGCTTAATTTTGAATAAAAAGTAAATAAACATATGAACAATCATTTGCTTCTTGTTGGTGAAGTTTGGTTGGAGATCAAGGCCATCAGTAGTTTCAGTGATAAGGCAAAATAATCAAACAAAGGAAAAAATGGAGATAATTAATAGAAATTTTGAAATTCGCCTTCGAAACATGTATGACTAGTATATTTATCATTAGTAACTGAATGTAATATTCCAGCACTAGTAAATACAATGCACATTGCAACAAAAACACAATGCTTATTTTTTAGGGAAATCACAGCTTAGTTCATTTTCCCCAAAAAATTCAGCTTCCGATAATATGTAAGCATTTCAGGTGTTCTCTCCCAATATTTGTTGGTAGGCAAACAGGGGACAGTAATAATACCTTTTCTTCAAGTTTCACATTAAGCCGTTTGTACACCAAGTCAAACTCATTCCGGCTAATTTGACAAATACTTTTCCAGGCAGTCAGATATCTATCTTCCCCTCTCTACAATTCAGTTATTGCTTGGTGGTGAGAATAAGTCATAGATTGACCAAACAACAAGGATTGAAAAAAATACAAACCTGCAGGTGAACTACTGCTTGCTGAGCCCTGCTTTTAAAATCAGGATCCTCGTCAAATCTTTTCTTGGATTTTTTGTAGAATGTCTGTGAATATTCAGAACATAATTAAAGATGTTGCTGGATCATGCAAATAATGGCAAGCCATTTGAAAAGAGCGTTTATTCAATAAGAGTTTTGTCAGAATTCGTAGATTTAGTAAGACAATAAAATGACTTGAAAGAAATAGGTACAAACACTGTGATAAATATCAGTAGCATGCATTATATATGTATGCAGAATAGACCATAATCATGATTTTGTATGTCACAACCGCAAGTTAGGTATGTGCTAGGATCAGAGGTACCTTGCATTCATGCAAAAATTTCAAATTGCAATTCAAAAATGGGGAAAAGAAAGCCCTGAGAAATTAAATCAAATAGCCAGAGAAAAATCTTTTTCCAAAAATCATTTGAGTATTTGGAAAATTCCTATAAATGGTGCTGATCATTTTAAAAATGGTTTGGGAGCAATCCCATGCTCATGGAATTTTCTAATATTCAAACAGTGGCTTTGGAAATTAAATAAAACCCTATTTGACTTGAAATTCAAATTATTTGAATTTCAAAAATGCCCAAAAGTTATGAGTGGCTAGCTCTCTATTTTATGAGGCCACATAAAAATTTGGGGCATTTAATAAAATGCCTAGGTATTTTGTTTTCTAGGCAGAACAAATAGAACAGAATTAAATAAAAAGAAAAGAGAAAGCAGAGAGCTTACCTATCGCACCAGGCGAGGCCCACCTCCTTGGCCCCAGCCCAGCCCACCGAGCCACCTTGTCTTCTTCCTCCCCGCCTCTCCAAGCACCTCGCTGGAGGGCAGAGCACGGCGACGACGCCACGGCGACGTCCAGGCCCTTCTAGACCTCCCCCTCCCTCTCTCTTGTGCCACGGAGTCGCGCAGAAGCCACCCCCGCACCCCAGCTCTCTCCCAGACCCTCTCCTTCCCCTCCGGCGACGAGAAACCGAGCACCCCCGAAGCACAGCCGGAGCGCGGCGACGCCCCGACGTGGCCACGGTGCCCCCCTCGCCGAGCCGAGCTGTCCAGTGCATCCGCTGCCGTCGTCTTCGTCATCTCCCGCACAGAATCGAACCGAGGAGCTCCCCAGGCGTTGCCCGTGTCTTCGAGTTGCCGCCGGCCGCCGACGACCCCCAAGTCGATTTCGACGCCGTGCTGCTTTCCCCGCCCCCTTCGTCCTCTCCATCGCCACTGGTGAGCTCCCAGCTCCATTTCCCCCCCATCCGTGCGTCTCCCCGGGCTCTCTGTGCTAGTCCGCCATGGACAGTGTCTCCGGCCGCCGCCTCCCGACGTCGAAGCCATGGCCTGGAGCCTCCCCCTCGAACCCCTCCTAGTCCAGACGACGCGTGACGTCGCGGGCTTCGTCCCAGTGCCCCCAGCCTCCTCCCCGTGTCCCGTAACGCCGTTCCGGTAGAGCGCCGCCGCGCACTGGACGCCGGCGGCTAACCGCCGGGCACTTAGGAGTTAACCCACCCCTAATCACCCCTTAATCCCACTGACTCGTGGGCCCAAGGCCACTAACTAACCCTGGTTAGTTTAACTAACCGGGTTAATTAACCCCCCCCCCCCACTGACAGCCCGGACCCACGCGTCAGCAGCCCCCTGACGTCACCCTGGCGTCAGGCTGACGCAGTAAATCAGTTAAATGGTTTATTTAATTCCAGAAATTCCAGAAAATACCCCAAACTTTGGAAATTCATAGAAAATTCATCCTAACTCCAAATATAGCAAATAATATGTCTAAAATTATCAGAAAAATACAAGGATTAAGAATATGCAATTTGTTTTCATGTTTGACCATTTTAAAATGGGTGAACAGTAGCAAACATGCATATGGACCCTTTTCAATTTCAAATTTGGGATGATTTTGCAAATGATTTTGCAACGCCCTTATTTGCAATGGTTTCATCCACACCTCAGAAACGTTACTTCAACTATACAACATCACTTCATGATCAAACTTTTCAGATGAACTTTCATGCATCCAAATGCATTTGAAATTCATCGATAAATCAACTGGAGTTTGAATTTGCATTTTAAATGCAATATACTCCTTTTAAATAGAATGCTCAACACATCAGTACCTTGAACATCACCATTACAATCTTATTCATGTGATTGTGCATTGTACATTATGTTGATCCTATGATTGTCATGTTGCTGATAGAAGTGGATTCGGAGCTCGAGATCACCCCCTTCGTTGAAGACTCCATTATCGAAACCTCGTCAGCAAGGCAAGCAAACCCCCATTGATCATGTCTATAAAATCCCACTTCCCTCTCATGTCTCGCTTATGCATTGTTTAGGATGATCACCATGATAACGTTTCTACCGCATAGTTGAACCCATATCCTTTGCATGACCTATCATCTTGTCACAGTAGTAAGCAAACCACAATCCTAGCAGATGTAGGAGTTGGTTGATATCATGTAGCCCCTGCAACTGTTACTGCTTATTGCATGCTTAGTGGTATAATGAGGTTGCTTATGATGTGAGTCGGGATGACAAACATGGTGTTGATGAAAGTGAAACGTGTTGGTGAATCTACCCTAATACAAGGTGAACGATGAGAGGCTGTGTAGGAGTACACAATGGGTTGTCTCGTTGAACACCGCCCTAAGCCCGAGTTCTTGTGTAGTGATCCAAGAAGAAGAGTACAACCACACATTGGGCTCACTGACCCCTCTCATCCTAGTACCTCACCCCGTTCGAACCCCAAGAGTCGCAGTAGTTCGGAGTTCTGGTAGGGCTGTGGCACGGTCTGCGAAGTGGATGAACGACTTTTCAAGACCGGCTTGGGACCCTGCACACATCGTTTGAGGCTGTACTGGAACCTCGGCCGGACTTCCATACGGATCCCCCTTAGATAGGCGACTCTCTGGACTAGAACGGAGCTGTGGGCGAAGTGTTGTGGTGGCATCCTCGCTGTCACCTCTTGAACGGTGACACGCAAAAGGCGGTAACTGATGACACGTGTGTGTAGCGGTACACCCTTGCAAGGTTAACAAAACTATTCGAATAGCCGCGTCCGCGGTTAAGGACTGCTTGGAGAGCTGTGCTCGATTATTAGACAACTTGAACTGGATACTTCTAAAACTCGCAAGATAAGCGTGAGTGCTATGGTGTGCTTCTCGTGGGGAAGCCGAGGAAGTAACCATAGTGGTGTATTTGGTTGAAGAGATGTAGTGGACTCGTGTACGCTTCTTACCTCAAGTCTGGTACTCGTAGTTCAGGACTAGCCAAGTCAAAGCTGGCACTTCTGCAAGTGAAACCCCACCCCCCTTTACCTTGATACATATGCATGAGTAGTATAGTTCCTATGTAAGTCTTGCTGAGTACGATTTTGTACTCACGTTTGCTTAATCTATGTTTTAGATGAACCCACCGACCCCGATGGTGGCTTCTAACCGAAGCTCGAAGAATGAAGACTCCGACCAAGACCAAGCTAGTGTAGTCCCAGTCAGACGACTGGTTCCCTCGTGGAGGGCTTGTTTTTAGATAAGGCTTCTCTAAGCCATTTGTTAAACTTGTCTGTACTCAGACCTACTTGCTTCCGCTTGTTTGTTGTAATGTTGGATCACATGCTTGTGATCTCTGTGTGCACTCTGTAAGAGTTATTAATAAAGATATATACTTTGTAGAGAATTGCAATGATACCTGCTGTTCATATAAGGCATGTGTGCTGCGTGTATGTTTATAACATGCATGTCTTTGTATGGGTTTTCGAGACCTTAGTTGTGATCTGGCTGGCGGTCTTTTATACACCAAGTGGCCCTTAGATGTGCGCAGCTTGGGGCATCGCGATGCGATTGTTCGAGACTCTGTCTCGTGCACACTTTGATGTATGATCGAGCCCGCCCTAGACCCCGACTAAGTGATCGGGCTGGAGTAAGTCTATGTAAGGGTTATAATACAATCGATAGTATGGTTGAGGCGACTTGTCTATGAGTATGGGAGTTCACCACCCATATCATTTAGACTTGTGTGCGGACGATGAGGACCCATTTCAGTTGATCATCCGGCCTGGATGGGACGCCCCTCACGTTCGATGCTTTCCGAGAACGTTCTGTGCTTGGCCTTGTCTGCTTAGACAAGTGGGTACGGTTCTCGGCTCTCCATATGATTGTGTTGTAGCGAGGCTTGCATACGCTAACCCCGGGTCCCGACATTGTATTTCTCAGAGCAAGATTTGTATGCACCGATTCAATCTTTAGGGGTTACAGAAAATGGCATATATCAGCCAGTGCTACCACTAATAGTGCAATTGTACATTTGGAGAAAGAAAGCAGGTTAACCACTCACTATTAGAATAAGATGCTGCAGGTAAAGTACCATCCAAAAAGGACAGATACATGACCTTGTGATTAAGTTTGAACGGTTAAAGTATTACATAACTACAACTACTCAGCTCTGGTACGATTAACACGTACCTGAAGATCTCCAATGGCCTGGTTGCCAGCTTCCTCCCCATTTGGGAATTCCTCAAACAGATATTCTATCAGCATTCCAAACTGAATAAAAAAGATTAATATTAGTAAAATAAAGAGTTCCATCTGTGTCAATCTTTAGCACCTCAGAACACTTGAATTTTATACCTGTGTACCCCAGTCTCCCACATGGTTATGTCGAAGAACTTCAATATTCGCAAACTCAAATATGCGAGCTAGTGTATCTCCAATTATGGTTGATCTTATATGCCCAACATGCATCTCCTTTGCAATATTAGGAGATGAAAAGTCAAGCACCACCTTCTTAACTGGTAAGGTTGGTGCCCATGATTCGATACCATGGATAAGCATGTCTTGTATCCTCTGCAGTTGTGAGGATCATTAGTATGGTGGGATTGTGTTACCACTTACCAGTAACAGTAAGTTAATAATGAAGGGTATTTATAGAACATCTCAACCAGACCTGCGCAATCCAATCACTGGATAGGACTATGTTAACATAGCCAGGTCCAACAACAGAGGTGGATTCAACAATTCTGGAAGGAGGAAGGTTGTGTGCAATCGCCTGCAAATATGTTTAGTTTGGATATTAGGGAAGAAGATGAACATTCAAGAAAACAACATTCAGTTATGAAAGCTTTACCTGTCCAACTGCATTGGGGTTACCGAAGTTTGTTGCAGATTCTCTTATCTGTGAAAATAAGCTCATCGCGTTGTTGCTGCACATGATTGACGGATGATTTCTTTTTCAGTATAGAGACTCGTCTCATTAACCAAATAGCCAGATAGTCAAATTATTGACTATATGTACAACAAAGACATACCACTGATAGTCACCATATCCTGGTTTCGAGACTTCGAGCATTGGCTCCACATCCAGATCAGCTGCCACTGCACAGAGAGACTTCGCAACCAATCTGGCTAGATGCCATTTGACACTCTCCACTCTACATTGGGTCTAGCAAGGCAAGTGAAGAAGCATTGTCAGTACCAACGATTACATACAGACAGAAAACGCATACAGTAACTCTAAAGTCAGCAACCACACAATCTTTTTTGATGACGACTACAGAGATCAAATGTGGTACTCCCTCCGTGACTAGCTCAAAAAACGTTACTATATTATGGGACGGAGGGAGTAGTAAGTAACTAAGATTTAGGCAGTAACAGAAGATGTGAGAAAAATTATAAACATGAATTCAGGGAAAAAAAACAACACACTGGGATAAGATAAAAACATGACAAACACTTACTTGTCACCTATATGCTTACAAATTTGAAGCTAACACCCAAAAGTACCCTATAAGACCACGGCTTACGCATTTCGGGCTAGGCTCTACTCATGATACACTTCATTTTCTTTTATTTAAACAAAATCCTCATAAGCACATCCATGATTGGTTTTGGTGATGACACATATGACAACAGTACGACTTGTCAATCATGCTGTTGGTTGCAATACAGAGGGGAAGAGCAATTGAATATCCAGTGACAAGCTAGGCAAATCGATGACTGAACTCTAGTAATTAAGACTTAGCAACACTTACAGGTTTGGATTCTTGAGGTTGCGAATGTGGATTAGAAGAGGAAGCGGATGCCTCCTCGCCACCCACGGCCATGGCTCTAATTAATCTGCAGAATCCGCCTGCGTAGTTATACAAACAGATACAATCACACACATCACAAATCGCCATTAATTCTGCAACGCCAGCAGAGTACAGAAACATAACACCGTCTTGCTCTCTCTTTATCAAAACTAACGGAAGGAGAGAATCAAAGTGGAACGGGCGATACGATCTGCGTCTCTAAAACGCGGGAACGACCAAAACCACGATGAACAAAACGCGGCGAAGCAAATCGACAAACACACGGCGGGCATGGCCACCGAGCAACACTAATCCCCAGTCCCACCCAACCAAACTACCCGAATGCGAATGCGATCCTGCCGCCCTAAAGAAATCATCAATCCAGATAAGCGCAACAGATTGCGCGCGCATGCTCTCCCTGCAGCACTAAATCGGTTCACACAATCGCGCGTGCAAGTCGAGGAGTTCGAGCTCCGCACGTACGCCACGAACTCGAACGGAAACTGGTCGTGGAAGCGGCACATAGCTCTGTGAGATGGGATTCAGCAGGGGGCTCACCGAATCGCGGCGAGCGGAGGAGGAGGCGCGAAACGAGACGGGGCGGCGTCGGTCGGCAAGGCGGTGGCCGGCGGCGAGCGCGAAGCGCCGGCGTGAGGTGGGTCCGGTTCCACCACTGCCGCGGAGTGGTTTGACTTTTGAGTTTTGAATTGACGAGCCTGGTGGACTTGACCGAAGGGACGGTATATAGAAGGTTCGTAGTGCAGCGTGCCGAGCCGTCCGATGGGGAATCGAAGGCCGAGGTCTGCCCATCGTGAGACCGGAGGGCGACACGAGTTGTAATATTGTTCTTCGGGCACTCCATGTTGTCTTGAACTCAACTTGACCGCCAAGTTATTAGCTTCAAGAAAAATGTGACCAAATCACCAAAATAGTTTCCACAAAGACAACTTAAGCGTCAAATCGCCATACGATTCAGAATTAAATACAAGTAAAGATTCATGAGTTAAACGAGTAGTTCATGACTCGGCTTGAGTTAACTTCAAACCGATAAGCAACGAATCGAGCAAGATTGAATATGTGCTCGTTAGTGACTGAGATTAATGAGTCAGCTCGTAAATGATTTAATATGTGCTCGTTAATAGATCGAGATTAATGAGTCAGATCGTTAAAACGGTGAAATGCGACCACACGAGACCAACACTAGGCAATTGAACATGCAAATGCCCGTTTGGATCTTCTGGCATGGTCCTATATCTAGATTTTTCATGTCTTCCATGTCGAGGAGCGGCGTGCCGCCATCAATCTTCGCCCATAAGTCCAAGAATTAGATGATCATGCTAGGCTAAAAGTCATCCTCTAATATCATGTGGCCACGAGGCTTTCTCCGAGCGAATCCTTGACCGAGCGATGGGCCCAAGCTTGAAGCCGAACCACTGCCGCCATCACAGGGGCGAGCTAAGGAATACTAGCAACCTCAATCCAACAATATTTCCATAATAGGGTGGGCGTGCCGTCCTCCACCCCATCCTAGTTGATGCCCCAAAGGTGGCCTTGGCCTCGACAAACGCAAAGAGCTTAAGTGTAGACCATCAAAGATCGATAAAGGTTTTTGCAGCCCACAACCACATGAATCTAAGTGCGTCGTTGAGAGCCATGAGGTTGTGAGTACCATGATCGTCGAATTTAGCTGAGGAACAAATGTTGTCCTAGGCGACAAGACACTGATCTCCCTTGGCAAAATTAAGGCATGCACACAGGAATCCATAATAAATTTTATTAGACAGCTTGAGAACCGAAGGGGGAGGTCAAGAGCTAGCATATGGTAAATCCCCATAGCCGTGATGACGATGTTAGGAAAGGATGATGTGTCCACGATTGGTGGTTAGGCCAGTCTTCCATGTCGATAGCTTATTAGCGAACTTGTCCACCAAAAGTTACAACTCTCGCTTCCATAGCCGTGTAGGAGAAGACTGAGGAGGAGGAGGTCGAGGTACTAGATAGGAAAGGAAGCAATCACACAAGGGAAGATGTCTGTTAGGACTTGAAGGTCAATGTCCTCACACCTAATGTGGACAATATCACTCTTAGTCATATTCAACCTTGAGGCTCGATATATTCCCAAAGAGCTCAAGAATCACCCTTGAAGCAGCCATGTTGTGCAAACAAAGTGTAAGAAGAGGACCACATCACCAACGAGCATGAAAGGGTGATGTTTGATTCCCTACGGGAGCGAGAGGGAGAAGGATGTCAAGAACATCGATGATCAGGAGGAAGAGCGCTGGTGATATAGAATCTCTCAAGCGAAATGCCACAAACGTGAGTGATCGATTTTGATGGGTTGTCGTAAATTAAGACCCTTGAAGAGTAATCACGAAGAAGCACGCCGATGATGTTGATCCACCTGTAACCAAACCCTCAGTGACGAAGGACCTTCAAGAGGAATTGCCATGCCACATAATTGGAAACCTTCAAGATGTCAAGTTTGAGAAAGAGGGATGCTTTGCGGTGTATAAACTTCACATATTGTTGGATGACGAAGAAACTGTTTTAAATGGACCTTACCTTCACAAAGACTTTGATTCACAAGATAAGGCTAGACGATTTGCAAGCAACTTGGCAAGAAGCTTTGTGAAGTTGTGCACAAGGTTTATTGAGTGAAAATCAGTTATATCTAGCATCACATCCTTCTTTGAAAGGAGGATCGAAAAAACTAATGGAAGAACTACCGTCCAGCCTAAGCATTGCTTGAGAAGATGGAGAGAAATGTTATCTATCGTCTAACAAGGAGCTCGATCCGCTTTAAGGGTACGAAACAACATTCCATATCTCATTGTTTGTGAAAGGGAGATTAAGATGAAAGAGATCGATCTACATGAAAGGAATGGTGTCAAGGCGTGCTCCGCCTTTATCACGAAGGCGTTAAAGTACGCCCTCGCCTGCTTTATGATGATGCCAATATTATGGATCGACACCAACGCGGGCGATGACTAGTCATTTCCATCATCATCGTTAAACATTGTCTTCATCATACTAGTCTCAAACATTTTCATCATCATCGTTAAACGTTGACTTCATCATCAAGTTATCGTCGCTCATCTTCAACGAGCTATGCAAACAGAACTCTATTTATCATGCGAGGGCCATTGTCGCTCACCTCTCGCGAGCTCGGAGGCAACCGATCACTACTCATCATGCACGATAAACATATGATTACCCACGACATTTACAAACTCTTGTTTATGTTCCTTCAGAAGGCTATTCCACAATTCTCACAGCTTGCTGTTATGGCGAAGGTGAAGCACGAAGGAGAAATAAAAATGGTTTGATGTAGTGTGGATAATGTCCTACACAACATCGATTAAAGAAGTAGCTTAGACAAATTAGAAAACGGACAAGTGATTTAATATGATAGATTAAAGCATCTCCAGCCGTTCGTCCCCCCAAGCCGGTTTTCGGCGCTATTTTAGCGCCGCTTGGGGGGCGCTCGGGCGGCGAAACCCGCTTGGGGCGCCCGCCCCCCAGCCGCACCCCCAAGGCGGCCCCATGTTCGACCAAATTCAACCAAATTTAGGCAAAATAAAAAAAAAATTACGAGATTCAGCGAATTTCATAATATTTGGTCTTAATTTACATAAGTTGGAAATGAAAAACTACTAGGCCGTTGCCTTCTCCCCGTTGTCGTCGCCGTCTTCACATGCACGCCTCCTCCTGCGTCCCCGTCGACGTCCCCGGCGTAGTCGTCGTCGTCCTCCTCACGGATACTCGAGGCGCGGCTCGTTGCCGCCCTCTATGTAGTGAAGGATGGCGGGGACGGTGCGTCCCTCCCCGCTCCACCATAGCCGCCGGCCGTTCAGGTTCTGCCGGCCCGACACCGGTTCCAGGCCGTTTGTGGATATGATCTCCCGGGCGCGGCGCTCCTTGAAGTGCGTCGCCCAACGGGCGATGTTGCCCGGCGCGTTCGTCGGGTTGGCGCGCTCGGTCTCCGTCATGAAGGCGTGGATGGCCTCGACCCGCCGGTCCAAGGGGGCCCCACGAGGCACATGCGCTACCGGCACGCCGCCGACACTAAGCGCCCAGCCGTGCGGCAGACGCGTGTCCGGCGGGCAGGGGTAGTCCGCCCTAGCGAGGCGGACCGTCTCATAGACGGCGAGGGTGCGACGGTTGGCCATGAGGAAAAGAACGCGGCGAAAGAAGGAGGAGAGAAGAACGCGGCGAGAGGAGGAGGAGAGTGCGGCGTCTCTCAGTGAGCTCACTTTATATAGCGGAAGAAGGCCTCATCGGGGCGGAACACGCGGCGGCGCGGTCGTCTTTGAGCTAATCAAGGCGCCGCATTGATTCCCTGCGGCCGACGATTGGACTTGTCATCGGCGCCGCATTGATTCTCTGCGGCGGCGGCAAACGCAGAGAAGTCGAGGCGAGAGAATGAGGACGACGCGTGTCTACACGCTGACATGTAGGATCGGCGCGCGAAATGGCGCGCACGTTTTTCCTCTTTCGCGCCGTTTTGTTTCGTCCAGCGCCCCAAGCGACCCAAGCGCGCCGGGTCGGCTTGGGATCGCTGGACTCAATTTTGGCCCAACCCGACGCTATTTGGACTCTTGGGGACGCGACTGGACAAATTTCGTCCATCCGGCATAAATAGCGTCGGGGCCTCTTAAATAAAAGGCTATTGCCCGACTTTATAAATAAAGCCATAACCGGCTATTGCCCGACTTTATAAATAAAGCCATAACCGGCCCAACAGGTTCACAACTGCGGCAACAGTTAAATACGACGATACAAACCATACCACTGGGAAGAAGTTCAGACGAGGCAAGTTGCCTTGGGGCCTCTTAGGGGAGTATCGTTCATCACGTTTTGTCAGCAATGAACAGAAGCACCGCTACACAATGATCGATCATATTTGCTTTGGGCCAATGTCAATTCCGGCTCGGATGGCCGGTCATATATTTTCTCTAGATCAACATCAATTGTGTTCCATTTGTAAAAAATAACACGAACCGGATCCAAATCGTTCGATTTAAGGGACCGACTTTGAAGATGCCCTAAACAACCAGAGCTTCACATCTTAGATCTTACAGTTTGTTGTTTATAACTGAAAGTGCAACTCCAATTGCGCATATATTGATTTGAAACTACGGATGCGCACAACTTGGAAAATATATATACAGGCATACCCAAGTTTTCCCAATGGATGAACAGCAAAAACATCACATCAAAATGGCCAGTTGGAGACTCAAATCTCTCAAATCAGCTTGGGAACATACACTTTGTGGTGCAGCGCAACTCAACCGTGGAGGTAGAGCTAGCTAGGTGGAGCAGAGGTAGAGGACGGGCGCCAGGTAGAGGTGGAGGGTGAGGAAGAAGACGCCGGCGACGGCCACGAACGCCGCCCCAAATCACCCATCGATCGATCGATCGATCGATCTCTTATGAGGGACTGAGACTGCGATCTTCAATTGGAGCTTGGAGGCGTCGTCGTCGCCGTCGTTTGCTGCTGTCTCCTTCCGATAAGATCGATCGGTTAAAGAACGGGCAGCCACGAGCGGCGGTGAGTGCCACGTAGCGGCGTCCCGACACGTGCTACCACACGTGGCATGTTACCTGAGGCCGCGTGCATGCATGCATGCCGAGTGGACGAGAGGCGAGGGCTGAGGAAAGATGCATACCTCACAGCCAACTTTGACTTTTTCCCAAAAGAAAAAGCCTAGAAAAATGCCCTTATCAAATCGAGCTCATTTGAGTAAATGAAAATAAAGTTAAATATTTTTAACTTTTTTACAATAAAAATTTTCGAAAATATTTACATGCGTATAAATTTTTGTGATGGAACCACATTGCCCAAGGTGTGGGCCAAAAAAATTGATGCTCCATTTCCTTTTGCAAAACAATCCTTTTTAGCATAATTTTTGTTTTTTCCCACATCTCCACGAATGTTATCATACATCATCAAATTTTCATCCATGTAAAACTTTTCTCTATGTTTATTGAAAAATAACAAGATTTTTTAATTTCAATTTAAAGGTTCACTTGAGCTCAAATAATCATCGTCCTGTATTGTAGACCTTTCACCACAAGCTCAAATAGAATGATGCTTTCACAAGTAGACACATTTTTTCCGTGCACTGAATTATTTCATATATGTATTTCGAATGAAATAGTAGTAGGACAATCTGCATATGCAATCGGGTTTCATTAAATTTTATATGTTTTCTTGAAGCATATAATTCTAAAACAACATAGAGATCCACCATAGTTCATTGCCATGGTCTTAATTATGTAACCTAAGCTCAAAATTATCTACCTAATAATATATGGACATTCACATCAAAGAAGACTCTGTAAATAAAACACTGCATTTGTTGCATCTTTGAGATAGCCATCTAGTGTTAAGTAAAATTTAGTTTTGAAGGAACAAAGAAAATACTATTAGAATTTAGTTGTGAAATATGTATCATGTCGATCCATACCACCCTTAATTATCTCCTTCTCACTCCTAACTAATAATGCAATTTCTAGTATATCTTTACATGCGGTCCTTCAATTTTTCCACGAAGGACTTGCCTCACTCAGGTAGATCGATCTTCACGAAGTAGGCGATCTCTTTGTCCTTACAAACTTCTTAGCTCTTTCACAACCTTGAAAGCTTCCAAGGACACTTAGCCAAGCTAGAGGGCAATCCACCCTCCAAAAGGTAAAGAGTGGGATATGAAGATGAGTTCCTTGCTCTTGTGCTTCAAAAATATCATCTCCTCAACTCACAAGACATTTCTCTTAGATGTGGCTATATGGAGAACTAGATGGTTTGGGAGAAAGACACTTGAGGGATGAAAGATCAAATATACATGGTGGTTGGAGTGGAATACTTTGATCTCAACACAAGATAGGATCCCTTCTCTCTCAGAAATGGGTATGCAAGTGTTAGATCTGTCTGGGTGGCCTTCTCCATTTTCATGAAGAAGTGGGGCGGTGTATATATATGCAGCACCAAAATCCAACCATGGTTCACCTTTTGCATGTTTTGGTGGGAACGACTGAAACCACTCGGTCTAACCGACCTATGCATGGATTTGAACTTTCAATGGCTCCGAGTTGTCTATCCAAAGCACTATGTGATGCTCGAGGTTGTCGACTGGAATGACTCCGTAATTTGAAGTAATTACAACCGACACCAGTAGGGTTTCACTTCCACTCGATGCGAGAATCACCTCGTTAATTCTAAAGTTATATCAGCTGAAAACTAAGCTATCTAGAGAGCAAATCGGTGGGGCCGAAAGAGCAACTCGGTGAGACCGAAAGGTTAGAATTTAGGCAACAACTATATCTGGATGAAGCGGTGAGACCAAGTGAGAACACATCGGTAGGGGTGAATTGAATATATGGCTTGAGATATAATGGACTATGGGAAAATGATTTGAGGCATTGGAGTTTGACCTTGAGCACTTGAGCAACCAACCTATTATCAACCTCACCCTATTTTTTATAGGATTGATAATAGATTGACCAAAATAAAATGAAGTCATCGGGGTTGACCAACATGTGTTCATAGCATCTTGAGGGGTCCATTTCCACATTCATTGTGTACCTGAATTTAACTTTGAGTATGCATTAGTTCAATGAACTATATATCGTTGTTAATTGCCAAAACCACCCCAAGGCTTAAATGCACTTTCAATTTTCCCTTTTTGATAATTGATGACAACATATAGATCAAAGCTTCAACATAAGATATAATCATGAATACATCATCACTTGAGAAATGTGTGATATGCAAGAACTCCCCATAAAGTTGTGCATTATTTAACATTTGTGTTTGAATGCAAATGCACAATCGATTAGGCATATTAGAAAAACTCTTTCATGTCACACAAGTTAGTGGAGTGCATAAAAAAATACGACAAAAGTAAATAACGCAAATACCAAACAAACACACGTAAATGGCCACAAGAAAATGCACTAAAGCATAATGTGTCGCATAAGTGCAAAGTAGTAAACATGTGTGGCCATCACACGTAAGAATATAATTAAGTTACAATGAAAAAAAGTAGCAAGAATGTAAGAACTTAGGTAATAAATTATCTCACTCGAAGCCTATAGCATGGGAAAGAGCTCTGACGATCGATGGAGGCCAGGGGTCTATGCTCGACCGAAGTTCAGCACAACAACGATGAAGCTTGACTGGAACGTCGGGGGAGGGGGGAGGGGTGCAAAAGACAAAGTATGAATGTTTGAAGGGAGGGGGCTAATGAAAATATTTTCTTCTAACTATGTTCCTTGAAAAAACCATTTAGTCGAGGTCCAACAAAAATAAGCCTTTGTATCCACCATGTCGAACTTCATCCCATGCCATGTGGCAACATCGAAGCGCGCGAAAAATGACCTCTGCAGAGGCGTACGGAAGGGTACCCGCTAATTAGTTGTAATGTCCTTGTATGTGCGAGTGTGATCGTACTCTATGAACAAACAGATCACAGATGTCCCATGCCTCATGACAAGCTACACAAACAGATTCATCCAAGTGAAATTCAGATAGGATTGCAAGATCTAACCGGCACCCATTCTCCACTAACTAGTTTCAGCGTACAGGTTCGCGTCCTCGGCGCAACTCTACAGGCTACAAACTCTGACAAAACTGAATCTGCCATGCCGACGAGCCGCTCCAAGAGTCCCAACGCGTTATCAAGCATCATTGCAACATCAGCATGCTATCCTCGAACCCAAAAAAATAAGGTAGTAGATTCTTCCGGCCGTGCCACAAACTTCATCCCATGGAGGAATCAGATGCCATGCTCAAAGCCGGAGGAAAAGGCAAGCTGCATTCTCTACGTTCTCCGCCGCAGCTTCTCGGCCGCTGTTATCCCGATTCCAACCTCCATTGCCAACATTATCATTGGACAGCTCTCATCGCAGCATGTCGACCGACGGGGCACGACGTACGGTAGGCGCGAAAAGGGCGAGAAAAGGTCACCAAATTCCATCTTCACTTCTTTACCATGAAAACCGTAACGCTTCAGCTCGGCTGTTCCTTCAGTCTGCAGCTATATATATGCCAGGGCCTGACTGAACTGTTGTTGCACTTGCACCCGAGGAGAAGCTCACAGAAACCGACCGGCAATGGGGGCAGCACAGTCGCGGCAGGAGGCCTCGTCTTCCGCCTCGTCGCGCACCGATGATGGCCGTGTCGTGCCGACGGTGCTCAGCGCCTCTGCTTCCGACACCGGTAACCAGGCGCAGTCCAAGAGGGCGCCGGCTCCTCACATGTTCCGGGAGATCGTTGCCGGGGAGAAGGCCACCGATGTAACCAAGCTGGAAGATCAGGTCTCCACTGGGATCTTCTTGGCTGGGAAAACAAAGGTTTGCTTTCTGAATATGAACTGACATAAGCTATGGAATATCGTAAGATCTTCAAACTTTTTGCAATGGTGCAGAAGTACTGGGTGGACGAGAGGACTAGGCACAACTGCTTCATGCTGTTCCCTAGAGGCCTGGCCATCACCTGGAGCGAAGACCCACAATACTGGACTTGGCAACCCCTGAAAGAAGGAAGGTTAGTTAAGAACCATGAACATGTGTACATTTATGCATTAGTACTCTATTTTCAGTTTTTCATGCATCTTGCCTCAGGAATTAGACATACTTACCGTGCTGTTCTGAACCTGAAATGTTACCAACAGCGACGCCGAAGCCGGAATAGAGACCGTGGTGTTGCAGAGTGTCTGCTGGCTAGAGGTCCAAGGGAAGCTGGAGCTGTCCCATCTCACACCAGGAGTCACCTATGAGGTTTTCTTCGAACTGAGGCTCGACGATCCGGCCTACGGGTGGTCGACGCCAGTGAACCTCCGGCTCAAGTTCCCCGACGGCTCGATCCAGCAGCACAAGGAGAACCTGCAGGAGAAGCCCAGGGCGAAGTGGCTGCAGGTCAAGGTTGGGGAGATCGAGCCACACAAGGGGCGGAATGGAGAGGCTGAGATCTCCATGTTTGAGTATGATGGTGGGGAGTGGAAGACAGGGCTCCTCATCAAGGGCATCAAGATCATCCCAAAAGAATAACTGATCTGGTTGTGTTTTGTTACCGACCATTGTTAGCTGTTGTTTGTCTACTACACTAATATAAGTTTGATGCATGGGAATAAAATTAGTACTAGAAGCCAAATACTACCCTAATGGTAATATCTTGGACATGTTTTTTTCTGGTAATTCTTCGACAATATGGAGAGGGTATTGTGCATGGACTGTACCTTATCAAAAGGGGTCTTATTGGAGAGTGAGAGACGGCACACGCATCAAAGCTTAGAGAGATCCTCGGATCCCGCGTGCACCTGACTTTCGCCCTGTCACATCGAAGCGCAATTGCCGTCTAAACAGAGTCTCGATTTTTTTTGGATGAATTTGGTGCTTGGAAATTACAACTGATCAACGAACATTTTTGGCCCATAGATGTCCAGGAACTTACTAAGATGCACGGCAATACCATCAAGCATCATTGCAACAGCAGCATGCTATCCTTGACCCCCAAAAAGAAGGTAGATTCTTTCAGCCGTGGCACAAACTTCATCCCATAGAGGAACCAGAATCAGATGCCGTGCTCAAATCTGGAGGAAAGGCAAGATGCATTATCTATGTTCTCCGCCGCAGTTTGTTGGCCGCTGCTGTCCCGATTCCAATCTCCTTTGCAAACATTATCATCTGGACAGCTCTCATCGCAGCATGCTGACCAACGGCGCACCACGCACGGTAGGCGCGAAAAGGACTAGAAAAGGTGACCAAATTCCATCTTCACTTCTTTACCATGAAAATCCTAATGCTTCAGGCCTTCAGCTCAGTTGTTCCACTGTCTGCAGCTATATATATGCCACGACCTGCCTGAACTGTTGTTGCACTTGCACCCGAGCAGAAGTTCAGAGAAACCGACCGGCCATGGGGGCGGCACCGTCGCAACCGAAGGCGTCATCCGCCTCGTCACGCACCGGTGATTGCCGTGTCGTGCCGACGGTACTGAAGTACTGGGCGGACGAGAGGACCAGGCACAACTGCTTCATGCTGCTGCCTAGAGGCCTGGCCATCACCTGGAGTGAAGATCCCAAATACTGGACTTGGCAAACCCTGAAAGAAGGAAGGTTAGTTAAGGATCATGAACATGTGTACATGTATACATTAGTACCTATTCTCAGCTGTTCATGCATCTTGCCTTAGGAATTAGACATACTTACCGTGTTGTTCTGAACCTGAAATGTTACCATCAGTGACGCTGAAACCGGAATCGAGATGGTGGTGCTGCAGAGCGTCTGCTGGCTGGAGGTCCAAGGGAAGCTGGAGATGTCCCATCTCACACCAGGAGTCACCTATGATGTTTTCTTCATAGTGAGACTCGACGATCCGGCCTACGGATGGTCAACACCGGTGAACCTCCGACTCAAGTTCCCCGATGGCTCAATCCAGCAGCACAAGAAGAACATGCAGGAGAAGCCCAGGGGGAAGTGGCTGCAGGTCAAGGTTGGGGAGATTGAGCCACAAAAGGTGCAGAATGGAGATGTCGAGATCTCCATGTTTGAGCATGGTGGGCACTGGAAGAGTGGGCTCCTCATCAAGGGCATCAAGATCACCCCCAAAAAATGAATGATCTGGCTGTGCTTTGTTAACAACCATACTAGCTGTTGTTTGTCGACTACACTAATATAAGTTTGATGCATGAGAATAAAACTTTCGCTGTTGAAAAATATCAAGAGTTTCGAATTGAGTTTTATGTCTCGAAGGAAAAGTTGCACTAGAAAAAAAATCTGATATCACTTTCCTTGTTTGCTATAAACCTGGCTACTGTTTATGTGGATACAAAAAGATTGTCATTTATTCAGTGCTGCCCTACTTTTTGTTTTTCAGTAAGATGTTACAAGCTTACCATATTTTTCCTGAACGTGTATCTAAATACAAAGTCACCGCAGAGGTACTCAGAGAAGACACAAAGCTTATAAATCACCACTGGTCTAGGTTAACATATTACCAGCTTAACACGTTCCTTGACATGGTTGTTGATTGGATTATGTCAGCAACAGGGTCAGGGAGAGTTCAAGCCTGCAACTTGATCAGGAGTGGCACAGTTATTTAATACTAGATAACAGTGACATGGTCACATTTTATTATGTCAAATAAGCAAGTATGATTCAAATTACATTGCCACCCCAGAGCTCATGCAAACTAAAAACAAAGCTCTAATCGTCCCACTTTAATGGGATTCTGTTCCCGTTTCTCAAGCCGACATCAAATGAACAGAGAAAATCTGCTCAACTGAAAATGTGGGAACGGGACTTGAAATTGTACAACATTGCTTCATGGATTGATCTTCCATTTTAAGTGGAAGAAAATTCTAAAACGACTGAACGCTATGTGCAGGCCGAGGCATGGGCTTATCTTGCAAGAAATGCTCAAAAAGCTTCAAGGCTTGCCGCGGACGATGGAGGGGAACCTCATGTCCCGCGCCTCGGATTGTCACCAACGTCAACCCTTTGTACACTTGGCACCAACCAGCAACCTAAGCAAGATCCACGCCATTAGAGAACGAAGATTATAGAAGTACCAAAGTGAAAAGGGGAAGAAAACTGTCCGCGCTGCTTTAGTACTGTTTGTGACTAACCTCTTCCTCATAATACCATGGATACCAATTAGTGACAGTCTGAAGATAGAGTGCATCAATGGAGTATCTTGTAGCGGTGAGGGGTACTACGGAATCAGCATCACCACTGTAAAATTTCCAATTTAAATGATTAAAACTTTAGAAGGACACACAGGCTACTTAATACAATTACTGAATCATACAGCCAGCGATGATTGTGGATCAGCATTGACACTACTACCAAAGATTTATGATCCAGTGCAAATCATGTTTTCAATATAAATTTAATGTACCTGAAGACCCATATTCTTATGCCAGCTGCAATAAGCTCCTGGTAAATAGGAAGCATGGACCTCGGCGAATCTTTCCAATATTCAAACAAGACATCACTGCGAAGTAGGAATAAGTTTAGCGCAAACTACCATTAACAAGCAGGCTTTACAGTCAGTGACGGTGAACTAGTTGTGAGTAAAACAAGATGAAACCAGTTGAACAGACCTGCAGCCCATCCAGGCATACGGTACTCCAGTGACATTAGCACGAAAAGCTTTCTGCACTTCTGGTAGATTATAGTACTTCGTGGAGTACTGTTCGGTGCAGGGATCATATCCTCTTGGCAACCAGGGCTACATTTGAAACAGAAAAATACTGTTAGGAGGAAGATATGAAATGTTATTATGTTTCATAAGAATCTCAGATGAGTCTAAACAGTACTTTAAACAGCTGCATAGTAATTATCAGTAACCAAAGGCACCAACATACCATATTGCTACAATAGTACTTAGCTTTGCTATCAGCAGAATTATAGTTTCTACAGTTGATAAGCTCACCCTGCGGCCCTTGATTAGCCTTCGCTTATGAAGTGAGGTCTTCTTACAGGTAGGTGTGTAGATGCTGTATGCGTCGATCAGGCCTTCCTCAGCTTCAGCAACATCATAAATCTGGTTGCAAGCCTTGGAAGCATGCTCTGATGAATCGAATTCACAGGCCAACTGCAGCTTCTGGTAGGTGTCATCAGAGATGAGCCCATGCGTCCACCAATACTCGAACGTTCCAACGAAATCATGGTAATCATCGATGACCGCATTTCCGACCTAGACATAAGATCATTTGTAACAATAAATTGACCAGAACATTTAAGAGAGCACCAAAAGAAGAGCTCGAGAAGTTCTGACCATGAAGCCTTTGAAGTTCAGAATGGGCTTCTTGATTCCCTTGTTGTTCCTGTACACTAGTTGGGACAACTGAGGGACATAGTGCCCTGAAAAGCAGTCATTGCAGCAAGGATAATAAACTATGTGAACACATAAACCATATAATGTGATTCCTGGGTACTGGTGTGCTAAATGCAGAACTGAGGCTCAATGCTAGAATCAACCAATTTTGGTAGCAATTTACCTGCATAGCTCTCTCCGGCGAGGTAGAAATCGCGGTACTTGTACTGTGGAAACCTCTCCAGCCAGTTCACCAGGAAAGTGTAGGAATCATGAGCTGCACAACAACATTGGTGTTCATTCAGCAGAACACACATCCACAAGACCACGAGAGGAAGTACAGTACTAGCATCAGGCAAGTGGGCAAGCTACTCCCATCTCACCTGTCTTGTTGTCGCCGGGGGTGAGCAGATCGGAGCTGGTGTTGGAGTAGGAGTACCCAACGCCGGCGGGGGAGTCCAGGAACAGCACGTTCGCCACTGCGACCCAAAAAAGAACCGATCCACCCCGTGTTAGACTTAGAGCGCAACACATTTGGCGAATGAATCGAACGGCGAAGAGAGAGAGAGAGAGAGAGAGAGAGGGGAATCTAGTACGGAGTAGTACTTTTGTTCCAGGAGTGGGGGTTGACG
The DNA here is from genome assembly GCA_950022295.1 of Bromus sterilis. Classification (NCBI taxonomy): domain Eukaryota; kingdom Viridiplantae; phylum Streptophyta; class Magnoliopsida; order Poales; family Poaceae; genus Bromus; species Bromus sterilis. The sequence goes on along the minus strand of OX465597.1, from coordinate 22,308,777 downwards.
GAGAGCGTCCGGCCGTCGGCGTTGATGCGGAAGGCGCCGAGCTCCTCGGAGGCGCCGTAGCCGACGGAGGAGCAGCCGGGCCCGCCGTTGAGCCAGAGCACGAGCGGCGCCGACTCGGGCTTTGCGACGGCGGCCTCGATGAGCCAGTAGAAGAGCGCGCGGCCCGCGGCGGCGTCCACGGTGACGTAGCCCGAGTACATGGAGAAGTTGACCGGCGGCTGGCCCGGCAGGCGCGTGATGCGGTCCGCCGCCGACGCCGCGGAAGGGGACGCGAGGGAAAGCGGGAGCGGGCACAGCGCCAGGATGGCGGCCAGGAGCACGGCCGCCGCCATCGGCGCTCGCGGTGGCTCAGCGGAGACCAGCAGGGGACTCTGTGTGCTGCGAGGAGGAGTGAGCCAATGGCGACCTGTGTGCTTGGGGAAGCGTGGAAGTGTTGTAGATGGCGGAGGCCTCGTGCACAGCGTGGGGTGGTGGTTTGGCTTAATTTGACATTTCTTGCTCGGATCGTGTGGCGTGGCGTGGACAGCTCCAGCGTCTTTCGTTCGTCAGATCATCATTGTATGTGGGCCATCTGAATTTATTTTTCCAACCAACAGAGCTTTATCCTCCAAAAGAGACAAAAAGCTTTATCCCAATTTTCTTTATGCCCTTTTTATAAAAAGATAATTATAGGGATCCACGACATGGGAAAAGTGAATGAGTTATCTAGCCACTCGCAGGATACACGATGGCAAATCTGGCACGCGATTGCCATAAAAAATAAAAACGCAGCGAGTTATCATGCGTTTGTACTGCAGTTGTCATCACACATGAACTACAGTTGTCATTAAAATATCCGCGCTTGCCATACTTCAGAACGAACGTTCGCTCTAAACTGACGTCCTTATTAAAATAGTGATCTAAACGCTCATATATTTTCTTACAGAAGAAGTTTTTGTTAAATATTATCCGTATCCTCGCAAAAAAAAACACTCGCATGGAAACTCGCTAAACGCAAAGGCAACTTAGAGCTAAATATTAAGGGTATTCGCAATGCTAATATCTTAGCACATAATCATAGGCATTTTATTTATGTGACATAGTATTAAATGAAGAAAGAAATAAATGTTGTATCTTAGATAATATACAACCCCTGTATGTGACCATATGCAAAAAGCATAAGAGCATCACCAGTCGTCCCCCCAGAAGCCCCCAAGCCCACTTTTTAGTCTGAATCACTGAAAAAGTGCTGAAAATTTTCCACTCGCCCCCAACGACCCCCCAAGCGCCAAATAACGTCCGCAAACCCAGGTGAAACCCAATGTGCCGGGGGCTCTTGGGGGCGCCGGCGGAAGCTACATTATGTCGGGCGGTGACTGTTGACGATCGAGCTTCTTGTAGGCGTAGAAGGTAGGGCGGCCGATACGCCTCTTGCGAGGCCGATGCGTGCAAGGAGGACGGCGGCGGCCGCCCTTTGCCCGATCGATGCACCCCGTCCCCGCCCCCATCCGGCAACTACTTGATTTGCCTTTTTGTTTGAGGCGACGAGTCGCGTCGTCGGGTTGATCTTGCGGGCGACTGCCTTGTCTGCATCCTCCATATCCGCCTGCTCTGACAACTTTTCATGTGCCAGCGGAAGCTAAAAGTGAGAAAATTATTGTTGAGTGCGACAACAATCGGAGCAAAAAGGGCAGTGAAAGGGGGGATTTTGACGCATAAATAGTGAAGATGCTCCAAAATGTGTGTGCTTCATCTCGGTTTTGTGTGGATCAAGGATGTCGAAGTCCTACGTGGCGGTGGTTCAGACTGCCACAAAGCCCCCTTTGATTTGCTTCTAATTTGCGAAAAATAAACACGCATACCGTTCCACGAATAAATACAAAATATTATCGGATGTCAAAATAGATCCGAGCATCTTGATTCAAAATGCTTACGAATGATTTGAGGATTCGCATTGAAGACACTCTCGAAAAAAGGTGGAGGATACATTTGAAGATGCTAGTTTAAGTTCCATGGGAACCTTTGAGCCCCTTCGATAAACATAGCACGCAAGATGCATCTTTTGTACTCGCCAATTATCCATCCTTCTTACTCGTATTACAGTACTAGTTTAGAAATTTTTGTATAGGTAGGATGATGAAAGTAGGAGAATCTAGAGGAGAGTTTAGAGGGATCAGACGGTTCCCAAGCCAAGCCACCCGTAAAAATCCGCAGCGAAACGCATCCCCTTTCTTCCTCCTCCAATCGACCACTACCCCGCTCAGCTTCCACCCCACCCCCATGGCGTCCCTCCTCTTCCTCCCGCACACGACGACCCCCACGCCCTCCCCGCGCGCCGCGCCCAGGTCCAGAGCCGGGCCCATCACCTGCGGCCCGCGCGACAACCGCGGCCCGCTCCAGCGCGGCCGCTCCCTCTCCACGGAGGCCATCCACGCCGTGCAGTCCCTCAAGCGCCTGACCGCCGCCGACCGCTCCCCGTCGGCCGCCCGCGGCGCCGCCTCCGCGTCGCTCGGCCGCCTCCTCCGGGCCGATCTCCTCGCCGCCATGGCCGAGCTCCAGCGCCAGGGCCACTGGTCCCTCGCCCTGGCCGCGCTCCACGTGGCGCGCGCCGAGCCCTGGTACCGCCCCGACCCGGAGCTCTATGCCACGTTCGTCTCCTCCTCGCCGCCCTCCGAGGCCGCGGCCGGCGCCGTGGACGCGCTCGTGGAGGCGTTCCTGGAGGAGAAGGAGGAGGCGCGGCGCGGCGGGCGGGTGTCGTCGGAGTCGGAGGAGGGGCCGTGGGTGGGCGAGGACGTGTACAAGCTGACCCGGCTGGTACGCGCGCTGGTGGCCAAGGGCAGGCCGCGCGCGGCGTGGCGGGTGTACGAGGCCGCCGTCAGGAGGGGCGGCTGCGAGGTGGACGAGTACATGTACCGGGTGATGGCGCGCGGGTTGAAGCGGCTGGGGCTCGACGCCGAGGCGGCGGAGGTGGAGGCCGACTTCGCCGAGTGGGAGGCCAGGGTCTCGCCGCCGGCGCGGCACCTGCTCGACGAAATGCGCACCAGGGAGGAGAGCAACAGGACGACGGCGACGACGGCTTAGTTTTTTTTGTACTGCAGAGTAAATCCCGAGTGTGATCATTGTATTGATTTACTGGAAAGTGAAAATGTCGTGCTGCTGTATGTATGGTGTGGTGAAACATCTGCCACGGTTCATCACGCTCAGAAATTTCACAGCGAACAAGTGCAATTTCCACATGAATTTAGAGAGGGGAAAAGCTCCTTGTTACAAAGCAGCAGCAGCATTTTGCCGTTCTTAATTATTCTTCGCGCAGACGCCGGTGGATTTTGCATCTTTAACCGATTTCCTATAATTTTAAAAAGAATGTGATCGAGTATCCTTTAGCGAAACATATTTGCTCTTTTAAAAAAATCTTCTCTAACTAAAATTTGATAATTAATACTGTATTTTCTTACAACCTCACTTTTTTTGGAACATTATAATATTGAACTACATGTTGATTACACACTTTTACCACTTCCTCGCTATGAGAATCAATCCAAAGAAAAATTAAAAAGGTTACACACTTCAATAAAAACACTATTTCTTGAAATACTTCTAATCCAATCAATGCCTTATTCATCTTTTCATTGCCTAAATTGTTGCATTTTTATTAGTTTTTTGAGCTTGCACACTTCATTCTTCTCTACTTTCTTAAACTTGGATGTTGCATCCTCTCGGGTCTCATTCTAGCTACTGGTGCATCAACGTTTAACAATTTTTTCCATATCAATAAATCAATGTATTCTTGTTTCCAATAACAAAAGTGACTTCCTTTCTACATAAAAGATACACGCCACATGAGTTTTTATTTTTCCGTGAGGTCACGAGGAGAGAGATACGCCGTCCAATTTTAGCCGTCGGGCAAGATCATAGGTGGTTAGCGACATAATTGTCCCGAAAGCCTCCTCAAACATTGCCTGGGCGTTTTTTGGTCTCCCAACCAAAGGGGCAAAGCCACCCCAAATGCCAAGGTTGACCAGCACCCTCATACCAGCCCATATGTGGTCTCAAATATGGGGACGGACGGACGCGTTCTGCCGCGTTCGTCACATCGGATCCAAAGGACAATGCCCCATTCTGACCCCACATAAATATGACATCATCTGCTTTTCAAATGAAACCCTAGCCACTCCACTTCATTTCTCTCCGCTCTACTCTGCACCAATATCCTCTTCGACGATCTCCGACCTTCTTCGGCATAGAGAGTAACGAATCTGAATCCTCCGTCATCCGATCTATGGATTGGGACCTTGTACCATGCAGGTCCAAGGAGAATATGGTCGTCCGCATTGCGCTCCGCCACACATAGAAGGTGAAAAACAGAGAACATCCTGACTCGATCCGGCGGGAATCCATAGCTTTCGATCAAATAGCACTTGTATCCCGCGTGAGGAGTTTTGCCACTGCTTCACCGGAGGTTGTGCGGTCCATCTGGCGTCTGCACGTCGTGACGGAGGCGCGCTTGCTTCGTTGATGCCCAGAGTCGGAAGCTCGCACCTATGACCCGACCGATGAGAAGGTGATGGCATGGCGTGCCCGCCATGCGAGGAAGAAGACATAGGAGGCCGGCATACGTCGACAAGGTGGAATTGCACATTGCGACACTGCTATGGGCGACCGACAATCCTTGGCACAGCAACGGCGTCGTAGTGCAGGTGTCAGGCTGCGACCACCATGCATGGACCCATCAGGACCGACGACATCCAGTTCATGGACTTCGAAGAGAAAAAATATGGCACGAGAGACGGTAGCACCTCGAGTTGCATGAGCTGGTGTGTTGCATGTTCTACTCTATCTTGTCGGCGATCTAACCTTCACTCCTAAGAACTAAAGGCCAGTTCTTTTGCATCTTATAGCAGCTTATTGCCAAAATAAGCTGAAAGCCCAAAAGAACTTGTTTTTATAATTGGGCTTAACTTATCTCCACCGGACTTCTCTTCACAATGAAAAAAAGCTGGGGGCGACCAGCTTCCCGTAGCTTCCCGCAATGTAACGAAGCGTTATATCGTGTTGCCCTCCCTAGTGGTTGAAATTACAAAAAAATGCCACTCGGACCCTGCCTTATCCCCTCGCGAGTCTCCACGCCCCATCCTCTCGTCCTCTTCCCCGTCTCCCATCGCAACCGCCGCCCCGCCTCCCGCCGCCGCCTTCGACCCCGCCTCCCATCGCCGCCTCCGACCCAACCTACCTCCATCGTCGACGACCTTCCCTTTCTCTGCCCAGATCCTGCCCCGCCTCCCAGGCTCCCGCCGCCGCCTCCGAACCAGCATCCCTCCGCCGCTGAACACGCATCCTGCCGCCACCGTCGACCCCCCCTCTCGACGCTTCCCTCTGCAGCCGCTCGCCCTCTCGTGGCCGCCGTCGACCCCGCCTCCCTCTGTTTATCCCATGCCGAATTGTCCTCTGTCCGGTGCGATAACCACCCTCGACGGAGGCCTCCCTGACGCCGACCCTTGTCTGCTTCTTCCCCGGCGCCGACCCTCGCCTGCTTCTTCCCCGACGCCGGCCCTCACCTGCCTCTTCCCTAACGCCGGCCCACCCTGAAGCTCCCTTCGCGCCAGCAAAAATCTAGTCCAAGGGCATTATAGATTTTCCACTTGTTATATCAAAATTAAGCTAAAAGCCAGAAACTAAAAAGAACTGGTGGACTTATTTTTAAGGGCTTATTCCCATAACAGCTTATCTATGGCTTATTCTCACAGGAGCTTACGCATAAGACAGAGCCCAAAAAAACTGGCCCTAAGTCGGCCACCGAACATGAATACAACGGTGAAGCCGGATTATTGGTACCAAAAAATTAAATTAGGTTCAACATTAATGCATTTGGTGTCCACGAACATATGAGGGCTCGAATTAACCAAGTCTGACTATACATGCCCTAATGTTCACCGTTGTTTCCGTTATTTATTTGATTTTTTATTTTATGAATATAAAATATGATTAATCGTCCAGGTCCCGTAGCTCAGTTGGTTAGAGTATCCGTCTGATATGCGGAAGGTCACGAGTTCAATCCTCGTCGGGACCAATTTTTTTTTATTTTTATGTTTAATACGGTTGACCGGCAAAAAAAAAAAAAATCAATGCTCGTCGGGATGGCCGTCGCAGCTCGGGACGGGACTACATCGCCGTCTATTCCCGCATCGTCCACGGCGTCGCCTTGTCTTGTCTCGTGTGTTCCGCGCGTCGGCGACCGTCCCGTCCCGCCCAGCCACGCTGCTAGTGCTCGACAAGAACTCGATCCTCCGCGGCGTTGGCGCCGCTAGCGCTCGCCGCCGACTGCTTCCGCGCGGCCCACCCCGCGGGAGCTACGCGAGCAGTGCAGCCGTAGGCCAGGATTGTGGCGGCGGACCTGTCTGTCAGATTGGGACCTTGCGGAGTTCGTTGAGCAGTGAGCACGACGGCCGAGGGGTCTTTACGGTGAAGAGCGTTGAGGCAGGGAGGCTAGTTGCTCGTGCTCAACGCCGCCGGGAAGCGCCCAAGGACGGCAGCTTTGATCTATACCTTGTCCACCGGCGAGGAACACGAAGACGAGCTCGCCGTCCCGGACATGGCATTGTTCAACCAAGAGTTGGAAGATCTCGGTGACGGTGTATCTATGTGGGCAGGATAATGAAGGTGCTCGACGTGAATTGCTTGACCAAGGAGTAGGACGCGGCGTCTGCGGCAGCAATGGTATCGTCAAGTCCGGCGTGGGGCTCTGTGGATCGATCTCGCCGTCCGTTTGTATGGTTTCTGGAACAAATGGTTGAATCCGACGTTCGTATGGTTCTGGAATAAATCTGTATGGTTCGTGGGGATCTGTGGATCTCACCGTCGTTGGTGCATCCCATGGCTCTTCTTCCAGGCGGTGCGATGATGACATGTTGAGTTGCATTTAAAATGTTGTACCACTAAGTGATACAAGTGCTCGGTTCACATCTGTAAAAACTAGTACATAGGACAAAAGGAATGTCACTGATGGATCCTGTTAGCGAATCAATGTGGCATGTGAGATATTTTAAGCGGTGCAGTAAAGTGCGCTAACACTTCTAGTGAAAGATCACAACCATCGCTAAAAACAACTCTAGCAGATACGCTATAATGCTTCGTTCCGTAAAATAACCGTTGATATGGCATACCAAGATTAAAAAGAAAGGCAGAACAGAAACCCCATGTCGGTTCGTATGACTTTTTTTTTGCGGAAAGTTGCAAAACTCATCTGACAGCCCGCATATCTTTCATTTTCTTATTGATTTTTACAGTTTTCCCTATCCCACGAAAAACAGTTGGACCATGTGAAGCTTTCTTCGTGCCACACCTCCGTCGCCGCTGTACCCACAGCGAGCGCGACTACCGCCGTAATTGTTGTTTTTTCGTGTTGTTTGACATTATTGTAAACATTGACACGACTTATTAGACTATCTTTCCGACCTTTAAGTTTTACACGAAAAATACACATATGTATAATACTTACCGTATATTTTTGGCTATATTTTAAGTTATGTAAGTGTCATAAAGCATTACATTTCTGCTTGCTGGTGTCTCAACTGAAATTTGGAGGATTTTCTCGTAAGTGGGATTTTTTTTCATAATGCTATTGCATTGCATTGATTCCTTTGAAATATAGCATGTAGTATGCTCTAGTGATACAAATTATAAGTAGGATGCCTCCAAGTTTCAGTTGAGACATTAAATTACATTCATAAATACATGAAGACACTATTTAAACACCATACATATGAAATAACTTTCTTCATGGAACATATATCAACATAACTCTTAATCAATTTTTCACATATCACACATGGTATTAATTTACAAAGTATAAAAATGTATGCACATAAGATGCACTATCATACACAACTTGCACACATACCTAGGACATGGGAACCTTAGTTATTTGAGAACTGTGCATATATATGTATCATTAGGTGGCATTTTGTCATCTTCCTATTTGGTGGGGTAAGAAGGCTCCATGGCAAGACCACACATGCCCTTCTTGTCTGCAATGTCCTTCTCCATTCTCAAGTACCCATTTTCACCCCAAGTTGTGCCCCATGAATTCTTGAGCAACCAATAACTTGTGCCATCGCTAGTCTTTCCATATCCAATGGCTGCAATACCATGGTCCAAGTCAGTACCGCATGAGCCAGTCATCACCCCACCGGAGTAGAACTGGAACGTCATGTCACCCCCGTCCACAGCTACAGACACTGGTTGGTTTGCCACCGCCTTCATAAGAGCGCCCTCGTTATTGGCAGGCACATCCTCAAAACCGGTGATGGTTGCAGCGCTGTTAGATCCAGCCTTGCACTTGTCGTCAGCTGCAGCATATGGGTAGCTGGACTCAGTGGTAAGACCTCCATTCTTGATAATGAATTTGAAGGCATCATCCATGAGTCCTCCCTCGCAACCTTGATCTTCACCATGAACATCACAGTCAACCAATTCTTGCTCCGACAGTGAGATTAACTTGCCGGTTTTCAGTTTTACAATGCCCTCTGTTGCAGCAACAGCAGAATGCCCAACAACAACCTAGAAATAATCGTGATGTTATAGTGTTATCCTAGGCAAATATTAGTACATGTATGGAATGCATCATGATTTTTGATGACTTACCGCACTGGCCTTGATCCTTGATAGGGGTGACTGCACCCTTGGCCCTCCAGTCCATCGTTGCTGGAAGAGCATCAACACTCAAATTCTCATACCTGAATCCTGAAGATGGAACTCTCATAGAGTTTGCTTTGAACCCTTTGTTTGTGTTGGTTGTCCTGAACTCATCATTGGTGATATCAGTGAACTGGTTGGCTCCGAGCCAGAACTTGTGGTTCTGGGCATTGAACATTTCAATGAATTCAATGTTGGCTTTGAAAACCTTGAACCGTCGTGCCTTCTCAGTGGCATCCTTGTATACACGACCATACTGAGTCATCCAGCTCTCATGCTTTGCTACCATTGACAAATCATGGTTCAGCTCACGAGCTGCAATGACAGTGCCACAGAGGCAGATGCAACCTAGGATGGCAAGGAGGAAAGCCTTGTGGAAGGCCATTCTGGATTAGCTAGGCACCAAATTGCCTTTCTTCAACTGGTGTGTGGTGTCTTCTTTGTACTTCGCTTTGGTTTGGTTTGCTGAATGGAACGTGATGGTATATATAGTATCATGTACGTGATAAAATAGGAGATGAAGAGATACGGTGCTTGTACGAAGTTGTTTGCGGAAAGGAGCTTGTGGGTTGCCGTGGAGTATGGTGGCCGGCCAGGTGTAACAAAATTCAAGTGCATATGAAGTAAGACGTACGCTTAGTGTGCATATGACAGCGATTAGGTTTGTTTATTTATTTAGTAGTCTACATCGTAGTACGAGCATTAAGAGATTTATTAATGAAAGAATAACCGATGTTCCGTAAATTAAATTATCCTGAATAGGACTGTGGACGTGATATCCTATTTGTACAAAAGAAGAATTTCTGCCAGCCAGTGTGGAAAGGAGAATAGCCTAATTAAAAATAGTCGATAATGCAATACATTGCTCAACAAGAGTTGGCTAAGTTTCCCAAAATCGTTTTCTCAGCCTAGAAATTTTATTCCTCACACCCCAGCTTGTATTTTGCTCTTGGTCTAGCTGGAAAGGAGGGAAATAATATTAGATGTACATGTATATAATACCGAGAAAATGTAGCCAAACACCACTAAAGTTTTGGCACAACCATGTTTTGTTCTGCAGTGTTACCTGTGAAAATAAAATACCCAAAAATATTTGATCTTAATTTACACTGTAAGGTTTGGTGGTCTCCCAGAGTAATACTAACACATATTGGTCAATACTGTTCTGTTCCCCCATGAAAAAAAAGAAAAAAAATACTGCTCGGTTGATTAATTAATTAATTGGTCATGACTCATGCCAAAGTTAAACCGTATGGGCTGCAATAAGCATGGAGTTTTAGTAATTATTAAACTCTAAGATCTAAAATGAGTAACATGCATCAAAGGTTCTAAAACTATTCAAGGTGCATCAAGTTAGTTTCAAAACTTTAAAACTACATATTTAGTATATATTTTGCGTAAACATTCCTAGTATATATTTCCTTCTCACTAGTGCCCCATCTCATCTTTTACTCTAATACAAATTCTTCCAATTTATGTAGCGCTCATATGGACACATCTTGACCTTTGATTTGATCACGCAACCTCTGTATTTAATTTCTAGGCCGTGATCGACCACCACACCGGCAAGCATCGCATCATGAATGAGGCCAGACGTACATGATGGAGGGGTTGGTGGTGACCTCGATCGTGGAGATATCGATGTTTGTGCAAAATTTTCTTCTATTTGGATGTCCTTGACAGGATCTGTGTAAGCGTGATAATGGTCAGCATGCCACGTGGGCTAGTCAAACATTGTTTGGCTTCTTAGGATCGAAGATGAAGCATTTAGAAACTTTTGAGAACTAAATGTACAATTTTAAAGTTTTGGGACTAACTTAACATACCTCAAATAGTTTAGGACTTTTGGTATATTTTACTCTTTTTTTAAATATTGGTGGTGTTGGCTTATTTAGCATGCCACATTTTTATCTCTTTTATTGATGTGGAAATTATGTAGCACGCCATAGATATATGAATGCCTTGACATATTTTACTAGTGAGGTGGCATTGAAAGAACACGCCATAGATATCTTTACATGTGAAATAAGGCAAAGATATATGAAATAGTATGTTTTAATAATATATAAATAAAAACAAAGTATGAAATAATATATACACCATAAATACAAAACAATATTTATAGAACATAATATAAAAACAATGTATAAAATAATTAATTTTGAAAATAACAAAAAATATGAAACATTATGTTTTAATAATATATACATAAAAAGCTAAATATGAAATATTATGTATATCAAATTTATACAAAATAGTATAAAAACAATGTATAAAAAATTAAAATTTTGAAATAAACAAAAAATATGAAACACTAGGTTTTTAATAATATATACATAAAAAGCTAAATATGAAATATTATATATACAAACATTATACAAAATAATATAAAAATAATGCAGTATGAAATTTAATTTTTTGAAATTAGGACAAAATATGATAAATATGTTTAAAAGTATATAGATAAAAAATAAAAATATTATATATAAAATATATTTTTAAATATCTATCTCGTGGGCTTATATTGTCCACTCCAGCAACTAGGGTAAAATCGCCTACAAACCTTTTCCCATTAAAATCCCTCACCCCTTTCCTCTACCCCGTCCTCAGTACGTCCCCCTCCCCCCCCCCCTCACAGCACCGAGCGCCGTCTCCTCGGGCCTTCGTCGTCCCGGAGTCGTTTTGCAAGCTTGGTGTACTTGTACTCCTCGTCGGGGAGCCCTTCGTCCTCGAGCCGTCTATTCTCTCAGTCAAGCCCCCCTCATGAGCCTCTCCCTTCTCTCCTTTCCTGTGGTAGGTAGTTTATGACCGTCCTTGTCGTCACCGCAGCTATGTTCTAGTAGCCGTGTCGTAGTGTCACACACACCCTCCTAGCTTGTCACCGCGGCCGTTGTGGGTTATGTCAGTCGTTCCCGTGCTTCGAACGGGACTGGGGCTTGTTGGAACGCTCCCCCGTGTGCGCCAATGCGAGTCGTGGGCACCCCCGTGCGTGCGCTGCGCCGCCCCACCACTACTATTATCTGTTGCCCCTGTTCATATTGTTGTTTCTATACGTACATGGTAAAAAATCACTAATTTTGAGTTCCTAGACCGTGAAATCATATGCGGATTAGTTGAAGTGTATTGTAGGCCTCGTTCCTGCGATCGTTTTGAGTGATCATTCACTCAATTTGGTTCAGCCATTTAGTCGTAGAGAATGGAAGAAGTTGTTGTACTTTTTCTACAAAACATGACTTTTATAGTTTCTGGCAATACCTTTTAATTCTCTTCAAGGGATGATAAGCTTGTGTTATATGATAGTATATAACTACCCGATAACTAATATTTCATAGATCAACTTGTTTTAGTCAATTTCCATGAGTATTCTTGTTGTTATAAATTTCCAAAGGTGGCTACCCGTTATTCTAAATCTGGAAAATAATAGAGAATTATTTGCTGGTTTTAGCCTTCATAAGTTCATATTCTAAAATTGAATGGTTGAAACTATTTGTAGTTAAGGTTCTTCTGAATCCATAGCATATAGTTTTCTTGGTTTGGAGGTTCTAAGCTCTAGCTGTGAATTCTTTCGTGAAGGGGCAGCAAAGGGTTGCTCTCCCGGGGTTGCGATTAGAGCCGCGTAGGTACTTGATCAAGATGACTTATTTTGGTGCAATGTTTAAGGCTTGTGTATGTGTCCCTACTCCCTACAACAGGTTCCTAAGTTGATATTTGATTTCCCTGTTCCCAATGATTGAGGGGAAACCTTCCAAGCATCCATAGGATTGTGTGACAATTGATGAAATTCCATTGGAAGAGCTATTCTTAGTTTAATTAACCCTCTGGCATTTTTAAAGTGGAAATGTCCACAGTTCCTCTAGTTTAGTCTCTCCTGAAATTGCATCCATATATAGCTAACAATGTTGTCATTGCATATTATACATAGTAATGTCTTACATGTTTACTTTTATAGTTTAGCGCCAATAATGGATGTTAACATGTCACATGTCGAGGGAGAAGGTAGCAGCAACACCGTAAGAAAAACCACATGGTTTTTCTTATACAATAAGTAGTGGCATGCGCATGATGAGTATGTAATTGCAAACATTTTTTTGTAGGCATACCTCAATCAAGTTGAGGATAAGTTTACCAAAGTTGAGTTGCTCAAGGTGATCATCAAGTATCAACATGATAGATTTGAGTCACTAGAGAAGGATACCATTGAGCTCAAGCAAGAGTGAGGTGATCTCCTTCACGAGAAGGTGATGCTCATGAGCTCATCTATGACAAGGAAGAGATGGAGGATGAAATGAAGAAACTCAAGAAAGATGTGAATCATCTCGAGTCTATTACTAGTGAGTTTCGCATGATGAATGTAGGTTATATCATTAACCTAGATAGAAAGGATGAGAAGCTTCGCATGATCAATACTATCATTGTGAAGAAGTGAGTTCATCTCGCGAGAGCTAACTAGTTTTTTTTAATGTTAATAAGTAGTTATGAGAATTTGTATTTTCGGGTTGTAAGGTACTATGTTGAGTTTGATCGAGCTACTTTGGTCTAGTATATATAATTCAAAATTTTCTAGTATTTATGTAGATTTTAAATATACATGTTTTTATATGTGCAAAATAAATATCTATGGTGTGGCATGGTATACATTTACCATAACAGCTCACTGTACCGCTGGCGTGGGTTGTCAACGTCACCATTGTTTTTTATCAATGTCACTATATTGGTGGCATTGGATGCCCACGCCAGCAAAACCTTTTTTCTTACGACATAGATAGATTTTTTTCTACTAGTGCCTATAACACCATTTAAGCAACAATAGTCAATACAAGTAATGTATAAAACTAACAAGTATGCAATTATTCCTCCATCATCAGGAATGTTTGATCATCATAAGCAATACCATTAGCTTATCCTTAGCATTACTTAGGATCGGGAAACTTGCTGAAGTCCTTTACATTTTTTTGCCATTCACATTTGTTTACCAGATCATCTTCACAAATCACAAAACCATCACTCTTCTTAGCATTTGCAGTGGATCCTTGCTACTTTTGCATGTACCAGTTCTACTAACTTCTCGTGGGATTGATATTTTTATTTAACCAAAAATCTACAATTAAGCGCTACATTTGTGGAATATCAAAAGGATTCGTTGTTGCTTCTTCTCCAGATATCACATGTCCAATAAATCTAACTAGATCCAACCAAAACTCACACTTGTCGAATATGGATGCAAAGAAAAACAAAAAGTGAGAAGAGGTATTCAGGCATCTCCAACGCGAACCTTCAAACCTCCCGGATCCGTCTGAATTGTGTTGTTCGGACCAGTTTTGTCATCCATCGCGGCCCTGTATCCGTCCATGGACTGGCTTGTTCTTGAAATCAACGAAGCAGACACGCTTGCCGGGACGGGGACAAGGGATTACCTCATTGCCATGGGCACGCACGCAGCATTGGCGTCCACCGCTAGGAGGTACCCCTCCTTCTTCAGGGCCCTTAGGTCGCCCTCCCTGACACTGGACTTCGTCCAAAAGCCGATGGGTTTCTTCAACTGTGCCAAAACGGGGGTAGTGGCATCCTTCGCTTTCTTCGACATGGCGATCGCTAGCGCATGGTGGGCGCAGATCTCCAAAGAAAGCAGCGAGCGCGAGGACGAAGAAGATGGGTGGCGAGAATGGGAGCAGTGAAATTTCTTTTCACCGCAATATCACGCTTATATAGTGGATCCCGTGATCCTAACCATGATCACCACTCACGAGGCGCGCGCGTAATCCAACCGTACACATGTCGACATGGAGGCCAAACGACGCGCTTCCTCAGGGCCCACTACGCGCGAAAATTGAGGGATACTTATTACTGTCCCCCGATTCCCGTGCATTATGCGGTCAAATCCAAGATGATCATCGTCCACTCCGGTGAATAAGATGTCAGTGGGGATAGCAGTGTCCTGTCACTGCTCAGTGTCCATAGCAACTCATCGGTGACGTCATCCGCAGACTGCAGAAGCTAAATGTCGTTGTCGAGTCCTCTACAGAGTCGACTCCAACAAAATATTTTGATATTCCATGAACATACTCCCATAGGGAGCGCACTCGCATCGCGAACTCGCGGTACCTTTGACTGTTGTCACTGAAGCCTTACTGCACACTCGAGAAAAGTTATAAGGATTCTTAGCAGAGTCGATCCAATTTTTTTGAGTGTTCAGGCCCTCGATGAACTGGCGAGTCCGTGACTTGAATAGCCCAAAACACCTTTTGTGTACTCATACACTCGAAGGTCGGGCGATTCCATGACTTGCGAGCAAATAACGTATGATCCTCAGTACAGTTGACCAAGTCAGCATATTGTGACTGCTATAAGACACTCGCCACCCATTTGGAGATACTAGCCTCCCTCGTCTGCCTAGGTTGCATCCGCTGCGAAATACCCCTGGTTGTCGCGTTATGGCGCGTAGATAAGACCCGTTGACCGAGTTGAAATGGCCGGGACCCACACTAGCTGCGACTCTTTTGATAACTCCCATGCATACGACATGAAGGAAAATCTCGATGAACGCATTGGGTACCCTTTATGATGCTGGAGTTTGACTCTATAAGGCCTCCGAGGCTTGAGGCGAACATACTCAGCATGTTCCAGATTCGAGTCCAGGGACTCGAGTTTGAGAAGACTAATGACGTATTTTCCCTAGAGCAATTAACTGGACCCGACCACGCGAGTGTTCCATACCCTTTAGTTCATAAATCCCTAGGCTAAAGCTATCATAAGAGCGGTGTTGGTTTGATACACTCCCGACCAATGACCCCTGTGATAAAGCACGCCATGTGATATTTCGGCTGTGAGTCTCTGGTTGATTCTTCATTCCGATCCACATAAATATATGACCTCATCCACTTTCCAAATGAAACTCTAGACACTTCACTCCATTCCTCTCCGCTCCACTCCACCCCAAGATCCTCTTCGATGATCTCCGACCTTTTTTGGCATGGCTGGCAACGAATCTGAATCCTTTGTCATCTGATCTATGGACTGGGACCTTGTCCCATGCAGGTCCAAGGAGAAGATGGTCGTCCGCATTGCGCTCCACCACGCACGGAGGAGAATGGTCAGACTTGATCTGGCGGGAATCCATAGCGTCCAATCAAATAACGCTTGTGTCCCGTGTGCGGCGTTTCGTCGCTACTTCCTTGGAGGTTATGTGGTCCATCTGTCATCTGCACGTCATGGAGAAGGCATTACTGCTTCGTTGATGCCCAGAGTCGGAAGCCCACACCTATGATCCGATTGATTGGAGGTGATGGCACAGTGTGAGGAAGAAGACATGGGAGGCCGCAACAACCCTCATGACCACTGGTAGAAAGATGCCCATTTGTCCCAGTTCCAGAGGCCCATTTGTCCCGGTTCCGGAACTGGGACTAAAGGGTCGTAACTAATGCCCCAAACCTTTAGTTCCGGTTTGCCCGCGAACCGGCACAGATGAGGCTCCACGTGGCCTCTGCGGCTTGATCAGGCGGGAGGGCCTTTTGTCCCGGTTGGTAACACCAACCGGGACCAAAAATATTCCACGCGTCAGCTTTTCAGGGGCTGGGGTTTTGTTTTTTTAAGATGGGGGGAAGGGATTGAGTGTTTTGTAGGGTTAATTTAGGGGTTTGTGTTAGCTAGCTAATTAATAGAGAGAGGTGTCCTCTCTTATCTCCGTGCTTGGTCGACGCTACGTACTATACGTATAGAGAGGACTTGGTCGACAAGCTAGCTAACTAGTAAGAAAATGAAAGAATTAAACCATTAAGTACAGAAGATCGTCATGAACATATACAGAGAGAAGTGATCGACATCTCCTTCTCCGAGATATAGTTCGAACAACAAGTTTTTGAATATCTATCCGACGATACTGGCTACATATATACAATATAACTTCTCTTACAATACCCTAATTAAGCTGTGAAATTAAGTTCCATATGGTATTCTCCGCCTTTCTTGATGACGTGGTCAACAAAGAATCCCGCCAATTCCTCTTGAATGGCTATTATGCGATCTTGTGGTAGGAGTTCTTGCTGCAGCTCCCAAATCTAATTCGAAGAAGGGGGTCAATACAGATATATGAATGAAACTCAACACAAATGATGGTAATAAAATAAAATTATGAATATTATTGCTTATGCACTTTAAATTGTTCTTTAGAGTAGCCGACATTCTTAGAGATCGCCGCGTTGTATATGTACTCGCAAATGTAGTACCCACAAAGATTAGTCCCTTCTTCCTGCCACAACCACTTTACGAGAAATAGAGGTCAATCAAACTGATAATCAAGCATTATATAAATGGTATTGATGAAACTATAGAATCAATATAATGGGAGATGCGTAGAACCAGCTAGTAGTACTTACTTTCGGGTTTGAAAATTTCAGATCCTTCGGCAGTACCAGAGCTTTTTTGGTGAACTGTATCCAAAACCTGCCAGACATAGAAAATAATTATTACCTGATATCAGAAAATGAACAAAGTTGTCGAAATGGTGTGATAATGATCGATTGAACTTACTTCTTAAGAATTTCAGTGACGACCGCATACGTCTGGGGATCTTTTCGTCTTGAGTCTAAGATGCTTACTACTCCCTCCTCAAGCATAATCTCTGCGATAATAAAGTGAAAGTTGCGCACGCATGCATAACTCATCAATTACATTACTATAACCTCGAGTAAATAACGAAAACTGAATATGCACAGTAACACTCACTTGATGTTGTAAGGCCAGATTATTTTTTGTTTGTTTTGATGTTGAAGCAAAGATTATAGCAAGTTGGCCTCGGCTAGTTTGGGAAATGCTGCAATCTCAAAATGATTAAAGAGATTTAGGTTAATGAACACAATATTATAGATTTGTCTTTGCTTGCATTCCATGATCTTCAATCTGCATGATATAGTGAATTATATGTACATGCAATTAAAGAGCTGAGCTATATATAAAGACTTAATTAAATAAGTAGTACTTACAGAGAGTAGCAAGTGACGATTACTTTATCGATGGCCCTTTGTTTGTAAAGCTGGAATAACTCAAATGGAACCGGCAACAAGTCAAGTCCAACGAGGTCCTGCTTGTCTTTAACCATAACCATCACATTATCGTACTCAGAATTCTTGCAGGCGTTCCTGTACCACTGATGTAATCTTCGCATCATCATTGGTAGATGTTCAATAGGTAATCTGACGAGAGGATACCCGTACCGGTATTTGTATTCGTCCACTACCTCCAGTGTATCAAAATGTGTATCATCGGTCAGGTAATCACCAGGGTTGGTACCGGGCACCATCTCGGCCGCCAAGTAATCATCAGGATTGTTACCGGGCACCATCCCGGCCGGCAGATTTGCGACGACGATATCGCTAGACACCTGCAGCGGGGGGCACGATTTGTTCGCCTGTTCACCGAGCTGGGAAATTGTTTTCCCTATTGCAATTTGTTTTTCTCTCCTTTTTTCAGTTGCAGTGGTTCCCTGCCGGCGCGCTTCTTGCGCTTTCTTTTTGATACGTCCCAAACGTATCTATAATTTCTGCTTGCTCCATGTATGTTTTGTGTGACTTTGCCATGTTTTGCTTGAACTTTCATACACTTTTGATCATATTTTGGACTAACCTATTAACTCAGTGCACCCAGTTGTCAGTTCCTGTTTTCTGCTGTTTTTGTATTTCAGGTTTTTCCAATAATTAAAGTGCCCAATAAATCCCGGAAAAATTATATAAAAAATCAGCGTTCCGGAAGCTTCCACCAGGCCAAAGGGGGGCCACAGGGCAGCCAGGAGGGTGCCTGGCACGGCCCAGCTCCTGGCCGCGCCACCTTCCCTCCTGGGTGGGTCCCACACCCCCTAGTGCCCTACTTTGGCCCCTATTTATTCTCCCGTCGCGGAAACCCTGATTCTTGACCCCTTTTCTCCAGAAGCAATTCCGATCTCCGCCGCCATCGCCATCAAGTTTCGGGGGGACAGAATTCCTGTGCGGCACCCTGCCGGGACGGGGAAGTGCCCCCGGATTCATCTCCATCGACGTTGCTTCCTCCCTCCATGAAGCGGGAGTAGTTCTCCCTCGGGACTGAGGTTTCTACCAGTAGCTATGTGTTCTTCTCTCTCTCCCATGATGTGATCTTCGTTGTGATCATAGGCTATGTTAATCTAGGGTGATCCCATGATATTCCCCCTTCCTCTATGTATTGGATTGATGTACTCAATTGATCTTATCTAGTATAATCTCCAAGACCAAGGTGACAGCGGTCTATTGGACATGGGTTAGAAGAATATTATCATGAGTGATTTCCTCTTTTGTGTGTGGATTGAAGATTGAGAGTCTCTTGGTGCTTGTCTTTGACTATCCTTGAGATATGTTGTGGTGATTGTGGTACTCTCTTTGGATTGCCGCGGTGACATTGGGAAATCCATAGATTGAGAACTACGAACTCTAAGGTGTGCTTTTGTAGCCCTACACAATTCTCGTCCTGTCTTGACCACAAAGGAATGACCTCCGAGTACATCTCCATTGCATGTTTTATGGGAAATATCATGTGATTAGACTATGTTAATGTTGTTGGGAGTTGCCACTAGTGAAAGTATGAAGCCTAGGCCTTGTTTCCATCATTGTTACACCGTCTGCACTCACTTTTGTTACATGTTTGCTTGCTGCACTTTTTATTACAGATTTATATTACCTTACTTTGCTACACCTATCACCTATATTTTACCATCTCTTCGCCGAACTAGTGCACCTATACAACTCCTAGTTGTATTAGGTGTGTTGGGGACACAAGAGACTTCTTGTATCTTAATTGCAGGGTTGCTTGAGAGAGAACATCTTCAACCTCTACTTCCCTGAGATCGATAAACCTTAGGTCATCCACTTGAGGGAAATTGCCGCTGTCCTACAAACCTCTGCGATTGGATGCCCAACATAGTCTACAAGAATAGAAGCGTGCGTAGACATCACTTTTTTAGAGTGCGGACATAGTTGTCATCCAGCGGAGCTGGTGTTGGTCGCTTCAGGGCATCCAAAGTGCGCTTCGCTTTCGCCTCATATATCTTCGGAGGCGGAGGTGGTTTTTTCTTTTTCAAATAGGCATCCACTTCGGCTTGAACGATCTTCGCGGTTTCCTCCGAGCTCTTCTCGTATGGTAACTTCTCAAGAGGCTTGACAGATGATGGACCATATTTGTATCGCTTGTCGCCGCTGGTTGTACTGCTAGACGCCGGAGCGACGACGACTCTTTTCCTTTGTTGTTTAAGATCAGGCGCCCGAGCAGCCGGAGCGGCGGCGGCGACTCTCTTCTGCTCTTGCTGACGAGGCGAAGGAGGAGGCGGGCTGCTCGGATGCGCCGACGCAGGCGGAGTAGGAGGCGGAGGAGGAGGCGTGCACTGATCACTCGCCGGAGGAGGACGCAGAGAAGTAGGCGTGCCCTGATCACTCGCCGGAAGAGGAGGCGGAGGAGGAGGCGGGCCCTTACTCGCCGGAGGAGGAGGCGAAGGAGGAGGAGGAGGAGGCGCCGTCCAGTTCGGAAGCTTGATGAATTCTTTGTGCCATAGACATGAAGTCCTCAGAGCATTCTCCAGGAGAGTTCCATCTTCGCCGGTAGGGTAGTCAAGCTCGATCTACTCATAACTCTCCACTATTTCATCGACCATCACAATAGCATAGCCTTGTGGAATCGGACGACAGTGAAAAGTTCCGTTGGGTCGAGGAGGTGCAACATGGCCGATAGCCACCGTGGGTTTGAACTGCATCAATGGTTTCTTAAGGTGGCAAACTTGAGCCTCCGTGATTTCATCCACGGGGTACCTGGGAGCCGTCAAATCAGGCTGCGCAATGAGCTCGGTTGAAGCCACGCTGCTTCTACGCTGAGATGGCGGGGTAGCTTCTAGGGAAGCTTCGTCAGCTCGATGCCTCTCCTCTAGTGCTTGTACTCTTGCATGCAGCTTCCGCATATCGCTGAGCTCCTGTTTCCTCTTCCTCTCCCTGCTTCTGTAATTGCCTGCGTCGGGAAACCCATGCTTCCACGGAACGGAGCCTGGTGTGCCTCGTGTTCGTCCAGGGTGCTCAGGATTCCCGAGGGCCTTTGTGAGCTCGTCGTTCTCTCTGTCGGGAACGAACGTCCCTTCGCGCGATGCGGCGAATAATTCCCGAAGCTTTTTTTACCGGTATGTCCAGTTGTTCGTTCGTCCAAACGCACTTCCCTGTTTCAGGGTGCAAGGTTCCCCCAACCCCGAAGAACCAATTCCTTACACGCTCTGACCAGTTCAATGTCTCCGGTACGATCCCTTTATCAACAAGATCCTTTTCACCCTCTTCTTCCAGACCATCGGTGTCGTTCAGAAACGATAAGACATCACCTCCTTCCTGGACGACGTCGCGCAGTAACAACGGTTCTAACAACGCTCCTTCGCGGATGATTGCCCCCAACAAATCTTCTTCTTCTAAGTTTCTTGGATGATCGTCCATAGTTTCCGCAAAATATTAATTACAAGATGACACTTAATATACAAACATGATATGTCATGCATATATTAGTGTGCCAAACATACAAGTTTTGCCGAAAAACATGGGGGCATGTGTTGTCACCAGTTTTTGGCACGACAATAAACCTATATAAGATGGCGCCCGGAGCCAGACACCCGTGCAACCGATGTCTGATGGAAAACGTGACATTACGCCCGGAGCCAGACACCCGTGCAATTGATGTCTGATGGAAAACTTGACATGACGCCCGGAGCAAGACACCCGCGCAATTGATGTCTGATGGAAAGCGTGAAGATAAGCCTAAAAACCCTTTACCCCTCGACCCCTCGACGACCCTCGACCCATCGACGACCACTCGACGACCCTCGACCCCTCGACGACCTTCGACCCCTCGACCCCTCGACGACCTTCGACCCCTCGACCCCTCTTCTATTTTTTCTTCTTCTCCTCTATTCCTTCTTCTTCTCCTCTTTTTTGTCTTCCTCTATCCCTCTTCTTCTCCTCTTCTTATTTTTCTTTTTCCCTCTCCTTTTTCTTTTTTCCTTTTTCCTTCTATCTTTTTCTTTCTCCCCCCCAACACTAGAACATTTTAACTTAGTAAAATTGAGACTTATAAAACAGAAAAAAAATTGAGAGAACAAAAAAAATTCTTTTCTATTTTCTTTTCTTTGTTTTCTTTTAATTAAAAGTATTTCTTTTTTGTTTTCTTTTCCCTGTTTTTTTATTTCTTCTCCTCAACTCCCCCACTGCTGCAGCCATCCATGGCACGCACGCCATGGTCGTGGCCATGTACGTCATGGCCGGCGGCGAGGGCGGCGAGGGGCGGCCGGAGGTTCCCTCCTAGCCATGGCGGCGCACGGGAGGAGCTCCCCTCTTGGCCATGGTGCGGCGCGGCTACAGGTTTGGGCGCAATGCAAGAGAGGAGAGGGGGGATGGCGAGGCGCTGACAACGGGGGTGTGATACGTCCAAAACGTATCTATAATTTCTGCTTGCTCCATGCCTCTTTTGTGTGATATTGCTACGATATTGATGAACTTCCATACTCTTTTGATCATATTTGGACTAACCTATTAACTCAGTGCACCCCAGTGCCAGTTCCTGTTTTCTGCTGTTTTTCTATTTCAGATTTCCCCCTTATTAGAAGTACCAGAAAAATTCCGGGAAAAATATAGGAAAAATCAGCGTACCGGAAGCTTCGCAAAGAGCCCAGGAGGGGCCAGAGGGGAGCCAGGGGGGCCAGGCGGCCAGAGGGCGCGGCCAGGCCCCTGTCGCACCTCTGGCTACCCCCTTTCCCCTATTTATTCCCCGTGACGAGAAAACCTCGGGGACGGAACCCTTTTTCGCGATCTCTCCTCTGTTCCGCCGCCGCCGCGCTTCCAAGATCGGGAGCACCAGAAGACCTCTTCCCAGAACCCTGCCGGAGGGAGGAATCACCTCCGGGAGCTTCTCCACCACCATGGATGCTTTCCGGATGAACCGTGAGTAGTCCACCTTGGACCATGGGTCCATGATCAGTAGCTATGTGATGTTCTCCTCCCCTCTTTGTTCTTCATGGATTAGACCTCGTGAGCTGCCCTACATGATCGAGGCACATATGTAATCTTTCTGCTGTTGCTATGCTGAGTTTGCTGGGATCCGATGGATTATGAGATTATGTTCAGATTGTGATTGAGTTATATATTTGATTCTCTTCTTTTATATTTATGTTCTGGAGTAACTCTTGCATGTTCTCCGTTGCTGTTTATTGCTTTGGCCAAGTAGTAGGTAGTGACTCCAAGAGGGAGCGTTATGCATGATTGTGGGTTCATGCCCCCCGATGACTAGCTTGAGTGACAGAAACATGAGTCTAGGGGATGTGCTGTTGCCACAAGGGGGAAACAATGGTGCTTGTACTTGCGGGTGCAAGGATTGTTTACTTTACGCAAAGTTCTTTAATGCAGTTGTCCGTTGCTTTGAGTTTACACTTTGAGTGGGATTCACAACTTAATACCAGCGAGATGTTCTGGATAGATATCTCAAGGTGGATGATTAGTGGGTAGATACAGATGGATTTCGGTCTATTTGTCTTGGCGTACTGGCCGTGCTTTTGAGCATCTTCCGTTCTGTTTTGCATAATTAGCATTGTTTGCGCACATAATCCTGGTAATTGCCCACCTGTAATTTGTTTACCTCGCATGGCTATTTTATCGTCTTTTGGGAGAGAGACATCACTAGTGAACATCACGGGATCCCGGTCCATACTTCCACCACTGTTTACACTATCAATTTACTTTCAGGATTTACTTCTCCGTTGCTATCACTATCATTATTATCCCGTGCGTTTTATCCTTCGTAAACAACAAGGCCGGAGGAATTGACAAATCCTCTGTACTCGTTGGGAAGCGAAGCTATCTGTGTGTGTGCAGGTCCAGGTGAAGTTAGCAACCTCGGTTGTAAACGGCGCCATTGTTCACTTCACCACCTACTTGTTGACCTTGGAGTCCTACTGGAGACAATCTTAAACCTTAGCATCTTCGCTAAGGGAAATTTGCCTCTACAGTACATATCACCTTCCACTTGGGGTAACCAACGAGGGAAATTTGCCGCTACGCTACATCTCACCTTCCACCTACTTTTCAAGCTTTGTGCCTTTTATAGCCTCATACGACAGGGAAGTGAAAGTTGTGACATGCTGTCCAAAAAAAACAGATTCTGTCCTCGTGACTAGAAAAATCAGAGAAAAATCCCAGTTTATCTTTTTGAGCTGAATTGTTTACATAGCGTGATCTATACAATTACAAAACTTTCGTATATTCTGACTTTTTTTATTTGAGTTGCAGAAGTACCCCTAAAAATTATTAACTACCTGCTGGTCTGTTTTTCACAGATTCTGTCCTATTTTGCCTTTTCTTCGTTTTGCAAACCTTAAGCTTGCTTTTTCTTTGCAAAAACTTTTTGGCAATCTTGAGAAACAGTAGCTCTTCAAGATTATCTTTATTTCCAGTAGAGAAAAATTATTTTATTATGGGTACTAACCTCGCTAATCAGATTATGATGAGTTATGTATGAAGGGAGTTTTCAAGTGTGCGAGGGAAGATGATGAAAGAAGATTAAGAAGTGTCAAGCGTTCAAGATTGGGGATGCCCCCATGCATCCCCAAGAAATATTCAAGGAGACTCAAGTGTCTAAGCTTGGGGATGCCCCCGTGCATCCCCTTCTCCATCAACAATTATCAGTTCGTCTCTCATTTCACTATATTTTTATCACTTCATGCGTTATGTGCTATTCTTGGAGCGTCTCGCTCTTAGGTTTTGTTTTTAGTTTTCTTTAGCTTTTCTTGATGTTCATAACAAATAAGAGCCCAGATTTCTTTGTGTGGGAGAGAAACATGCTCCACTTCCAAAATTTAGAAGACAACATAGGACTTTTTCCTGCTTATCTTTGCTGTTTTTGTTCTTTATCTTTCCATAGCTGCTGTCATGCTTTGCTCTTAGCTTTCATGTTTATCTTTTAAAAGAGCTTTTGTTTAGTTTTTTGCTGGAACTCTCTTGAGTTTTCATGTTTATCTTGTTTAGAGAGAGTTTGCCTGTTGCACTGAGTTTTGTGTCTTGACTTGAAGTAGGTAATTGAGGTTGCTATTCTTTTCGTAGTAGTAACTTGCAAAAGTTTTGAGGTGTTGTCTTGAGTAATGTTTGGACTTTTGGTGTCAAGAGCTTTAGCCTATTAGTGATAGATGTCGTATTTTGGGCAATCCGTGTTTATTTTCAAAAACCTACAAATTAGTTGAGAACTTTAGCTACTAGTTGGATCACTACTCTTCTGAGGGGTCGAATATTAGAGTACACTCACGTACCATGAGTCGAGGATGCGCAAGGATAACCAAACCCCCATACACTCCTCCTCGGGGTACTTGTCTCTTTGTGAACCTCCTTATTGGATTGAGAGTTACCGATAATAAGTGCATGAGTTCTTCGGACTAATGTGAGTATTCGAAAGTTGACACTTCCACCTTCCCATATTTTGCTAGCCTTCCCTGTGCCGTGCATTGCTCTCTTCTCACTCCGAGAGTTAGCGTCCACTTTCGCCGGTACATCCAAACCCTTGGCACGATACGCTCTGTTATCATAAGCCTCCTTATATCCTTCCTCAAAACAGCCACCATACCTACCTATCAAGGCATTTCCATAGCCTTTCCGAGACACATTGCCATGCAACATCCATCTTCTCATGACTTGTTCTTCATGTCATACATGCCACTTGCTTGATCGATTAGCCGCATGCTAGTTGGGCCTTGCCCTAATCATTGCTACATGACGCGCTAGTATCATTGCATATCCTGCTACACTGACAGAGGCATACATTTGCCTACATCATGATAGTTACATTTTCTTTATGATTTGAGTACTTTGTAAAGTGTGAAAGATCTTCTATAATTTTTGTAATATATAGAGTGTTGCCCCTAAAGTGAGGAAAAGATCCCAAGGTGGACAAAATTAAAAAATCCCAAAGTGGACAAATTAAAAGATCCCAAAGAGGACAAATGAGAGTTAAATAGAAAGAGCCATTTAGGCCACCAAAAAATACAAAAAAAAGAAATAAAAAGAGAGAAGGGGGCACACTACTATTCTTTTTTTGAGAGATCCACACTTGTACTCCATCTTGTATCTTGTACTCCATAGAGATTATCATTCATGCATATAACTATATGGTGACCTTCACACTATAGAACTTGGCTTGTATATTCCAATGATGAGCCTCCTCAAATGAGCTCTAGGTCTTCTTGAGCAAGGAAGTTGGATGCACCCCCACTAGTTCCATTGGAGAGATTTTAGCTCATATGTGCATTCGTTGCATGGCAATCCCTACTCCTCACATCATATCTATCATTTGCTTTCTCTCGCCTATGATTGCCCTCTTTGATGTGAGCCTTTCACACCTTTTTTTTCTTCCTCCTCCACCTTATTCTCCTTTTGCCATCCTAAGTGTCAACTTTCTTGCTTACGCTCATCCATTGGATGAGTGCTCAAAATGTCAAAAAGGAGTGGATCATTTTTACTTGTACCTGGCTAGTGGTCTGGGGATGAGTAAAG
This sequence comes from Bromus sterilis, assembly GCA_950022295.1. NCBI lineage: Eukaryota > Viridiplantae > Streptophyta > Magnoliopsida > Poales > Poaceae > Bromus > Bromus sterilis. The sequence continues at coordinate 22,282,558 of OX465597.1, read as the reverse complement.
ATAAGATTCCAAAGAAGACCAAGTGTGACACTTTAGTAGATTGAGTTCTCAACAATAAAAATACTTTTTCTCGTATATCCCTACCCCCTTTCTTGCACACAAACACCATTTGGAGACATTCGAGTCACGGACAACAAGAGCTCTTGCACCTTTATGTTCTTATGTTTCTTATTTCAATACTAGATATAGACTCTTGCCTGTTATGATTTGAATTGAATCGCATGCTTTTATTGCTTTACTTACAAATTTCTTATATGGTTGTTAGAATGTCACCACCGAAATTATGCTTGTTATCATTTACCTACTCGAGGACGAGCAGGAATTAAGCTTGGGGATGTTGATACGTCCAAAACGTATCTATAATTTCTACTTGCTCCATGCCTCTTTTGTGTGATATTGCTATGATATTGATGAACTTCCATACACTTTCGATCATATTTGGACTAACCTATTAACTCCGTGCACCCCAGTGTCAGTTCCTATTTTCTGCTGTTTTTCTATTTCAGGTTTCCCCCTTATTAAAAGTACGAGAAAAATTCTGGTAAAAATATAGGAAAAATCAGCGTACCGGAAGCTTCGCGAAGAGCCATGGAGGGGCCAGAGGGGAGCCAGGGGGGCCACGGCGGCCAGGCCCCTGGCCACGCCAGGGGGCGCCTGAAGCCCCTGGCCCACCTCTGGCTGCCCCATTTCGCCTATTTATTCCCCGTGACGAGAAACCCTTGGGGACGGAACCCTTTTTCACGATCTCTCCTCTGTTCCGCCGCCGCACTTCCAAGATCGGGAGCACCAGAAGACCTCTTCCCGGCACCCTGCCGGCGGGACGAATCACCTCCGGGAGCTTCTCCACCACCATGGATGCTTCCCGGATGAACCGTGAGTAGTCCACTTTGGACCATGGGTCCATGATCAGTAGCTATGTGATGTTCTCCTCCCCTCTTTGTTCTTCATGGATTATACCTCGTGAGCTGCCCTACATGATCGAGGCACATATGTAATCTTGCTGCTGTTGATATGCTGAGTTTGCTGGGATCCGATGGATTATGAGATTATGTTCAGATTGTGATTGAGTTATATATTTGATTCTCTTCTTTTATATTTATGTTCTTGACTAACTCTTGCACGTTCTCTGTTGTTTTTATTGCTTTGGCCAAGTAGTAGGTAGTGACTCCAAGAGGGAGCGTTATGCATGATTGTGGGTTCATTCCCCCCGATGACTAGCTTGAGTGACAGAAACATGAGTCTAGGGGATGTGATGTTGCCACAAGGGGAAAAACAACGGTGCTTGTACTTGCGGGTGCAAGGATTGTTTACTTTACGCAAAGTTCTTTAATGCAGTTGTCAGTTGCTTTGAGTTTACACTTTGGGTGGGATTCACAACTTAATACCAGCGAGATGTTCTGGATAGATATCTCAAGGTGGATGATTAGTGGGTAGATACAGATGGATTTCGGTCTACTTGTCTTGGCGTACTGCCCGTGCTTTTGAGCCTCTTCCTTTCTGTTTTGCATAATTAGCATTGGTTTGCGCACATAATCCTGTCAATTGCCCAGCTGTAATTTGTTTACCTCGCATGGCTATTTTATCGTATTTTGGGAGAGAGACATCACTAGTGAACATCATGGGATCCTGGTCCATACTTCCACCACTGTTTACACTATCAATTTACTTTCAGTATTTACTTTTCCGTTGCTATCACTATCATTATTATCCCGTGCGTTTTATCCTTCGTAAACAACAAGGTCGGAGGAATTGACAACTCCTCTGTACTCGTTGGGAAGCGAAGCTATCTGTGTGTGTGCAGGTCCAGGTGAAGTTAGCAACCTCGGTTGTAAACGACGCCATTGTTCACTTCACCACCTACTTGTTGACCTTGGAGTCCTATTGGAGACAATCTTAAACCTTAGCATCTTTGCTAAGGGAAATTTGCCGCTACGCTACATCTCACCTTCCACTTGGGGTAACCAACGAGGGACAAGAAGCTATATCGTGTATCAGGGTGGCGCCGGCGAGGTCGTCGACGTCGTCGTGGGCGGTGCGCGGCGGTGCGGCGCGGCGGTTGGGCAGCCTGACGGCGTCGGTTTCAACTCCGGCGTTGTCGGGGGCAAATGGCGAGATGAGAACTGAAAAATCCTAAGTGCCAGCTATATACCAGGAGCATTGGTCCCGGTTGGTGGCACCAACCGGTACCAATGTAACCTTTGGTACCGGTTCGTGCCACCAACCGGTACCAAAGGTCTTTTTCAGCAGCCCAATTGGCGGGAAAGAGAGACCTTTGGTACCGGTTGGTGTCACGAACCGGTACCAAAGCCTACCTGTCGTTCCGGTTGGTGGCACGAACCGGAACCAAAGGCCAGCTTTCATTCCGGTTCGTGCCACCAACCGGGACAAAACTTGCGCTAATGCGGTGCGGTGGGATGTTTAGTCCCACCTCGCTAGTCGAGGGACGGCTGGAGTGGTTTATAAGCGCTGATGCGCGTACCACTTCGAGCTCCTCTCAACCTAAAGCTTTCAGGCCTACTCTATTACAGCTTGCCTGTGGGCCTTCTGGGTCTGCTGCGGGCCTGGATCCTGTCTCATTAGTGGGTTTCTAGTCGTATCCAGGCCATTAGTGGGTTTCTAGTCGTATCCAGGCCTGTAGGTGGCATTATTTTTCTCTGAAAAAGGACCTTTAGTCCCGGTTGGTGCCTCCAACCGGTACTAAAGGCTTCTCCCACCGTAATTAACCACTAACTAACCCTTTAGTACCGGTTGGTGCCCAGAACCGGTACTAAAGGTCCCCTGTAACCAACTAAAATTAGTACCACCTCGCTAGACAAAGTGAAGTTAGACCTGTTTATAAGCACAGGTCCAAGTGGACTTATCGTAGCATAACAAGTTCACTAAAGGCCGTACACGGAGGAATTCATCTGTATCCGGTACTCTGTCAGCGAGAAATTCAGACGGACATCGGTTGGTTGGCGGATTTGCCAGATGTGCCCACGAGGCGTGGCCTGTCTGAGAACCCGTATGGAACGAAAATCCCGTACGGGTATTTCAGACGGTCCACGCCTGGTCGGTAGACTTGCCTTGATGGTGTATAGGATGTGGAGTATTCTTCCGTTGACGTCCTATAATGAAATTGCTATACTTTTTTGTTTTTGTTTTCCAATTAAACAAAACACAAGGTTTCCCCTGCATACAGCCCGACGGTGGCTCATGAGTGCAAGCATATCAAATGCACCGTCGGACGTATGGAGGGAATCCGAATGATTTGTATTTGGTGGACGAAGTGAAAGTTTCTAACTATATATATATAAGATCAACAAAACACACGATTTCGCCTGCATACAGCCCGACGGTGGCTCATGAGTGCAAGCATATCAAATGCACCGTCGAATGTATGCAGACGAATCCGAATGGTTTGTATTCGGCTGATGAACTGAGTGTCGAACATGTCCTAGAGGTGGGCTATATATATAGGCAACGACAAGCCTGATCCAACGGCTCACAAGCCTGATCCAACGACTCACAAGCGCTTGAAAGAAACACGCAATCCGTGTGCTTCTTCCTGATTGGTTGGATCCAACGGCTCAGAAGCCTGATCCAACGACTCACAAGCGCTTGAAAGAAACACGCGATCCGTGTGCTTCTTCCTGATTGGTTGGATTCATAAAAGGTTGAAACTTGGCATGGTATCATCATTTGACCCACATAACATGTGTGCGAAAGTTGAGAGAGTTACGTCAAAAGCTGTATGTACTTCGTGTACAAACTGGACCATCTATTTTGAAGTACGATGGTTTCAGACGAAAACTCATGTGTGACAAAGGCATTTCATTTTTATAAATTTATTTGAAATCAAGACTTTTTGTGCATTCAATATGCATCATTCAAAGCCACATACTAAAATTTCAACGCTTTCTGACTTCATTTTCTCTTTTTCATGCATTTAATGATTTATTTTGGGCTAAATGACCCTGAAATTGGAAAGCACTACAACTGAACTCTGAAAAGGTTGAAACTTGGCATGGTATCATCATTTGACCCACATAACATGTGTGCAAAAGTTTAGAGGGTTACGGCAAAAGCTGGATGTACTTCGTGTACAAACTGGACCATCTCTTTCGAAGTACGATGGTTTCAGACGAAAACTCATGTGTGACAAAGGCATTTCATTTTTATAAATTTATTTGAAATCAAGACTTTTTGTGCATTCAATATGCATCATTCAAAGCCACATACTAAAATTTCAACGCTTTCTGACTTCATTTTCTCTTTTTCATGCATTTAATGATTTATTTTGGGCTAAATGACCCTGAAATTGGAAAGCACTACAACTGAACTCTGAAAAGGTTGAAACTTGGCATGGTATCATCATTTGACCCACATAACATGTGTGCAAAAGTTTAGAGGGTTACGGCAAAATCTGGATGCACTTCGTGTACAAACTGGACCATCTCTTTCGAAGTACGAGGGTTTCAGACGAAAACTCATGTGTTACAAAGGCATTTCATTTTTCTAAACTTATTTGAACTCAAGAATTTTTGTGCATTCAATATGCATCATTCAAAGCCACATACTAAAATTTCAACCCGTTCTGACTTCCTTTGCTCTTTTTCATGCATTTAATGATTTATTTTGGGCTAAATGACCCTGAAATTGGAAAGCACTACAACTGAACTAAGAAAAGGTTGAAACTTGGCATGGTATCATCATTTGACCCACATAACATGTGTGCAAAATTTGAGAGGGTTAAGGCAAAATCTGGATGCACTTCGTGTACAAACTGGACCATCTCTTTCGAAGTACGAGGGTTTCAGACGAAAACTCATGTGTTACAAAGGCATTTCATTTTTCTAAACTTATTTGAACTCAAGAATTTTTGTGCATTCAATATGCATCATTCAAAGCCACATACTAAAATTTCAACCCGTTCTGACTTCCTTTGCTCTTTTTCATGCATTTAATGATTTATTTTGGGCTAAATGACCCTGAAATTGGAAAGCACTACAACTGAACTAAGAAAAGGTTGAAACTTGGCATGGTATCATCATTTGACCCACATAACATGTGTGCAAAATTTGAGAGGGTTAAGGCAAAATCTGGATGCACTTCGTGTACAAACTGGACCATCTATTTCGAAGTACTAGGGTTCCAGACGAAAACTCATGTGTTACAAAGGCATTTCATTTTTCTAAACTTATTTGTACTCAAGACTTTTTGTGCACTCAATATGCATCATTCAAATCCACATACTAAAATTTCAACCCTTTCTGACTTCATTTGCTCTTTTTCATGCATTTAATGATTTATTTTGGGCTAAATGACCCTGAAATTGGAAAGCACTACAACTGAACTCTGAAAAGGTTGAAACTTGGCATGGTATCATCATTTGACCCAAATAACTTGTGTGAAAAAGTTGAGAGGGCTACGGAAAAAGTTGGATGCACTTCGTGTACAAACTGGACCATCTATTTCGAAGTACGACGGTTTCAGACGAAAACTCATGTGTTACTGATGGCGGAGAAGTTAATAGGTTTAGTTGGGTTGCCTTCCCTGTTAACCGCGCCAATAAAAGATTCTTGATAACCCACAAGTCTAGGGGATCAATTGTAGCTTTTCTATAAATAAGGAAGTCGATCCCACGAGGAGCAGAAGGTGTTGATAAGTGACACTGGATAAGGAAAGGCTGCACACACTCAAAGGTAAATATTTAGGGGTTTTTGGTTTAAGCAACAGAAAAGTAAAAGACAAGAAAATTAAACAGGGTAACTGAGGAGTACCAAGTGGCCCAATCATTTCACAAGGATAAGCCTAGGAACTAAACTTATAAAAGCTAAAGCGTTCTCGAGAACACACGTGAGAGATAGCCAAGTTACTTTCACCATACTCCGCCAATTAATATGTATTGTGTTGATAAGTGTTGGTGGGTGGATCAATGCTAGTACACCTTGTAGACTAAGATAAGTGTACTCTTATGATTACGCACCTTGCAAGAATCCGCAAATACAAGGTAGTAATTAAGGCATAAGCCTAACCACAACATTACGATCAAGGATCCATAACTCCCTTGTGCAAAAGTATGCGAACTGGGGTTGATACGTCCAAAACGTATCTATAATTTCTGCTTGCTCCATACATGTTTTGTGTGATATTGCTATGATCTAGATACACTTTCATACACTTTTGATCATATTTGGACTAACCTATTAACTCAGTGCACCACAGTGCCAGTTCCTGTTTTCTGCTGTTTTTCTATTTCAGTTTTCCCCCATATAAAAAGTGCCAGAAAAATTCTGGGAAAAATATAGGAAAAATCAGCGTACTGGAAGCTTCGCGAAGAGACCGAGTGGGGCCAGAGGGGAGCCAGGGGTGGCCCAGGCGGCCACCCGGCGCGGCCACCCCCTGGGCCGCGCCAGGGGGGCGCCTGGGGCCCCTGGTCCACCTCTGGCTTCCCCCCTTCGCCTATATATTCCCCGTGACGTGAAACCCTCGAGGACAAAACCCTTTTTCGCGATCTCGCCTCTGTTCCGCCGCCGCCGCGCTTCCGAGATCGGGAGCACCAGAAGACCTCTTCCCGGCACCTTGCCGGAGGGAGGGTTGACCTCCGGGAGTCTCCTCTCCACCATGGATGCTTCCCGGATGTCTTGTGAGTAGTTTCCCTTGGACCATGGGTCCGTGATCAGTAGCTATGTGATGTTCTCCTCCCCTCTTTGTTCTTCATGGTTTAGACCTCGTGAGCTTCCCTACATGATCGAGGCACTTTTGTAATCTTTCTGTTGTTGCTATGCTGAGTTTGATGGGATCTGATGGATTATGAGATTATGTTCAGATTTTGATTGAGTAATATATTTGGTTCTTATCTCTTATATTTTTGTTCCTAAGTAATTCTTGCATGTTCTCCGTTGCTGCTTATTGCTTTGGCCAAGTAGTAGGTAGTAACCCCAAGAGGGAACGTTTTGCTCGATTGTGGGTTCATGCCCCCCGATGACACGCTTGAGTGACAGAAACATGAGTCTAGGGGATGTGCTGTTGCCACAAGGGGGAAAACAACGGTGCTTGTAACCGCGGTTTCAAGAATTGTTTACTTTACGCAAAGTGCTTTTTAATGCAGTTGTCTGTTGCTTTGGGTTTACACTTTGGGTGGGGCTCGCAACTTAATACCATCGAGATGTTCTGGATAGATATCTCAAGGTGGATGATTAGTAGTAGATGCAGTTGGATTTCTGTCTACTTATTTTGGCGTACTGCCCATGCTTTTGAGCCTCTTCCTTTCTTTTGTAGCATAGTTAGCATTGCGGTGCGTTCATAATCCTATCAATTGCCCTTCTGTAATCTGTTCACCTCGCATAGCAGTTTTATCGTCTTTTGGGAGAGAGACATCACTAGTGAACATCACGTATCCCGGTCCATATCCTTATTACTGTTTACACGCTCATTTACTTTTCTGCTTTTACTTTCAGTTGCTATCACTATCCCTTGCGTTTGATCCTTTGTGAACAACAAGACCGGAGAGATTGACAACCTCTCTGAACTTCGTTGGGAACAAAGTTATTTGTGTCTGTGTGCAGGTCCGCGTCAGTTGCGCCGCTGACACCTACTTATCATCTCTGAAGTCCTACTGGAGACAAACCTTGGTATCTTTACTGAGGGAAATTTGCTGCTGTGCTACATCACGCCTTCACTTGGGGTTTACGAACGAAGGGCGAGAAATCACTATCATTACCTCGCACATCAAGCCAAATTTCTGGCGCCGTTGCCGGGGACTCCGAGTGCTAAGATAGGGGAGTTGCACACTACCCTTTACCTTTGTTTTTTAGTCTTGTTAGTTTACCTTTCAGTTTTTATCTTTGTGTCTTATATCAAAAATCACAAAAAAATCTGCCACACTTGCTGCTGCTATGGGTTCCACTGAAAACACCAAGTTGTGTGACTTCACTAGTCACAACAACCAAGACTTTATTTGCACCCCCATTGCCACACCTGCCACTTCAACTACCTCTTATGAAATTAAACCTGCCTTGCTAAACCTTGTTATGAGAGATCAATTCTCTGGTGCTGGAGATGATGCTGCTTTACACTAGAACAATTTTGTTGAATTATGTGATATGCAAAAGTATAAAGAAGTAGAAGGTGATATTGTTAAGCTCAAGCTCTTTCATTTCTCTTTAAGGGGAGACGCTAAAATCTGGTTTCAATCTTTGCCTAGGAATAGCATAGATTCTTGGGATAAGTGCAAAGATGCTTTTATAGGGAAGTACTACCCACCAGCTAAAATTATCCAATTGAGGAGTAACATTATGAATTTTAAGCAATTGAATAATGAACACGTTGCCCAAGCTTGGGAACGAATGAAATCTCTTGTTAAGAAATGCCCTACACATGGTTTGACTACTGATGTGCGAGGTAATGATAGTGATTTCTCTCCCTTCGTTGGTGAGCGCCAAGTGGAAGGCGTGATGTAGCACAGTAGCATATTTCCCTTAGTAAAGATACCAAGGTTTGTCTCCAGTAGGACTCCGGAGATGATAAGTAGGTGTCAGCGGCGCAACTGACGCGGACCTGCACACAGACACAAATAACTTTGTTCCCAACGAAGTTCAGAGAGGTTGTCAATCTCTCCGGTCTTGTTGTTCACAAAGGATCAAACACAAAGGATAATGATAGCAACTGAAAGTCAAAGCAGAAAAGTAAATGAGCGTGTAAACAGTGATGAGGATATGGACCGGGATACGAGATGTTCACTAGTGATGTCTCTCTCCCAAAAGACGATAAAACTGCTATGCGAGGTGAACAAATTACAGAAGGGCAATTGACAGGATTATGAACGCACCACAATGCTAACTATGCTACAAAAGAAAGGAAGAGGCTCAAAAGCATGGGAAGTACGCCAAAATAAGTAGACCGAAATCCAACTGCATCTACTACTAATCATCCACCTTGAGATATCTATCCAGAACATCTCGCTGGTATTAAGTTGCGAGCCCCACCCAAAGTGTAAACCCAAAGCAACAGACAACTGCATTAAAAAGCACTTTGCGTAAAGTAAACAATCCTTGCAACTGCGGTTACAAGCACCGTTGTTTTCCCCCTTGTGGCAACAGCACATCCCCTAGACTCATGTTTCTGTCACTCAAGCGTGTCATCGGGGGGCATGAACCCACAATCGAGCAAAACGTTCCCTCTTGGGGTTACTACCTACTACTTGGCCAAAGCAATAAGCAGCAACGGAGAACATGCAAGAATTACTTAGGAACAAAAATATAAGAGATAAGAACCAAATATATTACTCAATCAAAATCTGAACATAATCTCATAATCCATCAGATCCCATCAAACTCAGCATAGCAACAACAGAAAGATTACAAAAGTGCCTCGATCATGTAGGGCAGCTCACGAGGTCTAAACCATGAAGAACAAAGAGGGGAGGAGAACATCACATAGCTACTGATCACGGACCCATGGTCCAAGGGAAACTACTCACAAGACATCCGGGAAGCATCCATGGTGGAGAGGAGACTCCCGGAGGTCGGCCCTCCCTCCGGCAGGGTGCCGGGAAGAGGTCTTCTGGTGCTCCCGATCTCGGAAGCGCGGCGACGGCGGAACAGAGGAGAGATCGCGAAAAAGGGTTCTGTTCTCGGAAGTTTCCTGTGACGGAGAATATATAGGTGAAGGGGGGCAGCCAGGGGGGCCACCAGGGGTCTAGGCGCCCCCTTGGCGCGGCCAAGCCCTAGGGCGCGCCACCAGGGCGCCTGGGCCCCTGGTGGTGGCCCTCTGGCCCCACCCAGGTTCTTCCGGAAGGTTCCTTCACGCTGATTTTTTATCTGAATTTTCCCGAATTTTTGGAGCACTTTTTATATGGGGGAAAACTGAAATAGAAAAACAGCAGAAAACAAGAACTGGCACTGTGGTGCACTGAGTTAATACGTTAGTCCAAATATGATCAAAAGTGTATGAAAGTGTATCTAGATCATAGCAATATCACAAAAAACATGCATGGAGCAAGCAGAAATTATAGATACGTTTTGGGCGTATCAACATCCCCAAGCTTAATTCCTGCTCGTCCTCGAGTAGGTAAATGATAACAGCATAACTTCTGTGCTGACATGCTAGCAACCATATAAGAACTTTGAAAAGTAAAGAAATCAAGGTTAGATATTCAATTCAAGTCATAACATGCAAGAGTCTATATTAGCATTGAAACAAGTAACAAAAGAACATTAGGTGCAAGAGCTCTCGCTGTCCGTGACTCGAATGTCTCCAAATGGTGTTTGCGTGCAAGAAGAGGGATAGGGAATACGAGAAAAACATTTTATTTGTTGAGAACTCAATCTACTATGGTTTCACACTTGGTCTTTTTCTGGAATCTTATCTTGACTCGTCCCCAGACCACTAGCCAGGTACAAGTCAATGTGATCCACTCGTTTTTCAATATTTTGAGCACTCAATCAATGGATGAGCGTAAGCACGAGAGTTGACACTTGGGATGGCAAAGAGAGGAGTATGGAGGAGGAAGACAAAAAAGGAGGAGAAAGGCTCACATCAATTAGGACAATCATAGGCAAGAGATGCCAAATGATAGATATGATGTGAGGAGTAGGGATTGCCATGCAACGGACGCACATACGAGCTAGGAAGCTCTCTAATGGAACTAGTGGGGGTGCATCTAACTTCCTCGCTCATGAAGACCTAGAGCTCGTTTGAGGAGGCTCATCCTTGGAATATGCAAGCCAAGTTCTATAGTGTGAAGGTCCCCACATAGCTATATGCATAATGATCATCTCTATGGAGTACAAGGATATAAAGGGAGTACTAGTGTGGATCTCTCAAAAGGATAGTAGTGTTGCCCCTTTCTCTCTTTTTATTTCTTTTAATTTTTTTGTATTTTTTTGTATTTTTTTGTGGCCTCAATGACTCTTTCTATTTAACTCTCATTTGTCATCTTTGGGATCTTTTATTGTGTCCACTTTGGGATCTTTTCCTCACTTAAGGGCAACACTCTATTTTACAAGAAGGTAAAGGAGATCTTTCACACTTTACAAGGTACTCAAAATCATAAAGAATATGTAACTAACATGATGTATGCAATGTATGTCGCTGCCAGTGTAGCAGGAATATGTATGACATGAAGATCAAGTCATGAAGAGGTGGATGTTGCATGGCAATATATCTCGGAAAGGCTATGGAAATGCCTTGATAGGTAGGTATGGTGGCTGTTTTGAGGAAAGATATAAGGAGGTTTATGATGACAGAGCGTATCATGCCAAGGGTTTGGATGTACCGGCGAAGGTGGACACCAACTCTCGGAGTGAGAAGAATGCAATGCACGGCACGGGAGATGCTAGCAAAAAATGGGAAGGTGGAAGTGTCAACTTTCAATACTTACATTAGTCCGAAGAACTCATGCACTTATTATCGGTAACTCTCGATCTAATAAGGAGGTTCACAAAGAGACAAGTACCCCGAGGAGGAGTGTATGGGGGTTTGGTTATCCTTGCGCATCCTCGACTCATGGTACGTGAGTGTACTCTAATATTCGATCCCTCCAAAGATTAGTGATCCATCTAGTAGCTAGAGTTCTCAACTGGTTTTGTAGGTTTTGAAAATAAACACGGATTGCCCAAAATGCGACACCTATCACTAATAGGCTAGGGCTCTTGACACCAAAAGTTCAAACATTACTCACAACAATACCTCAAAACTATTGCAAGTTACTACTAGAATTAAATAGCAACCTCAATTACCTACTTTCAAGACAAGACACAACTCAGTGCAACAACCAACTCTCTTTAACAAGATAAACATGAAAACTAAAAATAAATCCAGCAACAAACTAAACAAAAGCTAAGGCTCTTGCTAAAGACAAACTAAGACTAAAACTAGACATGGTAGTCGCTACGAAAAGATAAAGAACACACTACAGAGAAAGATAGGCATGAAAAATTCTATGATGTGTTCTAGATTTTGAAAGTGGAGCGTGTTTCTCTCCCACACAAAGTAAGAAGGGATCTAACTTGTTATGAACAACAACAAAAGCTAAAGAAAACTAAAAATAAAACCTAAGAGCGAGACGCTCCAAGCATAGCACATAGCGCATGAAGTGATAAAAATATAGTGAGACGAAGGACGAACTGATGATTGTTGATGAAGAAGGGGATGCACGGGGGCATCCCCAAGCTTAGACGCTTGGGTATCCTTGAATATTTATTGGGGATGCATGGGGGCATCCACAAGCTTGAGCGCTTGACACTCCTGGATCTTCTTTCATCATCTTCCATCGCACACTTGAAAACTCCCTTCATACACAACTCATCATAAGCTGATTAGAGAGGTTAGTACCCTTAATAAAATAATTTTTCCCCACTGTATATAAATATATTCTTGAATAGATACTGTTTATCAAGAGTGCCAAAGGGTTTTTTCAAAGAAAAAGCAAGCTTAAGGTTTGCAAAAGTGAAGAGAGGCAAAACGTGGCAGAATCTGTGAAAAAGAGAACAACAGGTAGTAAAGAGTTTTTTAGGGGCACTTCTTCAACTCAAATAAAAAAACTCAGAACATACGAAAGTTTCACAATTATATAGAGCACGCTGTCAAAAATATTCAGATCAAAAAGATGATCTGGTGATTTGATTCGAATTTTTCTGTCAAGGGACAGAATCTGTTTTCTGGACAGCATGTCACAACTTTTGCTTCCCTTATCATAAGAGGCTATAACTTGGCACAAAGCTGAAAAATAAAGATACAATGATGTTGCTACAGTAGTAAAAAACATCAAGACACAACAAAAGCAAAAAGAAAAACCTAAATTCGTTGCGGGATGCCTCCCGAAAGCGCTTTCTTTTATGCCTTTAAGCTAGGCATGATGCAAAAGAAGAATCAAGTTTTATCAAGAGAAAGAGAATAACTAGCCCGAGTAACGGACTCAAAAGGTAACTTAATTTTCTTTCTAGGGAAGTGTTCCATCCCCTTTTTTAATGGGAATTGGAATTTTATATTCCCCTCTTTCATGTCAATAACCGCACCAACGGTGCGAAGAAAAGGACGTCCCAAAATAATTGGACACAAAGGTTCACACTTTATATCCATAACAATAAAATCAACGGGAACATAGTTGTCATTGACAATGATAAGAACATCGTCGATCTTCCCCAAAGGTTTTTTTACGGAAGAATCAACAAGACGAACACCAAAAGAACAAGGCTCAAAGGGCTTCAATTCAAACATATCAACTATTCTTTTGGGCATAACGGAGGTACTAGCTCCAACATCACATAAAGCATAGCAAGAGAAGTTAGTTAATTTAATTTTGATCATAGGGTCCCAACCATCCTCTAGCTTCCTAGGTATGGAGGCTTCTACTCTAAGGTTCTCCTCCCTAGCTTTGATGAGAGCATTTGTGATATGCTCCGTGAAGGCAAGATTAAGTGTGCTAGTGTGGGGGTCTCTAGACATTTTGTGTAGCAAGCTAATAACTTCTGAGAGGGTGCAACTATCAAAATCAATATCACTACTATCAAAGGTGGTAATAGTGTCGTCTAGGCTCACTTGTTTGAAACCCTCTATGTTCATAGGAGTTTCTTCACCTTTGGTTGAGGTATTAGCATCACCATTAATAGGTCCAACGGGACTAGGAGTGCATTGGGTGCTAATAGTTTGGGTGTCCTCAACAATTTGGATAGTGGCAACTGTGTGGTGTGTAGGAAGGCTCTTAATTCTATCCTCTTCCTCCTTTTCTCTAGCCCACCTTTCTTTAAGTTTAGCCATCATCCTAATATTTTCATTAATTTGTAATTGGATAGCATTAATAGGAGTGGCCTTATTCTCCTCAAGGGGAGATGTTCTAATTTTAAGCATCTCAATATCAAGGGCTAAGCTTTCTACCTTCAAAGAGAGATTATCTAATTTAGCTAATTTCTCCTCTACATTTTTGTTGAAGGCTTTTTGGGTAGTGATAAAGTCTCTAAGCATGTTTTCCAATTCAGAAGAGGGATTCTTGTTGCTAGGGTAGGTGTTGCTGTTCCCATAGTTGGATGGAAACGGTCTAGGATTGCTAGAAAAATTACCCCTATAAGCATTGTTGTTGATGTTGTTTCTAGCAATAAAGTTCACATCTACTTGTTCTTGGGCAACCAAAGAATTTAAAGGGACATCATGAGGATCAATAGAGGGTTGCTTGGTAAGTAGAGACATAATTAAGTCAACTTTTTCATTGAGGGAGGTAATTTCCTCGACAGAGTTTACCTTCCTACCTGTTGGAGTGCGTTCGGTGTGCCATTGGGAATAATTGGTCATCATCTCATCGAGAAGCTTCGTGGCAGCACCAAGTGTAGTTGACATAAAGGTTCCTCCCGCGGCCGAATCTAACAGGTTCCGCGAGGTAAAGTTCAAGCCTGCATAAAAAGTCTGGATAACCATCCAGGTAGTTGATACGTCCAAAACGTATCTATAATTTCTGCTTGCTCCATGCATGTTTTGTCTGATATTGCTATGATCTAGATACACTTTCATACACTTTTGATCATATTTGGACTAACCTATTAACTCAGTGCACCACAGTGCCAATTCCTGTTTTCTGCTTACGCTCGTGCCATCCAAAGTGTCAACTCTCGTGCTTACGCTCATCCATTGCATGAGTGCTCAAAATATTGAAAAAGGTGTGGATCAAATTGACTTGTACCTGGCTAGTGGTCTGGGGACGAGTCAAGATAAGATTCCAGAAAAAGACCAAGTGTGAAACTTTAGTAGATTGAGTTCTCAACAAATAATTTTTTTTTCTCGTATTCCATATCCCCCTTCTTGCACGCAAACACCATTTGGAGACATTCGAGTCACGGACAGCGAGAGCTCTTGCACCTAATGTTCTTTTTTTACTTGTTTCAATGCTAATATAGACTCTTGCATGTTATGACTTGAATTGAATCTCTAACCTTGATTGCTTTACTTTTCAAAGTTCTTTTATGGTTGCTAGCATGTCACCACAGAAATTATGCCGTTATCATTTACCTACTCGAGGACGAGAAGGAATTAAGCTTGGGGATGTTGATACGTCCAAAACGTATCTATAATTTCTGCTTGCTCCATGCATGTTTTGTGTGATATTGCTATGATCTAGATACACTTTCATACACTTTTGATCATATTTGGACTAACCTATTAACTCAGTGCACCACAGTGCCGGTTCCTGTTTTCTGCTGTTTTTCTATTTCAGTTTTCCCCATATAAAAAGTGCCAGAAAAATTCCGGGAAAAATATAGGAAAATCAGCGTACAGGAAGCTTCGCGAAGAGCCCGAGTGGGGCCAGAGGGGAGCCAGGGGTGGCCCAGGCGGCCACCCTCTGGGCCACGCCAAGGGGGCGCCTGGGGCCCCTGGTCCACCTCTGGCTGCCCCCCTTCGCCTATATATATCCCCCGTGACGTGAAACCCTCGAGGACAGAACCCTTTTTCGCGATCTCGCCTCTGTTCCGCCGCCTCCGCGTTTCCGAGATCGGGAGCACCAGAAGACCTCTTCCCGGCACCCTGCCGGAGGGAGGGTTGACCTCCGGGAGTCTCCTATCCACCATGGATGCTTCCCGGATGTCTTGTGAGTAGTTTTCCTTGGACCATGGGTTCGTGATCAGTAGCTATGTGATGTTCTCCTCCCCTCTTTGTTCTTCATGGTTTAGACCTCGTGAGCTGCCCTACATGATCGAGGCACTTTTGTAATCTTTCTGCTGTTGCTATGCTGATGGATTATGAGATTATGTTGATATTGTGATTGAGTAATATATTTGGTTCTTATCTCTTATATTTTTGTTCCTAAGTAATTCTTGTATGTTCTCCGTTGTTGTTTATTGCTTTGGCCAAGTAGTAGGTAGTAACCCCAAGAGGGAATGTTTTGCTCGATTGTGGGTTCATGCCCCCCGATGACACGCTTGAGTGACAGAAACATGAGTCTAGGGGATGTGCTGTTGCCACAAGGAGAAAAACAACGGTGCTTGTAACCGCGGTTGCAAGGATTGTTTACTTTACGCAAAGTGCTTTTTAATGCAGTTGTCTGTTGCTTTGGGTTTACACTTTGGGTGGGGCTCGCAACTTAATACCAGCGAGATGTTCTGGATAGATATCTCAAGGTGGATGATTAGTAGTAGATGCAGTTGGATTTCGGTCTACTTATTTTGGCGTACTGCCCATGCTTTTGAGCCTCTTCCTCTCTTTTGTAGCATAGTTAGCATTGCGGTGCGTTCATAATCCTGTCAATTGCCCTTATGTAATCTGTTCACCTCGCATAGCAGTTTTATCGTCTTTTGGGAGAGAGACATCACTAGTGAACATCATGTATCCCGGTCCATATCCTCATTACTGTTTACACGCTCATTTACTTTTCTGCTTTTACTTTCAGTTTCTATCATTATCCCTTGCGTTTGATCCTTTGTGAACAACAAGAACGGAGAGATTGACAACCTCTCTGAACTTCGTTGGGAACAAAGTTATTTGTGTCTGTGTGCAGGTCCGCGTCAGTTGCGCCGCTGACACCTACTTATCATCTCTGGAGTCCTATTGGAGACAAACCTTGGTATCTTTACTGAGGGAAATTTACTGCTGTGCCACATCACGCCTTCCACTTGGGGTTTACCAACGAAGGGCGAGAAATCACTATCATTACCTCGCACATCAGGGGTTCAGGTTTCTATCACTCCGGCAACCCACCATAAGCATCCTTTGTGCACAATGTAATCCTCTAGGCCCATGAGAGGTGAAGTGTTAAGTGTTCGACTCACATAACACCACTAGAGAAATAACAACACAACTTAAGTATCAAACAACACATAACACTTCAACATCATATGACCACTAACAACTAGACTTCTCCCATGTTCTCAAGAACTAAAGTAACTACTCGCAAGACATAAAAGAGATCTTGATCAGAGGTGATAGATGGGTGGCAAACAATCAGGACTCAATGATATTTCTCCAACAAAACTCAATAGCATTCACCACAAAGTAGTAATCAACACCAACAGAGTAGAGAGGATAGATAGTACGGATTACAACACAAGTTGCAATTGTGAGATTAGATGGGATGGAGATGGAGATGGTGTTGATGTTGGGGATGATGTTGATGATGATCTCGATGATGCATGTGACGACGATAATGATGGCGATGATCTCCCCTTCCGGGAGGTGATCTCCCCGGAGGAATCTGCCCGCCGGAGATGGCTTTTCTTTTCTGTAGGTTTCCGCCCCGTGGCGGTGGCGAAACACGGAAACTCTTCTCTTCTTAGGGTTTCTATCCCAGGGGGGTCTTATAGGCGAGAGGGGGCACCAAGGGGGCCACCAGGCATCCAGGAGGGTGCCTGGCGCGGCCAGGGGCCGCGCCAGACACCCTTCTGGCTGCCTGGTGGGTCCCCTCACCTCCATCCTCGGTGATCCCCAGTCAATCTTCGTAAAAACATTCCCCGTAAATTTTCATTGCATTTGGACTTGATCTGATTAAGCAACTTGGTGTCCACTTTTCACCGCTGAATTCTGGTTCTGCTACTTCGGCACCAGAAAGTTGCAAACTGTGTAAAACAAGCCAAAACAACATAAGAACAATACTTTAAAGTGGAATATATCAATGAATAGGATGAAATTACAATATAAACTAGTGATGCATTTTGGACGTATCAACTCCCCCAAGATTAGACCTCGCTTGTCCCCAAGCGATTGCTGAGCTCGGTAAACCTGTCCACAAGTTTAGAGAGTGAAGCGTCGATAAAAGAATACGGACAAGAAGCATCAAGATTTCTCACCAAACTGAAGCATCCTCAACAGCAACCTCAACTCATAAGGTCTTTTTGAGAAAGTAGTAACAATTATAACAAAGTAGGACCTGGAAAACTCATCAAATCATGGCAAACATAGCCTTGGTCAAGGAACAACTAATAACTTTTACTTTTGCTCTTTCACTTATAATGCAACCAGTTGAAGCTTTGGAAAGAACATGTTATGAGTCAAGAAGTGCACATGTTAACACAAAGGAAGATGTTTACGAAGCAAGCTTTTGCAAACAACTCACTTATCAAAAGATAATGTCACAAAGATGTAACATGCTAACTTTCAATGCAGCTTTGTATGCAAGAATCTTTATTAACATCAAGTGTTTGTTCTCTCTCAAGAAGGAAGGAAGTAGGAAGGACTGACTCAGCACAAAATAAAGGATAAACCCCGTGCAAAAGGGTAAGCAGGGAAAACTCATGTGCCATCTCTAGATCAAACAGAATTAAAATAGACTTTTGGGAGGTGCATGATCCGTCAACAACTGCTGATAGATAACTCACTCACTTCATGATTTGGACAAGTTTCGAGGAACGACTCCCATGTGGGGACGATCACATCCCCTTAAATTCCTCTGTTTATCACTCATAAATGGGCGAAGGAACTTGTGCGTTAGTATTTATCTTTTACGAGCTGGGCACTCATGCCAGTCCCTTCTCGTATTAGGGGTTTGCAGATTAGGCATGAAATCCCAAGATAAAACTTGTCCAAATTAAGAAGATCCTGGGTTACCCACCACTTCCTCATGAGCTGACTCAGCGGCACAAAACAGAAGATTTTGAACATCCAGAGATTGCACATAAATTATATATTTTAGGAGTGGTAGTGGAATACCACAAATAGGAAGGTATGGTGGACTCAAGTGGAAGATGTTGGTTTCAGGGTATGGAAGTACAAGCAGAATTCCGCTTAGTACAGAGTTTTGGCTAGCAAGGCTTTGAGAGACCAGACAATTTATGACAACTTAGATGCAAGCACTACAAAGCATAAACATTAAAACTAGCATGAAACATCAAGTTGTCTTCCTTGTCAACATAATACTTCAAGCATAATAACACAAAGGTTTTGGCTATGTCGCTACTTTGAGAAAAACATGCTTGTTGTTATGACCAAAGCTATACTTGCCAAGATTTAAATAAATTTTTCGAAGCCATACCTGATATAAGGTCAATAATCCCCATAAGAATCAGCTCATAATGTCGATTGCGTGAAGTGAATACCGAGTGCAGCGAAGAAACCAATAGACTTATCATTAATATTCCTTCATAGACGACCCCACACTCACGGATACAAAGCTCTCCACAAAAGGAGTGATAGACCTCAAAGCAACACCTATTTCATAAAGTAACTTCCCTAGACATGATACGACTCTACTTGACTCCTAAAGACAAAGATAATGATAAAGATACCCGACACTCCCCAAGCTTGGAACAAGCTAAGGGGATGCCATTACCCGAGGAGATTTACTCCTCATTCTTGTTCTTGTCAGTCACGTACTCCTTGGCGAAGCGCTTCCATGGCAGCTGTTCTCCAGTCTCGAAGGACATTCCCGTCTCCAAGATCCTGCACTCAGCACCTAAGCCCATGCGCAGAAACTTTAGTTCATACTCACAGTTCTGGTTATGCAGATCATAGATCTGTGCTTGGAGCCCATAAACTTTTTCTTCTAGTGCGGCCAAACTTGACCACATCTCCTTCATCTCCTTCTTGTGGGAAGCCTCGATCTCGTTCATGATGTCGAAGTTAGCTTCAACACCACGCTCCACCATCTTATTGAACTTGAAGACCTCATGTTCCATCTCCTCCAGCCGCTCCTCGGTGCTCCCCTCCTTGACTGGTCCCTTCAGATCTTCCTTTTGGAGAACACCGTCCTCCACATGAAGGACCTCGGGGTGCTTCCTAACCTCTTCGAGGTAAGGGTTGATGACGTTGACGACGAACTTGTCCTTGGGGGAACTTGGGGAAGCCATGGCACCTAGATCTTCTGAAATTTTTCCTGGCAGAAATAGACCGAGGAAGAAAACACGCGAAATTGAGAGATATGGTGCCGGGACGATCCGGGCAAATATATAGCAAAAATTTCTGCAACAGAAGGAAGGTTTCAAGCCTAGGTGGAGTCGGAGTCAGAGTACAGGGCACCCAGGAGGGTGCCTGGCGCGGCCAGGAGGAGGGGCGCGCCAGGAGGCCTCTTGGGCCCCCTGGAGCTCCTCTCCGGCTCCACTCGGGCTTGGAATTTTCCTAATTTTGCAAAAACTTTGAAAAGTAAAATTTTATTGACGTTCGCGATGTTTCCTTACCGTAATACATACCTTTTCTTATTCTGCTCCTGCCGGTGTATGAAACTGGGCTGCAACATGTTCTTCATGAGTTCTTGTATATATCATGTTTGCATCCACATTGATTGGATCACCTGCCATATAATGTTTGAGTCTTTGTCCATTCACAACTTGAGGTTTGGTGCCTTCGAAATTATTGATCTTGATTGGACCAGACCGATATACTTCTTCGATATGAAAAGGTCCTTCCCATCTGGAAAGTAGTTTACCTGGAGAAAACCTGAAACGAGATCTAAACAACAAAACTTTATCACCAACATTAAATTCACATTTCAGAATTCTTTTATCGTGCCACTTCTTTACCTTTTCCTTGAACATTTTAGCGCTCTCGTAAGCTTCGCTCCTCCACTCATCTAGAGAAGTCAAGTTCATGAGACACTTTTCACCAGCTAACTTTGGGTCAGCATTTAGCTCTCTGACAGCCCAGAAAGCCTTGTGCTCTAACTCTAATGGTAAATGGCAAGCCTTGCCATAGACCATTTTATACGGAAGACATGCCCATGGGGTTTTTGTAAGCAGTTCTATATGCCCACAAAGCATCTCCTAACTTCTTTGACCAGTCCTTTCTAGAACTGTTTACTGTCTTCTGTAAGATCAACTTAATCTCCCTATTGGTGAGCTCAACTTGCCCACTAGTTTGAGGGTGGTACGGTGATGCAATCCTATGATTGACATCGTACTTAGATAGAGCTTTCCTAAAAGCTCCATGGGTGAAGTGTGACCCTCCATCTGTCATGAGGTACATTGGTACTCCAAACCTAGGAAAAATTACATCCTTGAGCATTTTCAAAGATGTCTTGTGATCAACACTCTCAGTGGGGATTGCTTCAACCCACTTGGTTACATAATCCACAGGAACTAATATGTGTGTGTACTTGTGTGAAGGAGGAAAAGGACCCATAAAATCAAAACCCCAGCAATCGAAAGGTTCGATCACTAGTGAGTAATTCATAGGCATCTCATTTCTCCTGCTAATGTTACCAACTCTCTGACACTTATCACAAGATAGAACGTACCTTCGGGTGTCCTTAAAAAGAGTAGGCCAATAAAAACCTGATTGTAAAACTTTATGTGCAGTCCTTTCACCGGCATGATGTCCTCCAAAGGGACTATGGTGACATTGTCGAAGAATGTCCTGCTTCTCGTGTTCCGGTATACATCTTCTCACGATCCCATTCGGACCCTCTTTGAAAAGATGTGGATCATCCCAAAAGTAATGCCTCAAATCCGTGAAGAATTTCTTCCTCTGCTGAAATGTAAAACCTGGAGGCAAAAACTTTGCAACGATAAAATTAGCATAATATGAAAACCAAGGGTCGGAATGAGATTGTACTTTTACAACAGTGAGTTGTTCATCTGGGAAGTTGTCGTTGACTGGAATAGGATCGTGCGGGATATCTTCCATCCTTGAAAGATTATCCGCCACCGGATTGTCTTCTCCTTTTCTATCGACAATCTGTAAGTCAAATTCTTGAAGAAGGAGTACCCGTCTAATGAGTCTTGGTTTGGCGTCCTTTTTCTGCATAAGATACTTAATGGAAGCATGGTCAGTATGAATAATAACTTTAGAATCAACAATATACTGCCTAAACTTATCACAAGCTAACACCACTGCCAAGAATTCCTTCTCGGTAGTAGCATAATTCTTTTGAGAACTATCAAGTGTCTTGCTGGCATAGTGGATGACATTCAACTTCTTGTCAACCCTTTGTCCTAAAATAGCTCCAACAGCAAAATCACTAGCATCACACATAATTTCAAAGGGAAAATTCCAGTCAGGTGGTTGTACTATAGGAGCGGTTATCAAGGCTTTCTTAAGAACTTCGAAAGCTTCCTTACAATCTTCATCAAATACAAAAGGAGAATCCTTCTGGAGAAGATTGGTAAGGGGTCTTGAGGTCTTAGAAAAGTCCTTGATAAATCTTCTATAGAAACCAGCATGACCTAGAAAACTACGAATACCTTTGATGTCCCTTGGATAGGGCATTCTTTCAATAGCTTCAATTTTTGCCTTGTCCACTTCAATTCCCCTTTCGGAAATCTTGTGTCCAAGAACTATCTCTTCGTTAACCATGAAATGGCACTTCTCCCAATTGAGCACCAAATTCGTTTCTTCACATCTCTGCAAAACTTTATTAAGATTGTGGAGACAATGATCAAAGGAGTTTCCATAGACAGAAAAGTCGTCCATGAAAACTTCTACAATCTCCTCACAGAAACCATGAAATATTGCAGACATACACCTCTGAAAAGTAGCAGGTGCATTACACAAACCAAAAGGCATACGCCTATAAGCATAAGTACCGTACGGACACGTAAAGGTGGTCTTCTCTTGATCCGCGGTGTTAACGTGAATCTGGGAGAAGCCAGAATACCCATCAAGATAGCAGAAGTGGGTGTTTTTAGACAGCCGCTCGAGCATCTGATCAATAAAGGGCAAAGGATAGTGGTCCTTCCTGGTGGCCTTGTTCAACTTCCTGAAATCAATACACATTCTATATCCAATAATAGTCCTCTGAGGTATTAGTTCATTTTTATCATTAGGAACAACAGTTATACCTCCTTTCTTAGGAACACAATGAACAGGACTTACCCACTTACTATCAGCTATAGGATAGATGATACCTGCGGCTAGAAGTTTGAGAATCTCTGTCCTAACCACGTCCTTCATCTTTGGGTTCAACCGTCGTTGATGATCAACAACTGGTTTAGCATCGGGCTCGAGATTGATAGTATGTTGGAAAATGGATGGACTAATACCCTTGAGATCATCAAGAGTATAGCCAATAGCACCTCGGTGTCTGCGGAGTGGTTTTAGATCCAACACCGGGTCTTCTTTTGGTTGCGAGAGGATTCCTTAAGGTTCAACCGGGAGGTTGTGCTTCAGGATAGGAGTTTTTCTTAAAAATATGTCTTCTAGTTCATCCCTCTCCTGCATACGTATGTCATTCTCGTGGTCTTCCATAAATTGCTGCAAAGTATCATCAGGAGGAATAGCAATAGAAGCAATTTCTTCAATAATTTTTTCATTACTTGACAAGTCAGTACCACGAGGCTGCTTAGAAAACTTAGAAAAATTAAATTCATACGGCTCACCGTTGAATTCAACAGAAACTTTACCTTTCTTGCAATCTATTATAGCTCCACAAGTGCTGAGGAAGGGCCTACCAAAGATAATAGGGCAAAAGCTATCTTTCACTGAACAAGTACAAGAAAGTTGGTAGGATATTTTACCTTCCCGCAGAGTACTTCAACATCTCTCACAATCCCAACTGGAGAGATTGTTTGTTTATTTGCAAGATGAATCGTGACATCAATGTCCTCGATCTCACACGGCTGAATCTCGTGCATGATCTCTTCATAAAGTGTGAAGGGAATAGCGCTGACGCTAGATCCCAAATCACATAGCCCATAATAATTATGATCTCCTATTTTGACAGATACAACTGGTGTACCTGAAATTGGGCCTTTGTTCTTGCCTGTGACAATGTTAGTGGAAACAACACAAAAACTAATAGTGGATTCTTCAATATCACTGGTTACCAGATCCTTGACCATTGCAACTTGAGGCTTGACCTTGATCATGTCCTCAGGTTCGTCGGTGGTCCTTCCGTTTTTGTTTAGAATACCTGTAACAAAAGAGTGCTCCTTTATCCTTGAGGGATAAGGAGGCTGTTCATACACAACTGCAGGTAAAACAGGATCAGTAACATTAATCTCAATAGGTGACTCCTTGAAAGGTTTATGATGTTGACTCTCCTTCTTCTTAGAAGAATCAATATGAGAAGCAAAGTCCTTGCAAAAGTCAACCATTAGCTGGGAATCAAGACCAAATTTAGAGCAAAAGGTATATTAAAGTAATCAGTCTTCACATAACTCTCAATGTAGTCATGCTCATAGTTTATAGCGGGTTCAATACCTTAATCAATTTCCCAATCTTCAGTGTTCTTCTGGATCCTTTCGATAAGATCCCATTTTTCTTCCATACTTCTAGTCTGGAATACCCCGCTAGAGGCGGTATCCAACATCTCCCTGTCCTGACGAGAAAGCCTGGCATAAAAATTTGTAAGTATAATTTCCTTGGGGAGCTCATGTTTTGGGCATTTGAGCATCAGGGACTTTAGTATCCCCCAAGCTTGAGCGATGCTCTCTCTGTCGGGAGACCAAAAGTTGTAGATGTAGTCCCTGTCTTGGTGAATTTCACGAAGAGGATAAAATTTTGCATAAAAGAGAGACATAAGCTCTGTCCATTCAAGCAGATCAGAGTTATCGAGTAGCTTATACCAATCTGAAGCTTTATCTTTGAGTGATACTGAGAATAGTTTCTTCATGACGAACTCCATTGTTACACTTGCAAGCTTAAATAAGAACATAATTGTGATAAATATAGCAGGTGTTCTCCCGGATGTCCTTCTCGTGTATAATGATTAGCCAAGACATAATCAATAATACCAGGTGGTATTTCATAGGGCACAATTTCAGTAGGGGTAGGAGTGACCACCACAATCGTGGTTCGGCTCCTTACCAGCAATGAACCAATAGTAGAATAGTCCATAAGGACTGAAGGTAACAACATAAAATAAAGGTTTCCTTACCGGCTTCACTTACCAATAGCGCTACACTCCCCGGCAACGGCGCCAGAAAAGCTCGTTGATGGCGGAGAAGTTAATAGCTTTAGTTGGGTTGCCTTCCCTGTTAACCGCGCCAATAAACGATTCTTGATAACCCACAAGTCTAGGGGATCAATTGTAGCTTTTCGATAAATAAGGATGTCGATCCCACGAGGAGCAGAAGGTGTTGATAAGTGACACTGGATAAGAAAAGGCTGCACACACTCAAAGGTAAATATTTAGGGGTTTTTGGTTTAAGCAACAGAAAAGTAAAATACAAGCAAAGTAAACAGGGTAACTGAGGAGTAGCAAGTGGCCC
This sequence comes from Bromus sterilis, assembly GCA_950022295.1. NCBI lineage: Eukaryota > Viridiplantae > Streptophyta > Magnoliopsida > Poales > Poaceae > Bromus > Bromus sterilis. The sequence continues at coordinate 22,257,518 of OX465597.1, read as the reverse complement.
AATCCTTTCACAAGGATAAGCCTAGGAACTAAACTCATAAAAGCTAAAGCGTTCTCGAGAACACACGGGAGAGATAGTGATACGCCCAAAACGTATCTATAATTTCTGCTTGCTCCATGCATGTTTTGTGTGATATTGCTATGATCTAGATACACTTTCATACATTTTTTATCATATTTGGACTAACCTATTAACTCAGTGCACCCCAGTGCCAGTTCCTGTTTTCTGCTGTTTTTCTATTTCAGTTTTCCCCCATATAAAAAGTGCTAGAAAAATTCGGGGAAATTCAGATAAAAAATCAGCGTGACGGAAGCTTCGAGAAGAGCCCGGGTGGGGCCAAAGGGGAGCCAGGGGGGCCCAGGCGGCCACCCGGCGCGGCCCCACCCCTGGCCGCGCCAGGGAGGCGCCTGGAGGCCCTGGCCCACCTCTGGCTGCCCCCTTTCGCCTATTTACCCCCGTCACGGGAAAACCTCGAAAAGAGAACCCGATTCCGCGAACTCGCCTCTGTTCCGCCGCCGCCGCGCTTCCAAAGATCGAGAGATTGACCTCCGGGGGTCTCCTCTCCACCATGGATGCTCCGCGAATATATCGTGAGTAGTTTTCCTTGGACCATGGGTCCGTGATCAGTAGATATGTGATGTTCTCCTCCCCTCTTTGATCTTCATTGTTTAGACCTCGTGAGCTGCCCAACATGATCGAGGCACCTTTGTAATATTTCTGCTTTTTCTATGTTGAGTTTGATAGGATCTGATGGATTATGAGATTATGTTCAGATTGTGATTGAGTAATATATTTGGTTTTTATCTCTTATATTTTTGTTCCTAAGTCATTCTTGCATGCTCCCCGTTGTTGTTTATTGCTTTGGCCAAGTAGTAGGTAGTGAGTCCAAGAGGGAGCGTTGTGCTAGATTGTGGGTTCATGCCCCCCGATGACATGCTTGAGTGACAGAAACATGAGTCTAGGGGATGTGTTGTTGCCACAAGGGGGAAAACAACGGTGCTTGTAACCGCGGTTACAAGGATTGTTTACTTTACGCAGAGTTCTTTTTAATGCAGTTGTCTGTTGCTTTGGGTTTACACTTTGGGTGGGGCTCGCAACTTAATACCAGCGAGATGTTCTGGATAGATATCTCAAGGTGGATGATTAGTAGTAGATGCAGATAGATTTCGGTCTACTTACCTTGCCGTACTGCCTGTTCTTTTGAACCTCTTCCTTTCTTTTGTAGCATAGTTAGCATTGCGGTGCGTTCATAATCCTGTCAATTGCCTTTCTGTAATTTGTTTACCTCGCATAGCAATTTTATCGTCTTTTGGGAGAGAGACATCACTAGCGAACATCACGTATCCCGGTCCATATCCTTATCATTGTTTCCACGCTATATTTACTTTTCTGCATTTACTTTCAAGTTGCTATTATTATCCCTTGCGTTTTATCCTTTGTAAACAACAAGACCGGAGAGACTGACAACCTCTCTGAACTTCGTTGGGAACAAAGTTATCTGTGTCTGTGTGCAGGTCCACGTCAGTAGCGCCGCTGACACCTACTTATCATCTCTGGAGTCCTACTGGAGACAAACCTTGGTATCTTTAACGAGGGAAATTTGCTGATGTGCCGCATCACGCCTTCCACTTGGGGCTCACCAACGAAGGGCGAGAAGACTACACCCGTCAACCCTCGCGCCATCAAGCAAATTTCTGGCGCCGTTGCCGGGGACTCCGAGTGCTAAGATAGAGGAGTTGCACACTACCCTTTACCTTTGTTTTTTTAGTCTTGTTAGTTTATCTTTCAGTTTTTATCTTTGTGTCTTGTATCAAAAATCAAAAAAAATATATATATATAGTATGTCTAGTTCCTTACTTGCCAATCAATGTCTAACTTCTTTTAAACTAGATCTTATTGGCATGGAGGATTCACCGAGGATCAACAAGAATATTACAAGGAATACCGCTTGTCTCAAAAAGGGATACACTTATGGAGACTCATACATCAATCGTATGAGTATGCTAAAAACTTGTGCTCAATATATAATATATCTTTCTGCAGGGATGAATCTTGTTGCTTTATGAGGCACAAACACCTTGCTTTCCAATGTGAGTATAATGAGGATGAAACCTTAGCTTCTTATGCTAAGGGAAATTATGATTTTTATGATGCAGAACAAATAGAAGAATTTGTTGCTTTTAAGGGTGCCTATGAAATTACTTCTTTTCTTGAAAATATTGATGAAGCCCCTTACAAGTATGAGAGTCTTGCTATACTTAACTATTGTTTGGAAAATTATGATGCAAATTATTATATTACTGATCATCTTGAGAGAATCTCTCCCCAAAAGGAAGAGACTAATGTTTTGCAGGACTCTATAGAAGAAGAAATTACTGAACCTGAAAGCTCTTTGGATGAAGAAGAGGAGGAGAGTGACGAACAAAAGGAGGAAGAATGGAGCCATTCATGTCTACCTTCTAATGAGAGTAACTCTTTGACTCTCACCTTATATGTTTATTATGATCCTATGGATTCTTTTGAAATATCCCTTTTTGATGAAGTTGATGCCTTCTATGCTTATGGCCGTAATGCCACTATGGATGATGCTTACGGAGATGAACTTGCTATAGTTCCTCATGTTAAGCATGAAATTTTTGTTATCACACCCACACTTGAGTGTCCTATTATCCTTTTAAAATCTCCAACTCTGGATAATTTTCCTCTTATCAAAGCTCAATGTGATGGGTTGCATTTATCTTATGATCCTAAAAACCGTGTTGAAAAAAATACACGTGTGCTTGTAGGTCATGAACAATATGATTTATATGATAATTATATTCTTGATGTTGTTCATGATATTACTGAAAATTACTTTGAGAGAGGAAAGTTTGGTTATAGAAACTTCCATGCGACAAAAACGCCTCTCTCTAAACTAAAACTTTCGAAGTTGTTCTTGTTCCACCTTCCTATGCATCTCACTTTGTGCTTCTTTGATTTATTTTCTTACAAGATGCCTATGCATAGGAATTCGGTTAGGCTTAAATGTGTTTCAAATTTGCTTCTTGATGCTCTCTTTTGCTAAAATTCCCATTCTCTTGTGAGAGCATCTTTTATAATCTTTAAGCCTAGCTAATGGCTCTAAAGAAGCGCTTTCGGGAGGCAGCCCGCAACGAATTTAGGTTTTTCTTTTTGCTTTTGTTGTGTCTTGATGATTATTACTTCTGTAGCAACATCATTGTATCTTTATTTTTCAGCTTTGTGCCAAGTTATATCCTCTTACGGCAAGGGAAGTAAAAGTTGTGACATGCTGTCCAGAAAACAGATTCTGTCCTCGTGACCAGAAAAATTCCAAAAAAATCCCAGTTCACCGTTTTGAGCTGAAATGTTTACACAGTATGCTATATACAATTACGAAACTTCCGTATGTTCTGAGTTTTTTTATTTGAGTTGCAGAAGTGCCTCTAAAAAATTCTTTACTATCTGCTGTTCTGTTTTTCACAGATTCTGCCACGTTTTGTGTCTCCTTACTTTTGCAAACCTTAAGCTTGCTTTTTCTTTGCAAAAACTTTTTGGCACTCTTGAGAAACAGTAGATCTTTAAGATTATCTTTATATCCAGTGGAGAAAAATTATTTATTAAGGGTACTAACCTCTCTAATCAGCTTATGATGAGTTATGTATGAAGGGAGTTTTCAAGTGTGCGATGGAAGATGATGAAAGAAGATCCAGGAGTGTCAAGCGCTCAAGCTTGGGTATGCCCCCATGCATCCCCAATAAATATTCAAGGAGACTCAAGCGTCTAAGCTTGGGGATGCCCCCGTGCATCCCCTTCTCCATCAACAATCATCAGTTCGTCCTTCGTCTCACTATATTTTTATCACTTCATGCGTTATGTGCTATGCTTGGAGCGTCTCACTCTTAGGTTTTGTTTTTCACTTTTCTTTAGCTTTGCTTGCTGTTCATAACAAGTTAGATCCTTTCTTACTTTGTGTGGGAGGGAAACACGCTCCACTTTCAAATTCTAGAACACATCATAGGATTTTTCCTGCTTATCTTTTTGCTGTTGTGTGTTCTTTATCTTTTCATAGCTACTGCCTTGTTTAGTTTTAGTCTTAGTTTGTCTTTAGCAAGAGCCTTGTCTTTTGTTTAGTTTGTTGCTGGAAATCTTTTTAGTTTTCATGTTTATCTTGTTAAGAGAGTTGGTTGTTGCACTGAGTTGTGTCTTGTCTTGAAAGTAGGTAATTGAGGTTGCTATTTAATTTTAGTAGTAACTTGCAATGGTTTTGAGGTATTGATGTGAGTAATGTTTGAACTTTTGGTGTCAAGAGCTCTAGCCTATTAGTGATAGGTCTCATATTTTGGGCAATCCGTGTTTATTTTCAAAACCTACAAAAACTAGTTGAGAACTCTAGCTACTAGATGGATCACTAATATTTGGAGGGATCGAATATTAGAGAACACTCACGTACCATGAGTCGAGGATGCGCAAGGATAACCAAACCCCCATACACTCCTCCTCGGGGTACTTGTCTCTTTGTGAACCTCCTTACTAGATTGAGAGTTACCGATAATAAGTGCATGAGTTCTTCGGACTAATATAAGTATTGAAAGTTGACACTTCCACCTTCCCATATTTTGCTAGCCTCCCCCGTGCCGTGCATTGCCTTCTTCTCACTCCGAGAGTTGGTGTCCACCTTCGCCGGTACTTCCAAACCCTTGGCATGATACGCTCTGTCATCATAAACCTCCTTATATCTTTCCTAAAAACAGCCACCATACCTACCTATCAAGGCATTTCCATAGCCTTTCCGAGTTACATTGACATGCAACTTCCACCTCTTCATGACTTGATCTTCATGTCATACATGTTCCTGCTACACTGGCAGCGGCATACATTGCATACTTCATGTTAGTTACATCTTCTTTATGATTTTGAGTACCTTGTAAAGTGTGAAAGATCTGCTTTATCTTCTTGTAAATTAGAGTGTTGCCCTTAAGTGAGGAAAAGATCCCAAAGTGGACACATTAAAAGATCCCAAAGAGACAAATGAGAGTTAAATAGAAAGAGCCATTGAGGCCACCAAAAAAATAGAAAAAGATAGAAAAAAGAAAAAAAAGAAATAAAAAGAGAGAAAGGGGCAAAACTACTATCCTTTTGAGAGATCCACACTAGTACTCCCTTTATATCCTTGTACTCCATAGAGATGATCATTATGCATATAGCTATGTGGGGACCTTCACACTATAGAACTTGGCTTGCATATTCCAAGGATGAGCCTCCTCAAAAGAGCTCTAGGTCTTCATGAGCAAGCAAGTTAGATGCACCCCCACTAGTTCCATTGGAGAGCTTCCTAGCTCGTATGTGCATCCGTTGCATGGCAATCCCTACTCCTCACATCATATCTATCATTCGGCATCTCTTGCCTATGATTGTCCTCATTGATGTGAGCCTTTCTCATCCTTTTTGTCTTCCTCCTCCACCATATTTCTCTCTTTGCCATCCTAAGTGTCAACTCTCGTGCTTACGCTCATCCATTGCATGAGTGCTCGAAATATCGAAAAGGAGTGGATCAAATTGACTTGTACCTGGCTACTGGTCTGGGGACGAGTCAAGATAAGATTCCAAAGAATACCAAGTGTGAAACTTTAGTAGATTGAGTTCTCAACACAAAAATATTTTTTTCCCGTATTCCCTATCCCCCTTCTTGCACGCAAACACCATTTGGAGACATTCGAGTCACGTACAGCGAGAGCTCTTGCACCTATTGTTCTTTTGTTACTTGTTTCAATGCTAATATAGACTCTTGCATGTTATGACTTGAATTGAATCTCTAACCTTGATTGCTTTACTTTTCAAAGTTCTTATATGGTTGCTAGCATGTCACCACATAAATTATGTTGTTATAATTTACCTACTCGAGGACGAGCAGGGATTAAGCTTGGGGATGTTGATACGTCCAAAACGTATCTATAATTTCTGCTTGCTCCATGCATGTTTTGTGTGATATTGCTATGATCTAGATACACTTTCATACATTTTTTATCATATTTGGACTAACCTATTAACTCAGTGCACCCCAGTGCCAGTTCCTGTTTTCTGCTGTTTTTCTATTTCAGTTTTCCCCCATATAAAAAGTGCCAGAAAAATTCGGGAAATTCAGATAAAAAATCAGCGTGACGGAAGCTTCGAGAAGAGACCGGGTGGGGCCAGAGGGGAGCCAGGGGGCCCAGGCGGCCACCCGGCGCGGCCCCACCCATGGCCGCGCCAGGGGGGCGCCTGGAGCCCCTGGCCCACCTCTGGCTTCCCACTTTCGCCTATTTATCCCCCGTCACGGGAAAACCCCGAAAAGAGAACCCGATTCCGCGAACTCGCCTCTGTTCCGCCGCCGCCGCGCTTCCGAAGATCGGGAGCACCAGAAGACCTCTTCCCGGCACCCTGCCGGAGGGAGGATTGACCTCCGGGAGTCTCCTCTCCACCTTGGATGCTCCCCGGATGTCTCGTGAGTAGTTTTCCTTGGACCATGGGTCCGTGATCAGTAGCTATGTGATGTTCTCCTCCCCTCTTTGATCTTCATTGTTTAGACCTCGTGAGCTGCTGATGTCTACACACACTTCTATTCTTGTAGACTATGTTGGGCCTCCAAGCGCAGAGGTTTGTAGGACAGCAGCAATTTCCCTCAAGTGGATGACCTAAGGTTTATCGAACTCAGGGAAGTAGAGGTTGAAGATGGTCTCTCTCAAGCAACCCTCCAATTAAGAAACAAGAAGTCTCTTGTGTCCCCAACACACCTAATACAACTAGGAGTTGTATAGGTGCACTAGTTCGGCGAAGAGATGGTAAAATATGGGTGATAGGTGCGGTAAAGCAAGGTAATATAAATCTGAATAAAAAGTGCAGCAAGGTTAGAAGTGGTAAACGTGAGCACAAACGGTATTGCAAAGGTGGAAACAAGGCCTAGGCTTCATACTTTCACTAGTGGCAACTCCCAACAACATTAACATAGTCTAATCACATGATATTTCCCATAAAACATGCAATGGAGACGTACTCGGAGGTCATTCCTTTGTGGTCAAGAGAGGATGAGAATTGTGTAGGGCTACAAAAGCACACCTCAAAGTTCGTAGTTCTCAATCTATGGATTTCCCAATGTCACCGCGGCCATCCAAAGAGAGTACCAAAATCACCACAACATATCTAAAGGATAGTCAAAGACAAGCACCAAAAGACTCTCAATCTTCAATCCACACACAAAAGAGGAAATCACTCATGAAAATATTCTTCTAATTCCATGTGCAATGGACCAGCTGTCACCATGGTCTTGGAGATTATACTAGATAAGATCAATTGAGTACATCAATCCAATACATAGAAGAAGGGGAAACATCATGGGATCACCCTAGATTAACATTGCCTATGATCACAATCAATATCACATCATGGGAGAGAGAGAAGACCACATAGCTACTGTAGAAGACCTTAGCCCCGAGGAGGAACTACTCCCGCTTCATGGAGAAGGGAAGCAACGTCGATGGAGATGAATACGGGGGTACTTCCCCGTCCCGGCAGGGTGCCGGGGCAGCTTCTCCAGGCAGCCCCGATCTGGAAATGGTGGCGGCGGCGGAACAGAGAGGTTTTCACCAAGAAGAGTTCTCGTTCTGGGGTTTCTACCCCGAGGGGGTTATATAGGCGAAGGGGGCGTCGAGGGGCCACCCAGGGCAGCCAGGAGGGTGCCTGGCGCGCCCTAGGGTTGGGGCCGCGCCAGGGACCCTTCTGGCTCCCTGGTGGTGGTCCCGTCTCTCTCCCTTGGTTATTCCGGAAGCTTCCTGCCCGCTGATTTTTAATATAATTTTTGCGGAATTATAGATACGTTTGGGACGTATCAACATCCCCAAGCTTAATTCCTGCTCGTCCTCGAGTAGGTAAAGTATAACAAGCATAATTTCTGTGGTGACATGCCACACAACCAAATAAGGACTGTTAAGTAAAGCAATCAAAGCATGCAATTCAATTCAAGTCTTAACAGGCAAGAGTCTATATTGGCATTAACACAAGCAACAAAAGAACAAAAGGTGCAAGAGCTCTTGCTGTCCGTGACTCGAATGTCTCCAGATGGTTTTTGCGTGCAAGCAAGGGACTGGGAAGAAAGAGAAAAAGGTTGGTGAGAACAACTATCTACTAAAGTTTCACACTTGGTCTCCTTTGGGTTCTTATCTGGACTCGTCCCCAGACCACTAGCCAGGTACAAGTCAAACTGATCCACTCCCTTTCGATATTTTGAGCACTCATGCAATGGATGAGCGTGAGCAAGAAAGTTGACACCTAAAAGGCGAAACAGAAAAAGGGTGGAGGAGGAAGACAAAAAGGTGTGTGAAAGGCTCACATCAATGAGGACAATCATAGGCGAGAGAAGGCCATATGATAGATATGATGTGAGGAGTAGGGATTGCCATACAACGGATGCACATGTGAGCTAAAAGCTCTCCAATGGAACTAGTGGGGGTGCATCTAACTTGCTTGCTTAAGAAGACCTAGAGCTCGTTTGAGGAGGCTCATCATTGGAATATACAAGCCAAGTTCTATAGTGTAAAAGTTCCCCACATAGCTATATGCATGGTGATAATCTCTATGGAGTACAAGGGATAGAAGATGAAGTACTAGTGTGGATCTCTCAAAAGGAATAGTAGTATGCCCCCTTCTCTCTTTTTATTTTTCTTTTTCTCTTTTTTTCTTTTTTTTATGGTGGCCTTAATGGCTCTTTCTATTTAACTCTCATTTGTCCTCTTTGGGATCTTTTGATTTTGTCCTCTTTGGGATATTTTCCTCACTTTAGGGGCAATACTCTATATTTTACAAGAATATAGGAGATCTTTCACACTTTACAAAGGTACTCACAAAAATAAAATGTAACTAATCATGATGCAAATGTATGCCTCTGCCAGGATAGCAGAATATGCAATGATACTAGCGCGTCATGTAGCAATGATTAGGGCAAGGCCCAACTAGCATGCGGCTCATCGATCAAGCAAGTAGCATGTATGACATGAGGATCAAGTCATGAGAGGGTGGACGTTGCATGGCAATGTATCTCGGAAAGGCTATGGAAATGCCTTGTAGGTAGGTATGGTGGCTGTTTTGAGGAAAGATATAATGAGGCTTATTATGACAGAGCGTATCATGCCAAGGGTTTGGATGCACCGGCGAAGTATGCGCCAACTCTCGAGGTGAGAAAGGACAATGCACGGTACCGAAGAGGCTAGAAAAAGTATGGGTAGGTGGAAGTGTCAACTTTCGAATACTCACATTAGTCCGAAGAACTCATGCACTTATTATCGGTAACTCTCAATCTAATAGGAGGTTCAAAAAGAGACAGGTACCCCGAGGAGGAGTGTATGGGGGTTTGGTTATCCTTGCGCATCCTCGACTCATGGTACGTGAGTGTACTCTAATATTCGAACCCTCCAGAGGTTAGTGATCCATCTAGTAGCTAGAGTTCTCAACAGGGGTTTTTGGTTTTCGAAAAACACACGGATTGCCCAAAATACGACATCTATCACTAATAGGCAAGAGATCTTGACACCAAAAGTTCAAACATTACTCTAGTCAATACCTCAAAACTATTGCAAGTTACTACTTCAAAAAGAAAAGCAACTTTAACTACCTACTTTCTAGTCAAGACACAGAACTCAGTGCAACAGGCAAACTCTCTAACAAGATAAAACATGCTACCTATAGAAAGTTCAACCTGAAAAGAAAAGCTCTAGAAAAACTAAAGCACTACAGCTAAACAGACCAGCAGCTAAGAAAAGAAAAAGAACAACTCACAGCTAAAAGAAATAAGCATGCAAATCCTATGAGGAGTTCTAGTTCAAGTGGAGCGTGTTTCTCTCCCACACAAAAGAGTAAGTTGGGGTCTAACTTGTTACTACAGCAAAGAAAGCAAAACAAACCTAGAAAAGTAAAGAGCGAGACGCTCCAAGCAAAGCACATAAGGCATGAAGTGATAAAAATATAGTGCAACGAAAGACAGACCGATGATTGTTGATGAAGAAGGGGATGCACCGGGGCATCCCCAAGCTTAGACGCTTGAGTCTCCTTGAATATTTATTGGGGGTGCACTTGGGCATCCCCAAGCTTGAGCGCTTGACACTCCTGGATCTTCTTTCATCACCTTCCATCGCGCACTTGAAAACTCCCTTCATACATAACTCATTGTAGGCTGATTAGAGAGGTTAGTACCCTAATAAAATATTTTTCCTCTACTGCAAATAAATATTTCCAGGAATAGCTACTGTTTCTCTAGCCTGCCCATTAAAGTTTGCAAAGAAAAAGCAAGCTTAAGGATTGCAAAACTGCGAAACGAAAAACCGGGGAAGAAGCTGAGAAAAACAGAACAGCAGAGAAAGGGAATTTTTTTTAGGGGCACTTATGCAACTCAAATCAAAAAACTCTGAACAGACGCCCGAAAGGTAATTGTATGGAGCATACTGTCAAAAAAATTCAGATCAAAAAGATGAACTGGTGATTTATTCCGATTTTTTCCATCAAGCAGACAGAATCTGTTTCTGGACAGCATGCACCAACTTTTGACCTTTCTTGCAATCTGAGGCTAAACTTGGCACAAAGCTTGAAAGTAAAGATACAATGATGTTGCTACAATAGTAAAAATCATCAAGACCACTAAGAACAGAAGAAAAACAAAAAGTAAAGATAACAAGGGTTGTCTCCCTAGAGCTCTTTCTTTATAGCCATAAAGATAGGCTTAAGATTTTAATGATGCTCTCATGGGTATAAGAATTGAAGCACAAAAGAGGGCACCAAGAAGAAAATACCAAACACATTTAAGTCTAACATGATTCCTATGCAAAGGGATCTTGTAGAGAAATAACTCATTGAAGCATAAAGATATTAGCATAGGAAGGCAAAACAAGTGCAACTTCAAAACCTTCAACATAAAGAGAGGGAACTTGATATTATTGAAATATCTATAAGCATATGTTCCCCTCTCATAATAATTTTCAGTGGGATCATGAATAAACTCAACAATATAAGTATCACATAAAAAATTGTTACCATGATCCACATGCAAAAGGGCACTCTTACTCTCCACATAAGCATAATCTTTCTCATTGGTAATAGTGGGAGTAGGACTATCATAAACAACTTGAACACTATATATTAATTGTGTATTAGGAATATGGTGTTCAACAAGGGAGTAATTCCCTCCATGATCATGACAAGTTTCATAAGGATAATTTCTCCTTATGTCATAGGTACCTTTATAATCACTAAAAATAGGAGTTATAACATCATCATAGTAGATAAGAGCATTATCATTGCTAGAAACTATATTTGTAAACATGTTGTCTTTATTCTTACTAGAAAAAGAATTATCAATTACCACATCAATAATGGGTAAAGGACTTGCAATCCTATCATCCCCAAGCTTGGAGCTTTCCATATCATCACTCTCAGAGTTGGTACCAAAGAGATTTTCAAGGTCATAAGTAGCATTATCATCATTTTCCCAATCACAAAAAATAACATGCATATCATAATCAAAATCATCTTCAATAGTACCTACGGACTTATCTTCAAGATAATAATGAATGCAATCAAGCTCACCATCCTCCATAAATTTATGTCCGTTAGGATAAAAATCGATGCGAGGAATATGCTCAGGCCAGGTTGTTACCCATTCTTCTTCCTTCCTGCTCCTCTTCCTCCTCCTCTTTTTTTTCTTCTTCTTCACCTTAGGAAGGAGTGGTTGGAGGGGAAGTTTCTCCACATATCCTGGTTTATCATTAGAAACAATAGGGGAAACTTGAGAGAAACTCTCCTTTTTTATTAGTAGAAATATAAGAGACATTTTTATACTTTGGTAGAGTTCCCTCCTTTCTAATCTTACTTATGTAATCATTCTCATGGCAATTAACAACACAATAGAGATGGCATTTCTGCAAAGTGTTATTTATTCCCAAAGCATGACCATCTAGCCAAGAAGTCTTTTCTGATAACTCTTCACACATCAAAAATAACATAAGCTCATCATAAAGATCAGGGGTGATCATGTCATCACACAACTAGCTAACAGTTATGTTTTGAAAGTACATGCACTGAAAATTGAAGTGACCCTTTATGCAGCAAAGTTCACAAGTAAAAGGATAAAGGTCACACAATTCTCTAGAAATTTCATTTAAATCTCTAACCCAAGTGATTGTTCTTTCATGCTTATGTTGCTTACAATACTTCTCTTCTTCAATCATAGGCCTTTCACAAGGTCTATCCACTCCACAAAAATTAACATGCTTATATAAAACTTCATTTTCAGGAATTGGATCATGCATGTTGCAATCATCATTAACAATTTCATTTTCTTTGCAAATCTCTTTAAAAGGTTCATGATGCTTGATACAATTCTCCTTAGGAATATTAAGATGTGAAGCAAAAGATTTGAGGAAATCAACAAGGAGTTGAGAATCAAGCCCAAACTTAGCACTAAATTTATTAAAACTTGCAGTTTCAACAAAGGACTTAATGCAATCATACTCATAAATTATACCTGACTCTTTACCTTTGTCGATCTCCCAATCTTCAGTGTTGTGTTGGATTCTTTCAAGGAGTTCCCATTTAGCATCAATCTTTTCGTTTGTGAAAGAACCCACCGAGGAAGCATCGAGCAAGTCTTTATCCTGTCGAGATAGCCTTGCATAGAAATTAGTAATAATCATATCTTTGGGGAGCCCATGGTTAGGACATTTTAGCATAAAAGTTTTCAGTCTCCCCCAAGCTTGAGCTATGCTCTCTCCGTCATGAGGATAGAAATTATAAATATAATTCCTATTCTCATGGACTTCATGAAGAGGATAAAACTTGGAATAAAAGAGAGACTGGATCTCTTCCCAATCCCGTAGGTGAGAATCATCTAGTAGCCTATACCATTCCAATGCTTTTCCTTTCAGTGACAAGGCAAATAATTTCTTCATGACTTCACCTCTTGTCAAACCTGAAATCTTAAATAACTCACAAAGTTCTGTAAGTTCCAACAAATGAATACTAGGATTGACTGTCCCATCATAACAATCATTAATAATTATTTCAACTATCCCAAGTGGTATTTGGAACGGGATGCATTCAGTAGGTGGCGGAGACTTCTCTACCACATGTGTGGCAAAGCGGTCTCCTCGAAGCAGCGAACTAAGATTGCAGTTTTCCATAAACCTAACTAGTGAAAATAAAAACAAGAAACGAAAAGATTTAATTGCAGAATCTAAAGATATACCTTCAAGCACTCACCTCCCCGGCAACGGCGCCAGAAATATCTTGATGTCTACACACACTTCTATTCTTGTAGACTATGTTGGGCCTCCAAGCGCAGAGGTTTGTAGGACAGCAGCAATTTCCCTCAAGTGGATGACCTAAGGTTTATCGAACTCAGGGAAGTAGAGGTTGAAGATGGTCTCTCTCAAGCAACCCCGCAATTAAGAAACAAGAAGTCTCTTGTGTTCCCAACACACCTAATACAACTAGGAGTTGTATAGGTGCACTAGTTCGGCGAAGAGATGGTAAAATATGGGTGATAGGTGCGGTAAAGCAAGGTAATATAAATCTGAATAAAAAGTGCAGCAAGGTAACAAGTGGTAAACGTGAGCACAAACGGTATTGCAAAGGTGGAAACAAGGCCTAGGCTTCATACTTTCACTAGTGGCAACTCCCAACAACATTAACATAGTCTAATCACATGATATTTCCCATAAAACATGCAATGGAGACGTACTCGGAGGTCATTCCTTTGTGGTCAAGAGAGGATGAAAATTGTGTAGGGCTACAAAAGCACACCTCAAAGTTCGTAGTTCTCAATCTATGGATTTCCCAATGTCACCGCGGCCATCCAAAGAGAGTACCACAATCACCACAACATATCTAAAGGATAGTCAAAGACAAGCACCAAAAGACTCTCAATCTTCAATCCACACACAAAAGAGGAAATCACTCATGAAAATATTCTTCTAATTCCATGTGCAATGGACCAGCTGTCACCATGGTCTTGGAGATTATACTAGATAAGATCAATTGAGTACATCAATCCAATACATAGAAGAAGGGGAAACATCATGGGATCACCCTAGATTAACATTGCCTATGATCACAATCAATATCACATCATGGGAGAGAGAGAGAAGACCACATAGCTACTGTAGAAGACCTTAGCCCCGAGGAGGAACTACTCCCGCTTCATGGAGAAGGGAAGCAACGTCGATGGAGATGAATCCGGGGGTACTTCCCCGTCCCGGCAGGGTGCCGGGGCATCTTATCCAGGCAGCCCCGATCTGGAAATGGCGGCGGCGGCGGAACAGAGAGGTTTCCGCCAAAAAGAGTTCTCGTTCTGGGGTTTCTACCCCGAGGGGGTTATATAGGCGAAGGGGGCGTCGAGGGGCCACCCAGGGCAGCCAGGAGGGTGACTGGCGCGCCCTAGGGTTGGGGCCGCGCCAGGGACCCTTCTGGCTCCCTGGTGGTGGTCCCGTCTCTCTCCCTTGGTTATTCCGGAAGCTTCCTGCCCGCTGATTTTTAATATAATTTTTGCGGAATTTTTTGGGCACTTTAATCAGCCGGAAAACCTGAAAAACAAAAACAGCAGAAAACCAGAAGCTGGCAACTGGGCGCACTGAGTTAGTAGGTTAGTCCAAATTGGTTTAAAAGTGTAATAAATTTCAACCAAAACATGGCAAAGTCACAAAAAACATGCATGGAGCAAGCAGAAATTATAGATACATTTGGGACGTATCAGCTGCCCAACATGATCGAGGCACCTTTGTAATATTTCTGCTTTTGCTATGTTGAGTTTAATAGGATCTGATGGATTATGAGATTATGTTCAGATTGTGATTGAGTAATATATTTGGTTTTTATCTCTTATATTTTTGTTCCTAAGTAATTCTTGCATGTTCCTCGTTGTTGTTTATTGCTTTGGCCAAGTAGTAGGTAGTCACTCCAAGAGGGAGCGTTTTGCTAGATTGTGGGTTCATGCCCCCCGATGACATGCTTGAGTGACAGAAACATGAGTCTAGGGGATGTGTTGTTGCCACAAGGGGGAAAACAACGGTGCTTGTAACCGCGGTTACAAGGATTGTTTACTTTACGCAGAGTTCTTTTTAATGCAGTTGTCTGTTGCTTTGGGTTTACACTTTGGGTGGGGCTCGCAACTTAATACCAGCGAGATGTTCTGGATAGATATCTCAAGGTGGATGATTAGTAGTAGATGCAGATGGATTTCGGTCTACTTACCTTGGCGTACTGCATGTGCTTTTGAACCTCTTCCTTTCTTTTGTAGCATAGTTAGCATTGCGGTGCCTTCATAATCCTGTCAATTTCCTTTCTGTAATTTGTTTACCTCGCATAGCAATTTTATCGTCTTTTGGGAGAGAGACATCACTAGCGAACATCACGTATCCCGGTCCATATCCTTATCATTGTTTCCATGCTATATTTACTTTTCTGCATTTACTTTCAAGTTGTTATTATTATCCCTTGCGTTTTATCCTTTGTAAACAACAAGACCGGAGAGACTGACAATCTCTCTGAACTTCGTTGGGAACAAAGTTATCTGTGTCTGTGTGCAGGTCCGCGTCAGTAGCGCCGCTGACACCTACTTATCATCTCTGGAGTCCTACTGGAGACAAACCTTGGTATCTTTACCGAGGGAAATTTGCTGCAGTGCTGCATCACGCCTTCCACTTGGGGCTCACCAACGAAGGGCGAGAAGACTACACCCGTCAACCCTCGCGCCATCAGATAGCCAAGTTACTTTCACAATACTCCGCCAAGTAATATGTATTGTGTTGATAAGTGTTGGTGGGTGGATCAATGCTAGTACACATTCGAGACAAAGATAAGTGTACTCTTACGATTACACACCTTGCAAGCATCCGCAAATACAAGGTAGTAATTAAGGCATAAGCCTAACCACAGCATTACGATCAAGGATCCATAACTCCCTTGTGCAAAAGTGTGCGAACTGGGGTTCAGGTTTCTGTCACTCCGGCAACCCACCATAAGCATCCTTTGTGCACAATGTAATCCTCTAGGCCCATGAAAGGTGAAGTGTTAAGTTTTCAACTCACATAACACCACTAGAGAAATAACAACACAACTTAAGTATCAAACAACACATAACACTTCAACATCATATGACTACTAACAACTAGACTTCTCCCATGTTCTCAAGAACAAAAGTAACTACTCGCAAGACATAAAAGAGATCATGATCAGAGGTGATAGATGGGTGGCAAACAATCTGGACACAATGATATTTCTCCAACAAAACTCAATAGCATTCACCACAAAGTAGTAATCAACACCAACAGAGTAGAGAGGATAGATAGTACGGATTACAACACAAGTTGCAATTGTGAGATGAGATGGGATGGAGATGGTACTAATGTTGGGGATGATGTTGATGATGATCTCGATGATGCCCGTGACGATGATGATGATGATGTCGATGATCTCCCCTTCCGGGAGGTGATCTCCCCGGCGGAATCTTCCAGCCGGAGATGGCTTTTCTCCTCTGTAGGTTTTCGCCCCGTGGCGGCGGCGAAACACGGAAACTCTTCTCTTCTTAGGGTTTCTACCCCAGGGGGTCTTATAGGCGAGAGGGGGCACCGAGGGGGTCCACCAGGCATCCAGGAGGGTGCCTGGCGCGGCCAGGAGGGGGCCGCGCCAGGCACCCTTCTGGCTGCCTGGTGGGTCCCCTCACCTCCATCCCCGGTGATCCCCAGTCAATCTTCGTAAAAACATTCCCCGTAAATTTTCATCGCATTTGGACTTGATCTGATTAAGCAACTTGGTGTCCACTTTTCACCGCTGAATTCTGGTTCTGCTGCTTCGGCACCGGAAAGTTTTAAACTGTGTAAAACAAGCCAAAACAACATAAGAACAATACTTTAAAGTGGAATATATAAATGAATAGGATGAAATTACAATATAACATAGTGATGCATTTTGGACGTACCAGTTACAAAGGAATTTCATTTTTCTAAACTTATTTGAACTCAAGACTTTTTGTGCATTCAATATGCATCATTCAAAGCCACATAATAAAATTTCAACCCTTTCTGACTTCATTTGCTATTTTTCATGCATTTATTGATTTATTTTGGGCTAAATGACCCTGAAATTGGGAAGCACTACAACTGAACTCAGAAAAGGTTGAAACTTGGCATGGTATCATCATTTGACCCACATAACATGTGTGCAAAAGTTGAGAGGGTTACGGCAAAAGCTGGATGCACTTCGTGTACAAACTGGACCATCTCTTTCGAAGTACGAGGGTTTGAGACGAAAACTCATGTGTTACAAAGGAATTTCATTTTTAAACTTATTTCAACTCAAGACTTTTTGTGCATTCAATACGCATCATTCAAAGCCTCATACTTAAATTTCAACCCTTTATGACTTCATTTGCTCTTTTTCATGTATTTAATGATTTATTTTGGGCTAAATGACCCTGAAATTGGAAAGCACTACAACTGAACTCAGAAAAGATTGAAACTTGGCATGGTATCATCATTTTACCCACATAACATGTGTGCAAAAGTTGAGAGGGTTACGGAAAAATCTGGATGCACTTCGTGTACAAACTGGACCATCTCTTTCGAAGTACGAGAGTTTCAGACGAAAACTCATGTGTTACAAAGGGATTTCATTTTTCTAAACTTATATGAACTCAAGAATTATTGGGCACTCAATATGCATCTTTCAAAGCCACATACTAAAATTTCCACCCTTTCTCACTTCATTTGCTCTTTTTCATGCATTTAATGATTTATTGTGGGCTAAATGACCCTGAAATTGGAAAGCACTACAACTGAACTCATAAAAGGTTGAAACTTGGCATGGTATCATCATTTGACCCACATAACATGTGTGCAAAAGTTGAGAGGGTTACGGCAAAAGCTGGATGCACTTCGTGTACAAACTGGACCATCTCTTTCGAAGTACGAGGGTTTCAAACGAAAACTCATGTGTTACAAAGGCATTTCAATTTTCTAAACTTATTTGAACTCAAGAATTTTTGTGCATTCAATATGCATCATTCAAAGCCACATACTAAAATTTCAACCCTTTCTGACTTCATTTGCTCTTTTTCATGCATTTAATGATTTATTTTGGGCTAAATGACCCTGAAATTGGAAAGCACTACAACTGAACTCAGAAAAGGTTGAAACTTGGCATGGTATCATCATTTGACCCACATAACATGTGTGCAAAGTTGATAGGGTTAAGACAAAAGCTGGATGCACTTCGTGTACAAACTGGACCATCTTTTTCGAAGTACGAGGGTTTCAGACGAAAACTCATGTGTTACAAAGGCATTTCATTTTTCTAAACTTATTTGAACTCAAGAATTTTTGTGCACTCAATATGCATCATTCAAAGCCACATACTAAAATTTCAACCCTTTCTGACTTCATTTGCTCTTTTTCATGCATTTAATGATTTATTTTGGGCTAAATGACCTTGAAATTGGAAAGCACTACAACTGAACTCTGAAAAGGTTGAAACTTGGCATAGTATCATCATTTGACCCACATAACATGTGTGCAAAAGTTGAGAGGGTTACGGAAAAATCTGGATGCACTTCGTGTACAAACTGGACCATCTCTTTCGAAGTACGAGGGTTTCAAACGAAAACTCATGTGTTACAAAGGAATTTCATTTTTCTAAACTTCTTTGAACTCAAGACTTTTTGTGCATTCAATATGCATCATTCAAAGACACATACTAAAATTTCAACCCTTTCTGACTTCATTTGCTCTTTTTCATGCATTTAATGATTTATTTTGGGCTAAATGACCCTGAAATTGGAAAGCACTACAACTGAATTCAGAAAAGGTGGAAACTTGGCATGGTATCATCATTTGACCCACATAACATGTGTGCAAAAGTTGAGAGGGTTATGTCAAAAGCTGGACGCACTTCGTGTACAAACTGGACCATCTCTTTCGAAGTACGAGGGTTTCAGACGAAAACTGATGTGTCACAAAGGCATTTCATTTTTCTAAACTTATTTGAACTCAAGAATTTTTTGCATTCAATATGCATCATTCAAAGCCACATACTAAAATTTCAACCCTTTCTGACTTCATTTGCTCTTTTTCATGCATTTAATGATTTATTTTGGGCTAAATGACCCTGAAATTGGAAAGCACTACAACTGAACTCAGAAAAGGTTGAAACTTGGCATGGTATCATAATTTGACCCACATAACATGTGTGCAAAATTTGAGAGGGTTACGGCAAAAGCTGGATGCACTTCGTGTACAAACTGGACCATCTCTTTCGAAGTACGAGGGTTTCAGACGATGATATAAGATAAGTAGTAGATGTGTTTGATCGTTATTTGAAAGTCTACGCAAGCCTTATTCAGAAACCAGGTGGCCGTTTTTTAGGTGGAGAATCATCGTGTGGTGTGTGTGAGTTTTCAGCAGACAGGTTCAGGTTTGGTTGAGCAAACTAGAATAAACTCTCTTTGCTGCTCAGTTACAGACTTACAGTTAGGCAGGTAACACTGTCAGGCTAACGAAGTGCGTGCTGCTGCTCACTCAACTGAAAAACATCCCCTTCAGGTCCAATTTTGAGCTTGGCTTTTGTTGTACCCACAGAGGCCTTTGGCGCCAGAGAAGGAACATAAAATTAGCACTTAGAGCTCGGATGGATGACACCATTTGGCTTTACTACGTTCCAAAATACTTAACATGGTTTTAGTCAAAATTTACCCACAAATGGCTTATGAACTACGTCCCGAAATACTTAACTAAAATTTATGAATTTTGAGCTGAGCTTTTGTTGTACCCACAGAGGCCTTTGGCGCCAGAGAAGGAACATAAAATTAGCACTTAGAGCTCGGATGGATGACACCATTTGGCTTTTACTACGTCCCAAAATACTTAACATGTCTTATGAACTACGTCCCAAAATACTTAACTAAAATTTATGAATTTTGAGCTTGGCTTTTGTTGTACCCACAGAGGCCTTTGGCGCTAGAGAAGGAACATAAAATTAGTACTTAGAGCTCGGATGGATGACACCATTTGGCTTTACTACGTCCCAAAATACTTAACATGGTTTTAGTTAAAATTTACCCACAAATGGCTTATGAACTACGTCCCAAAATACTTAACTAAAATTTATGAATTTTGAGCTTGGCTTTTGTTGTACCCACAGAGGCCTTTGGCGCCAGAGAAGGAACATAAAATTAGCACTTAGAGCTCAGATGGATGGCACCATTACGTCCCAAAATACTTAACATGATTTTAGTTAAAATTTAAACTAAAACCACATCAAGTATTTCCGAACGAAGGGAGTTAAATATGATGAAGAAGGCCTCATAGTTAAAAAACTCTTGCAGTAGAACAATAGAGACTCCATTTCATTTTGGTAGTCAAGGCATTGCTTGCTTGGCTTTTTTTATGCTTGAGGAAATAACTTAGTCAAGGTAGTAGTAATATCATACATTTCAAGATATATTTGCTTATGTGTGTAGTTAATGACGAGATAAGAGCTTATTATGAATTTCCATCATATACAAAAAAAAGTTAAAATTATAAAAATATTATCCGACCTACCGGATGCGAACACTACAGTCCTCCGCTCTACCAACTGAGCTAAGGTCGGATTTCGATTACTATCACTACTAACGCCAGCAACGAGTGCCTGGTTGGTCCCTCGCAGTGCAAATGTGTTTACTGATCCACCATGGTGTCCCCCGGCTGAATTTTGAGTTTATCATCGTGCGCGGCACGTCGCCACGGAGAAGACAAGCGAAGCCATCCGTCCCATCCCGTTCACCACCGACCTGCACATGCCATTGCATGCGCCTCTCCCCGCCCGTGACCGGCCGTGTGGAGGAGCCCACGGGCGCCGCCGCGTACCACGCCGCCTTCGCCTCGCGCCGCCACCTATGCTCCTCTCCTGACACCTGTGCCACAGCTCGCCGCTCGCTCCACGCCCGTGGCATCGGCAACCCCGTGCATGCAGGTGCAGCTCGCGCGCGCGCGTATAAAAGGCAGCGCACCGTCGATCAGCCCAAGCTCACTCCGAGTCGCATCGCAGCCACAACAATTAATCTCCATTACATTCCCAGAGGTTGTTAGTTTGCAACACTCACGTACCAAAGCAAACCAGCAATGGCGAAGCGTCTGGTCGTCACGCTCTTGCTGCTGCTGGCCCTGCTCGCGTCCTGCGGCGGGAGGCAGCTGAGCGAGAAAGGTGGCGCCGTCGACGAGGTGAAGGACCTGGTGCCCGGGCTGCCGGTGACGCTGCCGCCGCTGGTGCCCAACCTGCCGCTGCCGCTGCCGCCCGTGGTCCCTGGGGTCCCTCCCGCTGCCCGCGGCTCCGCCGCCGGCAACAACAAGTCTCCGTGATCATGTCATGCCGATCGTGTTCATGCATGTGCTCTGCTTGATGTTTACGTGCTGTATTTGTAGCTCATTTTGTGGTTTTAGGCTCCTGCTAGGACCTAGGCGTTTCGTTCATGTCCACGTACGTGCCTTCAATGTTTCAAGTGTCACCTATACTACGTGTTTCCCCTTCAGTACATGTTCCTACATGTACATGGATCACCTCATTGTAATAAGCAATAACCTTGTCAGTGGTATCTGATTTATGGCTATGTTGGAAATAAATTGCAGTCTATCTCCTATTTTTCTGCACTTTTTTCATGATGCCACTCACAGTTCATATATGTCCGAGGCTATGGGCCGGTAGAGATATTCTTATATGGAAAAAGATTCCCTTTACTCGGTCAATCTTTGCGTGAGCATTCGCCACCTTTGTGACCGTCGAATGAGATCTTGAACCAACATAATAACTAATTTGCTGTTACAAAGGATTCTTTGCAACAACAATCTTGTTGCAAGGCAGGGCCACGTCCTCTTTATGAGCCCACAATCCCACGCACCGCTCAACAATATCTTCTTATTTCGTGGGAGCAGGTGAGCCACTCATTTCCCCTACCCCAAAACGTGATTCTTCCCTTTCTTCGTCTCGGCGCAGCAAGGCGGCCGACCGCTTCCGCAATGTTGCCAAGTCTTTCGCGACGCCCCCCCCTCCCCCCGCCGCCGACGCCCCCGCAATGTTGTCAAGTCTTTCGCGACCCCCCCCCCCCCCCCGCTCGAAGGCACCACTGCTGTCCACCGCCGAGCAGATCCCCACAGTGGCGCCGACCTGGTCGCAGTGGGCGTACTAGGAAGTGGATGACCCGCAGTTGCCGCCAAGGACATCCCCACGATGGCGCCAATCGGGTCGTAGTGGGCTTCCTGGGAGGTGGTTGACTGGGAGTTCACGGACTAGAAGGACGTCGGTGATGTTGTGGATGCTTTTTGCAACAAAGGCGATGTTGCAATTGTCCCACCGCAACAGAACCTCTGTTGCAAAGGCTTTCTTTTTGGTGGGGTGCGTAGATCGGCGTTGGATACTTTTGCAATAGAGGTTTTGTTGCAACGACCCAACCGCAACAGAGCCTCTGTTGCAACAGCATTCATCGTTCGATATGCGCATCCGAGAGAGAAAAACCTTTGCAACAGAGGTTCTGTTGTAATAATCCGATCGTAAAAGATCTTTTGTTGTGAAGGCTTACTCTTTCGGGTGCACGATCGGATCGGGCGACTACAACTTGTCCTACAATATGATTGTACATGCGGATCTTTTCTAATCTCCGACCAGCGAAAACGGGCTCGCCTTTGACAAAGATACATTATCTCAATTTTTTTAACAAAGATACGAACGCAAATGAAATCATCTAGTTTCCATAAGTTGCCGGTCCTTGATAGGGGAAAGGAAAAGATCTAGCGAAGAAACGCAAACCAATCCAACTACGATAAGATCAGTCGGCAGTCGGCGCGGATTCACGGCCAGGCGAAGGCCATCCAATGCACCGATGTTGACACGCCGCCGCCCATACTACATGCATGCATATGCCTCTCTGCCAGCCCCTTGACCGTGCACTTGAGGAGGAGGAGCCGGCATGTCGCACCTCCACCCATTCTACCCTCCTCTCCTACGTCGACGACGCACCCCGCCACCCCGTGCAACTCACCACCTATAAGTAGCAGCGTACACGATGCTGAACATAAGCTCACTCACACACAGCCACACAAGCTAGACTATCTCCTCCTCACTCAGTAGTAACATCAAAACCTCTCGGTTAGCAATGGCGAAGTTTCTGGCCGCCGCGCTCCTGCTGCTGGTGGTGCTCGCGTCCTGCGAAGGGAGGGAGCTCAACGAGAAGGTAGCCGGTGCCGGTGATGGCGTCGGCGAGTCCAAGGCTTTGGACTTGCCAGTGACCCTCCCGCTCGGAGGAGCCGTTACTGGAACCAGTACCACTAACGGCCCGCTGGTGGCGATCCCTGGGATCCCTGCTCATCCATGATCATCTCTCACATCTCTGGTTCATGCAAGCTGAAGCAGAAGAGCTTCTGGCTTCTATAGCTAGCTAGCACCTCCCTGAAGAATAACACCGGTGTTTCGCTCATGTCAATGTCCCTGTATCGCCTGTCGTCTGTATTTCTTCTTTTCAGTTCATGTTGGTATATAGAATTACCTCCGATCCATATTAATGGACTCAACTTTATCTAGATTCGTATGTATCTAGATAAGTATTTAGACTAGATGCATATGTATCTAGACAAATTTAAGTCCGTTAATATGGATCGGAGGGAGTATATTTTTCGTTCCTTCATGTGCTACATCTATAATCATTTCATCAAACGTAATACATACCACTTTCTCAGACTCTCAGTGTGATCGCCTTCTTGAATGGACATACCAACTGGTTGCACCATGCAGACCAGACCTGTCTGTGAACTAGAATATTATCATGATCATTTTACATTAATTGTTTATAATGTGCTATTTATATATTGAATTAGGGTCATATTCAATGTCGATCTTGAAAATGAACACAATATCCATCCGTGGACATTAACATGGGAGTCAACTATTCAACTTTTATCACAAACTTCCTTGCAATACAATAAAAATCAGACAAAATTGGATAAACTAGGATGAAATTCACTCGTCCTCACAGATAAAAATATAATTTACATAAATCAAACGATATTTTATCGGTTCAACTAACAAGACTAAAAAAGAATGATAATCTCGTATGCTTGGCCGGGCTGGTCGGTGACACCTCCATCGTCATTCGTGCTGCCGTCATCGTCACCCTTTCATCAGCGGAATGACACGGGTGCATAGTGCTGCCTCGACCAAGATATACCTTGGATGGGGAGAAGCAATCCGAGCCTTTTTCCTTGCCCTTGCCATTGGTGACCTCGCTCCGGGATCACTCCTCGTCGTACTTATCGAGGTTCTCATCAAGGCATCATGTTAATCGACTAGACGCGGGCTGAGGCCTCCGCAAGGACTCATGAGGGCGCCTCATTAGACTTGGCGAACGCGGTCCAGCACGCCACGTTGAGTTACTCCTTCCGTGTTGCATCCTTGGTGCAGTGGCGACGACACCCTGTGGTTGAACACCACGTAGTCGTTGTTTGCCGGAGACGCTGACTCATCTTTCATGCGGCGCCTGATATGGACGTTGTGGTTGCGATGGAGAGGCGATGCTGAAGTCAAGCTTAAATACTCTAGGGCGGCCAACGGGCTTCAATGCAGTCGAAGTAGGCTTATCGATTATTCATGCCTCTTCAATATTGAACATGCATGAAGAACGGAGCCTCTACTGATCGGTCGTGTCGCTATGACTGACATCAGTGACAACGAGTCACATTCAAACAGGTGGACGATCGTTATTTCAAAGTCTACGCAAGCCTTATTCAGAAACCAGGTGGCCTTTTTTTAGGTGGAGAATCATCGTGTGGTGTGTGTGAGTTTTCAGCAGACAGGTTCAGGTTTGGTTGAGCAAACTAGAATAAACTCTCTTTGCTGCTCAGTTACAGACTTACAGTTAGGCAGGCAACACTGCCAGGCTAACGAAGTGCGTGCTGCTGCTCACTCAACTGAAAAACATCCCCTTCAGGTCCAATTTTGAGCTTGGCTTTTCTTGTACCCACAGAGGCCTTCGGCGCCAGAGAAGGAACATAAAATTAGCACTTAGAGCTCGGATGGATGACACCATTTGGCTTTACTACGTTCTAAAATACTTAACATGGTTTTAGTCAAAATTTACCCACAAATGGCTTATGAACTACGTCCCGAAGTACGAGGGTTCAGACGAAAACTCATGTGTTACAAAGGCATTTCATTTTTCTAAACTTATTTGAACTCAAGACTTTTTGTACATTCAATATGCATCATTCAAAGCCACGTACTAAAATTTCAACCCTTTCTGACTTCATTTGCTCTTTTTCATGCATTTCATTATTTATTTTGGGCTAAATGACCCTGAAATTGGAAAGCACTACAACTGAACTCAGAAAAGGTTGAAACTTGGCATGATATCATCATTTGACCCACATAACATGTGTGCAAAATTTGAGAGGGTTACGGCAAAAGCTGGATGCACTTCGTGTACAAACTGGACCATCTCTTTCGAAGTACGAGGGTTTCAGACGAAAACTCATGTGTTACAAAGGCATTTCATTTTTCTAAACTTATTTGAATTCAAGACTTTTTGTGCATTCAATATGCATCATTCAAAGCCACATACTAAAATTTCAACCCTTTTTGACTTCATTTGCTCTTTTTCATGCATTTAATGATTTATTTTGGGCTAAATGACCCTGACATTGGAAAACACTACAACTGAATTCAGAAAAGGTTGAAACTTGGCATGGTATCATCATTTGACCCACATAACATGTGTGAAAAAGTTGAGAGGGTTACGGCAAAAGATGGATGCACTTCGAGTACAAACTGGACCATCTCTTTCGAAGTACGAGGGTTTCAGACGAAAACTCATGTTTTACAAAGGCATTTCATTTTTCTAAACTTATTTGAACTCAATAATTTTTTTGCATTCAATATGCATCATTCAAATCCACATACTAAAATTTCAACCCTTTCTGACTTCATTTGCTCTTTTTCATGCATTTAATGATTTATTTTGGGCTAAATGACCCTGAAATTGGAAAGCACTACAACTGAACTCAGAAAAGGTTGAAACTTGGCACGGTATCATCATTTGACCCACATAACATGTGTGCAAAGTTGATAGGGTTAAGACAAAAGCTGGATGCACTTCGTGTACAAACTGGACCATCTCTTTCGAAGTACGAGGGTTTCAGACGAAAACTCATGTGTTACAAAGGCATTTCATTTTTCTAAACTTATTTGAACTCAAGAATTTCTGTGCACTCAATATGCATCATTCAAAGCCACATACTAAAATTTCAACCCTTTCTGACTTCATTTTCTCTTTTTCATGCATTTAATGATTTATTTTGGGCTAAATGACCTTGAAATTGGAAAGCACTACAACTGAACTCTGAAAAGATTGAAACTTGGCATGGTATCATAATTTGACCCACATAACATGTGTGCAAAAGTTGAGAGGGTTACGGCAAAAGTTGGATGCACTTCGTGTACAAACTGGACCATCTCTTTCGAAGTACGAGGGTTTCACACGAAAACTCATGTGTTACAAAGACATTTCATTTTTCTAAATTTCTTTGAACTCAAGACTTTTTTTACATTCAATATGCATCATTCAAGACATATACTAAAATTTCAACCCTTTCTGATTTCATTTGCTCTTTCTCATGCATTTAATGATTTATTTTGGGCTAAATGACTCTTAAATTGGAAAGCACTACAACAGAATTCAAAAAAGGTTGAAACATGGCATGGTATCATTATTTGACCCACATAACATGTGTGCAAAAGTTGAGAGGGTTAAGGCAAAATCTGGATGCACTTCATGTACAAACTAGACCATCTCTTTCGAAGTATGAGGGTTTCAGACGAAAACTCATGTGTTACAAAGACATTTCATTTTTCTAAACTTATTTGAACTCAAGAATTTTTGTGCATTCAATATGCATCATTCCAAGCCACATACTAAAATTTTAACCCTTTCTGACTTCATTTGCTCTTTTTCATGCATTTAATGATTTATTTTGGGCTAAATGACCCTGAAATTGGAAAGCACTACAACTGAACTCAGAAAAAGGTTGAAACTTGGCATGGTATCATAATTTGACCGACATAACATGTGTGCAAAAGTTGAGAGGGTAACGGCAAAAGCTGGATGCACTTCGTGTACAAACTAGACCATCTCTTTCGAGGTACGAGGGTTTCAGACGAAAACTCATGTGTTACAAAGACATTTCATTTTTCTAAACTTATTTGAACTCAAGAATTTTGTGCATTCAATATGCATCATTCAAAGCCACATACTAAAATTACAACCCTTGCTGGCTTCATTTGCTGTTTTTCAAGCATTTAATGATTTATTTTGGGCTAAATGACCCTGAAATTGGAAAGCACTACAACTGAACTCAGAAAAGGTTGAAACTTGGCATGGTATCATCATTTGACCCACATAACATGTGTGCAAAAGTTGAGAGGGTTACGGCAAAAGCTGGATGTAATTCGTATAAAAACTAAACCATCTCTTTCGAAGTACGAGGGTTTCACACGAAAACTCATATGTTACAAAGGCATTTCATTTTTATAAACTTATTTGAACTCAATAATTTTTGTGCATTCAATATGCATCATTCAAAGCCACATACTAAAATTTCAACCCTTTCTGACTTCATTTGCTCTTTTTCATGCATTTAATGATTTATTTTGGGCTAAATTACTCTGAAATTGGAAAGCGCTACAACTGAACTCAGAAAAGGTTGAAACTTGGCATGGTATCATCATTTGACCCACATAACATGTATGAAAAAGTTGAGAGGGTTACGGCAAAAGCTGGATGCAGTTCGTGTACAAACTGGACCATCTCTTTCGAAGGACGAGGGTTTCAGACGAAACCTCATGTGTTACAAAGGCATTTCATTTTTCTAAACTTATTTGAACTCAAGAATTTTTGTGCACTCAATATGCATCATTAAAAGCCGCATACTAAAATTTCAACCCTTTCTGACTTCATTTTCTCTTTTTCATGCATTTAATGCTTTATTTTGGGCTACATGACCTTGAAATTGGAAAGCACTACAACTGAACTCTGAAAAGGTTGAAACTTGGCATGGTTTCATCACTTGACCCACATAACATGTGTGCAAAAGTTGAGAGGGTTACGGCTAAAGCTGGATGCACTTTGTGTACAAACTGGACCATCTCTTTCGAAGTACGAGGGTTTCAGACGAAAACTCATGTGTTACAAAGGCATTTCATTTTTCTAAACTTATTTGAATTCAAGAATTTTTGTGCATTCATTATGCATCATTCAAAGACGCATACTAAAATTTCAACCCTTTCTGACTTCATTTGCTCTTTTTCATGCATTTAATGATTTATTTTTGGCTAAATGACCCTTAAATTAGAAACCACTACAACTGAACTCAAAAAAGGCTGAAACTTGGCATGGTATCATAATTTGACGCACATAACATGTGTGCAAAAGTTGAGGGAGTTAAGGCAAAAGATGGATGCACTTCGTGTACAAACTGGACCGTCTCTTTCGAAGTACGAGGGTTTCAGACGAAAACTCATGTGTTACAAAGGCATTTCATTTTTCTAAACTTATTTGAACTCAAGAATTTTTGCGCATTCAATATGAATCATTCAAAGCCACATACTAAAATTTCAACCCTTTCTGACTTCATTTGCTCTTTTTCATGCATTTAATGATTTATTTTGGGCTAAATGACCCTGAAATTGGAAAGCACTACCACTGAACTCAGAAAAGGTTGAAACTTGGCATGGTATCATCATTTGACCCACATAACATGTGTGAAAAAGTTGAGAGGGTTACGGCAAAAGCTGGATGCACTTCGTCTACAAACTGGACCATCTCTTTCGAAGTACGAGGGTTTCAGACGAAAACTCATGTGTTACAAAGGCATTTCATTTTTCTAAACTTATTTGAACTCAAGAATTTTTGTGCATTCAATATGCATCATTCAAAGCCACATACTAAAATTTCAACCCTTACTGACTTCATTTGCTCTTTTTGATGCATTTAATGATTTATTTTGGGCTAAATGACCCTGAAATTGGAAAGCACCACAACTGAACTCAGAAAAGGTTGAAACTTGGCATGGTATCATCATTTGACCCACATAACATGTGTAAAAAATTTGAGAGGGTTACGGCAAAAGCTGGATACACTTCGTGTACAAACTGGACCATCTCTTTCGAAGTACGAGGGTTTCACACGAAAACTCATGTGTTACAAGGGCATTTCATTTTTCTAAACTTATTTGAACTCAAGAATTTTTGTGCACTCAATATGAATCATTCAAAGCCACATACTAAAATTTCAACCCTTTCTGACTTCATTTGCTCTTTTTCATGCATTCAATGATTTATTTTGGGCTAAATGACCCTGAAATTGGAAAGCACTACAAATGAACTCAGAAAAGGTTGAAACTTCGCATGGTATGAGCATTTGACCCACATAACATTTGTGAAAAAGTTGAGAGGGTTACGGCAAAAGCTGGATGCACTTCGTGTACAAACTGGACCATCTCTTTCGAAGTACGAGGGTTTCAGACGAAAACTCATGTGTTACAAAGGCATTTCATTTTTCTAAACTTATTTGAACTCAAGCATTTTTGTGCACTCAATATGCATCATTAAAAGCCGCATACTAAAATTTCAACCCTTTCTGACTTCATTTTCTCTTTTTCATGCATTTAATGCTTTATTTTGGGCTAAATGACCTTGAAATTGGAAAGCACTACAACTGAACTCTGAAAAGGTTGAAACTTGGCATGGTTTCATCACTTGACCCACATAACATGTGTGCAAAAGTTGAGAGGGTTACGGCTAAAGCTGGATGCACTTCGTGTACAAACTGGACCATCTCTTTCGAAGTACGAGGGTTTCACACGAAAACTCATGTGTTACAAAGGCATTTCATTTTTCTAAACTTATTTGAATTCAAGAATTTTTGTGCATTCATTATGCATCATTGAAAGACGCATACTAAAATTTCAACCCTTTCTGACTTCATTTTCTCTTTTTCATGCATTTAATGATTTATTTTGGGCTAAATGACCCTTAAATTAGAAACCACTACAACTGAACTCAAAAAAGGCTGAAACTTGGCATGGTATCATAATTTGACCCACATAACATGTGTGCAAAAGTTGAGGGAGTTACGGCAAAAGATGGATGCACTTCGTGTACAAACTGGACCATCTCTTTCGAAGTACGAGGGTTTCAGACGAAAACTCATGTGTTACAAAGGCATTTCATTTTTCTAAACTTATTTGAACTCAAGAATTTTTGCGCATTCAATATGAATCATTCAAAGCCACATACTAAAATTTCAACCCTTTCTGACTTCATTTGCTCTTTTTCATGCATTTAATGCTTTATTTTGGGCTAAATGACCCTGAAATTGGAAAGCACTACCACTGAAATCAGAAAAGGTTGAAACTTGGCATGGTATCATTATTTGACCCACATAACATGTGTGAAAAAGTTGAGAGGGTTACGGCAAAAGCTGGATGCACTTCGTCTACAAACTGGACCATCTCTTTCGAAGTACGAGGGTTTCAGACGAAAACTCATGTGTTGCAAAGGCATTTCATTTTTCTAAACTTATTTGAACTCAAGAATTTTTGTGCATTCAATATGCATCATTAAAAGCCACATACTAAAATTTCAACCCTTTCTGACTTCATTTGCTCTTTTTCATGCATTTAATGATTTATTTTGGGCTAAATGACCCAGAAATTGGAAAGCACCACAACTGAACTCAGAAAAGGTTCAAACTTGGCATGGTATCATCATTTGACCCACATAACATGTGTAAAAAATTTTAGAGGGTTACGGCAAAAGCTGGAGACACTTCGTGTACAAACTGGACCATCTCTTTCGAAGTACGAGGGTTTCAGACGAAAACTCATGTGTTACAAGGGCATTTCATTTTTCTAAACTTATTTGAACTCAAGACTTTTTGTGCACTCAATATGAATCATTCAAAGCCACATACTAAAATTTCAACCCTTTCTGACTTCATTTGCTCTTTTTCATGCATTCAATGATTTATTTTGGGCTAAATGACCCTGAAATTGGAAAGCAGTACAAATGAACTCACAAAAGTTTGAAACTTGGCATGGTATCAGCATTTGACCCACATAACATTTGTGAAAAATTTGAGAGGGTTACGGCAAAAGCTGGATGCACTTCGTGTACAAGCTGGACCATCTCTTTTGAAGTACGAGGGTTTCAGACGAAAACTCATGTGTTACAAAGGCATTTCATTTTTCTAAACTTATTTGAACTCAAGAATTTTTGTGCATTCAATATGCATCATTAAAAGCCACATACTAAAATTTCAACCCTTTCCGACTTCATTTGCTCTTTTTCATGCATTTAATGATTTATTTTGGGCTAAATGACCCTGAAAGTGGAAAGCACTACACTGAACTCTGAAAAGGTTGAAACTTGGCATGGTATCATCATTTGACCCACATAACATGTCTGCAAAAGTTGAGAGGGTTACGGAAAAAGTTGGATGCACTTCGTGTACAAGCTAGACCATCTCTTTCGAAGTACGAGGGTTTCAGACGAAAACTCATGTGTTACAAAGGAATTTCATTTTTCTAAACATATTTGAACTCAAGAATTTTTGTGCATTCAATATGCATCATTCAAAGCCACATACTAAAATTTCAACCCTTTCTGACTTCATTTGCTCTTTTTCATGCATTTAATGATTTATGGGCTAAATGACCCTAAAATTGGAAAGCACTACAACTTAACTCACAAAAGGTTGAAACTTGGCATGGTATCATCATTTTACCCACATAACATGTGTGCAAAAGTTGAGAGGGTTACGGCAAATTCTGGATGCACTTCGTGTACAAACTGGAGCATCTCTTTCGAAGTACGAGGGTTTCAGACGAAAACTCATGTGTTACAAAGGCATTTCATTTTTCTAAACTTATTTGAACTCAAGAATTTTTGTGCATTCAATATTCATCATTCAAAGCCACATACCAAAATATTAACCCTTTCTGACTTCATTTGCTCTTTTTCATGCATTTAATGATTTATTTTGGGCTAAATGACCCTGAAATTGGAAAGCACTACAACTGAACTCAGAAAAGGTTGAAACTTGGCATGGTATCATCATTTGACCCACATAACATGTGTGCAAAAGTTGAGAGGGTTACGGCAAAGTCTGGATGCACTTCGCGTACAAACTGGACCATCTCTTTCGAAGTACGAGGGTTTCAGACGAAAACTCATGTGTTACAAAGGCATTTCATTTTTCTAAACTTATTTGAACTTAAGACTTTTTGTGCATTCAATATGCATCATTCAAAGCCACATACTAAAATTTCAACCCTTTCTGACTTCATTTGCTCTTTTTCATGCATTTAATGATTTATTTTGGCTAAATGACCCTGAAATTGGAAAGCACTACAACTGAACTTAGAAAAGGTTGAAACTTGGCATGGTATCATCATTTGACCCACATAACATGTGTGCAAAAGTTGAGAGGATTACGGCAAAATCTGGATGCACTTCGTGTACAAACTGGATCATCTATTCCGAAGTACGAGGGTTTCAGACGAAAACTTTTGTGTTACAAAGGCATTTCATTTTTCTAAACTTATTTGAACTCAAGACTTTTTGTGCATTCAATATGCATCATTCAAAGCCACATACTAAAATCTCAACCCTTTCTGACTTCACCAGTGTTCACTTTTTCTTGGCTTGTCTCCTTTGCTTATTGCGCCGCAACCGTGGATATTCTTCATCGCTTAACAGGGTGCTTGGATCAGCCTTGACTTTGAAGGTGGGAATTTCATGAAACTTTTCATAATCTCTAGACTTGTCTGTCTTGCCCTCCAATCCCACGATGTCTCTTTTTCCTGAAAGAACTATGTGGCGCTTTGGCTCATTGTATGATGTATTCTCTTCCATATCTTTTCTTTTTCTCGGTTTGGTAGACATGTCCTTCACATAGAAAACCTGCGCCACATCATTGGCTAGGACGAATGGTTCATCTGTGTACCCAAGATTGTTCAGATCCATTGTTGTCATTCCGTACTGTGGGTCTTAATGTACTAGGAGGTGTGTCTTTCACCGTACATCCATTGCCGGTTCATCTGCGTGCATTATATATAATTAAGTGTGTCAAAAACCATTACAGAAAATCATGAATAGATAAGTGATAAAATTAATAGAAGTTCATCATCACAGTAAAACCAAAGTACATACATAGTTCTCATTGAACAACATACAAATCTCCAGAGCATCTAACTAAGCCATAAATTGAAACTATGTAAAACATTTCAATGCAACAACAAATGTGATCATAATCGCAATGAAGGTAACAATTGAACCAACGGCATAATGATACCAAGCCTCGGTATCAATTGCATATTTTCT
Source organism: Bromus sterilis (assembly GCA_950022295.1). Classification (NCBI taxonomy): domain Eukaryota; kingdom Viridiplantae; phylum Streptophyta; class Magnoliopsida; order Poales; family Poaceae; genus Bromus; species Bromus sterilis. The sequence continues at coordinate 22,224,053 of OX465597.1, read as the reverse complement.
AATCTTTCTAATCTTCAAGCGCATTGCATCCATCTTGATCTTGTTATCATTGATGACATCCGCAACATGCAACTCCAATAGCATCTTCTCCTCCTCAATTCTTTTTATTTTTTCTTCAATTAATTGTTTTCTTCTTCAACTAAATTTAACCTCTCGACAATAGGGTCAGTAGGAATTTCTGGTTCAACTACCTCCTAAATAAATAAAATCTATGTCACGTTGGTCGGCATAATTGTCATAAAAATGAACCATATAGTTTTAAAAAATAATATATACCACATCCGAATCATAGACAGGACGAGAGCCGACATGTGCAGATACCATAACCATCGCACTATATAATAAAAAGCAATAATAAAAACCAATAAGAAAATTAGACAAGTATATATATCTAATCATAAAAGTAAGAATTGTTTTCTTTTAGAAAGAAAATAAGAACAAGAGGCTCACCATGGTGGTGCCGGCGACGAGATTGGCGTGGGAGATCGACGGTGGTGAAGACGGGTACGAGACGTGATAAATCACTAAACCTAGACAAATCTTGAGAAAAACGGAGCTTGAAGGTCGAGTTTGGAGAGGAGAAAGCTTAAGTAGTGTGGCTCGGGCATTTCATCGAACACATCATGTGCATTGGAGGTGAGATAGAGCACCAGAAAGCCCTCCCCTTGCCCTCCTCGAAAAAACAGAGCACCAGTGGAGTGCTCTGCTCGGCGGCGAGGGGTATATATAGCCAAATCATTAGTCCCGGTTTGTGGCTGAAACCGGTACTAATGGCCAGCCTTTCGTGCCGGGTCGAGCCACAAACCGGGACTAATGGTTGTGGGCCAGGAGCGAGGCCCATTGGTCCCGGTTCTTGTCTGGAACCGGGACATATGCCCCCAGACGAACCGGGACCAATGCCCCACGAGGGCCGGCCGGCCTCCTGGGCGCACGAACCGGGACGTATAACACCCATGGGTTCCGGTTCGTGGCACAACCGGAACTAATGGGCTGGAGAGGCCTGAACCAAAGCCCTGTTTTCTACTAATGGACATACGTCGATGAGGTGGAATTGCATGCCACGATGCCGCTACGGGTGACCGACAACCCTTGGCGCTGAAACCGCGTCGTGTGTTGGTGTCGGACTCCGATCACTATGGATCCATCAGGACCGATGGCATGCAGCTCATAGAAATCAACGAGAAAAAATATGGCATGAGAGATGGCATCCCCTTGAGTTCCATAAGGCGGTGTGCATTCCATGTTTTACTCTATCTCGCAGATGATGAAACCTTCACTCGCGAGAACTCCACCGGCCGTGGAACACAAACACAATGATGAAGCTGGACTATTGCTACCAAATATTTAGATTAGATTATACGTCAATGCATCTGTATCAATGGATATACGAGGGCTCGAATTAACCAAGTCTGATTATACATGTCGTAAGGTTCACCGTTGTTTTCTTTAATTATTTGATTTTAGTTTTTATTAATATAATAATAGTGTTATTCGTACAGGTCCCGTAGCTCAGTTGGTTAGAGTATCCGTCTGATATGCGGAAGGTCACGAGTTCAATCCTCGTCGGGACCAATTATTTTTATTTTTACGTTTAATACGGTTGACCGGCAAAAAAAATCAATGCTCGTCGGGATGGCCGTCGCAGCTCGGGACAGGGCTACAACATCGCCGTCTGCTCCCGCATCGTCCACGGTGTCGCTTTGTGTTCCGCGCGTCGGCGACCATCCCGACGCACTCGCCGCCGACCCGTCCCACCCGGCCACGCTGCTCGGCAAGAGCTCCGTCCTCCACGGAGTCGGCCGCTATGCGCTCGCCGCCGACTTCTTCCGAGCGGCGCACCCCGCGGGAGCTACGCGAGCAGTGCAGCCGTAGGCCAGGCAGTCACTGAGGCCAGGAGTGTGGCGGTGGACCTGTCAGATTGGATCCTCGCGGGGTTCTCCGGCAAGTGCTCGGACCTTGCGGAGTTCCTTGCGCACGGCGGCCGAGGGGTCTTTGCGGTGAAGAGCGTTGAGGCGGGGAGCACTCTGATGATTGCCAGCCGGCACCGGCAGAGGGGTGGTGATCCCGGATGCAGCAGACTGCGGCGAGAAGACGGTGCTCTGGAAGGAAGGACTTGGTAGGCAAGGTGCTCGACGCCGTCGGGAAGCGCCCAATGACGGCATGGTTGGTCTATACCTTGTCCTGTTGTCCACCGGCGAGGAAGTAGGAACACGAAGATGAGCTCGCCGTCCCGGACATGGCATTGTTCAACCAAGATTTCAATGACAGTGTAACTTGGCGGCTGGCCGACGGAGACGCTCTCGATGTGGACAGGATAATGAAGGTGCTCGACGTGAATTGCTTGACCAAGGAGTAGGACGCGGCGTCTGCGGCAACAATGGTATCGTCAACTGCGGCGTGGGGCTCTGTGGATCGATCTCGCCGTCTGTTCCTATGGTTTCTGGAGCAAATGGTTGAATCCGTCGTTCGTATGGTTCTGGAATAAATTCGTATGGTTCATGGGGCTATGTGGATCTCGCCGATGTTGATGTATCCCGTGGCTCTTCTTCCAGGCGGTGCGATGATGATATGTCGAGTTGCATTTAAAATGTTGTACCATACAAGTGCTCGGTTCACATATGTAAAAACTACATAGGACAAAAAGAATGCCACTGACTTTTTTTTGAACGTAAATGCAATTTTATTGGAATTTAGAAACAGTACAGTAGATAGTGCAACACTGATGAATCATATTAGCGAATCAATGTGGCATGTGAGATATTCCAACGGCGCAGCAAAGCGCGCTAACACTTCTAGTGAAAGATCAAGGTTGATGAACAGAAAAAGCCACATCGACAGTGTAACAAATCACAACCATCGCTAAGAACATCTCTAGCAGATATATTATATTGCCTCGTCTCACAAAATAATCGTCGATGTGGTAAACCGGTGGAAAAAAATGGTCAAAACAGATACCTCATATCGATCCGTATCACAATTTTTTTACGACAAGCTGCAAAACTCACCCGGCAGCCCGCATATTTCTCATTTTCCTCTTATTTTTTGTTGTTTTCCCTATCCCAGGAAAAAGGTTGCACCCACTGGTGGAAAAAAGGCCTTTGGTCGCGGTTCGCAACTGCCATTAGTCGCGGTTGCGCAACCGCGACCAAATAAGCGCGACTAAAGCCCCCCACCTTTAGTCGCGGTTGCTTAAGAACCGCGACTAACGGCCCGTCCACGTGGGCGCCAGGCGGCCGTCGGGGCGGAGGACCTTTAGTCGCGGTTCTTCTGGACAACCGCGACTAAAGGCCGCCACAGGTTTAGGGTTTTAGCCCCCCCCCCCCTAAACCTGTTTTCTGTTTAATTTGTATTGTTTTATTTTTTTTGTGCTTTATTTTAATTTTGAAGGAGTTTCACATATTCTACGGTACTACATACATGCATATGAATGTACAATTTCAAACAAATTTGAAATTAGAACCAAAAAGAATTCAAGAGGAATATACAATATATATTCAATATCATCGGATGACCATATACAATTTTGAACAAGTTTCCATACATAATTTAATGCATATAAAGTTCTACGTCCTCGTAATGGTGTTCTCCTTTAGGATGGAGGACTTCCCTGCTGAACCATCCAGCTAGTTCCTCTTGAAGTGGTCGGAAGCGAGCTTCTGGACTAAGCATCATCCGGAGGTTATTCCTCTGAGCATTGGTATCACTCGGAACCCGCTCAGAGGTGTATCTCCGGATCATCTCACAGACATAGTATCCACATAGATTGGTCCCCGCTGGCTGAATATCCCCAGCATTCTTAGCCTTTGACCTTTTGAATTCTAGCTCTTTTTTGAATTCACCGACCTTTGTATCTACGAACCGTCTCCAAACCCTACGAGGCAAAGAAAATTAAATGAACAAGAGAGTTATTAGTTACTTGATATTAGGAAATGAACGAAATAGGCCGATCGATATAGAGCGCAAATGAATGAAAATAATTACTTCTGCAGCATTCTTCTCATGCCGCCCCAAAGCTTTGGATCCATATTCAGAGAGTCGTGGATGAGACATTCTGAGGTGTTAACTTTAATTACTAGCAGAATCCAGTGGAACCTGCGGACACGATACATGCACAGTACGTCATGCATAACTCATCGATTAGCCGGCCACATACCATGCATGGAGTAAACAAAAGAGAATGTGCTCAAGACAGAAACACTCACCCAAAATGGTAAGGAAATAGAATATCACTTTTGAGTTCCTGCTTTGTAAGAAACTGCCACAGGTCTGCCTCCATGTCGGCGGGGTGATGCTCCAACACATGTCCATTAACGATGTGTGGGTCAATGAACCCAACATCATGGATGTTCCTTACTCTGCATTCCTTAATCTTCATTCTGCATGTATAATAGCGGACACAACAATATAGTTAGGACATATATATAGTGCAGGCAATATGAACGAGATGGGGTAGAAATAAATCACTTACAGAACGTAGCAACTGATGATAGATTTGTCGAGCTCGCGCAGATTGAAAAGCTGGAACAATTCACTCAGTTCAATTTGTACATAGTAATGTTTGAAGTGATGCTCATGTCTAACTTCCGCATAAATATATTCTTTGGCGTTTTTATTTTTTATGTAACCCTTGTACCATTTCAGCAGACCTTTCATTTGTGGAGGTAGATCCTTTTCCTGCGCAGGCTCGACGAGAGGCCCATTCTTGACATATGTAATTACTACCTCCTTCACTGGCGCCTCATCAAGGCCTAACAGTTCACGAAGAGTAATACCTAAGTTGGCCGCTTGTTCTCTGGCACTCGTTACAGTCAATCCCTGTGCTGCCGCAGCTTGTATGATCTCGGGGGCATCCGGACCGGCGGCTTCCACTATAAGCGGGGCAATCGATTGTTTACTTTGTTCCCCGAGCTGGGCAACTTGTTTCCCGCTTTTTTTACTTTCGGCCTTCTCCCGCTCTTTGTTCTCCTTGAACATGAGTGCCTGCCTGCGAAGTTCACGTGCATAGTCGTCAGGCGGATTCTTCGCGGCTTGGGACGGTGTGCTCAAAAATGAGTTAGCCCACTTCTTTTGCTCATCAGAAAATACTGGCTTGGGCTCGGGCTCTCTTTTCTTCTTGCAGTCCGCCTTCCATTTCTCCAAATCAGCAGCCGCGGCCGCGTCGACTTCCTCGGCACTACGTTCCCAAGGCCTTGTGGGGAGAGGCTTCAGTGATGGCTCCGGTACCTTTGTGGTCTTAGGTACATAAGGGTCCGGGTTAATAATCCAGGACTGCTTCTGCTTCTTTGCCGGAGGTGGATTGGGGGACGGCGTCTGATCACCCGCCGGACGAGGACTGGGGGGCGGCGGCTGATCACCCGCCGGACGTTGTGGACTGGGGGGCGGCGTCGGCTGACGTGACGGAGGTGTAGGTGAACCGCCACCACCACCGTAGGGGGGTGGTCTTGTTGTCCTTGGCGCCTCGCCTGGAAACTTGATAAACTTCTTTTGCCATAGAATGAACTGGCGCTTGACATCTCCAAGTCTTTTCTCCCCTTCAGGTGTAGCAATGTCAATGTCCAGGTCCTCAAACCCTTTGACTATGTCCTCCACCGTGACACGAGCATAGCCAACTTGAATGGGGTTGTTGTGGTGGAGTGCTCCAGGTAAACATGGTAAAGCACTGCCGATGGCTACCTTCATGGACATGTTCCCGATAGGATAATACAGATGACATTCTTTCATCTCCTTTATATCGTCCACGGGGTAGCGAGGAGGCTCCGGTGCAGTAATTTCGACCGCCAGAGGCTCCGGTGCAGTAATTTCGATCGTCGGTGCATCTGCACCAGCCGGTGGGGCCTCCGTGGAAGCCACGCTGCTTCTCCGCTCCTGGCTTCCGAGATCCACTGGATGATCTTCATGCTGCGCCCGAGCTGCATCTCTTTCGGCTACTAGTACATTCACGGTTTTCTTCAATACATCCATTTCCGATGCCAACCGCACCACAACATCTGCTTCCCGATCCATCTTTCTCTTACGGCTTCTGTAACCGTACGGGTCATCGTTCTGGGGGAACCCTATTTTCCACGGAACGTGCCCCATGCCTCGTACACGTCCTCCGTGTTCAGGATTCCCGAGGGCTTTTGTCAGCGCGTCGTTCTCTCTGTTGAACTTGATCTTCCCCTCTTGAGCATCCCTCATTGCGTTAATAAGGGCTTGGGTGGGTTTAATTAGTTTGCCCCGGTAAACACACTCCCCTGTCTCCGGGTTCAGCGTTCCCCCATGCCCGTACCACCAGCTTTTGGCCCTTGGGTCCCATCCCTCCGTACCTGGACGGATTCCTCGCGCCCTCAGCTCGTTCTCCATCTTCTCACGCCTAGGCTCCCAAAGGCGATACCCTCCTGGCCCCATAATATGATAGTACTCCTTCTTAGCCGCATTTTTCTTATTTTTTTTCGATATTTCAATGAACTGCTCCGATTTCTTTTGCTTCACAAATTCTGGCCAATCATGTTTCAGTTTCTCATATTGTCCTTTGAAATCCGGAGTCTTGTTCTGATTGACAAAGTCATGGGCTAGATTTTGCTTGAATTTCCGGAATGCGTCGGCCATCTTATGAAGAGCGAACCGTTTGACTAGCCTCCTCCTCTCCTTGTTTGCCTCAATCTTATTACCCTCCTTATCGAATTTGTTGTATTCCGGAGGTAGAACGAAATGTTCCATAAGCTTGTTGAAGCAATCTTTTTTTGTTCTCTTATCGACAAAACTGAAACCAACACGTGCCTTCTTTGGCGCATTCCACTCCTGGACGATGATCGAGACGTTGTCTCTAATAATGGCTCCGCATTGGCTGATAAACTTGGTGGCGTTCTTGCGGGGCTCCAGCGGCTTGCCGGTTGCTTCCTCGACAACCTCGATTGTGTATGTTTCTCCTGGTTTCAACGTCTTGGTTGCGCCACGCTTTGACGACGTACTCGATTGTTTCGACGATCCGGCCGAGGGCTAAAATAAGAAAGAGAGTCGCGCGCGTTAGTACACACATATTTATTCAAATCAGTTAGTTTGTATCACCAGAGGCGCAATGTATATATATACCTCGGCGCCGGAGGTGGTTGCTACTTCCATTTGAAGATCGTCGTTTATCGACGTTTCTTCGGCATCATCTTGCTGACGGCGCCCTTCATCTTCACCGTCAAGGTTCAGATAAGAAGAGATATCATCTTCTTCTTGTCCGGTCGGCACATATAGAATATCGCCGTTTATGATGCCGAACATATGGGCTTCACCGTCCGGATCATAGTTGTCCATAATCGGGTCAGCTCTATCGTCCGCCATATGTCAGTCCTGAAAACATGTAGTAAAAACAAATTAATTGTGTATATGCATTATCACATCTCTTCGATTTGGAAGCTAGTGTAAAACCTCGTAAGATTTGACCTGTGTGAGCTTTATTAATTTATAACCGAACGCCTTTGACATCTTCGTTCTAAAAAAAAGTTCGGTCTTGCTAGGTCTCAGTCGACTGAGATTTTGTTAAGTCTCAGTCGATGCTATATCCGTGAGATTTACATTAAGATCGATGCAAAACTGTTTTTTTTTTCATTTTATTTTTTTGCATATTACGTATATGACATGATTGAGACTTGATTAAATCTTAGTCGACTGAAACCTAGCCATGTCCAAAAAAAGTTATGTCTGTTACACAAGACCGAGGAACACAGAGGAAAGGAACATGCATGCATGTATATCTCGAATATAAAGTTCTTGGCGCCGGAATGAGAAGACACTCACTCACACACGCCTCAGTCATCTCCAAAGTTCTAGCTAGCTATCTGCATGCGCAATACATCGGGCGCCTTGAATTATTATTAAATTATGATGCTCGGCCTGAAACTAAAACGGAGCACCGCCGGCAGTGGAAGCAGCTGGCCGGACGTGCCCACGGATGAAGCTCAGGCGGCCGGCGTTGTGATCGACGACTATCTTGCACTGTTTAGGCCGGAGGTTCTGGTCCGACAGGAGCGACGCGACGAGCCGCTGCAGCCGCGCAGCTCCAGGGCCAGGACGCAAGGGCGCCGCGTCCCTCACCATCCACAATGAGCCGTCGCCGCCCATGTCCCCAATTGTGTATATGCATACGCCAGGAACTACCTCGCCGACCTGCTCCCCAAGTGCGTGCCCCAGGCCATATACCTCGACTCGGACGGTGCGGCGACGGCGAGGCGCGGTGACGGCGACGGCGAGGCGCGGCGAGCGAGATCGATCGGGGCGGAGAGCGGCGCGCGAAGAAGACGAAGTGTGGAGCGACCGGTTCGGGAAACTATTTATAGCACCCCCCTTTAGTCGCGGTTGGGGAGGAGAGCCGCGACTAAAGGCTCCCTTTAGTCGCGGTTGGGGAGGAGAGCCGCGACTAAAGGCTTTTCGTTCCCGCGCGCGCACAGACCTTTAGTCGCGGTTGGGGAGGAGAGCCGCGACTAAAGGCTTTTCGTTCCCGCGCGCGCACAGACCTTTAGTCGCGGTTGGCGAGGACAACCGCGACTAAAGGTGTTTTTGAATTACTTTTTGTTAAAAATACAGAAAAAATAAGAAAAATAAAACTAATTCAATTCAAAATTTTAAAAATACAAATAATATATCAAAAAAATAAGAAAAATAAAACTAATTCAATTCAAAATTTTAAAAATACAAATAATATATCAAAAAAATCAGAAAAATAAAACTAATTCAATTCAAAATTTTAAAAATACAAATAATATATCAAAAAATTCATAAAAATAAAACTAATTCAATTCAAAATTTTAAAAATACAAATAATATATCAAAAAATTCATAAAAATAAACTAATTCAATTCAAAATTTCTTCCCGGCCGCCTCTGTCTTCTCGTTGGCCCCCTCTTCCCGCCTCTGTCTTTCCGCCGACCCCCTCTTCCCGCCTCGTCTTCCCGCCATTTCTTCCCTGTCTTCCCTCCTCTTTCTTCCCGCCAATTTCTTCCCGCCTCTTTCTTCCCGCCACTTTCTTCCCGCCTCCTGTCTTCCCGCTCCCATTTTTCCCGCCATTTGTCACTACATATATGTAGCCCGGCTTGGCCAGCATTATCACATCTCTACAATCTCTCATCACTCTCTCATGGCTTCTCGAGTCAATTGAATCATTCGAAAATGGACACCAAACACATCACGGGTAATATAATTCACATGATCCATTCAACAAAGTTTGATACAATAAATTATTACACATCATTTCTTTCCTTGTGTCCCTGCTTGCTTACGGTTGTGCCGTATCCATGGAGCATCCTCATCATTTAACTCAATGCTTGGGTCGGTGTTCACTTTGAAGGGCGGAATTTCAGCAAACATATTATAATCTTCTGACATGTCTGTCTTGTCCTCCACTCCCACGATGTTTCTTTTCCCTGAAAGAACAATGTGGCGCTTTGGATCATCGCATGATGTACTGATCGTTTTCTTATCTTTCCGTTTCCTCGGTTTGCTACTCATGTCCTTGACATAGAAAACCTGAGCGACATCTTTCGCTAGGACGAATGGTTCGTCAAGGTAACCAAGATTGTTGAAATCCACCATTGTCATTCCGTATTGCTGGTCCACCTTTACCCCACCTCCTGTTAGCTTGAACCATTTGCACCGGAACAAAGGGACCTTAAAGGAGGGTCCATAGTCAAGTTCCCATATCTCCTCTATGTAACCATAATATGTGGCCTTTTGCCGATTCTCGGTTGCTGCATCAAAGCGGACACCACTGTTTTGGTTGGTGCTCTTTTTATCTTGGGCGATCGTGTAAAATGTATTCCCATTTATCTCGTACCCTTGGAAAGTCGTTATAGTCGAAGATGGTGTCTTGGCCAACATGTACAGCTGATCTACAACATGATCGTCATTCATTAAATGTTTTCTCAACCAACTGCCGAAAGTCTCCATGTGGGCCTTCCTAATCCAGGATTCAGGCTTCCCCGGGTTGTCCGAGCGTAAAATATTCTTGTGTTTCTCAAAGTACGGAGCCACCAAGCTGGAATTGGTCAGAACTGTGTGGTGTGCTTCAGTCAGAGAATGGCCGTCCATACATATCGTTGATTTCCTTCCGATCGTGCCTTTTCCACTTAGTCTCCCCTCGTGCCGCGATCGAGGAAGACCAATCGGCTTAAGGTCAGGAACAAAGTCAACACAAAACTCAATTACCTCCTCATTTCCATAGCCCTTGGCGATGCTTCCTTCTGGCCTAGCACGGTTACGAACATATTTCTTTAATACTCCCATGAACCTCTCGAAGGGGAACATATTGTGTAGAAATACAGGACCGAGAATGGAAATCTCTTCGACTAGGTGAACCAGGAGGTGCGTCATAATATTGAAGAAGGATGGCGGGAACACCAACTCGAAACTGACAAGACATTGGACCACATCGTTCTGTAACCGTGGTAGAACTTCTGGATTGATTACCTTATGAGAGATTGCATTGAGGAATGCACATAGCTTCACAATGGCTACTCGAACATTTTCCGGCAGGAGCCCCCTCAAAGCAATCGGAAGCAATTGCGTCATAATCACGTGGCAGTCGTGAGACTTCAGGTTTTGGAACTTTTTCTCCGCCATGTTTATTATTCCCTTTATATTGGACGAGAATCCAGACGGGACCTTCATACTGCTCAGGCATTCAAAAAAGATGACCTTCTCTTCTTTGGTCAGAGCGTAGCTGGCACGACCTTGAAACCATTCCGGATGCCGGTCATCAGGGTCTTTCAAACGTTGCTGGTCCTGCCGTGCTTCCTTTGTATCATTTGTCTTCCCATACACGCCCAAGAAGCTCAGGAGATTCACGCAAATATTCTTCGTAACGTGCATCACGTCGATTGCAGAGCGGACATCTAGGACTTTCCAATATGCTAGCTCCCAGAATATAGATTTCTTCTTCCACATGGCTGCGTGCCCGTCAGCTCCCTTCGGAACTGATTGTCCGCCAGGACCCTTTCCAAAGATGACTTTCAAATCCTTGACCATATCAAATACCTCAGCACCAGTGCGTTCCGCAGGCTTCGGCCGGTGATCTGCCTTGCCATTGTAATGCTTGCCTTTCTTTCTTACTGGATGAATTTTCGGAAGAAATCGACGATGCCCAAGGTACACGTTCTTCTTACAATTTGGCAAATGTACACTTTCAGTCTCATGTAAGCAGTGCGTGCATGCATTGTATCCCTTATTTGACAGTCCCGAAAGGTTACTAAGAGCAGGCCAATCGTTGATGGTTACGAAAAGCAACGCTCGTAGGTCAAATTCCTCTTGTTTGTGCTCATCCCACACACGGACACCACCCCACAGCTGTAAAAGTTCATCAACTAATGGCCTTAGGTACACATCGATGTCGTTGCCGGGTTGCTTCGGACCTTGGATGAGCACTGGCATCATAATGAACTTCCGCTTCATGCACAACCAAGGAGGAAGGTTGTAGATGCATAGAGTCACGGGCCAGGTGCTATGGCTGGAGCTCTGCTCGCCAAAAGGATTCATGCCATCCGTACTTAGAGCAAATCTTATGTTCCTTGCGTCAGCTGCAAAATCTTTGAACCATCTGTCGATCTTTCTCCATTGCGTTCCATCTGCGGTGTGTCTCAACTCCCCGTCCGACTTACGGTCCTCTTTGTGCCATCGCAACAACTTGGCATGCTCTTTGTTCCTGAACAGACGTTTCAACCGTGGTATTATAGGAGCATACCACATCACCTTGGCGGGAACCCTCTTCCTGGGTTTCTGGCCCTCAACATCGTCACCAGGGTCATCGCCTCTGATCTTATAACGCAATGCAGTGCATACCGGGCATTCATTCAAATTCTCGTATTCACCGCGGTAGAGGATGCAGTCGTTGATGCATGCATGTATCTTCAGAACCTCTAAACCTAGAGGGCAGACAACCTTCTTTGCTTCGTACGTACTGGCGGGCAACTCGTTATCCTTTGGAAACATATTCTTCAACATTTTCAGCAAGTTTTCAAATGCCGAGTCAGCTACACCTGCCTCTGCCTTCCATTTCAGCAAATCCAGTGTGCAGCCCAGCTTTTTCAGACCATCATCGCATCCGGGGTACATCGCCTTTCTGTGATCCTCTAACATGCGATCCAAATTCTCCCTCTCCTTTTCAGTTTCGCAGCGTCTCCGTGCATCAGCAATGGTCCGACCAAGATCATCAACGGGATCATCACGTGCCTCTTCTTCACCTTCCCCTTCACCTTCAGCATCCTCCATGAAAGTATCACCGAAATGAGCAAGATAGCTTTCATCGATGAAATCATCCCCTTCTTCATCTTCTTCCATTATAACCCCTCTTTCTCCATGCTTGGTCCAACAATTATAGCTTGGCATGAAACCGTGCCGAAGCAGATGCATGTGAACATCTCTTGAGGAAGAGTAACCGTTCTGATTCTTACAGTTAACACATGGACAGATAACAAAACCCCCCCGCTTGTTCGCATTAGCCACTACGAGGAAATCTTTCAAACCCGTAGTGAACTCGCCGGAGAGTCGGTTACCGTACATCCATTGCCGATTCATCTGCATTATTATAATATAAAATATATAATTAACCATCATGCATTTGTTAAACTAACTAGCTACAAACAATATAAATTAAACAATGAACTACACACATGCATATTTTATCAATGACACATCAAAGGTTCAAGTTGCTAACCGCGACCGAGGAGTGTGGCTCCAACACTTCATGTCATGTTTGTTTCATGCTCTTGGGGCATTTCATCAAACACCTTATGTGCATAAGAGGAACCAAAAGCAAACCTACACCCACTTGTGAAGAGAATGGCTCCAAATGGCTAAGTGTTGGCTGCTGGATGGGTATATATAGGGGAGGGGCTTTAGTTGCGGTTGGCCTGGCAAACCGTGACTAAAGGTGCCCGAAGGCCTTTAGTCGCGGTTGTCCTGGCGAACCGCGACTAAAGCCCCTCACGTGCACCAGCTGGCCACCGAGCGCCCTGGGCCCAGGCCTTTGGTCGCGGTTCACCTCCAGAACCGCGACTAAGGGTCCCATTAGTCGCGGTTCCTACAGCTTCGCGACTTATGGGGCTGGACGGAAGCCTGTTTTTCCACCAGTGACCCTATGAAACTTTCTTCGTGCCACACCTCTGTCGCTGCCGTACCCACACCGAGCGCGACCACCGCCGTAATCAGAGGCGGAGCTACACCCCAGGCCCCTAGGGCCCAGGCCCGGGTCATAGCTTTTTTATTTAGTTATAGTTATATAGGTTTTTTATTTGGGCCTGGGCCTCGTCCAAGGAAAAGGCCAGGCCCAGGTGGCCAGCTCCCCACGATGCGCAGCGTTGGCGCTAGGATCGATGAGTGCATGCGTGCGCGTGTGACAATCCAATTCTAGGGGTAGCCCGCCAGGCCGCCAGGGCATCGACGCACGCACACCGACGAGAGGGCGAGCGTCGTGCGCCACCGGTCTGCCAACCGGCGACCTCCGTTGACTGCTCCCCCATCCTCCGTCCGCCGCGTGACTGCTCCCCTGACGCCCCTCCTCCGGTGCCTGATTGCTCCCCCCCCCCTCCCCCGACCGTCCGCAACCGCAAGAGTTTGCAACGTCGGCAACCAGGAACAACCGAACAGGTAGGAGAATCCCAGACCACGGCTCTTGGTTGCCTCCTGCTCACTGTGTAATTTTGATATGAATCATGAAGAGCAGTTGTAGTACAACACTGCTAGTCTGTATGAAAAAATCAATTGAAATCTAGACCTACATCATAAACTTTGGCACTTTCATGTATGATTGATTTCTTCTCGAATGTATTTTAATATCAATTAATTAATCTGGTAATATTTGTATCCCGCATTATTATTTGTAGTTTTGTCATGTTTTGTTTCTTTAGTTAGATTGCGAAGCACTATAGTTAAATTCGAGAATTATTGAAAATTTGTGATTTATATTATATGTTCTTGCACATGGTATCCTTTTTATATGTTATAATATGTTTTGGTAGTTCTAAGTATCAAAGTTTTTTATGTTGCCAAAAAATTTTTTTGGGCCCTGGCCTTGCTTCAATCCTGGCTCCGCCACTGCCCTTAATTGTTGTTTTTTTCCTGTTGTTTGACATTATTGTAAACATTGGCACGGCTTACCAGACTATCTTTCCAACCTTTAAGTTTTACACGACAAATACACATATGTCTAATACTTACCATATATTTTTGGCTATATTTTAAGTTTGTAAGTGCCATAAAGCATTACATTTCTGCTTGCTGGTGTCTCAACTGAAACTTGGAGGCTTTTCTCTTAACTGGGAATTTTCTCATAATGTTGTTGCATTGCATTGATTCCTTTGAAATATTGCATGTAGTATGCTCTAGTGATACAAATTATAAGTAGGATGCCTCCAAGTTTAAGTTGAGACATTACATTGCATTCATAAATACCTGAAGACACTATTTAACACAATACATATGAATTAACTTTCTTCATGGAGCATATATCAACATCACTCTTAATCAAATTTTCACATACAATATATCACACATGAATACATGATATTAATTTACAAAGTATAACAATGTATGCACATAAGATGCATTATCATACACAATTTGCACACAACCTAGGACATGGGAACCTTAGTTATTTGAGAATTGTGCATATATATGTATCATTAGCTGGCATTTTGTGATCTTCCTATTTGGTGGGGTAAGAAGGCTCCATGGCAAGACCACACATGCCCTTCTTGTCTGCAATGTCTTTCTCCATTCTCAAGTACCCATTTTCGCCCCAAGTTGTGCCCCATGAATTCTTGAGCAACCAATAACTTGTGCCATCGCTAGTCTTTCCATATCCAATGGCTGCAATTCCATGGTCCAAGTCAGTACCGCATGAGCCAGTCATCACCCCACCAGAGTAGAATTGGAACGTCATGTCGCCCCCGTCCACAGCTACAGACACTGGTTGGTTTGCCACCGCCTTCATAAGAGCGCCCTCGTTATTGGCAGGCACATCCTCAAAACCGGTGATGGTTGCGGCACTGTTAGATCCAGCCTTGCACTTGTCGTCAGCTGCAGCATATGGGTAGCTGGACTCCGTGGTAAGACCTCCATTCTTGATAATGAATTTGAAGGCATCATCCATGAGTCCTCCCTCGCAACCTTGATCTTCACCATGAACATCACAGTCAACCAATTCTTGCTCCGACAGTGAGATTAACTTGCCGGTTTTCAGTTTTACAATGCCCTCTGTTGCAGCAACAGCAGAAAATGCCCAACAACAACCTAGAAATAATCGTGATGTTATAGTGTTATCCTAGAGAAATATTACCACAGATATGAAATGCATCACGATTTTCTATGACTTACCGCATTGGCCTTGATCCTTGATAGGGGTAACTGCACCCTTGGCCCTCCAGTCCATCGTTGCTGGAAGAGCATCAATACTCAAATTCTCATGCCTGAAACCTGAAGATGGAACTCTCATAGAGTTTTCTTTGAACCCTTTGTTTGTGTTGGTTGTTTTGAACTCATCGTTGGTGATATCAGCGAACTGGTTGGCTCCGAGCCAGAACTTGTGGTTCTGGGCATTGAACATTTCAATGAATTCAATGTTGGATTTGAAAACCTTGAACCGTCGTGCCTTCTCAGTGGCATCCTTGTATACACGACCATACTGAGTCATCCAGCTCTCATGCTTCGCCACCATTGACAAATCATGGCTCAGCTCACGACCTTCCATGAAAGTGCCACAGAGGGAGATGCAACCTAGGATGGCAAGGAGTAAAGCCTTGTGAAAGGCCATTCTGGATTATCTAGGCACCAAATTGCCTTTCTTAAACTGGTGTGTGGTGTCTTCTTTGTACTTCGCTTTGGTTTGCTTTGTTGAATGGAACTTGATGGTATATATAGTATCATGTACGTGTTAAAATAGGGGATGAAGAGATACGGTGCTTGTACGAAGTTGCCTGCGGAAAGGGGCTTGTGGGTTGCCGTGGAGTATGGTGGCCGGCCAGGTGTTACAAAATTCAAGTGCATATGAAGTAAGATGTACGCTTAGTGTGCATATGACAGCGATTAGGTTTGTTTATTTATTTAGTAGTCTACATCTTAGTACGAGCATTAAGAGCTTTATTAATGAAAGAATAACCGATGTTTCGTAATTTCAATTATCCTGAATAGGACTGTGGACGTGATATCCTGTTTGCACAAAAGAAGAATTTCTGCCAGCTAGTGTGGAAATGAGAATAGCCTGATTAAAATAGTTGATAATGCAATACATTGCTCAACAAGAGTTTGCTAAGTTTCCCAAAATCGTTTTCTCAGCCTAAAATTTTATTCCTGACAACCTAGCGTGTATTTTGCTCTTGGTCTAGCTGGAAAGGAGGAAAATAATATTAAATGTACATGTATATAATACCGAGCAAATGTTGCCAAACACCACTAAAATTTCGACACAACCATGTTTTGTTCTGCAGTGTTACCCGTGAAAATAAAATACCCAAAAATATTTGATCTTAATTTACACAGTAAGGTTTGGTGGTCTCCTAGAGTAATACTAACACATATTCATCAATTACTGTTCTGTTCCCCCATGAAAAAGAAAAAGAAAAAATACTGCTCGGTTGATTAATTAACTAATTGGTCATGACTCATGCCAAAGTTGAACCGTATGGGTTGCAATAAGCATGGAGTTTTAGTAATTATTAAACTCTAAGATCTAAAATGAGTAAAATGCATCAAAGGTTCTAAAACTATTCAAGGTGTATCAACTTAGTTTCAAAACTTTAAAACTACATATTTAGGTTTCAAAAGTTTGTAAGTGCTTCATCTTCGATTCTAATAAGCCCAAACAATATTTGATTAGCTGGCATGGCATGTTGACCATTGCCATGTCAACACGGGTCCCACCATAGAAAAGCAAATAGAAAAACATTTTGCATAAACGCTCCTAGTATATATTTCCTCCTCACTAGTGTCCCCTCTCATCTTTTACTCTAATACAAATTCTCCCAATTTATGTAGCGCTCATCTGGCCACATCTTGACCTTTGGTCCGGCTGGTCACGCAACCTCTGTCTTTAATTTCTAGGTCGTGATCGACCACCACACCGGCAAGCATCGCATCACGAATGAGGCCAGACGTGCATGATGGAGGGGTTGGTGGTGACCTCGACCGTGGAGATATCGATGTTTGTGCAAAATTTTCTTCTATTTGGATGTCCCCGATGGGATCCGTGTCAGCGTGATAATGGTCAATATGCCATGTGAGCTAGTCAAACATTGTTTGGCTTCTTAGGATCGAAGATGAAGCATTTAGAAACTTTTGGGAACTAAATGTACAATTTTAAAGTTTTGGGGCTAACTTAACATACCTCAAATAGTTTAGGACCTTTGCTATATTTTACTCTTTTTCTAAATAGTGGTGGCGTTGGCTTATTTAGCATACCACATTTTTATCTCTTCTGTTGATGCGGAAATTATGTAGCACGCCATAGATATATGAATGCCTTGACAGATTTTACTAGTGGGGTGGCATTGAAAGAACACGCCATAGATATCTTTACATGTGAAATAAGGTAAAAAATATATGAAGTACTCCCTCCGTTCCAAAATAACTGACGACAGTTATTTTGGAACGGAGGGGTAGTATGTTTTAGTAATATATAAATAAAAATTAAGTATGAAATAATATATACAACATAAATACAAAACATTATTTATACAACATAAATACAAAACATTATTTATACAACATAATATAAAAACAATGTATAAAAAAGTTAATTTTTGAAATAACAAAAAAATGAAACATTATGTTTTAATAATATATACATAAAAAGCTAAATATGAAATATTATATATATATATCAAATTTATACAAAATAGTACTCCCTCCGTTCCTTGATATAAGGTGCCTAAGCTTTTTGGAATAAAAACAATGTATAAAAAGTTAATGTTTTGGAATAAACAAAAAATATGAAACACTAGGTTTCTAATAATATATACATAAAAACTAAATATGAAATATTATATATACAAAATAATATAAAATAATGTATAAAATTTAATTTTTTGAAATTAGGACAAAATATGAAAAATATTTTTAAAAATATATAGATAAAAAGTAAAAATAAATATTATATATACAATATTTATACAAAATAATATATAGACAATGTATAGAAAAAATATTTTTTTGAAATAAAATTTTCTAAAAAATATCTATGTCGTGGGCTTATATTGTCCACTCCAGCAACTAGGGTAAAATTGCCTACGAACCTTCTCCTCCCTTTGAAATCCCTCATCCCTTTCCTCTACCCCGTCCTCAGTACGTCCCCCCCTCCTCGTCCTCCCCCCCCCCCCGGCACCGAGCGCCGTCTCCTCGAGCCTTCGTCGTCCCGGAGTCGTTTGCAAGGTTGGTGTGGTCGTACTCCTCGCCGGCGAGACCTTCTTCCTCGAGTCCTCTATTCTCTCAGTCAAGCCCCTCTCATGAGCCTATCCCTTCTCTCCTTTCATGTGCTAGGTAGTTTCTGACCACTGTCACCGCAGTTATGTTCTAGTAGCCGTGTCGTAGTGTCACACACACCTTCCTAGCTTGTCACCGCGATCGTCGTGGGTTATGTCAGTCATTCATGTACTTCGAACGGGACTGGGGCTTGTTCGAACGCTCCCCCATGTGCGCCAGTGCGAGTCGTGGGCACCCCTGTCCGTGCGCTGCGCCGCCCCACCCCTACTATTCTTTGTTGCCCCTGTTCATATTGTTGTTTTTAGACGTACATGGTCAAAAATCACTAATTTTGAGTTTAGACTGTAAAATCATATGCGGATTAGTTGAAGTGTATTGTAGGCTTCGTTCATGCGATCGTTTTGAGTGGTCATTCACTAAGTTCAGCCATTTAGTCGTAGCGAATGGAACAAGTTGTTGTACTTATTCCACAAAACATGACTTTTATAGCTTTTGGCACTAGTTTTTAATTCTCTTCAAGGGATGATAAGCTTGTGTTATATTATGGTACATAACTACCTGATAACTAATATTTCATATATCAACTTGTTTTAGTTAATTTTCATGAGTATTCTTGTTGCTATAAAACCTGTTATTCTAAATCTGAAAAATAATAGAGAGTTATTTGCTGGTTTTAGCCTTCATAAGTTCATGTTCTGGAATTGAATGGTTGAAAGTATTTGTAGTTAAGGTTCTTATGAATCCATAGCATATATTTTTCTTGGTTTGGAGGTTCCAAGCTCCTGTTGTGAATTCTTTCTTGAAGGGGGGGACAAAGGGTCGCTCTCCCGGGGTTGCCATTAGAACCAGGTAGGTACTTGATCTAGATGACTTATTTTGGTGCAAATGTTTTTAAGGCTTGTGAATGTGTCCCTACAACAGGTTCCTAAGTTGATATTTGATTTCCATGTTCCCAATGGTTGAGGGGAAATCTTTCAAGCATCCATAGAATTGTGTGAAAAGTTATAAAATCCTATTGAAAGAGTTATTCTTAGTTTAATTAATCCTCTGTCATTTTTAAATTGGAAATGACCAAAATTCCTCTAGTTTAGCCTTTCTTGAAATTGCATCCATATATAAATAACAATGTTTACTTTTATAGTTTAGTGCCAATAATGGATGTTAACATGTCACATGTCGAGGGAGAAGGCAGCAGCAACACCGTAAGAAAAACCACACACTTTTTATTATTCAATAAGTAGTGGCATGCGCATGATGAGTATGTAATTGCAAACATTTTTTGTAGGCATACCTCGATCAAGTTGAGGATAGGTTTACCGAAGTTGAGTTGCTCAAGGTGATCATCAAGTATCAACATGATAGGTTTGAGTCACTAGAGAATGATATAATTGAGCTCAAGCAACAGTGAGATGGTCTCCTTCACGAGAAGGTGATGCTCATCCATGACAAGGAAGAGATGGAGGATGAAATGAAGAAACTCAAGAAAGATGTGAACCATCTCGAGTCTATTACTAGTGAGTTTCACATGTTGAATGTTGGTTATATCATTAACCTAGATAGAAAGGATGATACGCTTCACAAGATCGATACTATTATTGAGAAGAACTGAGTTCATCTTGCGAGAGCTAACTAGTTTAGTTTTTTATGTTAATAAGTAGTTATGAGAATTGGTATTTTGGGGTTGTAAGCTACTATGTTGAGTTTGATCGAGCTACTTTGGTTTACTATATATAATCCGAAATGTTCTACTATTTATGTAGATTTTAAATATACATATTTTTATATGTGCAAAATAATTATCTATGGTCTGGCATGGTATACATTCGCCATAACAACCCACTGTACTGCTGGCGTGGGTTGTCACCGTCACCATTGTTTTTTATCAGTGTCACTATATTGGTGGCATTGAATGCCCACGCTAGCAAAACCCTTTTTCTTTCGACATAGATAGATTTTTTTGTACTAGTGCATATAACACCGTTTAAGCAACAATAGTCAGTACAAGTCATATATAAAACTAACAAGTATGCAATTATTCCGCCGTCATCAAGAATGTTTGATCATCATAAGCAATACCATCGGCTTATCCTTAGCATTACCGAGGATCGGGAAACTTGCTGAAGTCCTTTACATTTTGTTGCTATTCATGTTTTGTTACCAGATCATCTTCGCAAATCACAAAATCATCACTCTTCTTAGCATTTGCAGTGGATCCTTGCGACTTTTGCATGTATCAGTTCTACTAGCTTCTCGTGGGATTGATACTTTTACTTAACAAAAAATCTATGATTAACCGCTACATTTGTGGAATATCAAAAGGATTCACCGCCGCTTCTTCTCCAGATATCACATGTCCAAGAAATCTAACTAGATCCAACCAAAACTCACACTTGCCGAATATGGCCGCAAAGAAAAATAAATGAGAAGAGTTATTAGGGCATCTCCAACGCAGACCTTCAAACCTTCCACATCCGTTCGAACTGTGTTGTTCGGACCAGTTTTGCCATCCATCGTGGCCCTGTGTCCGTCCATAGGCTGGCTCGTTCATGAAATCAACGAAGCAACCACGCTCGCCACGACGGGGACGAGCGATTACCTCATTTCCATGGGCACGTGCGCAACATTGGCATCCACGGTTGGGAGGTACCCCTCCTTCTTCAGGGCCCTCGGGTCACCCTCCCTAACACTGGACTTCGTCCAAAAACTGATGGGTTTCTTCAACGGTGCCAAAACGATGGCAGTGGCGTCCTTCGCTTTCTTCGACATGGCGATCGCTAGCGAACAGTGGGCGCAGAGCTCCAAAGAAAGCAGCGAGCGCGAGGAAGAAGAAGATGGGTGGCGAGAATGGGAGCGGTGAAATTTCTTTTCACCGCAATATCACGCTTATATAGTGGATCCCGTGGTCCCAGCCATGATCACCATTCATGATCGCGCGCGTGTAATCCAACCGTACACATGTCGACATGGAGGCCAAACGACGTGCTTCCTCGTCGCCAACTACGCACGAAAATTGAGGGATAATTATTACCGCCCCCCCGATTCCCGTGCATTATGCGGTCAAATCAAAGATGATCATCACCCGCTCCAATGAATAAGCTAACAGTGGGGATAGGAGCGTCCTATCACTTCTCAGTGTCCACAACAACTCATCAGTGTGTTATCCCTGACGTCATCCGCAAACCAAATAAATATGATCTCATCCGCTTTCCAAATGAAACTCTAGCCACTTCACTCCATTCCTCTCCGCTCCACTCCACCCCAAGATCCTCTTCGATGATCTCCGGCCTTTTTCGGCATGGATGGCAGCGATTTTGAATCCTTCGTCATTCGATCTATGGACTGGGACCTTGTCCCATGCAGTTCCAAGGAGAAGATGGTCGTCCGCATTGTGCTCCGCCACGCACGGAGGGGAATGGTCAGACTCGATCCGGCGGGAATCCATAGCGTCCAATCAAATAGCGCTTGTATCTCGCGCGAGGCGTTTCGTCGCTACTTCGTTGGAGGTTGTGCGGTCCATCTGCCGTCTGCACATCGTGGCGAAGGCGCTGCTGCTTCGTTGATGCCCAGAGTCGGAAGCCCACACCTATGATCCGACTGATGGGAGGTTATGGCGCAGTGTGAGGAAGAAGACATGGATGGCCGCAACAGCCCTCGTGACATACGTTGTTGAGGTGGAGTCGCACACCGCAATGCCTCTACGGGTGACCGACAACCATTGGCGCTGCAACCACGTCGTGTGTTGGTGTCGAGCTCCGATCACTATGGATCCATCAGGACCGATGACATGTCATTCATGGGATTCAGCGAGAAAAAATATGGCATGAGAGATAAGAGCGCCTCAAGTTTCATAAGGCGGTGTGTGTTCCATGTTGTACTCTATCTCACTAACGATCAAACCTTCACTCCCGAAGAACTCAACCGGCCATCAAACACAATAATGAAGCTGGACTATTTCTACCGAAAATTTAGATTGGTTCTACATTAATGCAACCCTGTCCACCAACATATGAGGTCTCGAATTAACCATGCCCTAATGTTCACCGTTGTTTCCGTTATTTATTTGATTTTTGATTTTATGAATATAATAATATGATAAATTGTTCAGGTCCCGTAGCTCAGTTGGTTAGAGTATCCGTCTGATATGCGGAAGGTCACGAGTTCAATCCTCGTCGGGACCAAGTTTTCTTATTTTTACGTTTAATACGGTTGACAGGGAAAAAAAATCGATGGCCATCCGCATTTCTAACGAAACATCTCAGATAAACCATACTACTAGCTGAACGCAACGAACAGACAGCCACACTCCATCACTCATCACCGGGAAACTCACTCTCTGCTTCGATTCGACGTGGACACCACACCATCCGCCTCCTCAGGCGACCTGGACCTGGACCGTCTTGGGCTTCTTGGGCTCGGGCGGCGGCAGCTTCTCGACGGAGACAGTGAGCACGCCGTCGCGGCACACGGCGGAGACCTTCTCCGCGTCGGCGTTCTCCGGCAGCACGAACTTGCGCATCAGCTTGCCCATGCGGCGCTCCATCCGCAGGTACTTGGCGTCGTCCTCCTCCTTCTCCTCCCTCCGCCGCTCGCCGCTGATCACCAGCACCCGCTCGTCCTCCACCTGCACTTTGATGTCGCCGGGCCCGAGCCCCGGCGTGTCCAGCACGAACGCGTACGCGCCCGGCAGCTCCTTCACGTCGGCCGGGGTGGCCGCCATGGCGCGCGCGTCGCTGACGTAGGCGCGCGTCGGGCCCTGCTTCTCGCTGCCGCCGGCGCCGCCGTCCGGGGTGTCCAGCAGGTGCTGCAGCGCCGTCATCAGCGGGGTCTCCAGCCCGAACATTCTTCCCTCCATTCTCGCTCTCTCGCTAATCTCGACCTCAATCGATCGCGTTGGATTGGATTAAGTTGGATTGTTCGTTGATTCTGTGGAATGCGACAGGAGGAGGATGGAGTTTATGTAGGTCGCCGGAGGCGGGGAGTCTGGAAGCTGACGGAAGCTTCTGAAAGTTTGTGGAACGAGCGCGGCCGGTGCGGTGAGAAAGTTCTAGAGATTAGAACCTTCGGAACTGTTGTTGTGCGGTGGCTTTCGGGCCCACATGTCATCTGGGGGCAGGTTTTTCCCTTTTTGAGAAACAGATTTTTCTAAGCATACAGAAAAAACATAGGTTTCTTTCAAAAAGATTGGGCTGGGATGGAAACTTTCCTATAAATCTAGTGTAAATGAGTCAAAAAAAATTGTATGATTTACAATCCGACGAAACAAATGATTTGCATAGAAAATTACTTAAGGATTATAATACTTCAAGATTTGGAAATGCTCTTTGGAGCTCGGGCTCCATGGAGCCCTTCAAATTCAAACTTCAAAATTCATATTTATACATTTCAGAAAATTCTGAAAACAAATGCAGATATAAATAGAGGCATAAAGCATAAGTGTGTAAATTTTTAGGATGAAATATGTTGAAAGGAGGGTTGTGCAAAAAAGACAAATCTGATGCTTGTTAACACATGATATTATTCATCTTTCCACGACATGAATTTGTCTTTTTTGTACATGCCGCAATTCAAGGTATTTCATCGTAAATTTTTACACACGTGTACATTACATCATTAGATACTTGCATGTTTTTTTTTCCAGATTTTTTTGCAATCAGGAAAATTAAATTTCGATTTTTTTAAAATATCAGGATCCATGGAGCCCGAGCTCCAAAACGCCTCACTCTTCAAGATTCCTGCAAGAACCCTTTAAATCAAGAAAAGCGCCAAATGTTTATTTTTATTTTTTCGTAAGTTGTTCAATTAAATTGCACTCAGACTAGTTAGATTGTGGTATAATCCATACTAGCTCAACGACTCAAAATCTTCTCTTCAAATTACATTACACAAGTCACACTGTACGACGGTAGCTACACAGCTCACTTCAAGCTAGCAACCACAGCAAAGCCCATCGCCACATCCATGGTGATGGCCAAGTTACACAGCAACTAGACTACTTCAGACAGTCTTGTATACACTACACGATAGCAAAAAAAGTTGCATTTTACAGTTTTGAGTACACGAGCAGCAACTGCTGGGTTCACGAACAGATGCAAAAATGACGGCGGCGGCGGCAGCAGCAGCTCACTCGAGGCCGTAATCCTCGCCAAAGTATTTGTCGACCAGCCCATTGGCCATGTTCCTCATCGTCTCGTTCTCGTGGAACTGGAATCTCTCCATGGCCTCGATGCCGTCCTCCCTCTCCACAAGCTGTGGACCTTGTCCGTTGGGATATCCCCTCATGACCTGCAAAGATGGATTGGGATCTTAATGTAACTGTACAAATTCGAACCTATACGCAACTTGAAGACACAGTTTACATTTCAAGGACTAGTGAATCGGGTTAGGAAATGAGATGGAAATAGTTAAAAGGCGGAAAGATTCCCTAACCAGTTCCAGGAACTGAAGTCCAAGCCTTGCGCTCTCTATATCAGCAGACCTGACCAAATTTATGAATCCTGGAAGGGCTCCACCATTTATGATTGAGACTAGATGTTCGGCGATTATGTTCGGGGGCTCGGTACTTCCTGCTGGGACAACACACAGATTGCCCAGGGTGTAAGCTGCTTCCTTACGAATGTCAAACTGTGCGCTCGTCAGGAGGTGTATTAGCAAAGGCGTCGCCTCACTGGTAAAAATCAATTTCTTGTGCTCAAAGCTGCCTGCTGCTATATTTGACAATGCCCATGAAGCCTCCTACATAAGCAGTCCACAAACTTGAAGCATCAAATAATATAGTATATGTCGGCTAGATAAGTACTTAAACCAGCGAATCAAAGCGGACCTTTCTGAGAACCCTATTATCACTCTTCAAGCATTTTATGAGACTTGATAAAGCTTGATCTGAGAACAATATTTAGTTAATACTTGCAAACCGCACCTCATGATGAATAAAATGAAATATGGTGCTGTTATATAACCGGAGATAAAAAAGGGTGATTAGATAACCTGTGATACTGTTTCCAACAATTAGGATTGAATCAACCATGTATCCATCCCCAGCTACAAGATTCCCTAAACCACGAAGCACCTAATGTAAAATAGAAGTGTCAATTGGCCTCTGTTGTGAAATCGCATACACTGCCCAGCAGTAAAAATAACATCATATACATTATTGTATGTTTATACAAAGTGCAGAATTCTACAACAACTGAGGAGAAATTATCCTTAAAACGGTTGTATAATTGCAAATCGTAATCAAGACGCTTCCTAATAAATGCATGCCTCTCTATATACATTACCTGCTCATTATTACACTGGTTATTAAGTTGACAACCATGCTCTCTCTACACAGGGTTATGAAAGTTCGGAGTGTAAACTATGAGGTATTCGTCTTAAAAGATATGGTCAGTTTGCTCCGCAGTAGTTAAGTACGATGAGAATAGTCAGCAATAAACATTTCCAGGGAAAGCACCAAAAGTGTTAATAAGAGAAAGGAACACTATAAGATCGAGAGAGAGAAACAAATAGATAATACCGGAATGAGCAGCTGCAAATTCTCAGATGCCAGCAGACGCCCAATCAGCAACTGAGGCACATAGCTTCGTACTATTAAGCTGATGGCTTTTTCTGAAAGTGCTGAAAGATATACCACTACCCATGCCACCTCAGTTGCTAACTCTTCGTCCCTGAAAGATCATTTAACTCATCAGTGGCAGTAATGAGCAAAACTATGCATGTCAGTCTGATAAACTTTAGTTAAATGTTTCCATGCAATTTATGCATCTCAGAAATACCTACAAAATATAACCAGGACTAAACAACTGCACAAGGGAAAGAGTAGCAAGTATCCAGTAGATACAACTTGGCACATGATCCAAGTTACTGACTAATGAAGAGGTTGAAAGGAAGTATTACTATATGCCTACATTATGCACATACAGTGAAGACATGTCACAAAGACAAAGGACAGGTCAGTGAATTTGAACAATTTTCTTTATGTAACAGTAAAAACTAAGAACAAATATTGGAACCATTTGTGATGGGTAAGAAGCCAATCCTTGAATTTTAGAAACTTGAATGAACAGAACAATAATTAATTGAAGTTCAATGTAAAATAGAAAAGGTCCATTAAGAGACATACGCCTTTTCCAAGTTCCTTGTGATCGCATTTAGCACACCATCGATGTTAATAAGCTCATATGCAGCCTTGGGATCAGGGCCCTGGATTATAAGAGAACAGACATTTGACATTTTAGTAAAAATGATGCTTGGTGAATAGCTACATGCATATGTATCAGTCTGAAAGTGATAAAGAACTGTTAAGAGGGATTCAGCTTCTAAAAATCTCGTAAGGTACGCATGCCATGAAATGTTTTGAATATGGCTTGAAATTTTGCTGAGATAAAATACGGCTTAAACTTAAGAAACCCTTTCTTTAATATATCTAACGGAAGGACCTAAGCTTACATTCACATTAAGCTTAGCTTAAGCAATCATATTTCCTAAATAGTCTCGCTTTTCTTGTACTGAAGCACTCCTTATCCATGAATAAACACTTGGAAAGGGATAACTGTTGAACTCTAGCATAAGAAACTTGAAACTATACAGTCAAAGAAAGAGATATAACCTTGATGAGATTTGACAATGCCCAAGCAGCAGTTCTTGCTGTAGAACCCTTGCTTGATAGCATTAGGCGGGCAAGAGGCCACAAAGCACCCTGTGCAATTAATGTGCTTCTTAGGTCTGCTCCTTCACCAGCAACATTACCGATGGCCCATGCACATTGCTCAGCAACAAGTGTGGAGCTCTTCTCTAACAAAATAGATCAGGAAACTTTTTTAATATAAGGAAAGCTAATTCCAACTGAACTGCAAATGTTTATGTAGCCAACGTTCATGATAAATGTGCATTGCATAGGACCAGAGATAAATATATATCCCTAACGGGGATAAAAGAACATTATATACTCCTAACGAACAAAATGGAGAAACGAACCACCAAGGTGAGCAATAAGCAACGGTAATGCGGGCAGCACGGATTTTGTTTCTTCTGGTTCTCCAGCTGCTATGTTGGTAAGGCACCAAGCAGCCTCTAGCAACTGCAATAAAAGCATCAATAATCTTCATAAGACATAGTTCAGACTTGTACAAAACAAATAAAGGCAATGCAAATAATGAACACATCTAACTGTATAACAGCAAATAGATAGCATGGAAGTTGTTTTCCAGGTAATGTAAAAACTGTAGCCGGTATTTTTCCAGTGCAAAATGGTCAACCTGTTCATCTGAAGATCCAAAGGACATGTATTGCACTAAAAGAGGAACTGCCCCAGTTTTAATTGCTACTTCAATGGGAGGTACTTCAGACTGTGACAACAGGCGTCTCACAGCACGAAGTGCCTCTATCTTCTTCTTCTGGGCCCCTTTTCCCCTAAGAAGCATCAAAAGGTTGCAAAATACACTCCATAAATTTTTCTCATAATAAATAAATAAATACAAGCCAGAGTGTAAATTTTCTCCAAAATCCACAAGTGTTTGAACCAAACCTTACAACTTAAAGATGTATATCTTCAGAGAGGAAAATTACTACAAGCCAGGTAAAAAAATCTCCAAGAAACTAAGGTCACATTTGATAGTGCAAATCATAATGATGGCAGCATATATTTCTTGAATCCAATATAATGAGATGAGTAAGGGATAATAAAAATTCTTCTCCCCACGCGGTCACACACCACAACCAATTAAGCAAATATTACAAGATGAACTGTGATCTCTAGCAAATGGAATATCCGAGAAGAACCACAAACCTAACAGGTAATTGGCAGTGGGTCTCTTTGCAATGCATTAGAAGAAAAAGGAAAAAGATAGGCGGCACATACTGGCTTGACAAAGCTAATTTCAATTCTTCAACAGCTTGAGCAGTTCTTGTTTCAAGATCTGCTTTCTCATCAGTGACCATATCGGCATCTTCAATTGCAGTCTCATTGCTGCCAGAAAGTGGGGCACGGCACACACGCTTTGCACGCATTAAGGCTTCCCTTCTTTCCTTCCCTATTGCTAAAGCTTGTTCACGCCTCCGGCTAGCTGCGTTATTGTGCACTGCAACCAGACTTCCAACCAATTAATAAAAACTATAATAAGCAATAACTAACACTCTATCAGCAAGCTCGCGCACAAGTATGTCGGGCCTTTTATTATTATCATCATCAGTTATTAGTCCATGATGGCACATAATTAACATGTGATTTACACCAGATTAAATTTCATGGTAGTTTGGTAAATCACACATAAGATTTAAACACACTTGTAAACTTAAAACACCAGACAGACAGGCTTAGAGTAGTGGTGAAATACTCCCCACCCACTTGTGGCAAGAGGTCCTGAGTTTGACGCAGCCTCTCGGCATTGCACTATGCAGGGGCAAGTATTGCCTCGTAAAATCCTTCCCCGGACCCCACCTGGTGTGGGAGCTTCTAGCACTGGGTATGTCCTTTTTGTAAACATAATAACACTAGAAAAATTAACAGCGTTTTCTCATGGCAGCAGATGGAAATGATAAAGTTTCACTCTTATAAATTGCTCAAGACTCCTATAATTGGCCACCTATCTTGCAGAAGTGCATTTCAAGTTGCTGCCTAGGTTCTGTCCCAATTCATCACATGCCAAATTGCTGTCTGACCAATTCTAACTTGCTCAGTTCCAGATACACCAACCAAAGTCCAAAGATTGGTAGGCAGTAGGCACGGTAAGAGACTAGTACCAGCTTCCTATTAAAACCTTCTAACCGGCCCGACCTAACACTGCTCGGAACCATGCCGGCGAGATGCTTCTTGCCCAAGAAGGCAAGAGACAGCCCGCGCTCGTGGCTCCTATCCCCGCAAACAGCGAGACTTCCGAGCTCGCTTAAGGGGCTATTAGGACTTCCCCCCGCCGCCGTGCGCGAACTGTTCGGCGGAATTCCAAAGGCACGGCGGGGTGAGCAAAGAGGGGGAGGAGGAGGAGGAGGAGGAGGAAAGTACTGGGTGAGGCGGGGAGCGGACCTGAGGACTTGATGGCGTAGCGGTGGCCATGGAGCGAAGAAGCGGGAGAAGGCGAGCCGGCGGTGTTGCCGTCGGCCATGGTTTACGGCGGCGGAGCACGACGGCTGCGAGGCTCGGTGATGCTAGGACCGGACCAAACCGGACGGGGCGGAGACTTAGCAAGACCGTACGGTGGGCCGGGTTCGAGTTAGCTCAGTTTTTATATGTGGTGGTGAGGCCAGTTCAGCCTGGGCTAGGCCCATGGGTTTATGGCCCAACGATGATGATTCCCGTTCCAACTTGTGTGGCCCGATGTATTTGTCTCAAAAAAAAATGTGGCCCGATGTTGTTGAGCCACATTTATAGAAGGAGTACTTTTTATGCTAATTGAGAATGCAATTAACATGGACCGTATTGAACGCAGGGTTTCCCTCTCGCAGAACATAGAACTGTTTCTGCCTAGCATAATCAAAACTGCAGTTCAACAAACATTTCAGCATGTTGTTATTTAAAAACATTTCAGCATGTTGACCAACAACAAATATATTGACAATTCAGGAGTAGAGAACAAGCACACGCATCATATGGCAGTTCACACAACACTCAGACAATGAACAGAATCATAGATACAGCAGTCGGTAATGAATAGACACATTTGGAAGTTTGGAACTAAAGTGCATATAATCAGTTAATCACATCACATGTTCACATTTTTTTGTGCGGTAACACAGACATGTTCACATGACAACAACATTATTCTGTATTTACGGACATAGAGGTGAAAATATCTGGGGAAGCAGAACATCAAAGCGCGCAAGAGCAGCTAGAGCAGGGTAGGAGCTGGAACAGTTCACATGGCGCGCCCCATAGTCTGCTCCGTGGGTGGCATCATGACGACGACAGAGCGCCCATAGAGGCCAGGGTGGGGGACCCTGCGGCGCAGCTCACGCCCCTCCTGGCAGAGGGCGCAAGGGTGGCACAAGTAGTGGGTCGCAAGGTCGCAGGCGACCTCTAGATGCTCACGCCTCTCCTCGTCCTCGGCGAGGCCACGGCAGCATCCACATTGCCTAGTGAAAGCCTCAAAGCTACCCTGTAAGACAAAACATGCAGATCAACCATGTCAGTATATTACTTGCAACAGCGCTACCATGGGAAATACAGGACAAGTCTGAAGCACATGCAGCAGAATTTGTAAGTCTTAGAAGTTTGTTTAAATTAGACTGGTTAATTTGCAATAGGAAAGTCAGCCCAGAATCCCCTGCTTCATAATGTTCAAGAATGATAACTACACATAGATATTTCATCACAATGCAGAATGAGAAAGTCATTTGGAACCATAAACAGGAGCAGGTAGAGAAAGCTTGCCTCAAGATTGTATGTTCGACGAATAGCTGTACGAGTGGGATGAGAGAACCATGGGGCTAGGCAGTTCCACCCAAAGAGAGAGTTCCCGAGCATATAGAGGCCGGTGTAAGGCAAGCAGCTGTTTGCAAAAGTTCCTGGTGCTGCTGCAAGCCTCTCAACATTGCTACCATACAGCACACATGGTGCTATACTTCCAAGAAGACCTGATAATATCCAAACACCATTAGTTAGTTTTTTGTTGAAGTTCCAACAGAAAGGGCAGACTCAACAGAGCATCACAATAAATTCCACGCCACACACTACAACGCACACCAGTTAGGACAACATTGTCATATGTTTGATGGATAAAACAACCCTACATAGAAGGATCCAGGTGCTTGGCATTGTTTATAAAGCATCCTGCTTCAGACGCTTAAGCTTCACTTAAGCGAAGTTTAAGCGATAAGGTGCCCTGGAAGCACCTTAGAAATATGCCAGTTTTAGGCGCTTAAGCGTCTGCTAAGCGCCGCTTAAGCGTCAGAAAGGTGGTGCTCACTTTAGGTTGCTTTACCGCCTTATAAACCATGGTGCTTGGGATAGATACCAAAAGTTAGTGCACCATGGGGATCAGTGTGTAATTGAACAAGCCCATACTTAGTTAACTGGAACTGAACAATGCATCTTATCAAATACTTTGTGTACAATACCCATTTAAGATTGTCAACTGTGAGCCAGCAGACAGTAATTTGCAGGTTCCTAAGCTATTGCATAAGGTGCATTCCAGTCAGGGAAATATAGCTTAACATAGAAATGACTGAGAAAATTTAGTGCTATGGGCTGGCTGGTTGCCTTCGGAGAAGCAACTTCCAAACTCCGAAGGATTGAATCAATGATAATTTTATCTGTTGTCATGAAATTAGTACTCAAATTCGTAATTTGAAGGCCTCTGGGAGTAATGTTTCCAAACTCTGCGTCAATAAGTAAAATATTTTGCAATTGGTCCTAGTCCACGGCAACTCAATTCCAATATAATTTTGCGTCCTAACTCCTATTTAGTTCCAGAACTACGCCCAAATTTCAAATAAGAAGCAAGCATATTACTACCAATCTTATAACAGTCGCGCAGCAACTCTAAATCACAGGGATCTCATTGTCAAAGTTGCTGAAAATCCTAGGCGATCTTATGATTTTCAACGAAATCGAGCTCCATAGAAGCAGCCCAGGGACCTATTCCTCTCGATTCCCACCCCGACCATGAAGCCTAGCCCGAAACGGAGAGAGATCTGGGGGCCGAGGGGCACGTACAGACTTCGAGATCGCTGCTGCAGAACTCGTCGTTACGGCCGAGGCAGGAGAGGATCCCAGAGTCCCAGCTCTCCCGCGGCGCGGCGCCAGCGGGGGCGGGGACCGGCTCGCCCATGACGACGGGGACCCCGTCGGCGCAGCCCTTAGGGGGATCCTGCGCCGGGGGGAGCTTCTCGTCGGCGGGCGGGGCCAGGAGGGGGCTGGCCTCCTCCTCGTGGTGCTCGTCGGCGGCGCCCATGGCGAGAGGCTGGGGATATCGGTGCGTAGCGCGAGCGGGGTCGTCGCGGGTCGAGGCGGAGGGGATTGAGGGAGGGAGAGAGGGAGGAGACTTGGAGGAAGGAGGGCGGAGGGAGGCGAGTAAAATAGGGCGGAGGAAGCGCGTGTCGCGGACGACTGGACGCTGGAGACGATGGCTCGCTTTGCTTCGGTGTGAAGACAAGGAGGAGGAGGTGGAGAGTTTGTTTGTAAATGCAGGCGGAGAATTCTTTGTAACCGAAGGTGAAGACTTTTCTTTTGATAGAAACTCAAGGTGAAGACATTATATATACGATTTTTTAAGTGGATGGGCGAAGTTTTGATAAAAAAAATCGTTATAATTGTTTCAGCACACGGTCGTAAAACACCGTTTCGGTCGCTATATCTACAACGCGGGAAGCAATTTAGGGTTCCCATCTCTTAGTCATTCTCCTCGCCGCCGCCGTCGCGATTTCTTTCCTCCACCGTGTAGAGTAGCAAACCCCGACAAAGAATTAGATGGCGGCTGGTTTGCGACGAGGTCCCGGGTGTGGCTCTACCGATGATTGCCGCAGGGGGTGTGTCGGTCCCGAGCCCCTGCCCGGATTGTGTTTCTTCTGCAACATCGGCGATCCAGTCTCCGATCGCGCTTTGGAGGGGTTCATGCAACTCAGCCGCTACGCCCCTTCCGTACACCACCGAGATGGTCCACGCCGGCATTCGACTCCGGTCCGCTGTCAATGACGTGATACGTGGTGAAGATGACGCACGGGAACACCACGGCGCCGCCCAAGCGTCGTACAACCTCGCCTTCGAGTGGTACAGAGGGCTCCCCAAATGCATTGTTTCTTAGCACAATATCATAGGAACAATAAAAACTTAACACCCTTACAATCCATTGTTTCTTAAATGTTGTATCTTAATTAATAATTTTAGCTCCATGCATAAATGTGATTGGTCTAATCATGCTTTTTGCATATGACCACGTACAAGGGTTGTATTTTAGCTAAGATACAACATTCCTCTCTTTCTTAATTAAATACTATGCTTATGTGCAAAAAAAATACTATGCCACATAAGCAAAATGCATATGATTACATGCTAAGATACTAGCATTGGGAGTGCCCTTAACTTATTGTTGCTAAGGTTGCCTCTTTTAATTATCTAGTAACTAAAGGCTTGGATGCATAAACTAGTTTCCTTCATTTTTAATGTTTTGCATAGGTTTTCGTGACTAGCACCGTTTCCTTCTGGGGTCACCAAACTCCTCTCTCCTCTTAATTACGTTGTCACATAGATTTTTTTTCCTTATTGACATGCTTAGCACCTATCTAAGGTGGAGGATTGGGAGTAGCCTAAGAGCCTTCTCTTCCTCCTCTTTCTAGTCTTTCTCCTCCACATAGGCATAAATGCCATGTAGGCGGGCTATAAGCCCACTATTTTACTTGCTCTAAGATGATGGAAGCTAGCTAGACCTCGGCATTCTCCGGGGCGGGTTGGGATTGAGCCGGGATTTGCAAAGCCCGACCTCAAAATCTCAAGCCCAGCCCAACCTGAAACACTTGAACAGTGGTGTTTTGAAATTAAAATAATTATTTTTAGGATATTTAAATAATAAATGATACCTATATTTCAAATAAAATAATTATTTATATCATATTTATGCTAGTTTCGGGCTGGGCTTCGGGTGGAAAAGCTAAACCCAAGCCCGACCCGGGTGTCAGGCTTTCGAGTCAGGTTGGTCGGTCTTGGCTATCCATGCTCGAGTCTGCTAGTGGAAGGCGCGTGAATAAATGGTGGAAGGCACGTTATTTGGCGGAATGCTAACCTACTTAATAGAGATGAACATTTGAGGTATATGGTTGGATGATCGGCTTTTGTATCGTGTTCATATATGCGTTCGGACATGGTCCACGAATGAATAGTGTGTTCATTTCGGGGGTCTGCATTGAAAATATTCTAAAGTCATTTGTATTGATTTCTTAAGGAAAGACCGTTTGTTTTTGGAAGGATGTTTCCAGTGAAGTGTATTTTTAAATATGTACAATTTTTTTATTAAAATATATTTGTCCAACAAAATATTACAACAATAGAAATCAGGGTGTAAAAAAAGTTAGTCACCAAACTTATAAAAATATCTAAAATATTAAGGGAGAGAACTTATTCAATCTATCAACATAGGCTTAACAAAGGAATTAGTCTTATAAGCCAGCAGAGAGATAACATGATTTTTTTAAGATTGAAGGTGAAGACTTGGCTGGACGACAATGCGAGTAAGGGCATCTTCAATGCAGACTTTTAAACCCATACCAAACATTTAGATCGAGTTGTTTAAACATATTTTGTTACTTAATGTGGATTTATGTATGCCCACAAATGTGTGCGCTTGTTCAAATCCTGCTAACCGAAATAAAGTATGCAAAACTCGCTTATGGGTGTCCGTTTGTATTTGGAAGGATGCAATGCCTTTTTGCTTTGTTTGACGGAAGGTGCATGTGCGTCAGTGCATGAGCATGAAGAATGCATGGCATGCATGAGCAAATGGCGGAAAACTGTTGCTCATAGCGTGCATGAGTGCATGTGCATGAGCATGAGATGGTGGAAACGTGCATGAACAAATGGTAGAAGGCAACACTGTTTGACGGAATGCTAACCTATGTTAATAGAGACGGATATTTGAGGTGTATAGTTAAATGATCGGCTTTTGTATCATGTTTATAGCCGCGTTCGAATATGATCCATGAATGAATAGTACGTTTATTTTAGGAGCATGCCTTGTAAATATCCTAAAGTTGTGAATATTTCTCTTCTTAAGGAAAGACCATATTCTGGAAAAATGTTTTTAGTGAAGTGTATTTTTTTTTATGTATTGTAGGGCAAAGCCTCCAACTACGTTATCTAGTTTAATTTCATTGTTTATAATAACTGCTATTATCATAGGGATTGTTATCCGATGCCGTGTTCGATGACCTACGTGTTTGAATGTATTTGCAAGAATTTGGTATGGATAATATATGCATTATGGTTGTGAATAATAAATTTTGAAGACTGCTTGTTCACTGCATCCCGCAAAACGGCCGCAACTGCGTATGTATAGGAAGTCATATCTAACATTCTTAAGAAGTTGGTCTCAATTCTCTCAACATGTAAGGTGTCCACCTCACCATAAGCCAATCATTTTAATTTTCTTTCCCACTAAGCCATGCAAAGTATGCCACATAAGAGAACTCCCATTAACTTTACATGCGGATGCAACTTATCACATATAAATATTAAAAAAATTGCACTCAAATTTATAAGTGACTTTTTTTTATAGAAAATCATATTATAAGTTACCTCATTTTTTTTCTATGTGATAATTTTTTTATGAATGCACATATGTAATTGCTATCATTGTAATATGTTTAATCAAAGGTGATGTCTCCACTGTGTCTACTCAATGTTTTTTTATCTCATATCATCTCACCGATATATTATGAAGGTAATAATATTTTTTTAAAATACACTCATTTTTTATTTATCATCAATTTTTCTTACAAATTTCTTATATTTTGACTCTAAACAATATTAATTTTAAAGAAATTATAATAAACTTATGTCATGTTTCATAATTTTTTTCTATACTTGAAAATATTAAATTATTTATTAACAGTTCCCGCAGCAACGCGCGGGGTGTCATCTAGTTAGTACAATGGGGTTGTAGTGGCCTTAGGGGCATCTTCAACATTGACCCATAAAATAAACGCTGGATCCGTTAGTGGACGGGGGATCAGTCCACGGGTACTGATGCGAAAAATCGACCATCCAACATTAGTCGCAAATGTTCGCCTTCAGATATTTTAAAGTCAACAACACTTAATTTTTTTATAGAAAAATTAGATAATTCATTCATAAATAGCATAATCCATCCATAAATAGCACATGTGTTTTAAAATTCGTTGAATTCAATTAAAATAAAGCTATCCTCAAAATGAGAAGAAGTTGTCCTACTCAAATCATCTCCCGAGCTTCAACCAACATTGCATCATCGTAAATGATTTTCTCTCGTTTCTTTGATATAGCACGGCAACGCATCCAAGGTATATAATACGATGATCATCAGTTATAGAGTTGAGTGAATCAATCAATTGATCAACATATAGAACAAGAATGAACAAAGAATTATGATCTACTTAGCTGGGTGCCCAGTGGCATCATATTATTCATTTGACTAACCGCACAATGGCACTGGCTGATGGAGTTGTAGATACCGTACCATCGATAAGCTAGTAACTCGGCATTGCAGTCATGAATCATGTGCAAGTCGTAGCCATTGTGCTTTTGCTCATAAAACAAAGAATGGATGCTTTCCTAAAATCTCGTGCCCACTTGCTTCCTATATAGAAAGTTCACAGACACGGATAACCAAGCATCACACAACAACTCACCCTTCATCATCGAGTATGCTGCCATCGTGATCTGGGACAGTCAAAGAAAGCTCAATAGCATTTTATCGAACACTTGTCAGATATGGTAGCCATCATGGACGACGACGACAGTGAAATGCAGTATACCTGGTTGCAGATGGATCCAGGGCACTACTAAGCGGTAGCGCGCCGCTGGATGTTGCAGAGGTTCGACAATTAATGCCAAGCGGCGACCGGAGTACAACAACAGTGGGGTGAGGAAGGTGCAAATGCAGAGCAACAAGGGGAAGCAGGGTGGAGTGGGGGAAATGGTGAATCGTTAGGGGGGTTTAAGTAGGTCGAAGGTTCCGAAGTCCTATGTGTTAGCGATCTGGACTCCTGCAAAACTCAATCAGTTTGATTCAGATTTACGAAAAAACAGACATGTAAATGGATCATGGATGACTACAACATCACATTCAATGATAAAAATGATCCGAACAGTTGAATGAATGATCGAGGGTTTGAGGAAAACGTCGAAGATGCTGTAAATACACTTTGGGAACTTGAACACAGCAATCGAATCCTGGCAACCGACAAGTGGGTCCCATGTACCCGCCGCTTCCTTACTTCGGCTCTCAGGTTCGCGGCCGCTCGCAAAGGCCCAGCCCAACTAGGGTTCCGTCCATCCCTCCCTCCCTCCGCCGCGAAGCTTCCAGTGCCCTCCACGCTACTCCACCGCCGCCGGAGGGAGCCCTAGCGCCGTCCACTTACGCACCTGCGTGTAGCCCCTCGCCGGCCGCGTCTTTTGTGCCCTCGCGCCTGCAACTACACGCCGGATTTACTGGTCGTGGAGATGGTGAGCTAGCTTCAAACAAGCCAGATCACGCTTCTTTTTGTTAGTACTCCTAATACTTTTTGGATCGCTGCGCGCTTGTTCGCGTTAGATTGAATCGATTCTATCGAAGCGACGTGTAATTTAATCTGGAGGTTGCAGCCAAATTCTGTGACATTTCAGAGCGTAGTGATGCCAATGCGTGGCTAGGGGGGGTGAGGTATTGTTTAAATATTGGCCTTAGGCAGGAGCCTGGTTGTTCAGTTAAAGCTGGGAACAATTTAGACAAATTGTTTTGGTTTTCATGACATTTTTTGCCAAACTTTATATCCTTCTGATAGCTGCCGCCTTTTGGAACTAGCATTAAGTAGCTCGCCAAAAATGAAATCAGATTAGTGTAAAACACAAGTTTTTTCACCTGCTTAATGCTTATAATTTTGAATTTCAGATGTATTTTGGGATGAAATGATGTTTCAGACTTTACTTCACCGGATAGTCCTAGATCTATTTTCCATCGTTAAATATTGGTTAATAACTCAGCAGTGGTTGTCGATTACTAACAAGTGACGGCGCATCGATGTTTAGTTATGTACCTTGAGCTATGTTGTAATCTGCAAGCGATTTCCTACTATCCCACTCTCCCTTCATGCATCTTATCAGTAGATGCTATATCATATTTTGGATAGTTGTCCAGCTCATGGTTCAGTTCCACTTTGATGCATGAATCTAGAGTGTCCAAAAAATAGGTATATGCAACACGGTAAAGCTAAAATTGTTTTTACTTACTTTTATCCAATTTCTGCAGGCCACACCACTCATAGCTGGACTCGCTGTTGCAGCCACTGCTCTTGCAGGTAGATATGGCATCCAGGCTTGGCAAGCTTACAAGGCAAGGCCTATAGTTCCAAGGATGCGTAAATTCTATGAAGGTGGCTTTCAAGCTACAATGACCCGACGGGAAGCTGGTCTAATCCTGGGTATCAGGTCCGTGTTGCATAAAAGCATAATGCACATACCATAGTCAAGTATTCTTATATTATACTCCCTCCGTTCCAAATTAGACGACTTTCATTTGTGTACATGTCTAGATACACATGTGAACAAATGAAAGTTATATAATTTAGAACGGAGGTAGTATTAGCATATACAGGTATTCATATGTAGCACTCTAGTTCAATCTCATGCCATTGAAATTACGTTTACTTCTGTACAGAACACGAATAGCACTGAAAGATATAATTTATGCTGCATAGTATACATAGGGAACTTGCTTTGACCTCTTCACCCGCCCATCATACTCGTGGGAAGAATTCACTTTTACCAGTACCACTCTCAAACGGACACTAGAAATCCCTTAAAATGATGTAAAAGGATAACAGACATCATTAGCTTCGTTTACATGTTCTGCAACAATTATGCTTTCTGATAGGTCTACTCAGATAGCTGATTGTAATTCTGTAGTTGTCTTAGCTTCCCTTCGCACCCTGCAGTACGTAGAAGATACTTGGACCCTTGCAGAAAGTCATGTGGCGATACTGTACAAGTTCATACTAAAATCAGATTCACTTTTGGTCCATACCCCCATTGTGCGCATTAAAACACTAGCATTGTCATTTACAGATTGATAACTATGCTTTACAAAGTAATTATACCATAAACTGTAAATGTGGCTTTAAGCTGCTTCATTAATGTACAGCTGAACATCTTGCAAACCGATAAGTTCCTGATAAGCGATATCCCCAACATTGCTTCCAACTACAGAAAACTTCACAAAAGCCATCTAAGATCAAAACTAGCTTTAGTGGTTTTAAATTGTGGTTCAAGATTTAACCATTTAGAATCGTAATGGAGTGAAGATCCTAGCCAACCTTTGTCGACCACTGCTTGCTCCTGTGTCCCCCTTCACTCTTCTGTAGGTCAATGTTAACAGGGGAACAGATGTTGTGTTGTAAGGGCTCAGGCCATCAGAGTGGCTAACACGGGACAAAATTTAAGAGTGAGATTAAGTAGGCCACATCTGAAGTGATATGTGGGGTGAGAATATATCCGGGCTTAAGTTTGTTGCCAACAGTCTTTTGGATAAATTTATCACCCCATAACCCCCACTGGACTTGGTTTGTATTAAAATGCTTGGTACCTGACCGAATTCACATGGATCTTAGTTCTCCAGTACATGGATTGAGCTGGGATTCCACCTATTCTGAAATCTGAGCCCATGCAAGGAGCCTTTTGGGTAATTACCTGTCTATAAAAGGATAGAATTCCCATTTCATGCTAGGTGCAATTTTGTATATATGTTTCTAATTTGGCCTGGAGGTCAGTTGAATGCAGCGGCAAATATTTTTCCCCTTGTCAAATTGAGCACCTCCTTGCAATGATATGTCTTGACTGTTCTGTACATCGCCAGAAAGATATTTACTATGTTGATTAAAAAAAACTGTTGAGCTCTTGGAGGAGTTATCTATTATTTACATGCTATCTGTTTTGGTCCATGGTGCCCACTGTACTTGTATGACCAACCTTTAGAATCAGGTCTTCGTTTTTTCCCTTCTAAATTTGAATGTATCTTGGCATGCCAGACTGGTCATTATGACATTTAAATAATTGTCATTTACTTGTGATTCAACGATTTTGTTGGTGAATAATGATTTGGGGCATGTTTCATGTGTTTTGATCATTGTTAAGTTGCCCTGTTTCCTTGATTCCTCCAGGGAAAACGTCCGTCCTGATAAGGTAAAAGAGGCACATAAGAGGGTCATGGTTGCCAATCACCCGGACGCAGGAGGAAGCCATTACTTGGCGTCAAAGATCAATGAGGCAAAAGATGTTTTGCTGGGGAAAACTAAAGGAGGTGGTTCAGCCTTTTGATCATATATCATGCAAAATGTGTTCATCCAATGAAAGTACTATTATTTCTGCACTTCCAGACTCTGCACCTAGAACTAGAAGGCAGACAAAAACCTTGGTGCATCACTGAAATTTCTGGACATAGAATGTTAGATGTCTTAGACGTAGCAGGTTTTTTTTGACTGTTTGACACTTCAAGACCGAGTTATGCTGGTTATGGAATAAATGATATACATGAAGTTTCTCTGTGTTGAGTTTTGCATGATATTTGTTCATCTATCTACTCTATCGATATAGCTGTACTGCAATACAGTTCTTCTCTAGCTCGCAATATCAAGTCATATAGTCCTCTTCGTCTTCCTCCAATTGATTTTGCTCCTGTGGAGCCTCATGTTCTTCAACTTCTGGAGTGTACTTTGGCATGCCAAGGTGCCACATCATTATCCGTGACTCGGAGCAGTCAGAAGGGATGCCCATCCGCTCGTCGCCAACTGCCATTTGTCGTACAAGTTGGATGAAGTCCCGAGAGCTGCTTCCCGAAGAGCTGTTGTTGCTGTTGATGAACCTTTCCGATTCCCAGAGTATTGGGCTCCTGAACCCAAGTCCAGATATGCCTATATCAGGAGGTGAACTGGAGCTGTTGCGGATTGCACCTGTATCTTGTGCAGCAGCCTCAGGTTCTGTCCGTGTCTCGTTGGTGTCTGAGTTCTTGGAGTACCAGCCTGCTATCTGTGATGAGTTACAGGTTGGTCCATGTACTGTTACTCTCTGGTCTGCTGATGACACAGTTGCTGTTGGCCATGCTGCAACGCCTCTGGATCAAGGATTGCACTAGTGATGTTATTATGTTGCTCTTGTGTTGGGTGACAAAATTGCCAAAGGAAAATAAAGATGCTGCAAAGCTTCAAGAGAGGGAGAAGAAGGACTCACCGAGTCTGCCTGAGCTCTTCAAAGAACCGGAGGTCGTATATGGCAGAAGCGCTGGCGAAGTGGACGACCCCGGCCAGCCGGTGCCGTTCGATGTGGCTCAGCGCCATGTTCCTCTGCTGGTCTGCCTCGTCACCGGCACCCCCCATGGTGCTGTTGGCGGTGGTGGTGTTGGTAGCCATGTTCTCGACGGCGGTGGTGTTGGTGGCCATGTTCTTAACGGCGGTGGTATTGGTGGCCATGTCCTTGGCGGCGGTGGTGTTGGTTGCGTTGGCATCCCTTGTGGTGTTGTTGGCGGCGTTGTTCCCGGTTGTGTTGGTGGCGTTGGCATCCCCGATGATGTTGGTGGTGGTGGTGTTCTCAGCGGCAGCGGCATAGGTGAGATGCCGGAACATGACCCCAGTGCCGCGCAATACCTGGACCGTCGACGCCGTCGTGTTCTCTGCTCCAACCACGATCCATACCAGGGGTGGCGGGACGAGCCGCAGCGTGTGCCCGAGCCTCGTCAGCGCCGCCTCCTGCGACATGCCGTCGTCGTCCGTCCGTGTGACGGTAACGATCAGCAGGAGGCCGATGTCGGGGGCAGCTGGCGGCGACGCTCGCTGAACTCCGCCAAGAGACGAGGCGTGGATGCTGTCGATGGACGGGCCGCGGGTGGTCACCAATGGCGCGAAGGCGCCGAAGACGAAGCAGACGGCGAGGTGGATGACGACGGCCTTGCCCTTGCTCCATTGCTGCGCCCTCTTCCTGGACCTCTCCGCCGCGTAGTCCATCCCCAGCTGCTGCTGCTGCTTCTTCTTCCATAGCTGCTCTGCCATCTCTCGCCTGAGCCTTTTCAGATAGATAGATAGATAGATAGATAGATGGAAGCAGGAGAGTTTTGAAGTCGCCAGATTGAATCTGGTTGCACGGCGGAGACCCAGTTTATAATGGGGAATGGAGGAATTCGGCGCTGGCATGGTTGACTTGCCAACTGATGCTGCGACTTGCTAGCACGACGGTAATTTGACAATCCTGATGTATCTTCGTATCTCAACCCTCTCAAAGTGCCCATGTTAGGAGACTGTCGGTGCACGTCTAACCAGTATCCTGAGTTTTTGTGAGCTGCCAAATTAGCAGCGTGTCTCTAATTAGCTCATTAGTTAGTGGCAGTCAATGCAATCGCACGAACAATCTGGGGACGAAATGATGATTTAACAATTGCATCAGAATTCAGAAGCAGAACGTCAGGTAAAACTGCCTGAAGAAATGCGCCATCTGTTGCACTGTCTGTCTCTGAAGAATAACATTTGACAGTTCTGTAGAAGTAGCACTGCAAAGTTGCGACGCAGTTTAGCGACGGTGCAACTAGGGCGCGCGCTGAGGAGCGTCCAGGCGTGGAAGAACTCGCGCGCCGCAGCGTCGCGCATCCGCTCCACGGCAAGCCGCGCCTTGAGGACGTCGCGCCTGGCGTCGTCGCCGACGAGCCACCGAGCCCCACTCGGAGCCTGATGCGGTGCTCGAGCCTTGAGGGAGACTTGATGGCGTCGGCGACCTCGACTCCCCAGATGTCCTCGCCGAGCAGCTTGCAGGCGTCGCTAATGCTGGCGAGAACTCCCTCCGAGGTGGCGACAAGCAGGAGCGTCTCAACACCAAGGGTAATTAGACCCGCTAGCTCGCCCGGCCCCGCACACAGCAAAAACATTCTGCCCACCAGCGGTAGTAGCGCTAGCGTACCCTCGTGTACGTGCGCAAGTGACAGCGCTGCGGTTATAGCCTATTTTTTACTAATGTAATCTTAGAATAGGATGGTGGGGGTGGGATGTAGGGGGGGGGGGGGGGAGGGGGGAACCGAGGACCTTAAGAAGAAAACGCCGTCGGGTCTAGCTCCGAGCCAAGCGCTGATGAACACACTGACGCAGTCTACCGCAATACCTCCAGGGACGAGACCACTTGGGGCGCATTCCCGGGAGCCTGCTACGTCGAGGCTGAGATGCCTTCATCTTGGCACAACGTCCTGAAGGTTGAGGGAAACCTGCAAACTGCTTGATTAATTTATAATCCAACAAAGAGGGAGGCAGGAGTCGCCGCACGACCATATTGGACGGTGACCATCATGGAGTCACTGTGGCTGCACTCCCAGGAGCCGCTTCCCAGTTCCCCTGCTGCGGATCTAGTTGCCCACCGAGCGGAGCAAAGTGGAAATCCTCAATCTCGTCACCATGACGAGTATGCAAGAAGAACACCGCACCTCCACCTAGGCCATCGGATCTGCGAAAACCAAGCTTATAGGAGTTGCTTTTGCCAGATCCCACCTCCACGGCCACTATCCACCATGGATCAGGGCCAACAAAGGGAACTAGCACACCTTCGATGCCGCTTGAGTGCATCAAGGGCTTGAAGCGGTACATGCTATAAAGAGCAAACCTAGACTGCTATGCACAGGAGCTTCGGCACCTCTCCGTTGCCATCTTCGGGCAGCGGCGCCACCAGGGGAGGCTCGGGACCGGTCCGGGAAGACCCCAAAGACTCTCG
This sequence comes from Bromus sterilis, assembly GCA_950022295.1. Lineage (NCBI taxonomy): Eukaryota > Viridiplantae > Streptophyta > Magnoliopsida > Poales > Poaceae > Bromus > Bromus sterilis. The sequence continues at coordinate 22,180,234 of OX465597.1, read as the reverse complement.
ACGTGGGCTAGGAGAACGAAATGGAGAGGGAGAGGGGGAGTTTACAAGCATACATACATAGATGGTGCGGCCAAGCGGGTTCGGTGGAACTCGTTCAATTCGCGAATATGAGAAAAGGAAAGGCAAAGAGTCGGCCAGGTCTTGTTGTCATCTCATTTTTTCTTTCATTCTTTCAGTCGTCTCTTTCTGCGGCGCTTCTTTTTCTTGCCAATGATATCGTGATGAACTGTGTCAACCCCGCCTCCGTCAACATCCCCGCCCTCCTCGGTGACACCATGACAGCCACATCGTCTAATCACACTAGCGTTGAAACAACACCCACACCTCCCCACCCACTATGTACACCCCCAATCCCCCATCTTCAAGTTTGTCAAGGTCGTGACTCGTTCTAGCCGAAGGTGCCGCATCTCGGCCTTCGAGCTCAACACTGCATCATTTTTACCGCTAGAAAATTGATAGAATTGATTTTTTTTAGGTTGACTGATATTTAGTAAACACACTTTGTTTTGACCTGCAGAGTTGCAGTATACTTGAGGAAGATGAGATGTCCAAGGCATTTGGCAGGTACACGAAAAACTATATACATTATACTTTGCTTGAAAGGAAAATACAACCATATGGGCAATGGCAAAAACACTTATCATCGCTCTCAGGTGTACAAATACATATTACCTTCGACCCATGTTAATGTACTCACCTTTGTCTAGATTCGTATGTATCTAGTTAAGTATTTAGACTAGATGCATGTGTATCTAGACAAACTTAAGTACATTAATATGGATCGGAGGGAGTACAAAAAATACACGGACAATGTATGTGCCGACATCACATGATCTCCAATCGCCTCTAGATAATGTTTCCTACATGTACCGCCTAAAATATTCGTACTTATCTGGGTAAGCCTCAATGTCTGTTCTAAGCATGTCGATCACCATGGACATCATGGGATTACGCTGTTGTGCAGCAACATGTGGCAGAAGCTGGCGTCGGCACATAGGGCAAGTTCCTTTGATATTGACCCATGTCTCCGCGCACGACCCATGGAAACAATGTCCACACGGCGTCTTCTTCCACGCCGCCGTTGTTGCAGTAGTCTCCTGACCTGAGCATATGAAGCATTGTCCGCCGCCGGATGGCGCCTCCACCGGCGTTAGCAGGTCGGCGGCCGCGGTGGTGGCTGTGCGGGACTCCTCGACTTCGGGCTGATGTGGTTCCATGCTGAGGCACTTGGGCTTGAGTTCTGCCGTCCGGCTGATCGCCGACTTGGTACTAGCGTAACCTGTGCGTATTTGGTTCCGGCGAGATTAGCTAAGCTCCTGTGGTTCTTTGGTTCTTGGAGGGTATTTGGGTGGTATTTATGATACGCAGATGAAACGCGTGCAACGGGACGGGTGGTATTTGGATAGGTTACGGATCGAGGAGTGGAAGTCGGAGTCGGGTGCGTAAGTCAGACTCCGGTTGTACGAGTTGTCCGTTTTGGAGTGGGGAGCTCCCTGCACTTCTTCTAGTCTTTTTTTTTCGACAGTATCACTTCCTCTAGTCTTGTATGAGTTCTTTTAAAGATAGTACAAACATAAACGCTCATAACTACATACATATACTTATCCTTATACTTATATATCCCTATGAATATATATACGTATACACGACCTTTATAAGCATCTTCGAGAGATTAATCTTGATTCTGCTAGTCTTGGGATTTAACGAAGTCACCGTAAACGCCTTTGCTGTCAACAGGAACATCTCCTTTCACTAAAATAATATTCGCCTTTTAATGAAACACCAAAGCGTTAAACCTGGGTTTAATTTTTGGTGGACTGAGAACATCATTGTTTTCCTAACCATCCCATCACAGATGGGTTCTCTAGTCTTGTATGAGTTGGACCCGGCCCTAGCCACGATTGCGTTCTTTGCGAGAACGCGCGACACCGCGCTGTAGGAGTGGGCCGTTACGGCGTGGTTGAGGGGCTCTTCGGGGCTTGTTTGGTTTGATTAATCCACGAGTTAATACATCATATCCCATTTCAATACACGGGAAAAAAAGAACCGCCAACTAGGCGTGGAACTAATCCACGACCTAGCCACGAAAGTGGTAAAAATAATTTATCCTCGGTCAACGCAATCCACGCGTGGTTAAGTTTCACAGCTGGATCGATCCGTAAAATATCAAACAAAGCCTCACAGGGTCGGCGAAGCGGGTGAGCTGGGCGTGTGTCGCCTCGATCTCGAGCAGTTCAAAGCGCGCGTGTAGAAGCGCTCCCGGGCCGGGGCGGAGCGTGCCAACGCCCTCTACCCCTCGTCGTTGCCCCTCAGCCTCTTGGCTCTAGTGCGCAACGCCGCCGCGGCCTCGGCGCGCGGTGCAGATAGGTCGTCGCGGGTATGTAGCGCAACCTCCATCCTGTGGAGCTCATCGAGAGCCGCCGCGATGGCCCCGGCAGAGGCGAGGATCTACAGGTCGATGCAGGGGCGGGGGAGGTCACGGCGGTTTAGGAGCTATGCCGCGGATCCGAGATGGCCTCGATACGACGCGACGTGGTCGTAGGCGGTGTCGTCCCTCGCCTTGTCACGCGCGCCCTCGGTCGGAGCTGCTGCTCCATCGTATCACTGGCTCATCGTTGTGCATCCGCCGAAGCGCGAGCAGCTCCACGGTCCCCAACCACCAGAGCCCGAAACCGAGAAGCTTGCTAGCTCCGGCGAGCTTCTCGCCTTCTGCTCACAATCTCTGATCAGGGAGAGTGCGTGATCCACGTCGCCACACCGGAGAGACGAAACGAAGTCATGGGCGACGACGGCGAGACAACCACGACGGTGTTGGAAATATGCCCTAGAAGCAATAATAAAATGTTATTATATATATATTTTCACGTTCGTAATTAATGTTTATATTTCTGTGCTATAATTGCAATGACCCTGACTGTGAGATTCAGAAGAAAACTCATTTGCATGTGTGGAAATGTAAACACCAAGAGTTCCTGGTTTAGCCTCTAAGACCAGCTCATGTGCTAACTGATGATTACGTTTTCTTAATCATGGACATTGTTCTTGTAACAAGGATGTCAGTAGCAATGGGAACATATTGTTAGCAGAACAATGATGTTGAACCGAACCCAGTATTGAATGATATACTTAGAGATCACATCGTAACTACGTTATAAGTCATATCATGAAATGTTATCATATACGTAATTCCTTAGACCATGAGAGTATCGAGTTGCTTCACACAGGAAGACATGCTTTGGTTCTTAGATGAATCCTCCCGTAAATGAGAAGTAGTAAAATAAGTTCTGGGTATGTCAGATGGTGTGGCTAGTGACTGTGATAGTTCAAGAATGGGATTTGCTCCTTCACGATGAAGAAGATATTCACTTCGGGCCCACTCGGTATGACGGTATCCATTATAGTCTGGCCAGACGCATTGTGATTCAGTCACGGGGATACCGGAATACGATAACGAGAAAAGGGACAAACGAGCAAAGAGGATAACGAGTGGCTTGTGTTCAAAAGTTGTTACACATGGGTGCCAAACTTCTCTCCTCTAACTTTGTCATATATCGCGAAGCAAAGGGAATGGTACATGAATAAACATAATGGTTCACTCGAAGTTTCTTCGTGTATGTGCGGGAGTCAACATGGGTGTCCATGGCTCCGCTGTTGATTATTGGCTATTGACGAAAGGCTGTTGACCTATGTCCGGAAGATGTTCTGAGTCATGTCCGCATTATACCGAACCTATTGGGTCACACACTTAACGAGCAGTAGTCTGTTAGAATACTAGTATGGTAGAAGGTTTAGTGGAAGCAAAGCAGAATAGTTCATACGGGTACCGGAAGTAGTTCCGGAGATTTATCGAATTGTTCATAAGGGCATCAGAAGTAGTTCTGGGTATTTAAGGTTATGTCCGGATCACTCTGGAGTAGTCCCAGGTGGTTCCGAAACATATGAGAATGGTACTGGGGAAGTCCTGGATCAACCGGAATAGTTTCCGAATAATCGCTGGGCGTCCCGACAACCTTCGCGGTCATCGGGTGGCTTAAACTGTAACTCGGATGGTCTTGGAAACTATCCGGATGGCTTCGGAACGTCCGAGAACGGTCTCGGAAGGTCCTGGAAGTGCTCCAGAAGTGTCCGGAATGTCCCGAAACGGTCCCGGTATGTCCCGGAAGGTCCTGGAAGCTTCTAGAAGGTCATGGAAGGTTCCGGAAGGTTCCGGGCAGTACCACCCACTCCCCTGCGCCCCTGGCCTTGGGGGGCAAGCCACCTAGGCTTCCCTGGCCGGCCAAAGGGGTGGGGGCACACCAAGGGGAAGGAATCCCCCTCCTGGTGGGAATACCAAAACCCATTATGGCAGGTTTCCGGTGGGAAGGTGTGGTAAGGTTTGGAAGGCTTGGGAGTCCAAGTTGGACTCCCAATCCTCCTTGAGCTGCGCCCTAGGCCTCATGGCCACCTATATAAGGTGAGCCAAGGGGAGGGGGAGAGCAAAACAACTTGTCCCCAAGGCCTATGCGCCACCCTCCCTCCTCTAAACCCCGTTGCTCCACTTTTAGACCCCGGTTTAGACGCTGTTCTAGATCGGAATACGTTAGGGTTTTCTCCCTCTAGTTTTCTCGGTGGCGTTCATCTCTGGACGGCGGAGCGCTGCTGGATTGCTGCTACGGGATGTGTGGATACTAATGGAGGGGTCGTACCTTCGACCCTTCTTCGAGGAGCTTGTTCATGGGACTTGTCCGTGGGACTAGATCGCGGGACTTGTTCGTGGGATTGATCGAGGGACTGTTCGTGGGAGAACTTGTGAGATCTACATCCACTACGTCCACGAGCTTCACCAACTCTACTTCCGCTACATCGGTTGGTGAGCCATGACCTAAAACCTTGTATGCAATCTTCTTGGATGATCTTGGGTTCTTGATTCGTAGGCCGAAATTTTTGTTTTCTACTACGTTTCCCAACAGTGGTATCATGAGCGATCCTTGATTAGATGCATGTTTAGGTAGATCATATGTTGATATGAGGCATTGATTTTCTTGTTTGCTTCCCTATCATGTGATCTTTTCTTTGCTCGACGACATGATGTGATTTTGCTACAAGGTTTGAGTTTTGCCATGATCCCTCTATGCTGCTCTTAGTATGCTGGTTGCCTTGATCATGGACTACATCAAATCCCTTGGATCTCATCTTAGTCTTGCTATAGAAAATTTTACATGAACGGGCTTGTGGATTTTATGAACTCAAATCCACACGGGGGTCACGCGTTTAACGAAGTTTGGCTTGTGGCATTAGTTGCTACACGCACCCCGTATGTTAAACTAGCAACAAAAGAAGTATCGTGTTTTTGTTTTGTCTAGGGTTTCTCGTTTGCCTTGTAAACCTGCTTAACAACCACGATAAAAGTTGCAACAACCCGTGTAGATGGCGATCTAACTCGTTTTTGCAGAGTATGCATGTGATGTGGTATAGCCTTCAAGATTTGCAATGTGTTTGTATGAGATGCTATATGTTATGTAATATTTATTCGCGACCTGCGTGTCGTGGTACGGCATGATGACTGGAGTCATATGATTGTCACTTAATTATGGCCTGCGTGCCAGAACTGTTTATTAGCTCGAGGCAAAGCAATAGATAGATGCAAGGTGATGATCCACGATGCGGAGGTGGACCCCGACGCACATGCCGAAAGCCGTGGTGATGTTCCCGGCGCCAAGGAGAAAGTTGGTGGACGCGGTGACTTCTACCACGACGGCGTGAAGACTACGAAGACTTCACGAAGCAAAGGGCTATATCATATCACATAATTTTATGAACTGCCTGTGATGTTTATCCCTTTGATGCACCCTTGTTTGATGCGCGGTAGTCGTGTTTTATTAGGGTGATCTCTCGCAAAACAATATCAAGTTGATAGTGTTCTTCCAACTGTAGCACCGTCTATACTATGTTTCACATCGGAGCAGGTCATGTCACATGGGTGCACACGTGTGTGACGCATAAAAGGCGGGTGTGTTAAAAGAACACACAGCGCATTACACTTGGTTGTCTTGACGGTTTGGATAAAAGTTTGCTACCGGAACACGCCCATCGAAAGATGAACAAGAATCACATGTGTTGTGATTGGCAAGTTGGCCTACCGGTCCAATCTAAGTCATCAGTGATGTCACATCAATGGCGGACGATTGGGTCGGATCTTGAATCACTCCAGCATCAATTACGGGAGATATTGATCTGAGTGGAAGCGCACTTAGTAATTAAATTGATTAATCACAAGTGCAACTTAATTATGAACAAAGTCTTAGTATTTGCATTATCGTTATAGAATAATGGCTCGCGTTACCACCTTTCCAATTGATTTTGATTAACTGTATTGTGGAAACGTAGTAGAAAACAAAAAATTTCGGCCTACGAATCAACAAAAAATTATCGTTATAGAATAATGGCTCGCGTTACCACCTTCCCAATAGAATAAAGGCTGCTCCCAATGCTCCACCTTGGATGGGTGCTAAGCATGCCAACAAGGAAAAAGATTCTATGTGGCACCCTAATTAAGAGGAAAAAGAGAAGTTTGATGACCCCAGGAGGAAACGGTGCTAGTCACGGAAACCTATGCAAAACATTAAAAATGAAGAGAACTAGCCTATGCATGCAAGACTTTAGTTGCTAAACCATTGAATGTGGAAACCTTAGCAACAACAAGCTAAGCACCAATGCATTGGAGACTATAATTGCTTAACATAATTAATACTTCTAGCACCTTACTTAGCACAAACATGATCGGGTCCTTGACCACTAAACTTGCATCAATCAGGGCCGGGCCGACACAATCCAGGCCCTGTGTGAAACTTTAAAATGAGGCCCTACTTTACACATGAAAAAATTCTAGTAAATACAAATAACCTTTAAATTTGTGATTCTTTTACAACAAACCTGATCAAAGCATTTTTTGAATTTTTATTGTAACTTTCTCTTTCTTTTCTCTCTCTTGCGATTCTGGGCATTAGATTAATGTTTTCTTATGGTGATTCAAATCTTAATCTTGATCAGTACATACAAAAAATAAATACAAATAAATTTAAGAAATATAATATAAAAGTGATAAATTTACAATTACTTTGTAATTATAATTAGGAGCATCATTCATCAAACTCACCTCCTTGTGTTGTAGCTGCTGCCCTAATCGGCACTTGGCATCAAACCGGATCAAATCGATTTCCATCGAAGAACAGGCCGAAGCCGGAGCGACGCGGGGCGTTATCACCCAGACCATCAGTCGCAGGGGATTGGGCGTGCGCTAGGCCTTAGCGCTCAAGCCGCCATTAGGCGCAGCCAACCAGCGGACTAGGGGAGGCAAGGGCAAGTAGGGTACTGGGGTGAGCGAGAGACAATGAGACGACCAATTTCTCTAATCTTGTTCTTCCTACATCAGGCGATGCGCTGGTTTGTATACGTCCCGTAATTAGCGTCAAAGATAGATTTTCCCCTTTTCAGAAAAAATAGCATAGCAATATATAAAAAATAGGATCCTGATATCCACGGAGCGTGTGGGCAGGAGGGTGGCAATCCAACGATTTTGATGGCAATTTTAGTTAGTGGTAGATGGCAATTTTCAACTCATAGATGACAATTTTTGCTTCAACATGGCAACTTTAGGTCATAATTGCCATTCACATGTAACTAAAATTGCCATAAAACTCGTTCGGATTGCCACCCCCTGCCCACACGTTCGGTGGATATCTTTACCCAAAAAATATGGGCCCCCTAAATTTTGGGCCCCTGTGCAGCCGAAATAGGGATGGTCTATATCTTGGATCTTCGTCTATTGTACGTGGTGCCAAAGCTCGTCAACCCGACGGTGCTAGAAGCCCTGACTTGTAGGGAAGGGCAAGCTCTGGCTCAAGACTTGGGACTTTCAAAGGTTGTTATTTCAACCGGCTGCAAATCTTTGGTGAATGATATTTGCGAGGGCAAAGGTGGTGAACACAACATCATCATCAAGGAGATCAAGATGAGAGCAAAAAGTTTTATATCGTGTGATTTTATGTACGAAATTAGACTCTTAAACTTTGATGCCCATAGTTTAGCTAAATTCTCGTCTAGTTTATCTAGGAGACGCCACTTGTGGCTGTTAAATCTCCATGATCCTTCTTGTATTCGTCAAACTCTGCTAGATGAATAAAGAAGTTATTTCTTGCTAAAAAGAAACCTTCGGCATTGGGAATAGCACCATTTGGGACGAAAGCACAACGCTGAGCTTCTGGGCTGTAGGGCGTCCCCTTTGGCACATCGACCGGAAGGTTGATGCAGTGCTCACGCTGGTGTGCTGCCGATATCGCCATGGTACAAATCGACCGCCTTTCGGTTAGAACCGTCGAAGACGAGACGGCCCCAGGTCATAGATGAAGTAACGCCGAAAATAGGCTCGGAGAAGATGCAGCAGCAAGCCTTGGAGCAACTCAGGCTTAAACAATAACCACAACCGCTCCTCTTCCATCACCACGATGGCAAGGAAGGAGCGGTAGGAGAGGCGCTCGCAGCAAAGCAGCCCAACGTGAGGATCTGAAAAGGGGGACTCTCAACGTGAGGGAGGAGAAAAGGAGAGTTGTGGTTGTTTTCCGACGCCTCCCCCCCGTCCCGGCGGTGTGGTGGTAAAGTACAAGCCGGCTGCCAGCCTGGCGAGATGAACCCCACGGCCATAATAACCACGGTGGAGGTGAAAACTGTTGCGCACGTGTGGCCCACCCACCGGTTCCAAGCACGCGTGCAACTCTACACGTGCAATTCACCCAAGAACTCAATACACAGTAATAGTGTGTCTCAGTACTACATTTTGTTTCTCTTTAATTTACGTAGACGAGCTTAGTTGATACTACTATACTACTCCCTCCGTCCCGGTTTATTAACCCGTAAGTAACATAAACATATCCCTTTTTATAAGGTCTCGTCTTGAAAGTTGTGTGTATGCATCTTTTTCATTGGTTGCATGAGAAATATTGTTGTTAGTCCCATTGCTAGGAAATAAATACACTGCATGCAATAAAAATCATTGGTTGCATGTGAAAACTAGCATTTGAGAGAGTGCATTGGAAATGGAATGAAGTGGTTAATGTGAGCAAATTACTATGTGCATTGGTATAAGAGATATGGTCTTTAGGCCTAATAAACCGGGACGGAGGAAGTACGTGTCAGATGAACCTCCGTGGTTTCGCACGGCTGATTTTGTGATAATAATTTGTGATTCTTGCAAACCATATTACAGTTTTGTCTTGATTTGTATCTTTGATTGCTCAGATATGAGGTCCCCGTCGGATCGGTACTCCTCTCCATCAATAGGCCGGGGGATCAGCCCGAACTGGCTCTCGTCGGCCAGGGACATGGATCATCCCCCGACCTACGTCACGCATGGTCTAATCGGTTTCGCCCAAGGAAATCCGAGACCCCGAGAGTCCCATCGAGGCCAAGGATGAACCTATTACTTCCTCTCATCTAAATTAATTGACACGCACTTAACACGACTTTATACTAAAATTGTACTTCTTCCGCCACGGTTTACTCGGCGCGCTAGAGAAAACACTGGGACAAGGTGATTGCGTATTGGACGGGAAAATAGCACCGATTGTTATTCACTGCGCCTAATTAGTAGAGAAATTAATGCCTAGTTAACCCCACGTCCAGTAATCAAGGGGCAGCTCATGCAACGTCCAGTATACGAGGGATACCTCTTCCTTCAGCACGCGCATGCAGCCAATCCATGCCGCGTACTACATGCAGTGCTAAGTAATTGAGCATTAGACTCGGCGTCCACCAGGACTCTAATTAAGCCAAACGCGCCTAATATCCATCAGGTGGTGGAAATGCATGAAAGTAAAACGGCGCCGAGTAAACTGTGACGGATCGCTCTAAGTGTGCATCAATTAATATGAATGAAGTAGTTAACATTTAATTATTAGGCTTTTAAAATAAAAATTTAAGTTACGTGTCTAGAATAAGCAGGGAAGGAAGCAACTTATTTTCCACCGTTGTTCATAAGCTTCAAAACAACTGGCCTTGAATCCTGTATGGGTTACTATTTTACAGATTTGATTCGGTGTTCACACCTTTCTTATTACTAATTAAATTAGAGTGGGTTTCCTTCCAAGTTGGTCTAGTTTAACCGTTTAAAAAAAGGCATCTCTCGTATTCCTTAAAAGTTAGCGGAGTAAACTGCTTAGCATTAGAAGATCGCAGCCGATTCTATATATTTAGCAAACTTAAATTTTAGTTTTGGCAAATTAATTTCATTTCATTTATTATTATTAAACGACAGCTTGCTACACGAGTACATACCAGCCAATAATAAGGCATGAAAATACAAAATAGTTTGAGTATAAAACTTGGACGTAATAAGTGTTTTTTTTTTGCAACAATTGAAACTGAACCTACTATTTTTTGTTTGGCTTTGAAGGTGGACGTCCACATCATCGTCACCGAGTTGTGCGCCCGTATGGACGACTTGCTGCGACACCTCACCTCACACCGCTGCTCTGTAGCCTCGCCGCCCTCAGCCTCGTGTGTGCATGGCCTGCAGCACGTCAGGGAGGCCACCCCGGACGTCACCGAGCTGCGCGCCCGTGGGATGACCTGCCGCAGGACCTCATGTCATCGTCATCCACGTCATTGGTTCGCAGCCTCGCCGATGGGTAGACATGTGGATCATAGGCGAGGTCGTCGGGGGAGGGGGAGGTAACAGGTGGTTACCGGGGGAACGACGGAGGCAATGGGTGATCTTGGAGTAGGATGGGACAATCGTAGGAAGAGGCCAATTACTTTTACTCCGCGGATGGAAGTATGAGTAAGTTTACTCCTCCGCAGTGCAGATGAGCAATTATTTTAATTTTAATGGTTTTAGAAGTTTCTCTAGGTGTCGGTTAAAGAAGTAAACCAGATTTTTTACTCCTCTATAGCCTTTAAGGTGATCGGCTAGGGAGTACTTGGCAGGCGTTTGGATCCGACTTTTTTTCTTCTAGTGCCACGTGTAAAACTTCCCCTTGGCGTTCGACAGGATACCTAGCATCGAGACTAAATAATATCACAGGATCAATCGAAATTCAATCCTAACTATCGCAAATTTCGTCCTAGATTTTTAGGGGTAATTTCATCCTAGCTAGCACTTGCATTGGACATGTCCTTATCACCATTTTGGAAGATCGGGATCTCCCATCGTTTCCAATGCACTACGTCTCAATCGATTGATCTCAAAGATCTCAAACAGGCTATATCTCATTCAAATAAAAAATACCACAGAAAAATGAATGAAGTTTTTCATTTTTTTAATGAACAAAATCATGGGCTTGGAGCATTCTCAGGCATGTGAAATCTCTGATGCATTTGAAAGGTGCCTAGACTCCACCAACTTTGTATATATATGTATATTATTTAAAAGAGAGAATACATCAAACTGTCTCGTATGATAACATTTGATACAATCATCTCCCAGGATATATCTCCTACATATACTGCGTAAAATATTTAAATTCCTCTGATGAGGCTATCTCCGGATCTGACATCATAGATTTAATCGCCACCATCATAGTAATATCAGGACATAAGGGAACATGTTGATTTGCAGCAACCGGTGGTGTGAAAAATTGACGTGCGCACGTAGGGCATCTTCCTTTGGTCTCGAGCCATCCCTCCACGCACGACCCGTGAAAGGCATGTCCACACGGCGTCTTCTTCCACGCCGTTGTCGCAGTCTCTGTACCAAAGCATATGAAGCATGCTTTACCGTCAGATGGCGCGTCCACCGGTTTTAGCAGTTCGGCCACAGTGGCAGCACAGGACTTCTTAAGCTCGGGCAGATGTGCTTCCATGCCTGAAGTACTCAAGCTCCGGCTGATATCGCTGGCTTATTGGTGTTAGCGTGACCGGCCGGCGTATTTAGTCCCGACCAGGAAAAGGCACCGAAAGTGTTGGGCTATTTCTTTTGCAACATACACTAGTTGTTTGTGTTTCTTGGAGGGGGGCTGTTTGGTTTGCATATATGGAGGAAAGGTGGTGCAACGGGGGTAGGAGTCGGTTAGCCATCCACGAGTCCGATTCAAGGACAATCAACGTATACGCGGTGGAGAAGTCCCTATACGTGTACGAGTGTGAGTCGGTTTCGATGGGAGTCTGGACGTACGTGCATGCATGCATGTAGTGCCATTGTTTTCTAGCCATGGCAGTAAGAGATACGTCACGTCATGCAAGTCTCGCGTCATTGTGAAGAATCACAGCCACGGACAAAAGCTGGGCCGGTGATTTCCTTGGGATTTTTGGATATCCACTGCATTGCCACGACGGACCGGGGATGCGATGGACAATGCGAAGGAGCTGTTGCCGCTGATGTTGCTCCGCTCGATGGCGATGCGGATCGCGAGACTCTTATCATCTGACGGGGTCTTACCATCGGATCCATCCTCCCTCGAGAGGGCATTCCAATTAACCGGATCATCCTAGCTGCCGAAGGAGCAATCGGAGTGGGCCACGAGAAGCGGAGTGATCGGAATAGAATGAAAGCGGAAGCCGAAGCTGAGTGAAGCGGGGAAAGAGAAAGAGAAAGAGAAAGAGAAAGAGAGAGGGTGGAGAGGCTAGGGTTGCTTTCCGATAGGTGTGGTATTTGTGGGAACAAGATGAATCATGTGGATCGGATTAGACATGGCGAACGCATCTGAAGGTCCCATCGAATGGCTCGATCGTTTAGGCCGGCCATGTGATCTTTGGTTAAGGGCATCTCCAAGGCAGACCGTCAAAGCTTCCGCATCCGTTCAGACTGGATTGTTCGGACCAGTTTTACCATCCAACGCGGTCCTTGTATCCGTTCGCATGTTGGTCCATTTCCCCACAATCTGATCCAAACCAAGGAGTGCTTTTCGGGGGTCCGGGCACCAAACACGTTCCGTCCTGACACCCCCGACCCACACCAAAAGCCTACGCGCTAAAAATCCTCTCCGCACGCGAAACAGTTTGTGTGTAATCATGCCATTCAGACCGCTCCAGAGAGGATGAAACTCATTGACATTGATTCCGCTCACTGACAGTGCCTCGTTCTCCGCTCGTTCAATGTCGAAGACACAACCGATGAGCCAACTCGACCACATCAAAGCCACCCTCGTGTATTTAACTACAAGTTCGGTAGCGTCCACACCCCAAAACCGCGCCCCTCTTCGCTCCTCTACTCTTCTTTCTTCTCCGCTCACCATCCCTGATCACCATGATGAAGTCCTAGTTCTCTAGGGTGGCCGCCGGCGGGCGGTGGCGGCAGTGTAGGCATATCTCCAACGGAATCTGATACGTCCCAAACATATCTATAATTTTTTATTGTTCCATACTAGTTTTGGTGATTTTGCTATATGTATTGATGCACTTTCATATCATTTACAACATATTTGGACTAACCTATTAACTCAGTGCTAGTATCTCCTACATATACTGCCTAAAGTATTCAAATTCCTCTGATGAAGCTATCTCCGGATAGACATCATATATTTAATCGCCACTATCATAGTAATATGAGGACATAAGGGAGCATGTTGATTTGCAGCAACCGGTGGTGTGAAAATTTGGCGTGCGCACGTAGGGCATGTTCCTTTCTCCTTGAGCCATCCCTCCACGCAAGACCCGTGAAAGCTATGTCCAAATGGCGTCTCCTTCCACACCGTTGCCACAGTCTCCATACCAAAGCATATGAAGCATTCTTTACCGTTAGATGGCGCTTCCACCAGTTTTAGCACCTCGGCCATTGTGGCAGTGCAGGACTCCTCAAGTTTGGGCAGTTGTGGTGCCATGCCTGAAGTTATCAAGCTCGGCTGTAGTGGCAGTGCAGGACTTCTCTCCCTGCCGTGCCGGTTGATCGCTGGCCGACATATTTAGTTCCGACCGGGAAAAAGCGAAAGTTGGCTTCTGTGGTTCCTTCAAACATAGTTCTTTGTGTTGTTGAAGGGGGTGTTTGGGTTGCATATATGGAGGAAAGGTGGTGCAACGGGAGTAGGAGTCGAATTCAGGGACGATCTACGTTTATACTTGTACGAGTGTGAGTCGGATTGCTTGGGGGATTGGATGTACACGTGTATGCATGCAGTGCCATTGTTCTCTAGCCATGCAGGTTTCAGGTGACGCGTTTCTGAATCCCCACGGTGGTGCACGTTCCCTTTCTTTCTCTCTCACAAAACACGTATCGGTATGAACTGACCTCGCTGAGCCAACCAAGAATTACTACACCGGTGCACCACCACCCTGATCCGCGATTAATGACGCGTCGATTACATGAACTCATGGACCTTGTTTTTTTGCCGTCACACGTTTCTGGACCTTGTCGAACCAATCTAGAGCTCGATTCAGATGTGATATCGAAGGGACATCGATCTTTGAAGGCTTCTTCATCATCCTTGTTGTCCTTGTAATGTTGTGTGCGTAATTTTCTTAGGACCTTAAGGTCCATAGCTGAAATTAGATGGCTCTATCTCTCTCTCTCACTTAGGATGTTTAATACCATCTTTACTCTTCTATCTTGTGAGTTCGGGATCAATATGGTGTATTTTTTGATGTGTTTGTTGGAACTTGATGAACTGTGAATTTATGGACCAGATTGTTTATGATATCTATTGAATTTTCGCGGTTTATACTTGTGTAATTTCATAGCTTTGTATGCTCTCCGATCTATCTTGTGTACCTTGGACACGTATATGAGGTGATCTTCAAAGGGGATGGTGCACTGTAGTGTCTTCAATCTTGCGGTGCTCTATGCACCCTAGTGACCTTGTTTGAGATTATACTACTGCCATTAAGGGGAAAACAACGGGGTTTCGTTGTATTACACAACTTCTTCCTATTTACATTATGTCATATATGTTTATATATTACTCTGTTTACTTATAAACTTAATATTTAGAGACGCATGTCGGACATCAATCTTGGAGTGGAGTACTAGTAGTAGGAGTAACTTGAGTAACATTACCTACTTATCACCGGTGTAATGCCTATATTAAGTTATGCTATTAATGGTCATAGCCTTAAATATCATAATCTGTGAATTGCCAACTGTAATTTGCTTATCATACATTGTTGCTTTTTGAGAGGGATGTCACTTGTTGACGCTATACCCCCGGGGTCTATTTTGATCATATACTTGATTTGGTTTTACTACGTTACTGCTGTTAGTTTCTACACTTCAAACCAAATACAACTGTCGTTTAATCTTGTAACTAGCAAGACATGGGGACTGACAACCACTCTACCATTTGTTGGGGGAAAGTTGTTTTGTTATTTGTGTGCAGACACTGTACAACTTGTAAGTTTGGAAGCATCTAATGATTCGACAACATCAGTTCTTCATCGAGGGAAAGCATGTCGCTTTCTAATTCATCCTTCCACTTGGGAGAATCCCAACTGCTACCCGCGGAAGTATCACACAGCTGCCGCTACGAGGATGTGTTGTTTGATCATATGGCCACCCGGTGTCACCCCCACCTCTGCACCTTGTCGATGGGTGTTGCCCCTACTATCGTCCATCAATATACAGTCCAAATCACCAAAAATGAAGCTAGTGGTTTCATGCGCCTGCTCCTTCATGTACAGCTCCTTGTCATCGTTGTTCTTGTGATTGCCTTGATGTTAGATCGAACCCACAAAGCAAGCAAACATGATGATGACCATGGATCCCACACACACACACACTATTATGCATATCAATCATCACATTATTATTGAAAAAGTGTTACATCCAAATGCCTAATGAATATATAGAAATCATTGAATATCTGAACAAAATAAAACACAATATGTTATAGTATGTTCAGAATATAAAACAATTTTACTTTGGTTGCAAACATCTCTCTTTGGTAATGCTTTGGAAGTTGCACTAAAGGTTATGTTAGTTAGAGTGACACTATTTGAGTACCAAATACATATCATATACACATCATAAACATATTACTAAATCCAATGTAACATGTTAGCACATTTGTTCCAAAAATAAATAAATAAAGCATGATTATTATTAAGCACGAAGCTTCGCGTAAACATCTCGTGTCTAGGAAAATTTTCTATTTGCATATATCTAATCATAAGACCCCTAATAAGATATATTTTTACACCATACACTTGAAAGTATTTAAAAGAGTTAACAATATACATGTACACTACATTAGTGCAAGATTCGCAAATTAACCCATTTTTTCATTTCTTATTTAGTCACCTTTAACTGGAGTTTATTTAAAAAAAATTAATATATATTTTTATTAAGAATTATATTTTTATTATAAAATATAATGTAATTTACCTTAATAATTAGATATGGTTATAAACTGGAAAGTTGTCTTGTAGACAAGTTCTATTATAGTTTACATCTAAAAAAAGTACTACTCCATCATGTTGAGAATGTAGCCGCATGAAACAAGACTACTCTTTGTTGGCGTAGGGGCGAAGGAGATCTCCGCGGGTGAAGATCGATGAGTGTGCCGGCATCGAGGCGCCCGCAAAACGTAGCCACCTTGTCGTAGGCGGCACCGGCCCTTGCCCTTGCCACGCGCGCCCTCGGTCAGAGCTCCTCCTCTCTCGGGTCGCTGTCTCGAAGACATATGTGTATGAGGATCTCTACCGTGCCCAACCCAAAGAGGTGGAATCCTAATAGCGCGCACGCCTTCTCGAGGCTATCTTCGCAGACATCCATCATGGAGACACCCCCCTCCTCAGTGGCGGCTATCTAAAGCACACTTTCTGGTCTTCTACCGGGGTTCTGGCGTGTTAAGGCTGTTGGTTCTCCAGGCGAAGGAGGGGACAAATTAACTGTTGCGAGAGTGCCCCCGCCCCCCCTCCCCACACACACATACAAATTTTTGTTGCGAATTGATAATGCGATCACCCACATGTGGAACCCCATTCATGAGTTTTGGTTGCCACACCGGCGATGCACCTCGTTTTAATTTTATGAAGTGTCATGATATATCTCGTTACAACGCATCTGCATCATCCTAGTTTAATGAAAATGATAAATCAATTAAAATGGAGTTGATTCAAAAGATAAATATATTAAGATGATTGATTATCATACGGGAAAAGTTGAACGAAATGATGGTTAAAAAATGTTGAATGAAAGATGAAACCTTAGGTTATTTAAGTAGTAGCAAAAATCTAGGAGTATTTTCATTATCTATTTTTTTTACTTTAGCCAGAGTTAATATAAGACTCGAAAGAGTGAATATCACAAACCACAACTTTTAATGTGGTCCATAGGCAGTAGAAATCCACAAGTTTTTAGGGTAAATGTTCCACATAACCACGATTGTTGAATTAAGTTGTAAATATCTCGTTGTGAGCAATTTGATGAAGTTTCTGAAACGTCGGGTCAAATAGTCATCACATGAGATGATTTATCATTTTTTGACTGGCTCCCTTCTAAGCCGACCCGATCCAAACATTTCGAATAGGAAAAAGACGAATAGGTCACACAAGTAGGGAATGAGTACATCGGGCCAGCTCCTTGAGCTCCGATTGCTCAAGGGCTTGCTGGATGGTAGACTCCTCCTCGGCCAGGGCCTTCGGTAATGCTGACTCGGTTTCCAGGCCCTCCTCCGCCACCATCGGCGGGGGAAGGACGGCAGACCTGTGCCACTGCTGACAACGGTGCATCTCCTGTGCCAGTGCTAGCGCATCTTGGCTGTGAAAGCGCTCAGGCTAGCTCACCAGTGAGGTGGTAGCCATGGTTGGAGGGTGTGGGCTAAAAATGAATGAGGTCATTGAGTTGATATCATAGATGTGGTTAGGGTGGAGCCATCTGTCTCCTTTGGTCATTCAGTTGATATCATCGACCCGACCCAAACTGTTTGAACGGGAGAAAGATGAATATATAGGTCACACAACTAGAAAATGAGTACATCTTGGCGGTGAAAGCGCTCAAGATCACAGATGAAGTGGTAGCCGTGGTTGGAGGATGTGGGTGAAAAATGAGTGAGGTCATTGAGTTGATATCGTAGATGTGGTCAGGGGGAGACATATGCCTCCTTTAGTCATTAAGGACGTGAAAATACGATGCACATAGTGATTGCAAGTGGTGGAAGCACTGCAATGATGAAATCCATAAATTGATGTTGAGACACTAAAGAGGATAACTAGGGATTGATGTTGAGATGCTGTAGAGGATAACTAGGGGTGCATGCGTGTGAGGAGCATCGATCCAAGCTAGTGTGAAAGAACTCGCGCATCATCAACATCATCTTTGTCGGAGATAATTGCACGTATAGTCCCTGTGGTCGGGGGCGAGGTCCATTTCAGTCCCTTTGGTTGAAAAGTGCTCTAATACAGTCCTCATACGGGGTTCTACGGTCCAATACACTCCCTATACATGGAACAACAGTCCAAAAAATACACGAGCTATACATACCCCTGTATTATTCTACAGAAAGGGAATATGCCGACGGAATATGCTTTTGGTCCCACTCGTCAGGCGCTATTATGCAAAACGGTCCCTGCCCAAAATTGGGACACACTTATTGCCCTCTCTCTCTGTCTTAATCCCGTGGCGACTAGGGCGACGACGGCGCGCTTGGCGGCGGCGGTAGATGTTCCCGGCGTAGTGCGGGCAAGGAGGCGGAAGGGAGAGTTGTGGCGGATCAGGCGGCGCCTCCCAACTGTCGACGTCCATGGAGGCCCTTCGACGGCGCGGTGACGGCGAGCCACCTCCGGCGTACGGTAAGAATTTCAGGCCGCTTGACATTAGGGTTTTTAGGGTAGCTTGATGGATAATAGCTTGATGTAGAGTAGCTTAGTTTCGTTTAGATGCAGGAAATTTAGAAGCACACATTTATGTTCCATTTTTCTACATTTGCAGCTGCTGACAGTGGTTACTTCTTAGTTGAGATAATCCATGATGGATTTTTCGCTGGTAGTGGTAATAATAGGTGCTACTTGGATGGCAAAAAAGTATATTATGATTACTGTCACTTTGAGTTAGCCCACTACAAAATATTCGTGGAGATTGTTGAGCACCTGGGATACGAGAAGGAGGGCAGGATAAATATGTATTGGTTGCCTCCTGGTTGCCAATTGAATGAAGATGGAGCAGTACTATTGGCCAAAGATACAGACATGGATAGGCTTTATGTGATGGTGAAAAGAGGTTACAGAAATCATATGATTTTTATGGATCATTTGGACAGCCACATTGCAGGAGGAGGAGCAGAGTGGGATGATGTAGTTGCTAATCCAGTAGCTAATTTACCTCCAGTTATCAGTCCTAGAAAGATGAAAGCAATGAAAACTGAGGTGGCAGGACAGAGTATGAGCTGTATGAGCATGGTTTCTATGACATGCAGTGTTGTTGATGAGAGCAATGAAATTGAGAGCAAAGAAATTGAGAGCAATAGATTGTTGCAAAGGTCTGTTGAATCTCATGTGAAGTTGAGGCCTATAAAACAAAAGTCAGATGATAGTGCAGAAGGGTGTAGTGAAACTGAATCTTCAGATAGTGATTACATACCTGATGACTTGGTGGACAGTGACTATGACCTGGAGGATGGTGATGATGATTTGCTGCAAGAACAATTGAAGCCTATGGCATACAAGAAAGGGAAGAGAGTTGTTGAAGATGCCAACTCTGAAGATGAGACATTAGAAGCTCCAGATTCTGAGGAAGATGAGATGAAATTCAAGTTCAAAACATTTAGAGCAGCAGATATGCATGATCCAAAGTTCCATGTTGGACAGTTGTTCTCATCAGTGGAGCTTTTGAGGAGGGCCATTAGAGAGTACAGTTGCAAGGAGAGGGTGAATATAAAATTTTCAAAGAATGATAAAATCAGGCTTGCTGCAAAGTGTGAGAAGGATTGCCCCTGGTATCTATATGCTTCTTGGGACAATAGGAAAAATTCTATAATGGTGAAAACATATAATGGACAACACAATTGTGAGAAGAAATGGCAAGTTACAGCATTCACTGCTAGGTACATAGCTAACAAATATGTGGACAAAATTAGAGCTTGTGAGAAGTTAACATTGAAGGGATTTGCAGCTTTTATCCAAGAGGACTGGAACATGACCATTAAGAGGGGGGAACTTGGAAGAGCTAGGAAGATGGCTTTTGATATTATCTATGGTGATGAGATTGCACAATATAACATGTTGTGGGACTATGCAAATGAGTTGAGGAGATCAAATCCTGGGAGTACATTTTTTGTTGAACTTTCTGATGAAGGGCAGTTCCAGAAATGTTACTTCTCATTTGATGCTTGCAAGAGAGGTTTTTTGGCTGCATGTAGGCCAATAATATTTCTAGATGGATGTCACTTGAAGACCCAGTATGGAGGTGTGTTGTTAAGTGCTGTAGGAATGGATCCAAATGACTGTATATTTCCAGTGGCTCATGCAGCGGTGCAGTGTGAGGACACAAAAGCTTGGAGGTGGTTTCTGACAGCACTGAAAAAGGATTTAGGGATTCATAACACACACTTGTGGACAATCATGTTTGATAAACAAAAGGTAAGTAAACATCAATCTGAATTGTCTGTTTGTGTAATTCTCATACTAGTCTAATAAATAATCTTATTGCCTATTTGCAGGGTTTAATTAAGGCTGTCAGAGAATTGTTTAGTGATTCACCACATAGATTTTGTGTGAGACATTTGTGGCAGAATTTCAACAAAAACTTTAAAGGTGAGGCCTTGAAGAACCAACTATGGAAATGTGCTAGAAGTACTACTGAGGGCAGGTTCAGGCAAAACATGAACCAAATGTTAGTTCTTAGCAAAGAAGCTCATGATTGGTTAGAGGAGTTGGCACCTCAAACTTGGGTTAGGGCCTACCAGAATGATTTCCCTAAGTGTGATGTGTTGTTGAATAACAATTGTGAGGTGTTCAACAGATACATATTGGAAGCTAGGGAAATGCCCTTGATAAGCATGTGCCAAAGGATTAAGGGCCAGAATATGTGAAGACATTATGGAAAACAACAAGACCCATTGAAGTGGACTGGTAGTATATGTCCCAAGATAAGAAAGAAATTGGAAAAAAGTGTTGAATTTGCTAGAAGTTGCCATGCTGCACCTGCTGGGAAAGGAATGTTTGTTGTGAGTGACAGAGGTGTGGATTTTTGTGTGGACACTAAACTGGAGAAGTGTAGCTGCAGAAGATGGGACCTATCAGGTATCCCATGTTCTCATGTTGTAGCTGCTTTAAGGTATGATAAAATCCCCCCTGAATGAAGGGTTAATTCCTGTTATTCCATTGAGACATACTACAAGGCATATGATCACATTATAATGCCTTGCAAAGATGTAAGTGAGTGGACAAAAATGAATGGAAGGAAAATACTTCCACCACCAATTCAGAGGAAGAAAGGAAGGAGAGCTAGAAATAGGAGGAAACAACCAGAAGAAAAACAGGGAAAGAGAGGTGTGCAAATCAACAGGAAAGGAGGAGTCATTCACTGCGGGGACTGTGGTGCTCCAGGTCACAACAGAAATGGTTGTGTGGACTGGAAATTAGGATTGGTACCAAAGAAACATGCACAAAGAAATAAAGTGAGAGCAGAGCCAGATATTTCATCATCTGAAGATGAAGCAGAGGTGCTCTCACTCAGGAGATAAACATGCAAACAGAGGGTATTATTCAGCATGACCCACCAGTCTATGAGCCAGAAATAATTGCTTCATTAACACAGGAAGTAAGTAATCATTGTACTTGTAAGATTTCATCTTTGTGTTGTCTAAACCTGACCCTGAACCTGTTTGCTATTGCAGAGAGCAGAAAAACAAAGAGAAAATGTAGTGCAAGGTCCACTACCAGAAAATGCTTTCATTGTGCAACAATCACAATCCCTACCACCTGTGCAGCTAACTACTGCAATAATCAAGGGAGATGTTCATAGAAAGAGAGAGATAATTGCACTGGCTAAATTAAGAGTTGCAGCAGAGAGAAGAGAAATAGCAGATCAAGAGAAGTATGATGCAGCATTGGCTAAAATTAAAATGGAGGAAGACAAAATTAGGTTAGCTGCTGAGAAGAGGAAATTAAAACTTGAAGCAAAGAAAGTTGCTGCTGAAGAGAAAAAGAAAGCAACACTTGAAGCAAAGAAAATTGTTGCTGAAAAAAAGAGAATGGCTAGTGAGGAAAAGAAGATAAAGGCCCTAGAAGATAAGCTTGCCATGGCAGACAAAAGGAGAGCTGCACTTGAAGAGAAGAGAAGGCTTGCACAACTGGAAAAACAAGAAAAGGAGCTACAGAAACAGAGGATTGCTGAGGAAAAGAGAATGGTAGCAAATACTTCTTTCCAGCAGGAGGAATCAATGTTTCTGATACATCAAGCAGATGAGCAAGAGAGACTGCAAGGTTTTCTAGAAACACATGAGCAACAAAGGCTGCAAGCTTTGGAACACAATACCCAGCTAATGGAGCAAGCAAAATCTGAGCAAGAGCTACTAGGAAAGCAGAGGATTTTGGCAGAAATGGCTACTCTAGCAAGGATAGAGGAGGAAAGGTTAAAAGCAAGTCAGGGTACAACTGTGAAGAGAGGTATTGGCAGCTCATCAAGTCATGGTACAACATCTTTCAAGAAACCAAGGAAAGTGAGCATGTTTGATGAGTTCAGGGGAAAGTGAAATGGCATATGTTTTATGTAATAGTTCAATGCTAAACTTCTAGTGTTTATGTAATAGTGCACTGCAAAACCTATTCTGTTGTTATGTGTATGTTCATCTCTATTCTTCTTGTGATCATGTGATTGCAAAACGTATACTGCAACTGAAACTGGACCTGGAACTGGATACATGTCATTGCAAAACGTATGATGCAACTGAAACTGGACCTGGAACTGGATACATGTCATTGCAAAACGTATGATGCAACTGAAACTGGTTAAATGGAACTGCAACTGGACCCATACTAGTTAAATAGAACTGCAACTGGATACATGTGATCATTGAAATGATCACTTTCCTTCCTGAAACACATCACTGACAGAACCCATTACACACTACACCGCTAACCTGAAACTAACACTGCAATAACTGAAACTAACACCTTCAGAACCTGAAACTGACACTAACATCTCCATCTTCAGAACCTGGAACCTGAAACTGACACTAACAATCTCCATCTTCAGTCATCATCCGATGAAATGTTGATTGGGTTGGCTTCTCCATCCTCCGCCGCCTCCTCCTCGTCCTGCTCCTCGTCCTCCTCCTCCTCCTGCTCCTCGGCGGCCATGGCACGACGGTACTGCGCCTTGCGAGTGAACTCAGAGGATTCCGCAAGACTCGCCCTGCGAGTGATGGCATCTGCTTCAGCTGTCTTCCTAGAAGCCGCAAACACCGCCTCATCAAGCCGCCGCTGCGCAACGCGCACGCATTGCTCTGCCTCATAAGTGAGCACAGAGGCAACAACGGCCGGCGCAGGCAGCCCACGAACCGAACGACCTGGTGGCGGCGACTGATTGGCCTCATTGCTAGTGTCCTCCTCCTCCTCGAGCTCTCGGCGATTAGCCGACAGATCGGACGCGGTGGGGTAGATGCTCGCGTTGGAGGAGTCCGACTTGTCGGAGCCGTCGGAGTCATCGTTGGCCGCCACGGTTGCGCTCGCCGACGCGCCTTGGCTCACCGTGCGCCCTCCAGTCGACATCCACGAGGTGAAAAGCTTGCGCACCATTGGAGCTACCTACACGTGAAAATGGAGGAAAATGGAGATGGAGAGATGAGAATCCAGGACGACTGGTTCAGGCGACGGCATACGGGACCATTTATAGCCACAATTGCGCGGGAAATGGAGCGACGCGGGAACCACCTAGCGCGGGAAAGAATCGCGCAGGAATTGGATAAGGATCTGCTCTGCCATTCCTGTGGGGAGACGCAACGTCACCCCTCAATTGCAGCATCGCTCTGTCCGTTGGGTAGAGGAGGGAGACGACCGTTGTGCTCCCTTTCTATCGTCTACATTTGTATACATGAGTTGGTTCAGAAAATAGAAGAGACAATAGCACCTATCCTAGTGGTTACAGTTAACAGCACCGCAATAGCACATCCCTGGTTCGAGTCCCAGAACTCACATTTTTTATATATTTTTTGCACAATGTTTTAATCAAGGTTACCAGAAACTGAATTTAAGTGTAAAATTTACCACAATCAAATGTGATATATAGCTTCAATTTAAATGTGAATAATCACATTCTCAATCACTAGAATCACAATCACCATCTTCAGTTACACAATCACCATTTTAAATGTGCACAATCACTCATTGTCAATAACTAGAATCACAATCAGCAGCTTCAGTTACACAATCACCAGCTTCAGTTACACAATCATCAGTTACATACATAGATTTAATTCTTCTAAAACTCTGAATTCCAAAGATAGCTTAAATTCAGTACACCAATTTCAGTACATCACCAAATTCAGTGCACCAAATTCCGTACAACATTTCTACATAGCTAGTTCAGTACCATATTACATGAATGTAGCCATTCAGCTCAAATTTAACATAGGTAGCCATTAGTTCAGTACATCATCATAGATACATAGCTAACATTGATACATAACATGTCAAACTCCAGAACAACATGCTCCATCAACCTTGCCAAGCACAGTCTTGAATTTGTGCAGCCTAGATAGGTCTTCCTCTTCACCTGGCAGCCATTCATCAGGGAGATCTTCAGCAAGAAGTGGACCACGATCAATCAATTCCTTCACATGACAGATAACAGGAAAAATAATAGTTTTTTTGCTTCTCTGATAAGAAGGTGCAAATTCTTCATGAAGAGCTATTTCTCTATGCACAGCGTACTCATCCAGTGATTCAGGCTCCTCACAATATGCATTCTTTGGCTCAGGTATCTCTACCATCACCATCTTTCCTACAATTGCTGGGTCACGGATCCAAGCAATTACCTCCAGTTCACGGCGATTGCTTGGCGTGATGATCTCGATCAGGTCTCCACCAAGCCCTTTCAGTACATCCTTTACAGCCTGTGTTATCCATGCATGATCAGGAAGTCCTTCAAAGCTCATCTTCGTCTTGTACTTCAGATCTGCAAAGTCAGCACGTACTGCCCTGGTCCAACGCTCGAACTTGATCCAACGGCGAGAGCACCTAAACTGCATCGACGCATCCAGCACCTTTCTGCATTTCTCCTCCTTCAAGAACCTCACCCACAGATCGTGAGGTGGAGCTGCGGCCTGTATGGCCAGCTCACAAGGCTTCACACCGCAATGCTTCTCGATGGCGGCGACCAGATCCGTCGCCGTCACGTCTTGCTGGTCGTCTCCAACAGCCGTGGCCAGCAGCACATGCCCACGGCAGCGAGCCTCGAGCGCATCCATGGCGGGGGTGCGCGAGATCAAGACATGGCTACACTGAGGTAGGAGAGCGGGCTCACCTCGACGCCAAACTTCCTGGGGGAACGTCCTGTCCAGCAAGCTCTCGCCGGCGACGAGGCTGCTCTCGCCGGAGGAAGTCGCGCTGTCGCCGCCCATGTCGCCGCCTCCTCTGCCTCGGGTTGCCGGAGTTTAGGGTTAGGGATTGCGAGAGAATGGGGAATGGGATTTTTCATTCTGCCCCCTCCCCCTCGAATCGGTATAGCGAGGCACCTGACAAGTGGGCCGCCTGACGAGTGGGACCAAAAGCATATTCGGTCGGCATATTCCCTTTCTGTAGAATAGTACAGGGGTACGTATAGCTCGTGTATTTTTTGGACTGTTGTTCCATGTATAGGGAGTGTATCGGACCGTAGAACCCCGTATGAGGACTGTATTGGAGCACTTTTCAACCACAGGGATTGAAATGGACCTCGCCCCCGACCACAGGGACTATACGTGCAATTATCTCTCTTTGTCGAGAGCTACTTTCTCCTATATTTCAATCGAGCTCTGGCTCCCCCTCATTTTGTGTGTAATTAATATGTTAGAGTTTGGAGTGACTTGCTGACGTCATTTTATAACACACATAGGCAATCCCAAGCGAGGCAAAAGCTGAAACTATATGAGGCGGCCGTCAAAGACCTATGTGGAGACGTCAATTCTAGCTAGAAACAAGAACACTTATTCACTATCTGTGGAAAGCGCAAAAAAAGTAAGGTCCTTAGGACGATAGCTTATTAGAATAATTCTAGTCACACACCGGTCCGTCGAGGATAAGCAATATCATAATCACGAACATGACATTGCGATTTTTTAAAGAGGTTTAGCAACATGGCTAATCCTCAGGGTATGATTATGACACTCCTTCACATGTTCCAAATTAACTTGATATAGTTGACGTCAAACCCATTAAGATCATCAGCCAACACTTCGATAAATGCGCCACTATCGGTCCGGGCCACCTCTACCAAGGACTCAGGATCATCACCTCGTGCTTTTGTTTAGCCTACCAACATATGTCTAGTCTATTTAACTATCACGCGGTGTTTTTACATATTAGGCCCCGATTTTTGTTCGAATCAAACACTAACTTTTTGCTAATTGCAAGTCCCACTATAGCATAATTCATACATATATTTCAACACATATATTTTAACAAATGATATATTAGTGGAAAAAAAGAGAGATCACAGTTGATCTAGTGATGAAGAAGAATGGTCAAAATTCAACAAATGATGAAGCAAATATTTCAAGTGAGAGTGCAAACCAAATGAGTAGCCAAACAACAGAACGGCCAAGGATAGGCCATCAATTTTTTGCGGTATTTTATATTTTAGATTTATCAGAGAGCAAACTTCAATTGAAAGGGTTGGCAAGCGTGAACCATCTCATGGCAGTTTTAGTTGTCGATAGGGATAGCAAAGATGATAATTTTAGATCATAAGCACTAATGTTTTTCTTGACTAAACGAAACTACAATGATTTTACCATGCCTGCCTAATAGAATTACCATGCTCGACAAACACAATTTTCCATCAAAATTGTCCATGCTTGTCATGCTTCGTAGCGGACGTTCGCTCTGAATTAAGGTCTTTACATTTACATCTCGGTAGGTTTCCTTTACAGGAAAAAGGGAAGTTTTTGAAAACGAATGTGTTGTTGTAAGCGATCTAATATACAACAATCTTGAATACAAATTTAGACACTTACAAGCACGATACAAGATGATAGAAATGAAGAAGCTGAATCCTTATCTCCAAAATAAATGAAAGTAAGTCTCCACCGTCTATATTCATTATATATTTCGAAACCACTAAATTTTCAGATAGACATTTGCTTCCGCCACTGTGCGTTCCTGGACCTTGACAAACCAATCTAGAGACCGATACGTGAGGTCAGAAGGGGGGGTCAATCTTCGAAGGCTTCTTCATCATCAATGTTGTCTTTATAATGATGTGTGAGTAGTTTTTCAAGACCTTAGGATCCATAGCTGAAATTAGATCTTTGGCTCTCCCTCTCTCTCTTTAGGTCTTCAATAGCATGTTCCCTCTTTTATCTTATGAGATTGGGATCAATCTGATGTAATTCATTGGTATGTTTGTTGCGACAGGATGAATTGTGGCTTTATGGACCAGATTGTTCAGGATATCTATTGAATCTTTTGAGGTTTATACTAGTATAATTCCATAGCTTTGTATGCTCTCCGATCTATCTTGTGTACCTTGGCCACGTATGTGGGGTGATCTTTAGAGGGGGTGTTCACTGTAATGGCTTCAATCTTGCGGCGCTCTATAGCCTAGTGACCTTGTTTGGGATTGCATTGATGGAACTAAGGGGAAAACAGCAAAGTTTCATTGTATTGCACAACTTCTTCTTATTTACATTATGTCATCTATGTTTATGTATTATTCTGTTTAATTGTAAACTTAATATTTCGAGACGCATGCTAGACATCGGTGTTGGATTGGAGTACTAGTAGTAAGTGTAGCTTGAGTAAAAGTACCTACTTATCACAGTTGTAATGCCTATATTGAATTATTCTATGAATGATCATAATCATAAATATCATACTCTGTTAATTACCCGACTGTAGTTTGTTTATCACACATTGCTGCTTTTTGAGAGAGATGTCACTAGACACTAGTCGATGTTGTACCCCCATGAGGTCTATTTCATATACTTGATTTGAGTTTACAATGTTATTGATGTTACTTTATACACTTCAAACCAATACAACTGTCGCTTAATCTTGTAACTAGCAAGAAGGGGGGATTGACAACCTCTCTACCATTTTTTGGGGGCAAAGTTGTTTTGTTATTTGTCTGCAGACACCGTACGACTTGTAAGTTTGGGAGCTTCTACTGTTTTGATAACCATGGTTCTTCATCAAGGGCAAACTCATTACTTTCTACTTCACCCTTCCACTTGAGAGAATCCCAAATGCTACCTACGAAAGTATCACACACCTTTCGCTATGAGAATGTGTTGTTTGATCATATGGCCACCCGGTGGCACCCCTACCTCCGCACCTCGTCGACGGGTGTTTCCCCTACCATTGTCCGTCAATATATACTCCAAAGAACCGCCAATGAAGCTAGTGGTTTCATGCACCCACTGCTTCATGTACCGCTCCTTCTTGTCATCGATGTTCTTTGATTTGCTTGATTTTAGATCGAAATTTCAAAACACACATACCAAGCAAACGCGACGATGACCTTGGATCCGATGTCAAAGGCGTGCGTACATGGGCGCATGCGTGCACACACACACACACACACACACACACATGTAACGCCCCTAAAATCAATCCGTGTACAGTAATCATACATGCAGGGTACACGACTGAGATTAGGGTGCCACGGTGAGAATATCACAGCACAACACTAAACACAAAAGGATAAACCAATATGCACACTGCACGGTACGAGACTGGCCGGTGAAGCAAAAGCAAATCCAAAACACACGTGCTGCAGCAAATAAGACAAGACCGCTTCCCGGCTATCAGCCCGTGGTACTGCTGACGTCTGAAGAGCTTTCGGACAAACTACGACGCAGGGGAGCCCATACTCCTTATCCCACGTGAAGGTAGTGCGTACAGACCAACGGGTCTCTCAAGTCATCCGCCGAACCATTTAGCATTTTAATTAACCTGCGTGACAACCGTTATCGTTGTCTCGACTTAACCGACCCGCGGTCAACGGCAGCAGTCAGGACCACCAGTAACGTCGGTGCCTGCCCTGTCGTCCCACCAAGTCACTGTGGTTACCAACAAGGTGAACCGTCTCCTTACCTTGTCTCGCGTGTGCTCTTGGTAGAGCTCGACTTTCGTGGTTTGGTAACTCTCGCGAGACACGAGCAGGGGCCAAGCACGCCAGTAACGTCGGTCGTACCCTCCCTGTCGTTCCCGACGATATACCGCTCGCGGACACCGTTGGGTCGCCCGACTTTCTTACCTTTAAGGACAACCGCTGTTCAGGACCCTATGGCGGCAAGACAAAGTCAGCCTCGAGTGGAGTACAAGGATTACTCCTTGATAGCTCACACTTGAGGTGACTAGGCATAACCCAGATAGGGGCCTTTGGCGGTGTCTGCATTGTACCGTACCTGTGCAGTTGTTTATATTGTATCCGTGTTCACTCCCCTGAGTGATCACGGCCCGCTATCTAATCCTAGCTAACAATGCGCAGGGCTCACTGCTGAATAATGCATAAGTAATAATAGGCAGCATAGGATAAAGGAAAGGTACATCAAGGGGCGACAAAATCAGGCTATGCAATTGAATAGGAGTATAACGTAGCAGCAGCAGTAACCATGCCTAGTGCAAGAAAATACGAAAAAGATAGGCGATATCTGGGAAAGATAATGGCTCTGCTTGCCTGCAAGCTCGACGGTAGGGGCAGGGTCGTCGACGAAGTAGTCGTACCCGGTGGCGGTGTAGTCGGCGGTAGCAGCGGGGTCTACCGGAGATTAAGGGGGGCGGAAACAGTAAATACACAGCAATGATATACAAACATATGCATGACATAACAGATGAAAAGTTAACGGTGTTCTAACGCAGTGCAATGCACGTTGCTCGGAGTGGGAATTCATCCGGGGGTGAAATACCGGCTCCGGGTGATTACCGGACAGGGGTCCGGAGGGGGAAGGATCAAGCCGGAGGTGTCGTGGGTACCGGACAAACATAAGGGGGGTGTATCCGAGTTAGTTGAACCATTCCGAACAACTTTCGTGTTCGGAATAAATTCATCCGGGTACTTTTTATCGGTACCGGGAATTATCGGCAGACAACCCGAAGGGGGGGAATGTCGATGATCGGTGCGCTAGGGGGGTGTGGTAGACATACGGATAGCGTATTCGTATTCGTTATATTTTTCTGATCAACTTTCATGTATAAAGTTTTTTGATCCGATATACGGATTAAAAGATATTGATTTTATAAGTTTAATCAATTTTAAAACATTAAAAATCCTTTTCTATTTAATAATTCTTTTATTAATTATTAAATCAATTAATAATTCATTTTAATTAACTGACCAGTGGGTCCCACTGGTCAGTGACACAGTTAACAACTAAATTAACTAAATCTAATTATTCAGTGGGGGGACCCACATGGCATAGACTAGTGGGGGGGTTTATTGTCTTAACAGTTTAATTAGGGGGATTAGGGGTGGGTGGGGCCCTCCTGTCAGGGGGGTTATCCCCAATGTTAACAGGGAGAGCACTCTGCTCTCCCATGGCGCACGCACGGGAGGCCGGCGAGGGAAGTGACACGGCCGGGGGCCTCGACGGCCGGAGGTGCAGGGGAACGGGGGGAGCGGCTCGCGCGCGCGTGGCTGGTGGCGGAGTAGGTGGTAAACGGGGGAGGCTTGGGCGCGGCCGAGCTCGGGAGCTCGAGCCCCATTCCAATGGCGGCCGGCTCGGACTTAGCACGGCGAGGGGAGGAGGGGGAGGGCAGGGCGAAGGCGAGCGGCTCACTGAGGGGTGGAGGGGAGTGGTCTGGCCCGGGAGGTTGGGGAGGCCAAGCTCGGGGCGGGGAGGACTGGCCGGAACCGAGCGGGGCGACGGGGCCGTCCTGCGCGGCGGGCTCCAGGGAGGGGAAGGCGGCACGAGGGGGATGAATGGGGGGCGGGGGTGGCGGATTAGGGTTCGGGGGAGGGGGCGCCGCACTTGTAGGCCGCCGGGGAGGGCCTCGATGGCCGGCACCGCGACGGTGCCCGCCGTGGCACCGACCGATGCGCGCCACGGCGCCACTGCGTACGGAGGTTGGGGACGAGGGCGCTTGGGTGGGCTGGGCCCGGCCCAGTGGAGAGAGGGGGGGTGGGTCTCGCCCCTGAGCGTTAGATTAGGTTTTTATCTTTTTTTTTATCTTTTTCTTTTCTGTTATTACCTTTATGCAATTATTTTATATAACTAGGCAATTTTGTAAAATATGGGATGTGACCCATAATTGTTTTTATACCCTAGGCTAGTGCCACAAAAGATTTGGGGTCAAAAGAAAATCATTTAATATTTGATTTAAATATTAAATGATTAAATTGGGGTTTTTAGCTACTGTTTCGATTTGTTTGGAATTTTCTATAACTCAATAAATTCCCAAACCCATATGGATTTGGTCCAGTGATTATTTGTGATTTTATAAAAGTAGTTTCACAATTTTTGGGGAAAGTTTATATTCCACTTTGTTTTTTAATATTTCATCAAAGGCATTTTGAGTATTTGATTTTATTTCAAATGTTTATGGATTGGACTTTGTTTTCATCCATGATGATCAATGCCCATGGTTCACTTTGCTTGCAACAATATCAAAGGAAAATTGAATTTGAACTGAACCATTTGACTAAAGCAAAAAATTTGATCAGTAGAGATGAACAGTAACCCTGATTACTGTCCACTGACAGTGAGAGTGTTACAAATCTCCCCCACTACAAGAATTCTCGTCTCGAGAATTTAAGTGGTAGCGGGAAAAATATCAGGGTATTCTTCACGAAGACGATCTTCGCGTTCCCAAGTGGCTTCATCTTCAGAATGATTCGACCACTGAACTTTGAGGAACTTCGTTGTCTTGTTGCGGGTTTTGCGTTCAGACTGATCGAGAATGCGGCTTGGATGTTCTTGATAAGTCAAGTCCTGCTGCAGCTCAATCATATCATGCTCCACTTCACGAATAGGGTCTTTGAAGCAGCGTCGGAGTTGCGACACGTGGAATACATCGTGGACTTGAGAGAGGTTCGACGGCAATTCCAAACGGTATGCCACTGGTCCACTCCTGGAAAGGATACGGAACGGGCCAATGTAGCGAGGAGCTAACTTGCCTTTGATCCCGAAGCGATGAGTGCCTCGCATCGGAGTGACACGGAGGTAAGCATATTCGCCAGGTTGATAGACCATTTCCTTGTGCTTGCGATCATAGTTGTACTTCTGGCGGGACTGAGCAGCTTTCAAGTGTTCACGAATAACGCGAACCTGATCTTCAGCATGTTGTATGTTGTCCGGACCAATGAGAGTTCGTTCTCCAGTTTCGGACCAATTCAGAGGGGTTCGACACTTACGTCCATAGAGAACTTCAAAGGGTGCCATCTTCAGACTAGCTTGATAGCTATTGTTGTACGAGAATTCAGCAAATGGAAGAGATTCCTCCTATTTCTTACCGAACGAGATGACACGAGCTCGAAGCATGTCCTCAAGCACTTGATTAACTCGTTCGACTTGGCCTTGCGACTGGGGGTGATAAGCGGTGCTGAAATTTAGGTGAGTGCCCATAGCTTCTTGGAAACTATCCCAGAACTTAGAGGTGAAAATGCTGCCTCGGTCGGAACTGATCTCCAACGGAATACCGTGGAGCGACACGATTCTGGAAACATATAAGTCTGCTAACTGACTAGCAGAGATCGTCTCGTTGACTGGCAGAAAGTGAGCAACCTTGGAGAATCGGTCGATGACGACAAAGATGGCATCATGACCTTTCTGTGATCGCGGAAAACCGGTGACAAAGTCCATTTCAATCTTGTCCCATTTCCATTCAGGAATAGAGAGTGGTTGCAGAGTTCCAGCAGGTCTCTGATGTTCTGCCTTGACGCGACGGCAAACTTCACATTCAGAAACATATCGGGCAATGTCTTGCTTCATGTTAGGCCACCAGAATTGCTGACGAATGTCTTGGTACATCTTGGTGCTTCCAGGATGAATGGACAACGGGGTATCGTGAGCCGCTTTCATGACCTTCGGGGTCATATCCAGGTTCTCATGCCTGCCCTTGCTGTGAGTAACCACTAAACGGTTCTGGTAGAACGCCGCACCTTTGCTATCAATGGTGAAGGGTGAGGGCCTCCCATTGGCGATATCGCGCTTAATCTTGTGTACGAAATCATCATAAAACTGTATACACTTGACGGATTTGACGAGATCCGGTTCGATAACCAGGTTATTTGCATAACCTTGAGGAACAATCTCGAGGTTTAGCTTGCGTAGCTCTTCATACAGAAGCGGTTGTTGTACTTGAACTTCAAGTTCACTACAGTAGGCTTTGCGGCTCAGGGCATCAGCCACCACATTAGCTTTGCCAGGGGTGTAAGAAATTCCCATGTTGTAGTCGGCTATTGTTTCGAGCCATCTCTGCTGGCGGAGATTCAGGTCGGGCTGAGTAAATAGGTACTTCAGGCTTTGGTGGTCGGTGAAGATCTCGCAACGATTACCGACGAGGTAATGTCGCCACAGCTTCAATGCATAAATTACCGCTGCCAATTCGAGATCATGAGTTGGATAGTTTTCTTCGTGAGCACGCAACTGACGAGAGCCATAAGCAATCACTTTGCTCTCTTGCATTAGGACACAACCTAAACCTTGACGAGACGCGTCACAATATATCACGAAGTCCTTCTGAGTATCAGGGGGAGCAAGCACTGGGGGAGAAGTGAGCTTGTCCTTGAGAGCTTGAAAACTTTCCTGACATTTATCTGTCCACTCAAACTTGACGCCTTTGTGCAGCAGGTTAGTCAGGGGCCTGGCAATCTTGGAGAAATTCTCGACAAAACGGCGGCAATAGCTGGCAAGGCCGAGGAAACTTCTGACTTGCTTGACAGTCCTGGGCGGAGTCCAGTCAAGAATAGCCTGAATACGTTCGGGGTTGACGGCAACACCATCCTTGGAAATCACATGACCAAGGTAGGTTACTTCAGGAAGCCAGAACTCACACTTAGAGTATTTAGCATAGAGTTTGTGTTCTCGAAGCTTTTCCAGTATAAGGCGAAGATGTTCAGCATGTTCTGCATCGGTCTTGGAGTAAATCAATATATCATCCAGATAAACCACGACGAACTTGTCGAGGTATTCCATGAATATAAAGTTCATCAATCTGGAGAAGGTGGCTGGTGCATTGGTCAAGCCAAATGACATGACAGTGTACTCGTATGAACCATAGCGAGTAATGAATGCGGTCTTCGGGATGTCCTCATCACGGACCCGGATCTGATGGTAACCCAACCTTAAGTCGAGTTTTGAAAACACCGTGGATCCAGCAAGTTGATCATAAAGATCATTGATCCGAGGGAGGGGGTACTTGTTCTGTATCGTGGCTTGGTTGATAGGTCGGTAATCTTGGACCAAACGGTTCGTGCCATCACTCTTCTTGACAAAGAGCGAAGGTGCTCCCCAAGCAGAGGAACTAGGACGGATGAAGCCTTTCTCGAGGGCCGTGTCGATCTCCTCCTTCAATTCAAGGAGGTGGTGAGTCGGCATCTTATATGGGCGCTTGGCAATAGGGACGGTGCCAGGCTTCAAGTCGATGACGAATTCAACTTCCCTAATCGGGGGTATCCCCGGCAGTTCTTCCGGGAATACATCGGTAAAATCACAGACGATTGGGACTTTCTCAATCCCTTCGAGAGGTGCGACATTCAAGGCATTCAGAGCATATATACGAGCTTCGGCATTCATCGACACGATGGCAGTGTGACTCACAATCGCGCCAGAAGGATGAAAAAGTTGGATGACCTTGGTGCCACAATAAAGTGCGGCATCGTGGGCTTTCAGCCAATCCATACCCAAGATAAGGTCAATCGTGGAGGTTTTCAGAATATGTGGGGAGACAAGGAACTCAATCCTTTCGATCTCGACGGTGATGTTAGGTGCCAGCATGTCAACGTGACACATGCCGCCGGGTGTCTTAACGGCCAAGGGGGTGCGCATCTTTTCGTGGTATATGCCATGCTTAGACGCAAATGCTCCAGACATAAATGAATGCGATGCTCCTGTATCAAATAAAACAGTAGCAGGTATTGAGTTAACGAGGAGTGTACCCATCACAGTAGCGGGCTATTCCTGAGCTGCTTCAACATCAATGTTGTAAGCATGACCACGAGCATGAGGATTTGACCCAGTATTATAGTTGAGGGTCCCATTGTTGCCACGGCCATTTCCGCGGCCAGCAGGGTGAACTACCAGTTGATTCTGTCGCTGAGGGCAGTCTCTGGAAATATGGCCTGGCTGACGGCACTTGAAACACAGGCCATCTTGAGGACGGAGGGGTGCAGTCTCAGTCTTCGGCTGTCTCGGCGGGGGCGGAGGCAGACGGGGTGCAACATACGACGGCCTTGGTACAGGGGCATTTGGACGAAACACATTGTGTGGAAGCCAAACGCGTTGCTTCTGTGCTGTGCCCGAAGATGAGCCAGCATCACGGGGGCGCTTCGGCGAACCACCGAACTTCAGCTGAGCGGTCTCGAGAGTAATAGTCTGATTCACCATGGTGGCGAAGTCGGGGAAGACGTGCAAAGCTAGTGCAAGCTGGAGATCTGCGTTGAGTCCATCACGGAACTTCTCTTGCCTACTTGCATCATTTGGGAGGTCACTTGCAGCATAGCGGGAGAGGCGAAGGAATTCCCTCTGATATGCCTCGACAGTTTTGTTGCCCTGAACGAGGTTGCGGAACTCGGCCTTTATATGGTTCATAATCGCCTGGGGGACATAACGAGCACGGAAGGCAGTCTTGAAGTCATTCCAGGTGACGACAGTCCCTTCAGCTAGCGACCCCTTGTAAGTGTCCCACCACTGAGCAGCGGGACCACGCAGGAAATAGGATGCGAAGGTGACATAATCAGCAGCGCTCACATTAGCGACCTCCAGCTGACGAGTGATGTCACGAAGCCAATCATCAGCATCCAGCGGCTGTTCAGGCTGGTGGAAGAGAGGGGGATTGAGACGCATGAAATCCCGCAGAGTAACCACAGGCGGTTGGTTCTGGTGCTGGTTCTGGTTCTGATTCTGATTCTGGAGCTGATCTATGACTCCTTGCATGAACACCTGGTTCATCTGAAACTGCTGCATCATCGCGGCCATGTAGTCCGGCGGCAGAGGTGGATCGTTGGCACCACGACCACGACCACGACCACGACCAGCCATCCTGCTAGAATTTAACAGGGGTATTTCAGCGACGAACATTCTAACGAGATGCCGAAAACGAGTAATAGGTAAAGCGACAACAAAGAGGAGGCGCGGATATATAGGAGTAGTCATATAAGACAATACACATCCACACATAGAATCAATCGAAAATCGGGCAGCGCAACGTCGTAGAAATTAAGGAAAAAGGACTCACTAGGCGGCGCGCAGACCGCGGTTAGGATTACACGACGCGACATAGATTCCACTATGTCAATCATGCCGCAAGAAAACTGTTGGCCACAGCAGTTGATGCCAGAGAACGCGCGGCCTGCCCAGAATGAGAATGGGATCCGCGGTCTGGGATCTGGCGTACGACGCCTGCGACACGACTCAATCAATGGGGGAATCACCAAAAACGCCGGGTGGAATCAAGAGAACGTGATCCTAATGTCAGATTTGTAAATCTTACCAGCAAGGATAAGAGAGCAGATTCTCAGAGCATAGGTAAGGAGAAAAGGATCCTAATACCATAGATATCACACGTAGTGACATCGATGTGGGCCCGTAAGCCAAATATTAAGTTAGCAAAATAGTTTCTCAAAGTCTAGACTCAACTTCGACCAGGTAGTGGTGGGGTGGCTTCCTACAGGCAGTCGGCTCTGATACCAACTTGTGACGCCCCTAAAATCAATCCGTGTACAGTAATCATACACGCAGGGTACACGACTGAGATTAGGGTGCCACGGTGAGAATATCACAGCACAACACTAAACACAAAAGGATAAACCAATATGTTACAATAAAGGGGGGTCACGCGGACCCGAATACATAAGTCATACAAACCATAATATCTGAGTACAGACATAGTTAGTCAAGTTTTGCCTTAAGAAGGCTAGCACAAATAACATCAGAGATACAGATCGAAAAGGCAAGGCCTCCTGCCTGGGAGCCTCCGAAACTACTCCTGGTCCTGGTCAGCGGGGGTCTCGACGTAGTAGTATCCGCCTCCGGGGTACTCCTGCTCCTGGGCTCCAACATCGACTGCAGCGGCCGATCAGGCAAAACAGTAAAGGAAATAAAGCAGGTGAGTATCTAGTATACCCGCGAGTCTTACGTCCGCTAGTAAGCATTATGCATTGTGTCAACGGAAAGAAGAGGCTGTATATAGTGGACTGCAAGATAGAAATCAGAATAAGGGTAAGAAGCTAGGCCTATCGAAGACTAGCATCTTCCGACGATGTCTTGCAGCATGAGGTAAGAATCAACCAACAGTTCATATAAAGCATAAAGTAACAACGAAGCAGAAGTTGCTGCAACATTGTATAATATAAGTTGTAATGATTAACAATAATAATAATGCCTCCGAGTTCACCTCCTCGACATCCCCGCGAGGAAGAGGACCCGGAACCATACAGTTTAATAATAATAGTTTCTAGTGGTAAGATCCAGCTTCAGCATAAAGCGTCCTGTTACCGTGGACACGGCTATTCGAATAGATTAAACTCCCTGCAGGGGTGCACTACTGTTCAGCCTGCACGCTCGGATCTCCAGGGTGGCGGGAACCTGGTTAGGGAACGCTCCACCAAAGCTATCTGACACGACGCAGTTCAACCTAGGCTCAGCAGAGAGGCCATCCGCCGGACTATATCCTATGCGCCAAGGGGTCTAGGTCCCTCACCCTTGCACGCTCCTGCACGGTACGAGACTGGCCGGTGAAGCAAAAGCAAATCCAAAACACACGTGCTGCAGCAAATAAGACAAGACCGCTTCCCGGCTATCAGCCCGTGGTACTGCTGACGTCTGAAGAGCTTTCGGACAAACTACGACGCAGGGGAGCCCATACTCCTTATCCCACGTGAAGGTAGTGCGTACAGACCAACGGGTCTCTCAAGTCATCCGCCGAACCATTTAGCATTTTAATTAACCTGCGTGACAACCGTTATCGTTGTCTCGACTTAACCGACCCGCGGTCAACGGCAGCAGTCAGGACCACCAGTAACGTCGGTGCCTGCCCTGTCGTCCCACCAAGTCACTGCGGTTGCCAACAAGGTGAACCGTCTCCTTACCTTGTCTCGCGTGTGCTCTTGGTAGAGCTCGACTTTCGTGGTTTGGTAACTCTCACGAGACACGAGCAGGGGCCAAGCACGCCAGTAACGTCGGTCGTACCCTCCCTGTCGTTCCCGACGATATACCGCTCGCGGGCACCGTTGGGTCGCCCGACTTTCTTATCTTTAAGGACAACCGCTGTTCAGGACCCTATGGCGGCAAGACAAAGTCAGCCTCGAGTGGAGTACAAGGATTACTCCTTGATAGCTCACACTTGAGGTGACTAGGCATAACCCAGATAGGGGCCTTTGGCGGTGTCTGCATTGTACCGTACCTGTGCAGTTGTATATATTGTATCCGTGTTCACTCCCCTGAGTGATCACGGCCCGCTATCTAATCCTAGCTAACAATGCGCAGGGCTCACTGCTGAATAATGCATAAGTAATAATAGGCAGCATAGGATAAAGGAAAGGTACATCAAGGGGCGACAAAATCAGGCTATGCAATTGAATAGGAGTATAACGTAGCAGCAGCAGTAACCATGCCTAGTGCAAGAAAATACGGAAAAGATAGGCGATATCTGGGGAAGAGAATGGCTCTGCTTGCCTGCAAGCTCGACGGTAGGGGCAGGGTCGTCGACGAAGTAGTCGTACCCGGTGGCGGTGTAGTCGGCGGTAGCAGCGGGGTCTACCGGAGATTAAGGGGGGCGGAAACAGTAAATACACAGCAATGATATACAAACATATGCATGACATAACAGATGAAAAGTTAACGGTGTTCTAACGCAGTGCAATGCACGTTGCTCGGAGTGGGAATTCATCCGGGGGTGAAATACCGGCTCCGGGTGATTACCGGACAGGGGTCCGGAGGGGGAAGGATCAAGCCGGAGGTGTCGTGGGTACCGGACAAACATAAGGGGGGTGTATCCGAGTTAGTTGAACCATTCCGAACA